>OZ002743.1:172064730-172674997 GCA_963924295.1 Dioctria rufipes
GGTAGCTCACCGGTTACTGATGATGCAGTCCTTTTACTTGTTTTAATGTTAGACGGGTGGCATTGCATATGGTCACACCTTGATGATGAAAACAACAAAATATTTTAAATTAAACTGCTCCTGGTAAATGTTTATAATTTTAAATTTCAAAAAGAATTTGTGAAAAAGCAAAACAATGCAATAATCTGAGGTCTTCCAAAAACTCGATGTTATAAGTTAAGTAAATTTCGAAATTTTGATAATTTAAAATTTGAGAACGACAGCTTAAACAGTTTATTTGAAATTTATTTCAACACACAAACAATTGGTTTAAGATTAATGTTTCATTTCGTCTCATAACAATAAGAAGTAAAAACCGAAATGACTCCTTCTAATAATTCTCTATATAAGCTTTACTTATAACACAACCTGAAAATAGCACTAAGTATTTATGTCAGTCGTAAAGGATTGTCATTTATCACGAAGTTGAAGTTCACTTCAAGGACAGAAGATACCACAAAAGTACTTACCTACTATACATATATTATGTAGGTACATTTATATAATTCTTATTCAGATATACACTAATAAGTACATACCGAGAGTATAGTGGGAAATATTTATTGAGATTGGTATTTTGGTCATCAGTCATTCTGGTGAAATTACACCTAACTTTACTTTAAGGGGATCGTGAAGATAATTTCAAGCACTACTTACCTACTTGGAAAAGCGCATAGTTATAAAATTTTACTCTTTACTACACAGTTCCAACAATATCACGGTAAAGGATATATGGATGAAGAATTTCTCGCAAGCATTATGATGATTTAATCACAAGTCATGTCCCTCACCTGACATACGTTTAGGTATGTCCTTGTATATTGAGGATCTTGAAGGAAAAGGATATGTATTGATTGTAAATTTTACATCCTGTTTCATATTGTTTGTGTGTGTCCTTACGGAGAAATAATAATTGAAACGACAATTTCAAATTAAATAGTGATTCTAGAATAGAATGTAATCACTATAGTAATAGCGTGCAGCGTTTTTATTTTGTTAATTATAATAAGTATATTCCTTCAGTTCATATAATAAAAAAGCTCTGAGCAAAGAATTTCTGTAGGAAAGCTTAAATGTGCTGCTCTTCATAGTATTCAGGATGAAAATAATTGCGCTGACTGGTACACTTTTTCTCAAACATTTTAATGATTTTCGAATAATGTGAAGACATGTAAAAATAAAATATGTTTTTTACAACGAGGATATTTATTGGAGCCTTCGTGTCTCTACATTTCCTTTGCCAATTTTTTTAAGAAAATTTCATAATTATTTTGTTAGATTCGTCCTATTAAAATGACCAGCAGATCAATTCTTCTCCAACGATAATAGCAATTATTTGTTCCGATTTTTCAATGGCAGTTTCTATGATAAGGACGTTAGCATCAGTTTTATAGCAATGTTAGCAGTTTTTAGATTTACACCCTGAGGAATGGGAATGGCCCTTACAGAATGAGCGTTTACAGCCGATAACTACTCATCAATTCCAAGATTCCGATGGAGACAGCGTTCATGAAGTCATGAAGTCGTCGAGCTTGGCAAAACAACTGTAATGGATATCAAGGACGATGATAATGATATCGATATTCGCATTGGCAACCTCATGACGAAGACGACGACAAACAAGGATAATTTTAAATACGCTATTTTGTATTTGGTCTTAATAATAACTTAATAAGAAATAAAATACTTGGCCCAGCGTTAACATAGCGTTATACTCTATACACGTCTGTATACGGATGCACACTTGCTCCCTCCGCGCTGTACCTCGAAAACGTTTGTAGATAAAAAAAATATACAAGTTTCATATGACCTAGCATGACGTATTTTGCATAGAAAACTAGATAATCGAAAAAATCCAATTTTCGCCAACTTTGACCTTAAATATGTGGTGATGCAGTCACGAGATTATATCAGGCTTTTTTCCCTGTATTTAGAATGCCCAGACAAAGGTTAATACCAATTTACAGCTTGTTCGCTTCCATTTCGAGGTTGGATGCTTATTTTACTGAGGTAATAGGCCTACTAAGATATACAATGCGTATCATCGGCGCACTCATTGTACTTTAGTATCTTCTCTCACTTATCGGAGGTCACTAATAAACAGACTTAAAAGTAAAGGGTCCAGTACTGATGATTGAGGCACACTACAGAGAATGGATAGTGAACCAGGACAAGCTTGACCTATCTTAACTCGCTGCTGACTATCAGATGCTGCTGACTATCATACTCTAAACAACGTGACGGAAGAACTGAAACCAAAGCTGATGGAGACGTTCTGTAGAAATAATCTATGATCAGTACTATCGAAGATCTTTGAGAAATAAGAACTAAGGTGCTAAATTCATAATTGTTCAACGGGGAGACTTTTAATATTGCTGTTTTACAGCTAAAAAAGAAAGGAAACCTGATTGCCAGCGCGTATGTAACAGTTGTTTCCGCATATTTAAGAATTTGTTTATAAATTAATTAGTTTCTCCACAACTTTTGATAAAAAGCATAAAATACTTATTGGTCGGGAATCATCTGGTAATTCTCATTGCTGCTTTCCAAACTTTAGGAAAAAGAGATAACATCAAACATGTATTTGCAGTATGAAGCATAGCTTTATCGACTAGCGGTAGCAACAACTTAATAAACCGAGGTGGTGAGCGTTTCCTTCGGATTGATTAACGCAAACTACCAGGCAGCAGTCTTTATTGACCGTATGATCTGGTTGAAATCGGAGAAAACAGTGAGTAAAACCTTCACATTCGATAGAATTTGGCTTGCTTTTTTTCGTTCTTGGCTATTCAGGAAGTTTCCATTGGAACGATTGGGCAATAGTTTTGACGTCATATCCATTCACTTACATTTCATTACCAGTTATTGCCTGCTGGAGCAGTTTTGGATTGTCATTGACTTTATTCAGCAATTCCTGAGAAATGTCCATTCGATGGCATTAATTTTACTCAAAAATGAACAATCCTGAAACAACTTTTGCTGCCATACGTCTCATACCTGAAACATCCGACAAAATTGCTTCGCATGACACATGAGTCAAATGATATGTCAACATCATATGTTGAGTGATTTCGCCATTCTGCATAAAAATTTTCTTCGCTTTTTTTAATGTTGTCAGAACGTCTAAGTCGCTCGTCATCTTCAACTTCATCACGACGCTCTTGTAAATGCTTGTTTTATTCATAAAAGATTAGGCAAGAGCAACATTCAATATATCCAATATATTCTTGAAGCAAAATTTGAACGCAAATTCCTCGTTCCATTTTTTTCACTGAGTAAACCAAATGCGTGTAACCTCTTCGACAGTCAACAATAAGGTATGCATCCAACATGGATACCAATATCAAGATACATCAGGCAAAAGTGTTACAACACAACCACAATATATTTTGGAAATTTAGGCTGATTCAGTCCGCAAAACTAATAAATTCCATGCGTTTTTTGATCACACCCTCGTTTTAAATAAATAATCAATCTTAGTTAAAGTCATACTTATTTGATAGGAGACAGAAAAGTTAAAAATATTTTATAACCTCCGTGAGACTGGCCGATATTATTTTCGCGTCCCTCAGGATGCAGTGCTTAGACCAATTCTATTATTAAATACTATTCCATGAAGCAAGCTTTCATAAATTTTGATAGCTATGAAAACTCGACAAAATTATGTTTATAGTGTCTTAAAGCTTGTCTTTATGCACAGCACTTCATATCCTCTTCACCCCTCGAATGTTAATACACGAAGGCAACAAACATTCCTTCTTGTTGAGCTAAAATGTGATAGTAGTCTAGCACAGACGTATACGAAATATACGACGTGGCAATAACTAGTCATATCGACTCGCTCGAGCCTTACCGCAATGTTGGATGCGTTTCGCTCCTTTATCGCTACATTCATGGTCAAAGTTTCGATAAAATATCTAAATAGAAGCTTTGAAAGATAATTCCTGCACGTAATACTCGCGCTGCAAGCCGCGCCCATCCTTTCCGTGATGCTTTTATATCTCGAATTGCGCTAATGCGAAACAGTCTATCATCTTCTGTCTTTCCTCCGGCTTACAATCTGCGAATGTTTATGAGTAACATATATCGGCACCTCCGTAATCTTCTTATGTTCCCTAATTCCTTCCCGTCATGCTGTGCATTCAGACCATAGGATACCCCCTAAGCTTGACTTAATAATAAAAAAATACTGGGAGATTTCTAATTGCTGGTCATAAATCAAACAGATGATAGATTAAAGTGTAGGAAACAAAAAAGAAATGTATAGGAGGAAGAAAGCTGGCTCTTAACTTTGTTCCAGGTACTGGGTGATTCGCTTATTTTTTTACGGGTCCCCCAGAATCTGTGATGATTCAATCTGAACTTGAAAAAAAACGATATGGAAAATTTAAAGGTTTTACTAACACCCTAGTGAAGTTAGATAGGATGGATAGTTTTCACTGGACCTAGAAATTAATAGATAACCGGTTAAGATCATCGTGGCAATAGACAACCTAAGAGGGTACCGACACTTAGGCCAATTTGAACTTATGTCTCGATGCCGCCTACATATAATCCTGCTGCTCTTGATCTCCAGACTGGATATAGTCTCCATAGCTGTTAGCTACACATTTAAAAGTACAGTAAAATAGAATAAGAATAAATTTAAAATTAAGTTATACGAAGTAATTCACAAGTCGTTGGAATACAATTGAATATGAATATTTCAGATATTATCAAGATGATTTCAAGCAAACAAGGTCGCGCATGGAATCTAAAGCAAGAAAGTAGAGAACTTCAGGTCCTATACATATCTGCTTTATGCAACAAATTGATTAGAAAAAATATTTTACTAAACTTATCTTACATTGATCTCGGAACAACAGAAACCTAACCTTACAACAAGCAAACATTATTTCCCACAGGGTAAATTGAACTATATCCAGCCAAAAGCAAATATTGTATACTATTAACACTTAAAAATTCTATTAGTTTTGTAGCTCGGCCCACATAAATGTGGTTGTCAAATCAAAAACTCCAAACAGAAATTTTCAAGGAACACTAATTTGTATACACTTTTTGAAGGTATACCTATTTATTATAAAGATTTTTTTGGCACAAAAATCAACAAAATAATATTAACAAAATGTAACCGATTGGAAACGGTTCGCTCCGATTGGGAAAATTCCATAATATTCCATAATTTTCTATAAAGCCGGCGAACTATTGTCAAAATTTTGATAATTGTTCGGGTGTAAACAAAATTTCACAAAATCTTCATCATCCTTAATTACAAAAAAATCGAGAAAAAATACTAAAAGCTTGCTTTTGTAAAAGTCCCCATTTTGCAAAGCCCAGATTTATAACTCCCACTAACTTCAATTAAGATAAGGCTCGCCACCAGCTTTTTCCCAGGACCAGAAACATATTTGAGATTATTTGTATGACCTAGGGGGCTGCATGCCAATGGAATTCATTTTCTTTTTTCAAAAACCGCTCCGGCAGTACCTCGTGAAAAATCCCATATTCCAAGTTGTGTAGCGTGTTGGGAAAAGACCATTACTTATTGAAATTTAATAGGAAGTTGGCTTTTGTGGCGAAAACATTATAGAGAACATTTTCTTCTAGGAACCTATGTATAAGAGAGCTTAGTGTTGCGATGGGTAGTTAGCAAGAAGTGAAATTGTTTTAAACTCCACGCTTAATATATAGAATAGAAGCGAATGGGGAGTGTTATATTACCAATATAAGTGCACGTTAAAAGGATGTTTTAGCATGTCATCATGCATCCGTAATTACAATTTTGTTTGTCGAACATAATACCCCTGTGGAATTCCAGGCGCTATAATAATTTTCACATGATGAAATATGGCATTTCAATTAAATCCTAGTTAATTTCTATAAGATTCTTGGAATTATAAATAATATTGCATGCACACACATACGACTATACAGCAATTCGTTAAATTATACATACCTACATAGTTTGTTGTGAAATGACATTTGGTTACAAGGGGGTCGAGTGTAACGATTGACCGACTTTTTATTTAGAAAAGTAGCAGTTTAAAATAAAGTATTATGGGAGAATAATTATAGAGAATAATTACACAAAACTTATAGTAGAAAATCTCACGCTACTATAAGTCTTCGTCACAATCCAAAAGGATACAGAATCTTGTTGTATAAACTTAATTCCGGATTAACCTGAAAAGATAGTGCTCGATAGCGGGATGTTGTCAATGTTTCCGAAAGAAAGGGTATCATTTCTCTCGTTAATGCAGTCCACTTACAGTCCTCTAGGTCTAGTCTCTATTTTAATTGGCTTTCAAATGTTCTATATTATTTGTGAGCAAAAAATTTAGTTCCATTACTATAATTTCATTCACCTATAAAGGGAGACACTGATAGATAGTTAGAGAGAGAGGCAGACAGACATAGAGAGAGAGAGAGAGAAAGGGAGTAACAGCTAAGCTATAACTTCCGAATGCACCCATATTTTTCTCCTATTTTAACGTAGGTTTTTGGCGGATTATAAATAAGCATAAGAAAAGCCGCGATCAATTAAAAAAAAACCGTTCCAAAAAATTTTCAAAAAATTAAATAAAAAAATTGTATATGAATTTAAGAGAGAATCCCGTTCTATGAGCGGATGACTTTAGCTAGTATGATAGAATAGCGTTATTGAAGAATACTGATCGGATAATGTTAGGGCCAAATCCTTTTCTGTAAAAAAATAATGTAAGATTCAACTCATAAGTTATTTAGCACTCACCAATTAGACAAATGCTGTAAATCTTTAATGAAATGGTATACGCAGTTCTCCATCAAGACAATTGGTTTACTTAAATACATACATATATATACGTTTTTAGAATATGTATATGTGGATTGGTTGAAGCATATGATATTACGTCAAGAATGTCGTTTATATAGAGGATAAATAGTAAAGGTGCAAGTATAGATCCTTGCGGAACTCCACATATAAGAGAAGCTTTATCTGAACTTCAACATACATATATCGTTGACCTAAACAGTAGTTGTATTTTTACGAACGAAAGAAAACTCCTTGTGAAAGTTTTCTCAATAGCTTCAAATAATTTATTGAATTGAATGCCTCACTGAAATCAGGTTCAAATAAAGCTGAAATTAATAAGTTCGTCTTTATTTGAAGCTTCGTGAATATCTGATGTAAATAGAAACATACATAATCTCAAACATGACAGTTTCCCAGCTATGATTCCAATTAGGTCGATAAAGTTCACAGTCTGCATAAAGATTATCTTTTGTAAGACCTTAATTAAGAAACACAAAAACTTAATTGGCATTGAGTTAGTTAGAACAAAAGCTGGGATGTTTTTTTTTTTATATAGACAGCACAAACGCGTGTTTTCCACTGACGGAAAAACTGGGCACTAGCTAGAGATATATATATATAAGTTATATCTTATAAATATTGCGAATAATGTATTAAATCGTAGAGGAATCTTATCCTGGCTTATTGCATCCGATTTAATAGTATTCATAGTCAGAAGATATTCATTGTTATAATAAACGCATCGGATGATAAGGCCATCCACTAATATGATGAAGATGAGCTAATAAAAGAAAGCTACACTGAGAATTTCTTAGAAATTTGCTTGAAAATGTTTTTCCTCTATTTTTTGACTAAACCGTCAGCACTTAACATAGCGAAGAAATAATTACTTTTTCTTTTAGAATACTTAAGTCGAATACAGTCCAAAAATTTGGACGGATTCCTGCCCTTAGCCTTTACAAATAAATCCTGTTATTGTCGCAGGGGGAGTGGGGCTGGTTCTCTACTCCTACCTTACTTAGAATCAAGATCATTGCTCATGCTTCCATGACTGCACTCCAAATCTCGGAACTATGATTTACTTACACTTTCCAGTGTATTTATTTTGAAGCTGCTAATTTTACGTTACTGGCGCATGCGTAATGCCCTATAGAATAGCCCAAAATGGGTGAAAATTAAATATCCAGAATCACTAGATTTTTCGACGCCGATTGGATGATATACATATGTATGGGCTCATGAATGCAGGAAGATGTTATCTATGAGCAAGCTCTTTGGTCATTTAATTTCCTGGTATGTTACCCTAGAATAGAGAGTATTGCTATTAGAAGCATGTAAATTTATTGCTCTACCACGTGCAAATTGATGATGTTTGAATCTAGTGCCTTTATTGCAGCTGAATTGTCAATTAAATTTTGATAATATTGTCACGTTAATTCCTTAACAATATTTCCACGTTGAAGATCACCGTATAATAAATAACTCTATAAGTGTATATTGCCCCAATACATGTGTGCAAATCCCTACAGAAATCAAAATTAGTTATTAACATCTATTTTACTCCATCTGAGAAAACAGCTATATGTATGTTATGTACCTACGCGATTGACTTTGTACTCCACTTTTATAGGGTTACTAGTTATAGAATCCTTTATTGAAATTAATCTGTGACAGTTTAATTGTTTAAGTATTCAATCACCATAAATGCCCTGAGGTAAGAACTTTTAGCTTAAGTTTCATTCTCGCGATTGAAGTAGTATACACAGAGTTCAAATAATACTAAAGAAAGTAATTCTTTTGTATTTTCTTAAGACTGTTAATAGATATTAGTAGCTTTTTCGCACAGCAGGAAACATGTTAAGCACTTTTGAAGGGAAGCGCTTTCACACCGTACTCTTTTTTGAACATACCCAACATACTTTCCCTTGACATACCCAAAGGAATATTTGTAGAACTAAATCTTTTCACTGATTTATGAATTATTCACGAAAAGATATGAATCAAACATTTGAAAGCCCTGAAGAATTATCATTCTTGCTTGCAGTGTGGTTTCGTTAAACTAATAAACAAATTGTTGGAAATATTGTTCTTTTTTTTTACAATAATCCATTGGATTTCGTACAGGTTAAAAGTCGAACGGATGGCATTCAAACCACACGAAAAAACTGAAATCTGGAATAAAGCTTTCTCTAAATTCACTCTGCATTCCCCATAAGTGATCCAAAGATGTTTCCCTGGAATCTCCAGCTGAGTGCTTCCTTCTGATGATGTGCTTTTTTTTAAAAAAAAGATATGAAGAGAAATACGGTGGAAAAGCGCTCAGAGCTTCCGAAGAAGCGTTCTTAGATTCATCAAGGAGCGCTTCTATTTCCTGTTTGGAGGCTCCTGTCTAACAACTCGTTTCCCCTCCCAATACTGAAACCTGCAGAATTCAAGCGGAACATTTTCGATGCTCACAAGCTCCTAATGAGACACATATTTTGGCAGTCATTATAATATCGCTGGCATAACTGATTTTAGTATACTGTTCAGTATCGTTTACATACATATTCTTCACTTTATTTGAGTACGGAAACACTACTTAATATGAGTAAAAATCTTGTACTGGGCTATATAGCAAAAAAATAATGTTGAATATTTTTTATAATGCCTATATTCTCGTATATACAATTATACGTCTTTATTCATTTATATAACTGACCACTATACATATCACTTGGACTTGAACCTGGGCCCCCACAATTACAATCCCGACATCTTATCCATCCGGCAACATGTCTGCTTGCTACGGTGAAGAATATTGTCTCATGTATTACGAGCTTAGAGTTCCTAATTAAAGTACTTAACAAATGTAGATCAAAAATTGTAGTGGTGAAATTTGCGTTCCGCTCTGTAAAGGATTTTTACCAAATATGTATGCAAAAATTAAAACTTAATAATATTTCAACCTAAATATGCCTCGAGCGATGAAGATTACAAAAAAACGTAAGAATATTTCTTCAAACGATAGAACAAATATCGAAATTTTGCAAGACCACACTTATTGCAATGATGGCATTAAAAACTTCAAAAGAAAGATTAGTCATGAAGGTGTGGAAATCTCAGTGATTTTGATCTGAGGGCCCACCAGATGTTTAGCGTTACAAGTCGCCGTACTACTGCGTGCTGAAGCTTTGACGCTGCAGTACTCGTTGGATTACCGTAGGAGTTTCTGATAGCTTGTGGAATGTAGTGTAATATAGGTACACTTGGGTTTTGACTTGTGTAGGATCCTTCACACGATGGAAGTCTGTAGCTTAGTTGCAGAATCTACCGTCTAATAAGTAGGTCTTGAACTATAGTACAGTCAATTTGCAGGTTGAATTTAAGAGGCAGCTTGGAGAGTGGTTGATGAACTACCAACGGGTGGACAATTATTGCCTGGGGTGCACGTAACAAGCCTGTAAATTTAATGATAAAATTGTAGCCAAAACAAAATGACATTGTGTTTTCTAGCACACAAATGTTTTCTTGCGGAGGCCACTACAGCTCCAAGCAATGGTATCTCTGTTAATTATGCCGGGTACTACCAGCAGATGTCGAAGAGTTTGAAGTCACCTGCAAGGTGCGTTATGAGCCAGCTGACCCCATGTCGAACTGGCCAAGGCATTTGACTAGATCTACACGTTATGACTGACTTCCTAGTTCCTTTTGTAGTCAGAGAGTTAGAGGCTGTCTGGGCAGATAGATACTGACCAGAGGAACGTAGAACTGTAATCTTAGTGGGCGGTCGTCGTAACTTGAACTTCTTAAGGTTACCAGTATTAGGAGCAGATGTGAGGAGCTGTCAGCTTCTATAGACACCCTCTATTCCTTACGTGATAGTAACAAAGCTGAAAAGAGAACAAGTAAAGAAGATGGCCGCTATCTTGAACATACGCATGAACATACGCCTTCCGAAATATTGCGACGGATAAAAAACCTTTTGTTTCTCAGTTATTTTATTTTATCTTTTTTATTTATTTTTAACCTTCAAGCAAAATTGAGATGTTTAACGTTATAATAATATTTTCTTTCTTAAACAACATACTCTGCTAAGATCTGACATCAGATTGACTTTCATTATTTTTTATTTATTTTAATCATAATCGCAGACCACTAACTGCACCTTTTCTAAATCGCAAAGTGGCTTTCTCTGAGCTTCGTGCTAAACTTTATAACTGCGCGTGGGGTGCACGAGGTCGTTACCGCAGCGCAGTTGTCTAGGTTAAGTCGTCTCAAAGGTACATGTAACTAAATGTTAGGTGCTTATTGAATATCTTTACTTTTAGCTATTATATAAATGAAAAAGAATTCCTAGAAGTGATTGAACATATTCAATAAAGAAATTTGCAAGTATGAACCGTGAAATATTGAAAATGATATCTTGTGTAAAACTCGATTTTTTTTTTCTGTCATATGCATCTGAAGCTGTGAGATCTACTGATGCTTGCAGTTTTTTTTCAGCCGCTCAAACGCGATCGCAAGTTTGTTGCAGATACCTGTGTAATGTTAAAATTGCATCCTTTCGCTTATCCCGTATGCTTCCGCCAACTTTTCTGGAAAAAAAATACATAGACACTTAAATATTTAAAATGATAAACATAAAATTCTATCAAACATAGCAATCAACATATTAATATGCAGAATATTTTTTACAGCATTTTATTTTCTCTTCCAGTAAAGGAAGTTTGTTTTTGTAATTCTAAATCATAAATTCTGCTTATGATATTAATACACTCTTTGGAACTTCTTCCTCCAATTTTTAATATATATATGATTTCTGTAAAACAAATTATTAAATTAATAAGTGTATGCTTACAAAAATTTTTAACCTTTCAAATTTTTCTTTCAAAATTTCGGTCTTCTTCATTTCTTGATCAAAGTTTTTAAGTGCCATTATAGTATACTATTCAAAGGAAAGTTTTGTTCCTTTTCAAACTCCAAAAGTCTACCTTTGCTCACAGGTAAATTATTTTGGCTTCATCTCTTACCATTTGTCTTATTTTCTCTTTAAGACTCCTAGTTATTCTTTAATTACTCCTCTTATGACGTTCTGAATATTTTTTGCCGTTAAGACTTGTTTTACTCCATACCATGTATATCTGAGGTCGCATAAGCATGTTGGTCTACAGGACCCGAAACTTGAATAAAATCACCTGCACCTGTATCACATATATGTATTAAAAATTTGCTTTGCAGGTTGTAAAGAATCCATTTCTGGCAAATTTTTAGTGGGTGTTGAGCTCCTGTCATCCTTGATCAATTATGTAGCTCATAATTAATTCAATCGTAATTAGATGTTGCACATGTTATTGCACTATTATAAGGTATTAATGTCATACATACCACAATTAGTATCCATTTCCGAACCATCAATTACTACTTCAGAGAATGGAAAGGGTTTTAACATACCTTCTTTCCTATGGCAGTATATTTTTCTTACTGGTATTGCTGGTAAGTAGTTATAGGAAGCTTACCATAACTCTTTTTACCCAAATTGCGAACTTTATATAAAGGCCAGCTTTTCAGAATCAGCTTCGTAGTTCTAACATAGTCTGAGGCATTTGAGGCAAATGAAGCCTAAACTGATTGCTATTACAAAGAAAAATTCACTACGGCTGCCAGTACAAATATACTTACCACATTTTTCTCAATCCATGACACAGGTAGAGCCATTAGAGCTCCATCACTTTCAAATTGATAAGCTTATAAGCTTTAAATATATTCACGAATAAAATTAGAAAAGCAGACCGCGATATGGAATGCACGTGTATAAGAATTTTTAGGAATTTATCAATCGCGACCAACTCGACGGCCCGCCCGACAACAATTTACCGCCTATACTTTCCAAACAAGGCTGTCCTGATTCTATCTCTCAATATCTTTAATATCTTGAACTATACATTAAAATGCTATCGAAGTTGCTAATTATTCTTGCCCTATCATAAACTAGTCTATCTACCCTGCAGCTAAACCTGGAGCCGGCACATTTAACCTGTCATATAATCTGTATTCTATCTACATCTTCCCTTAGTGCATTTCTCAAGAATTTCTTCTAGTTGAAACTGTCGGTTTATTGTTCGAGCCGCTGAGAAGGTTTCTTAGACCTTGAATTTAATTACTTTTGTTTTATTACGATCACGTCAGATGGGATTTGTTTGGCGACGATCGTTACAACTCGGCCAATCTATGTATCACTGTCAACAGTGATCGATCGGCTTACACCACAGAGGTAGGTTTAATTCACCACAAAAGTAGTTCTGAACGTCAGCATTTGTGTACGCTGATTCGGTTAGTTTAAGTTCGGGAGATGCCTCCCATCTGCTCCCCATTTCTTCTGACGACCTCATAGGTCAAGAGTATAAATTAAAAAAACAACCACTAAGGTCAAACAGAAAGAAAAACAACCACGAAGGTCAAACAAAAAACAACCACTAAGGTCAAAGACATATTTATGAGTCATCTTTGTACATTACTGGAATTAGTAAGTTTAAGACTAAGTTTATTCGTCATTCACATAGCATAGTTCTTCTTCATTATCTCCATCACATTCTAGCGCCATGTCAGTGAGAACGCACCATGGCTTGATGTTCTCTGCTGAATGAGCCGACTTATAGGGCTTCTGTGTAATCTGCGTTGCTGGGTTGTCCGCTATCCGATACCTGTCGTTTCCTAAGACGGCCTTCACTTCGTATGGGCCTTTGATTCGCGGTTGTAGTTTACGGGGCGGTCGGTCATGGAGAGCTCATGCTTTATTAAGACAAGTTCCCCTTCAGCATACTTCCGCGGAGTTTTAGAACTTTGATTGTGGCTAGCAGCTTGTTTTGTTTTATTTTCGTCAATCAGCTTCTTTGTTTCTTTCCGGATCTCCTGTAAGTTCAATGTTACGTATTGTTCTGCGTCCTTCTCGGTCCACTCATTCAGAATAAATGTTAGATTATTATTATTTCTAGGAGTATAACCCATCAGTATTTCCTGATGTGACTTTTCGTAGTCGAATGTTTCGTGCAGTTTAAAGCGATTTGCATCTTATGTACAATTTCAACGTGCGAAAATATCGTTCCACCTGACCATTAGCATGAGGGATTTTCACTGCAGTTAATGTACGTCGAATGATATTATCTTTGCAATATTTCTCGAATTCCTTCGAAGTGAACGCTGTACCCCTGTCCGAAACGATGTATGTTGGTAGTCCAAAGTATTGAAATATTTCATCGAGCATTCTGATGACAATTCTTGTGGCAGTATTCCGTGTTGGTTTAAATACGGCAAAGTTGGTGAATGCATCTACTAAACCGATAACCTATTGATTTCCGGACTTGCCCTTTGGGAAAGGGCCCAAGTCATCTAAGTGAACGGTGTGGAATGGTATAGTTAATACCTCGTGGACATATATATTATACCTACTTTCCTCTTTGATTATAGAGGCAGTCAACACAGCTGCCTCTATATTTAGAAATTATCGGTGTCATGTTGGGGAACCAGAAAATCTTGCGGATATTTTCCGGGGTACCTTAAACTCCACAATGTCTTTTGTCGTCGTGCATAGACTGTATGATTCTCCATCTTATTACTGTCGGTACAACGAACTTATCTCCGCTATCGGTTTTCTTATATAATCGTCCAGCTTGCATGCAATAGTTTCCTTTAATTCCATCCTTGTATGGGTGGTTATTTAATTCACCTTCTAAGACCTCAGTTATTTCCTTAATATGAGGATCTTGCATTTGCAAGGTGGCTACCCATTCTTCTAAACCTGTGATGATAATCCAAATGTTTCCCCCTGCCGTTTCACGATCTATTCCGGATTCGTGAGGGGCTCGACTTAGAGCATCAGCATGCGCTAACTGTTTTCCTGGCCCAAATATTAAATCTAAATCGTACTCTTGAATTTTAAGCCACCAGCGAGCAATTCTTGGCAGAAGATTTTGTTTCTCTTGGATCATTCTCAATGAGTTACAGTCCGTTATAATGCGGAGTTTGCGATGCAATAAATAATGTTTGAATCGTTCCGAACTCTCCACCACGGCTAGAGCTTCGAGCTCGTAGCTATACTATTTTGACTCGGCATGTAGTTTCTTATCTTGTGGGCCAATCTGCTTCAATATTCCCGCCAATCCGTGACCACTAGCGTCGGTATGTAATTCTTGTTCGGCATTTATATCAAATTGTGTAAGAACTGGCCTTTCGGTTAATATTGTCTTCAAATTCTGGAATGCTTGTTCCTCTGCATCGCCCCACACAAAGATTGCGTCCTTTTTCAATAGTTTGTTGAGTGGAAGCACGATATTCGCAAACCCATTTACGAACCTTCAAAAGTACCCGGCTAGTCCTAAGAATTGTCCGATTTCTTTCACTTTTTTTTTGCTGCAGGTTTAAGTCCCTCACTTGTAATTTCGTGACCTAAAAATTCTAGTTTCGTTTGCAAGAATATGCATTTTTCTTCATTCAATCTCAGTACCGCCTTGAGTACTTCGATCAAGAACTGTTGGAGTATCTCTACATTCGTGGTGAAGTCTTCTGTTGCAATAAGCACATCGTCCATATACACTATAACTGATTCAAGAATCAATGGTTCAATTAACTTGGCCATCAATCTAATAAACGTCGCAGGTGAGTTGGTCAATCCAAATGGGAACCGCGTAAATTCAAAATGTCCTTCTGGATTTATGAAAGCTGTATACCCGCGGCTTTCCTCTTCCATCTCCATTTGGTAGTAACCGCTACGGAAATCTAATGAAGTGAAGATCTTTTTATTTGCCAGCGTGTTTAAAGTTTCCTCTAAGTTATAGACAGGAAACTGCTCTCGTTGCATAATAGCATTTAGCTGCATGTAGTCCACACACATTCTATATTCACCATTCTTCTCTGGGATCATAAGAACAGGGCTAGCATATTCTGACGTCGAATGGCATATAATCCCGTCAGCTAGGAGCTCCGTCACCACACTGTTTAGAGTAGATTTTAACCCATATTGGACTTTATATGGTCGATATTTTATTATTTTATTTTTCCTACTTCTTTATGATTAAATGAGAAGCATTATCGAAATTCGTTGACTAAGCTCACCAGCATAGTCTTATCCTTAGTAGGAATTTCTTCGCAGATATTCAGCTCTGATGTGTCGGCAAGTTGTCGTACTTCCATCACTTCATCCCCTTCCGATGACTACTTACCCGCTTCGTTCATATACTTGTTTTCAACGCCTTCCGTAGTATGTTTATTGGATCCATTTTCTTCGATTCTTAAAATTGTACTGCTTCCGTCAATTAAAATTTCAAATTTTCCTGAACTTTTCACAATCTTTATTCCTGGGCGATCTAAGAAATTTTTACCCACTATTATGGGGGTTGACTGGGCGCCGTTTGGCACGACCAACAAGGTTATCTGCTCTTGAAACTTATCTATTTTTACTTTTTTTTTTTTATTTTGCCTAACACCTTGCACTTGCTTCCTCCGAATCCTCATAAAACAATATTTGACCTTCATATTATCCATAGGTTTTCTGCAACTACTTCTGATTTTATGGTAGTGACGTCACTATTTAAGTCCAAAAAGGCTAGTATTGGCACATCATCCACCAGTATTTCTGGATAATATTCCTTCTCCTCTGCTTTTATTGCTGTTTTGATTTTACCGACATTTTTATTTATATTTGGGCAATTTCTTGCATAATGATCACCTTGCTTACATATATAACAAAACCTTTTTTTTTAAATCTACTGAACATGTACATCGCAGGATATCCCTGTCCCTACCTGTATGAGCCAGTTTCTGGTTGTTAACTCTTTACTTGGTGTATTCAGTTGCTGGTCCAATTCTGGAACTATCTCGTAGTTTTTGTTGCGGCTGGTACAAATCTTTTGATGATGTTGGTCGTTTAAAGTTAGCTTGACGTAATGACTACATTGCTCTTGTGCCTGAATCTTCTCGTACCGTTTAATCCGCTGCAATATAATTCTGGACAAGAGTTGGCGATTGTGGTTGTGAGGGAATTAATTAAATTTCGGTCCCCCAATCCAGAGATTATGTACTCCATAGTAGTCTGTTCCGACAGCTTTATCTTTTTGGCTAAAGCTGTGATCGAGTAAAAGTAGTTTTCGATGCACTCTTCCCTTCGCCTTTTCCTGCTCATGATTTCCATTATTACGGATGAATCATCCTGGTGATTGGGAAAACTTTTCACTAACACAATTTTAAATGAGTTCCACGTTTTTAAGTCTGCTTGTCCGCTCTGATACCAATACTTAGCTGCGCCCTGAAACGAAGAGATGCATAAAAGAGTATTGCTTTGTCATCCCATAAATAAATCTGTTTCAGTGCTTCCATACTCCTTATCCATTCTGCTGCTGTGGTCATGCTCCCGCTCGCTGGATCAAATGATTCGACCATCTCTCTGATTTCTGCAATTCCCATCTTGAAAGATGCAACTTTTTTTCCTGTCGATCTTCAATTTCCAAGGAAACACTGTTTTTCTCACTCAAGTTGGACACTTCCTCAACACCTTTCACTAGAGAACCACCTCGACGGCCCGCCCGATAACAATTTACCGCCTATACTTCCAAAACAAGACTGTCTTGATTCTACCTCTCAATATCTTTCATATCTTGAACTATACATTAAAATGCTATCGGTGTTGCTAATTATTCTTACCCTATCATAAACTAGTCTATCTACGCTGCAGCTAAACCTGGAGACGGCACATATAACCTGTCATATAATGTTTATTCTATCTACATCATCCCTTGGTGCATTTCTCAAGAATTTCTTCTAGTTTAAACTGTCGGTTTATTGTTCGAGCCGCCGAGAAGGTTACTTAGACCTGAAATTTAATTACTTTTGTTTTATTACGATCACGCCAGATGGGATTTGTTTGGAGACGATCGTTACACGTGTAACTAAATGCAGTTTACATGGGCTATAGAGGCACGCAAATGGAACTGATAATATTTAGTTTTGACAGTATCAATAATCGATAGTCATTCAGTTTTCGTTCAGTACTGGATTCAGTAACTCTTTTGAGTAATGAGTATATATATTGATTAGGTAATTGAATTTCTGAATTAATTTTTAAAAGGAGAAAAAAATGCAATTACCTATATTCTGTACTGTTTCAGTTTTGATACGGATGTCGTTCGCAGAATCCTCTGCCTATGACACTAATCATGGTTTTAGAAAACCGCTCAGCACTCTATCAGCATTCAGAAAGGAAATGGAGGAATTTTAATTCATATAGTGTATCGATTGTCGTTGTTAGCCCTCCAATATCGAGGAATGTTACACGGGCTACTGCAACACACCAAGATTCCGTGGTATGTGATGATAGATCTTATAATAGAAATGTGTATTACCTCCTGTGGGGCTGTGGCCGATTTCTTGCTTATAATTTTCTTGTCGGCATAAAAACCATTTTTTGCATTTTTGACGTTTTTCTAAGTTCATCGTCCAATTCAATTTAGCGTCCACTAGAGTGCTTGAAAATTTAGCTTCCTTTTTCTTAGTTTGAGGGTAACGTTTCTCAACCTTGGGATTTAATATTTGGAATCAAACGTAAGTAGATAGGAGACAAGTTCCGAGACAAGAGTGATTAAGGCATGCTCATATGGATCCTACTTGAAGCATTCCCTTGAGCGATATGAATTATATAGATCTATAAAAACTTAATTAGACTCATAATAAAAGATCATAGGTTATTCCAAATATCGAAAATTTCCTCTTTTGCGACAATGTTGAATGGCCTCTCAATATCAAGGAACTCATCTTTGGTGCATTTTTTTATTTTTTATGGTTTTTTCAATGGTACCTAATCTGCATCGTCTACTATAGTTTCAACCACTTTATGTTTGTTTTTTGATATGCCTGCTGTACTCTAGAATATCTTCCACCCTCCATAGAGGATACTTATTGTGGCAGACCATGGTTCTCTCATGAGATTTAAGTGAGAAGTGAAGCACTAATCTAAGAAGTTCTGAAATAATTTGAAAAAGGTTGCTATTTTTGGTGTGGACTAATCAGAATGTAGATCCAGATGTACTGAGCACACGTTTCACCAATGTCATAAGTTTACGATACTCCTGGTAGATTTTGGGCCAGGTTAGATGGTTTTAGTTTGAGCAGTATTGGTGCTGAAGAAATTTGTCCTAGAGTCTTTCTCCCCTTTTTCTTTTATTCAGTACTTAATTACCACGTCCGAATTTCGCTTTATCTGACAAACCGCTGCTGTGAATTCTATACCTAGGAAAAGCTAGAAATAATTACTTAATTGCTCTTCTCACAGCTGTGAAGGTACTCTCTTTAGTTCGTTAGTTAGTTTTGCTAAACTGTTATCTAAACTATCAGTAAAGCTTTAATTTTCTTCATCTGCCATTGGCTTAATTAATTTCTTCCTATTTGATAGATCCCAACTGGATAAGATCGGTGACTGTTTATCTAATATGCTTTCGTTAATGTGCGACATCTCCCAAAGGATCCATGCTGGGTCCATTTTATATTTTGTAGAGAATTGCAGTATATACTTGTATGGGGATGATGTTCACTTATATATAGTACGTCCAATGGTCCCCATGGACCATTATTCAAATCCAATCAACTCCGATTTAGTGAAGTTTCCGCCTGGGCAGTGGAAAATTTTTACGTACTAAGTCCTGATAAATAAAAATTGATGGCGATGTGTAGAGGGACTATTGATAATAAAAATCTGCCTCCAGTCTTTATAAATTCTAAAATCTTGCCATATACTGAATTCGTGGAAAACCAGGCTTAGCGGTTGCAAAGATTTGTTGCGAGCCGGTTGTCTACTTTAGTACAATGCCCTAGAAGCCGCTTCGTTCCCGTCAGCAGAGAAGCCGCTTCGTTCCCGTCAGCAGAGAAGCCGCTTCGTTCCCGTCAGCAGAGAAGCCGCTTCGTTCCCGTCAGCAGAGAAGCCGCTTCGTTCCCGTCAGCAGAGAAGCCGCTTCGTTCCCATTAGCAGAGAAGCCGCTCTGATGATCTAGATTAATTGTCCGGATTAAAAAACCGTGCGATTATCTCCGAGTTTTCAGTTTTTTTCAAAAATGAGCCAGCCAGCCCAAAGTGTAGAAACCTTGAACTTTGTTGTTCGTTGTAGGGCTTAAACAAATCAGGCGGATCGAGGGCGGCCAATTTCTTAGTCTGGACTGCCCCTACAACAGCCTAACGTAGTCATCGACATGTTGGATGCTCGAAGGCGGAGAGCTTGGTTGGTTCTTCGGGGCATGCAGTATGGCGAGGAGATCTTCCCATGTATGATGGCGTCGTCCATTACGACAGGTTGTCCGCATGATATCCTGGCCGAAAACTTGCTTCAATGTACATAAGTGCCGGAGTTCTGATCTTCACTTATAGTTTCCGATTTCTGGAGACACTTGCAGAGAATGTAAAATTCGTTGCCGCTGAATTAAAATGGTTCTGGTAATGGTTATTGTACTTGAACTTTCTTCCTTTTTACATCGAGCGTTGACATTAGATTAGTTTCATTTTGTTTTTTAACCATGCTACAAAATTAAAGGCCTACCTAGCTAAGCCTTTCTGTGTTCAGCAAAGTGTTACTAGACGCGAATTTCAAAATTAATTTTACTAGGTTTACAAAGTGATTGCTCAAGAGTTCTAAAATCTACGATCTAGCACAGTTCATTTTAAAGCTTCCATGACGTCTGTAACCATATCAGTAGTGTCGTTCGTCGAATATACACTAATCTGCGTAGACCTTGATTATTAGCTAGTAGTCTTTCAAGGTCAATACGAATGAAGCTTGTCAAAAATCTACTCATTTTGTCGTAGAAAGATAAATGTTCCTTTCAACAACTGGACGCGATTCATTTTCGGGTTTCACCGCTTTCGTCCTATTTCCCCACATAGGCAGGCCCTATTTGATTGTCATTTGAATATTTGTTTCCTTCGCAAGGCGTTGATATTCTTCCATTCAGTAGTTTAATTGAAAAATCCTCCTTATTTGTACAATCAGCTTATATTCCTGCGATGTTCTAGAAACGTGAATATTCTGATACCTCCACATAGACATTATATTGTGGAGAGCTTCTTTCTTCGTTCGAGTAATTCAAGTTTGGAACTAGCTTCTTACTGATTTGCAGGGAACGCGCTCTATGGGTGCCTTTCGGAAGCTCATGAACCAATATATCCCTCGTGCTAATCGGATTTTATAAACCTCATAACTTTTCCCTAAATTATGACTTTACTACGAGAGGAGCTTTGTATTTCTCGACTAATTTCTATTGTACTTACTTTATTCTTTTCTCTAAATTGAATCGACTTGAATAATATTTTCAATTTAAATTATTATTCCTACATTCCCTACTGATCCATTGAATTTGTACACTTTTTAATGTTTTTTGTTTTCTTCTTTGCAATCATTTAAGTTCGTTGCCTTCATAATTGAATTTTAAAATTATTTAATTACGAAGAGTTCCCTTTTTCCATCCGAATAGTCCTACCACACATAGTCAATAAATAACTGTCAAGTTAAAAAACTTCTGTAAAAATAAAATTTGTTCCCATGGGCATTTGTCCTAATTAATAATAAATTGTTGAAGTGGTGAAATATTAACTGTAAGAGCGAAGGAAAAAAAATATGAAAAGGAAAATTTTAAGGACTTCCATCCAATCTTAATAATTTGCAAAACTCTCTGAAGTAGCTTTCATCTAAACAAGCAATTTGCTGGCAATATCTGTTGCCAGCCTAATTGATTGCTTCTACGTTGTTTCGTTTTCTCGGGGGTAAAATTTTCTGTTGAAAAATTTGTTCAATGGAAAACGGTTCGAAGCTTTTAAATATGAATTTATAAAAAGAAGTAATTTGCTCTGTATTTTGGCTGCTGTTTGGTTGATTGGTTATGCTATATGAGTACGCAGTACACTTAGGTACTTAAGTAACTGCTACATCAAACTGAGCTCTTCTCTTACAGAGAACGTACTTCATTATTGATTGGTAATTAGTAACGCAATTATTGGTAAGGAGTGCTTTGAGCACTATTGGAATGTGTACGATACTAACTAATGTAATTATTTAAATTAATAATATTAATCACTCAAGTCATGTATACATATATGGCTTTTGTATATTTAGCTTCGCAATAAATTGGAAATTATGTTTAGAATTATATTTAGCAAAATTCCTATTTTGATTTCCTGAGTTCAATAAATCTGCGTACGTAAAATTCCTTTGTTACGTTATGTGTATAAATTTTATAGATTTTATGGTACCATTGTAGAAGTAATCGAAATATTCCGTTAGATGGTTTCAATTGTAAATTATTTAAAAAATGCCATATTGGAAGGCACATTCTAGAGGATACTTGGGAGGGTCATAGTTTTGTGTTTTCCGAGCATGGACTTTACAAAGGAAATTTTTATCCCGTCGTGTCCCTAAGGACTTTAAACGAATTAGTTTTCAAATATTAAAATGAAATGAAAAACAAGTAAAGTAGGTATGTATAAAGAAATTAATAATTTATCAGTCTTGGTTCAGAGAAAGTAAACAATTTTAGAAGTAAAGTTCAATGTGCTGCTTACTATTTCGAAGCGATCAACATAACTCAAATGGTTTTGAGATTTCAGCTCTTGGCGCCTCATTAATTAATTAATTGAGAGATTTTTTTTTAAGGCTCGTTTTCGTTCTTCGTGCAATTCAATCGACGGATTGAAACCGTTTTCCTTCTCATCTTTTCCATTGATTTTCAAAATTGTGCTATTTCACACTGATTTTTTTTTTAAATTCATTGAAGACAAACGAAAGTTCGAACATTTGTACATTAACCTATAGCGGCATATTTCAAATTCAAAGAGCATTCATTTGAAATCCCCTGCTCAAAGCAACGTACAAAGCTGGGCATTCCGATATCAAACAGCTCATTACAATAACAAAATAAAAATAAAATAGCCGACTATAAAATATTCAGTATTGGACTTAGATACCGATTATGAAAAAAAATAGATCCTACAACTATTGGACCATAGTCAGTCCTCACCGATTTATAGTAATTAGCATAAAGAGCACAGAGTTGGACCGTATCGTGGCGTTAAAATTCATCAACAAACAAAAGTAAATATTATAAGATACAGAGCTTACTTAAAGTGAATTACATTAAATTGATTACTTAGGTATGCAATTTAATATAAAATAAAATTATAATCCTTTTATCTTATAACATTCCTTATCCACCTAATTTTTATTATTCCACTTACTCTTAGTTCACATTCTATTCATTATATGGAGTACTTGAGCGAGCCAGTAATACATTCCCCCATATCAATTGCACAGTAACGTAACTAAGCCTAAAGCTGGCATTAAACCTCACTTTGGCATGTTTCTTCGTTTGTGCAACCCAGCTTGTGAGAGAGGCTACAGGACTATGTCCGCGTACATACATAAAATATGGCAGGATAAATGCCTTGAAAAGCCTTGGTTTAGTTTTCTCATAAAAGTCCGCAGAGCTGCGTAAAGTGAAAGCGTTGACTCCAATATGAACTATTACGTTCTGATACACTTAAGTTTCAGATAATGAATGGTTTTTTGACAGATGATCAACGTATACCATGCTATTTCGCAGCTGTTGCAGTGAAAAATTCACAAAACATTCCTTGCAGGTAAGTGTGTCCCCCCAATTCCGCTCATTCGCCATATATTGAAATTTCATTAGCGGAATGTATAGACAAAGTGAGAGCCACGGCGAGCTAAATGCTTGCAAAATGATGGTATCAGCAAGCTTAAGTGTGGGAATGCAGAAGTTGTTTATTTTAGCGACTATTATTTACAATTCTTGATTAAATATATTTTCCTAGTAATTAAAGTTTTAATGCTAACTATAAATGCTACTACTTACGAGCTAGTATATAATTTCGCCCTGAGTTCCTACACTGATTGAATTGTAATTCCTTATCTATTGCCTATGTGATAATTACTATTTATTTTTCTAAACGTTTACGTACTTATTATTTAGCTAAATATACCTATGACTATATGTGGGAGTGCAGAAATTGCAATACACTTGCTAATTACGTGAGATGCTCTGAGTAAATAAGCTTCTGTATAAAAATTAGCGTTTTGGATATATTTTAATTTTCTAGAGCTTGTACCTGTCGCCTAAATCTTTAAAAAGCAGATTACCGTAACTACAGTGTGTATTTAACAAGGCTTTAATGAGTGTCATACGCGCTTTTTTTTAAAATAATAATTGTCGATAGACAGGATGTCCTTATAGTTCCATACATTTTTATTTAATCGAATTGACGTGATCACATTAGAAGAAAAATATACGTATTGATCATGACACCATAGTTTTTAATACATTGGTAGTAGGTGGTCATTCAAATTTACAGAGGCTCTTCATAGAAGCGCCAGATATATGGCCCTGACAGTATTCATGTTTGTTGGCCTGCGTTCATTCACCAATTTGGTTTAAATCTTCATTAACAGTCTTCAATAAGTACAAGGGGTCTGCTTAAAAATATTTGGACACAGTAAGTGTTAAGTGTAAATTTTTGACTTTTGTATTATATCAGGGATGCAATTATATATAGGCAGAACATAAGCGGCCCTAAATCGATCTTTGTGGAACCCCATTATGAATTGAAGATTTTTTTTACATAGACCTGCTGAAAGCGATCTTAAGAAATTTTTAATGATATTAGCGGCATTTGAAGAGAAATTAAAATTCCGTAATATCTTTAAAGTAATTATTTGGTGGTCTACGATGTCAAGAGTTTTCGAGTCTAGAAAGAATATAAAGACTTTAGTGATTATTTTGTGAATGATTAAAAGGATTCTTTTGAATTTATTGTAGAAAATGTTTTTTTTTTTTTTTTTTTTTATTGTCCATAATTCATCGAGCTTCTTGAGTCTCATTATGAGAACAAAATTGCACGCTATTTAAAAGTGCAATTTCTTTGAAGGCCACGTAGTTGGAGAGTAATCCCTTCCCTGTTTACTTGTTGTGATTGTTTGAAGCTCTACAGAATCTTCTATTTCATTCGTCCTGCAAATAAAATTGTGTAAGGCAAGGTTTAATAACACGAGAGTATTGCGCAGATAAGTAACCAGGCTATTTAACCGAATAAATAACCAGTAAATATAATACGAGCAAACAGGTAAGTGAAATTCACGCTAATGAAGGCAAGATAGCGATGGACATGTACACGGATAGGAAGTAAATAGGAGAATTTTGTTCCATCGTCATATCTCTTTTAACCATGAAATTAACCGGTAATGCTTGTATACATATGTACCTGTCCAAGTAAAGATTTTATGTTAAATATTCGCTGTTTTTCTCCATCAGTATTTCTGAGTTCTGGTGATGATTCTCAATTCAACTTAGCAGAGTTTGGTCGTTTTCCTGGCATAAAGCAAGTAAATGTGTCAAGATGGAAGTGAATAAGCTCCAAGGAGGAGTTAATCTGCTTAAATACCTGTTGACTCTTCATTAACCTCAAAGCAAACTGCTCAAAGTAAAATGATTATGTAAATAAGCTTCTTGAAGATGACAGCGTTATACCATCTCTGATATATCTCTATCTCTTTCACACTGTTCGGCTTCTTGTAATTTATTCCATTGCCACTTTGATTCAATTTGGATGGGATGTGCACGGAGAGTTTTTGACGTGTTTTTTCCTTATAAAGAGATATATGTATGCTTGCGTTAAAAATAAATAGGCCAATAAAGAAAATCTACCAGAACCATAAGACGATTTTCCTAGATATCTAAAATCTAGAATGGAGGAAGTTCTTGTGCATGAGTTTGGATGCCGGTATCTCGGGAGCACCTCATCTCTAAATAATTTACGTGCAGACAACACTTTGCATTTAAGTGTAACGTGCTGAAAAGAGCAACCTCGTCGTCACTCAGTGCATTTTCTGCTGCTCTTAAGGTGTTTGCTTTTGGCAAATATGTTAAAATTAAATACGTTTGTGTGTGCCTCTGTGTGTGTCCAATCACCCATAATTGAATGTTGAAAAGCATATAGGTTTCCTGATTCTGTGACATATGCATATATTTCTCCTAACTGAGTCTTTAAGTTTTGGGGCATAAAAAAATATTTATGATTCCAGTAGTTTTCTGCTTATTTATTGTTGCTATAATGTTAGTGGTGTTGCTGCTGTAGTTGCTATTGTTATTGCTGTTGATAATAATGCTTCTGGTTTCCCTAGTCTCTCTATTTGGATATGCATTTTCTGGCCTGTGCACAAAAAAAACTGGGGCACATTACTTGCAATATTTCCTTCGTTAGTCTCTTTTGAATAATTTTCATTCATTCATGAGCATTTACTAGCGGGAAAATTTTAATGTTTTTTGTTTGTAAAATTTTATAATAAAAATGGATGTTAAGACAAATCCTTACATCGTTTAGGTTCCTCTAAACGGGGTAATTGACTCAATTTAGAAAGGTCCATTTTGAGCCATAGTTGTCTTAAGTGGAACTGGCGCTTTATGTTTATATTACAGGGCGGTGTCATAATCTACGGCGGTCGCATTACATCTACTAAATCGTCGTTTTGTTTAAAAATTTTTGGAAGATGCGAGCATCAACAAAATCTGAATTTTAAGGTTGTCGTTTTCCTGGGAATAATTAAGATAGGATTTACAATGATTATGGTAATTTATTAATAATGCTAATTAAACACGAACATCTTCTGGTTTATCTCATCATTGAACGAAAACCCGACATGTGAGCAACCTGATCTAGCTAATCAGCCATGCTCTCCGCACGAGACAGTTAAGTGTAACCCAGTGACCAGTGCAATACTCTGCAATTATAATTATACAAAGTATTACATCAATCACTGCCGCGAACCGGAGACCACAATACCCGTTCATAAACAAACAATATGCCCAACTGAGCATATCAGTACGCGAAGTGAATGAGTTAACCATGACTCAATGCTTGATTACAAACAACTCTGGAAGTGACAGTTTCTTAGTAAAGAATTAGCAACCGGCAAATATTTCACTGTGAGAAGTAAAATGCTAAGTTATTGCAAATCACTTAATTACCTGTATATTTGCTGCTAGATCAAGTCGTGATATCACAATTCCACCAATTTGGATATTGGGCTACATTCCTTCCCCTGAGAAGAACTGTTGAAAAGTGCCATCAGATCGGGGTGCTCCCACATTACTGAAATTATAACCAATTAAAAAAAAACGACTAAAAATTAAATTTTCTATATTCCCTCATTTATTATTTTCTTTCCTTCACCTATATATATGTTTATATTTACATTCACTCCAGATTTCTATACCTACATATTTCTTTTTTTTTTACACATTATCATATTTTTCTCATCACGTGTACATGAAATTTACATAAATAATGCTATAAATAGTTATGCGAACTATAAAAATAGGTTTGATAAGATAAGATAAAACCGAAAAATAGTCCAACTATAGAGGGATAAAAAACTTACAAAAATACTAACCTTATTGGTCTTAACAGTAATACAATATTTCTTTCCCTATCTAATATTTGCTTCAGCCTACCTAGGTACGAATTAAATAAAGTGTTAAAGATGCACAACTAGGACACATCTATAAAAAAATTATTTAAATTTATGTGTGTCAATACAAAGTTTATATTCCTAATGTCTAAGCCTACCATAGCTATTCTAAATCGACGAGATGTTTTCCCACGACGGTAGGCAGGTTGGATAGTGGGTAGTATCGAAATCCTGCTAGTGCTTGCTGGTCCCTGCTGGCGTTTCCATCTTCTTAAGTCAAACATCACTCATGCTACCAATGCTAAGCTAACGATGCTTATTAGTCCAGTCAAAGATTGGCTGCTATATAGATGTGGTGTGGAAGATCTGCTCTGTGATTTTCCTGACTTCCTATGGTATGCATTATCTAGGGTATCTTCTCAGGTTTGTTTAAATTATTGTCCAGGCCTGGTTGAAATTACCTGCCGTCAGAAGTTATGATTTTACCGAAAATGATGGTATATATCTGGACACCAAATCGATGATTCTCTTAAGCAGTTTCTATGAGTTTATCGTGATCTACTATAAATGCCGATGTCCCTAGGGATCTGTTATCTCTCAATATCTCTTCTTAATTGTCTTTAATGATCTGATTTTCCTTACTTTTAAGCCTATCCATATCTTTGCCTAGCACAGTACCCTTGATTTCGTTTACTGCTTTAACACCCTTAACGACTCCAGAGGGAATGCCACATCTGCCAGTTGCGTGATTAGATCATTGATAAACGATTTGATAACACCATTGCTTAAAGTAAAGCGTCCAATTTAAGGCATCTAAGTCCCAAACCTGTCTGATATCTTTAAAACAAAATCATAACTTTAACACTCCCGTTTATTTTGATGGAGCACTGGTTTACGGTACACCGTCTTTATGAATTCTTGGTATTAATAATTCCTGTAAATTAAGCTGGACAGTTCATATCTTCTCTGTTGTCATAGAAGCATCGAAATGTCTTGAATTTCTGCAATTGTATAAGAAGTATTTCATCCCATCGAATCTAACGCTCCTCTGGAAGTCGTACATCAAACCTAGAATGGAATATAATTCCAATATATGAGGCCGAGATGGTCGCACAGTTTAAGCTTTTAGAGCCTTCCAGCTCATTGGCGATTTGGCAATATCTTGTTAGATCGGTTCACTCGAGCGCCGTGGTAACGTTGGATGCGTTGCGCTATTTTCCCTATGTACTTCCTATCATGATGTGCTTTGCATCATAGGGTATCTTCTGAGCTTGCCTTATTAGTCAAACTTTCTTAACTTTTCCATGAAATTATATTCTTACAAGGTCTGTATTGGATCTGTTCTGTGACTAATATTTTAAAGAGACGTAAATTACGTAACGCTTTAATTCCTGTAATTTGCAAAGTTTTAATTTATGATGTATTTGGCTATTTTTACTAACCAAAATGGATGATTCGGAAGCTTTACGCTTCCACAATTTATAAATCAAAACAAAACACCTCGTTTGACTTTCTCAAGTAACAAAAATTGAACGATGAGCAACTTTCTTCGTTGAGAGTGGTAGCTTATTTGTTCGACCTGAATCTTTTGAACGATAAATTTCGTGCATTTTATATTTGCAAGTGGTGGCGAATGTCATGGAACTTTGCATTTTTTCTAGGCTATACCGTTTTTAAACCATATTTGCGCCCTTTCTCATAAAAATCCTGGATCCGCCGCTGGTCTTAGGCCCTCTTTCCAGGCAGGACAGACACTCAGGGCTGTCAACACATCACATCCTTGTTAGATAAGCGTGAAGAGAGCAGTGACCAGTGATGATGCCAACCAAAGTTTTACATTGTTTCCTTGTCCTTTGTCCGCCTGCAAGTCGCCCATCTCTGCTGATGCTTCATATGAATATCCACTTTGATGAGGGACTGGATAGCCGGGGTGGTAACGCCTACGGCGAGTTCTGGTCCATTGAACGGAAATACAAGGCCGGACCTGGCTAAACGCTCAGTCCTTTCATTCTCCATGATCCTTATGTGACCAGGAACCCACTAATTTTTTAAAACAACTTTTACTGCAATAAGTTCATAACTAAGTTTCCTTTAATTGAAAAAATGAATCAAGAAAACATATTGTCAAATTAAAAGGTTATGGCAGAAAATGTTGAAACAGTTTTCCTGAAAATCTAAAACAGCCAAAAAAAACACTATTTTCGATTTGAGCGACCTCTAAACATTAATGAATTTCACAGAAATTTTGCATAAAAGTTTAAAATTACATTAGATAACAAATTCTGAATGAGCACTTAGACATTTTAATACTTTTGCAAATCCATGCATTTTGGGCCGCCCTAATGTACATACATACATATGTTTATATTCAATGATAACCTGATTAGTGTTATGCTAGGAAATTTTAAATATGCTACTGGGACCAAACATTGCATTCTCTGAAAGCTCAACCAAACACAATGTTTTAAGCGCAAAAATTTAAAATTTTCAACTTTCCTTTATATTCTAATTTACACGTTCATTACCTAGCACAGCTGCTACCTTTGTCTCAAAAATTTAATTTATGTTAGCCTGCCACCGCTTTTTAGCTCCACAACGTACCATAACAGTGTTCACAGCGTAAGATTTCCATAAGAAAAACCAGCGGTGGTGGTCTTGTCTCTGCATAAGCTACACTAAATTTTAACAGGATGAAAAGCCGCTTTCGTTTCATATTACCTATAATATGTCATTCAGATTGTCGCCCAGTGTAATACACGAGATTTGAGCTTGGAATATAACTATATATATAAATATGGACATGAGGATGTGTGTAGCATGAAATTTGTGTATACGGAAAATTAGTTTTATTTACATTAGTTCGATAGTCAAGAAAAACTTCTTACGATAGAGGTTTGGAATTAAACGAAAAAGTGAAACGCGGGGAGAATTTTGGTTTCACTATTTTGTTTTACTACTACTTTCGGTTTGTCTGTGAATTATTGTTGGAAGGTTGGAGGAGATCGTTTAGGGATAGCTATTTGCAATTAGTGTTTGTATAGATAATAGGCTTGGCTTTACCCAGAGTTCACCCAAATCTCCTGAACGAGTCACTCAGAATTTTAATATTCTGTTTGTTATATCAACACTTCCATGGAGAGAAAAATTAGATAACCATGTATTTTTGCTTTCTCAACGTATATGCAGATTATTGCCAACCCTCATTTCGGTGACTTTCGGCTCGTCTTGTAAAATATTTAATTTTTAGTTTTCTACCTCAACGGAAATGAGCTACAAATCAATCCATGCGCCGTACTGATTTCCTTTATTTGTACTGCTCCCCTTCTCCATACTAAATATACCTAATGCCACAACAGTTTAATTTTTAATGACTTTATGTATCTGTTTTCGAGAATATTCTTGAATTCCCAAACTTGAATATGCTATTTGAGCGAATCCAAAAGCTCGGAGAAAATCTGCCAGTTAAAAGGTGACATTAATTAAGAAAAGTGTGTATGGGGATCGAAAGATCTCCGAAAATTAGGAATAATATTATTTTTATTTTTAATAATCGAAAATATGCTTCCCCATTTTATCTGGTACATTTTGGAAGATCTAGTACAGAATCGAATAGCTGAGGTCCTTAGAAGAAATTTGAGTACACAGACATAACCCTGTAAACCTTAAATAGCAGAAAGTCTCAAAAATCGTTTACTGCCTCCCTAAGTCCCTCAACTTCCGTAATTCAAAAATCTTATACTACACTTGTCCTTCTAGGCCTCTGTCCAGAAAATGCTTTGAAATCGAACCGGTTTCTACAGAGTTTACCACAGAAAATTGCAAGTTTTTACCCCCACCACTTGCATGAAGTTCGAACTTGAATTTCGAATTTCGAAATTTTTTTAAACATAAAATACTTCATCATAAATATGATTTTAAATTGCAATGCTTTAAATTAGTTGTGAAAAGGTCCCATCCCGGTCATTTTCCAATCAAATATTATTCAAAGAAAAATGGTACAATCGAGTTTCCTCATCCCCTCCTTCCAAACACAGATAAGTATTGTCATATATCAGAATCATTTGCCCCACCTTAATTACTTATATGAATGTACATAATGGCAACTGTTCCAGATTTATAGTAACTAACTTAGTAACTTAATTAAACCCAAATCGTCTCTCTCTCTCTGTCTCTCTCTCTCTCTCTCTCTCTCTTATAAATCAAAAACAACAACAACAACAAAACTCTTTAAAGGACAATCGCAAATAATAATGCATGTTGTATGTGTAGATGCGTCTAATTTGTATCTCGAAATTCCAGAATTAAAAATTTTGGTGAATTGCCAATCAAATCGTTTTAAACAAAGCCTTAATTAACTTGTTTTGATTGGAATGAAATTGAATGTGGGTATGTATGTATCTATATGTCTGGATGAATCTAGATATAACGTATTCCGATATAGACAAGCGGCTTTCTTGAATGCCAAAAATTCCTTCTGGTCTTATTCGAATATTGGTGGATATTCTCTTGTAATTAACTTTCTATTTCTAATTGGTATGTATATTTGTATATGCCTGGGTATAATTGTAAATATACCATCTACATTCAAGAATATATTTTGATATTGTGAATAGATTGGGAAATTGGAAATTTAATTGAAACAAATTAACTGAAATTAAAGAAAATTGCGAAATAAAAATGAAATCTTCTTAAATTTAAACAAATTTCTCTACAGAACCCACCACAAACTGATACATTTTCATTTTGTTTTACAGCAGATGTAACAGAAATAACGCCCCAATTCATTCCTTAAATCAACTGACAACTCGAGCGTGTAGAGTTAGTACTTTTCCGCTATAACAATCCAGAAAACAAAAAGGAAAAACGCCAGGAAAAACTGTCAAGCCTTTCATGTCATGCAGCTATTAACGAAAAACTTGGTAGCGACAGCAATCAATTAATCTTAGGAGTTGCGGCTGATAAATTTTCATTCAAATTCAAATTGTCGGAACTGTACGTACAACGTGATGTATGTTCGTACATAATATTATGAGTATATATTTTCATCTAAAATGGAGATGGTGGAGTCTTCAAGGTGAAGTATGTAAGTTTTAATTTCTTGGATTGTAGAGAAAAATTAATCCAAATGGAATTGACTCTTTTCGCTGTATGTATGTCGAATTGAAAGCTTTGTCAATTACAGTTTTGGCAGCGTATATCTTATCTTTGTCAAGAGGGTTCGATACTTTTGATTAAATAACTTAAATAATTAAATAACTTAAATACTGCCCCCCCCCCCCACCCCGCAAGATCACAGTTTATATATTTTTAAAACTAACTCGTGCAAATGTGTACGACTTACATGGAATATAAAGATAATGATAAGGAATTGCCAATCATAACAAAATTAAATGAAAAATACCTTAAAAGAGAATTTATGCAGAAATTATACATTTTAATAAGATTGTTACTTTTTCCAATATTATACCAGAAATATCTCTTGATCATAAGTTGACGTCAAGTTAGCACTGCCCGCAACTCACTAGAACTTCGCCAAATCTTATGGGATTAGAAAATTTTACATCTTGGAATTTGTCGTTACTTTGTCGTAAAAACCATAAATTAATTGTGCCCTGTTTTCTCAAGGAAACTTCTGAAGGAATTGCGAATGATCTTAAGACTAATCCTACAAATGAGGAAAATTCTCAATTCTACCTATTGCTATAACTAAAATTACACTGCATCGAGTCATTGTTGCAGACGCCTACTCAGCAAACACGTGCATATAATAATTGTTTTATCCTTAAGCCTAGTATCGAGTTCGGGCAAAGTAAAATTTAACGCGGTCTTCAAATTTTTCACATTAAAATTGCTGGTAAAATTTTGACGTATGTTAATTTGGAGAAAACAAAGTGACGGATGTCTAAAAATTTTATCGCTGAAAAACTTCACATTGTTTATAAAATTTAGATAAATGTTTCTACAATTTACAGTTAAAAATTGACTTAATTAATCAGAAAATTGCTAAAACAACTTAAATCCTTCAATAAATGAAGAAAAAGGTCTAAAAATTTTCAAATAAAATTAAATTTTTCAATAAGTTCAAAAAACAATCTGAAAATTGTCATAGAAACAGGAAATGTCATAATTTTACCAGCATTTTAATGCTACGCGCATTAGAATGTTCACTAAAATAAGTGGAGACATGCAAAGTGCCATCTACCTTAAATTAGAGAAATATTCCCTTTTTACCAGTGAACTCCGTACTGCACTAGTAAAATCATGAGTAAAATTTTTGCTTGCGATTTTATCAGCGCTAAAATTTGTTTGGAAATGTCAGATTTTACTCGAACTCGATACTAGGCTTTAGAAACAAACCATGCACATAAAAATAATTAAAATTTTGAAGCATAGATTAACTTTTACAAACGTAATACTGGACTCCTTCTTCGAGATTCTAACTTCTGAAAGCCTAAAATCATATATCTTGCATTATAAGCTAGTAAATTATTCTGAGAACAAAATCTACGAAGAGTATATCTAGTGAAATTCCTCTGAATTGATTCATTCAATTCCAATGAATTATACTGATGTAAGGATTCCAAAATACCGAAATGCATATATTCTAATATCAGACTAAAGAAATTTATAACATTTTCAATGTGAATGGATCATTAAAATAAGTGGATTTATGTTTAAAAAAAACCGAGCATTCTAGAAGCATCAGCAGAAGTATAGAATCAATATTCATTGTCCTATCTAATTTATTCTCAAAAATTGAAGTATATCATACAAGTAGCTGGGGTTCCTAGACTTAAGAGTCGTAGCCAATATAATAACAGGGCTATATTTGATGGAATTGGCGTAAGGAGAGATATGGTCAAAACGACGGTGACCAAAAACATAACTTATAGTAGGGTTGAATGCAGTATTTAGCTTTGGAATAGACTCATAGTCAAGGCAACCAAATATTTCGGACTCATGAGTAAAAAAAAAAACGAGAAGCGTCCTAACTACATTTAAACGGGTTTGTGCTGGAGAAAAATTACTAGTCGCCCAGAGTGAACAAGCTTACTATATACTTTTCTAATTAGATCGGTTATATGATGACCGCAAGAAAGAGTTCTATTAAAGACAATTCCCAAGTTTGAAACGTAATCGGGAATTGGAATTTGCAATCAATTGATTACTGCAGGTGAGAAATGAGAATAATCTAAATTGTTTTGTATATAATGAAGCATATAGTCTTGCTAGGGTTCAACTGTAGTTTGTTGTCAATGGCCCACAAATTAATAGATTGGAGATCAGTAGTTATGCAAGATACACCTTCTTCAGCTAATCCAATTTGTCTTAAGATGTACAATTGAGCATCATCAGGATAAAGATGTAGTTTGCTGTATTTAACAGGATAAAATAAATCACTGGTGGAAAGAGAGAACAACAGAGGATCCAAGACATATCCTTACGGTACTCCTGAAGATACCATTTGAAAAGTGGATTATAAATTTTTAGAATACGCAGATTAATACCGATCCATCAAGTAAGTGCCGATATAGTTAGCAGCCTGGGTAGAGAAAATAAACTGCATTGTAATTATATAACTATAATATAAAGGCTGACAAATTCGGTGAAATCTGAAACTTTTTCACTTACCACCATCTAAAAGAAAAACAAATTAAAAATACAACAAATAGGGAGAGCATCCAGATCTGCTTGAAGGCGAAAGCAGTCGGAAAGGTTTTTTATTTTAGTGGAAAATATCTTTAAAGCATTTCTGTATGCAGATTCAACAAAAGAGAAACTCATGACTGCACCATTCATAAAAATAATAAGTAGGAGGGGATGATTCCCAGATGATTCTTTTGGGGCACACTAAACAAAACTTCAGAATAAAAGATTCATACGAATCACTTACAAGTAAAGATCCTGTTACAAGTAAAGATGAGTCGAATTCAAAAGTTAAATTAATACCAAATTTGTTGATATAGATCTACAAATATGTTGTATGTAGTATAGCCCTAAAGCCTTGATTTTGATTAGTATATCCTTTACAAGATAAGTCCAATTCAGACTACCATTTTCTTAGAACATGAAAATAATTAGCCGCCTTATACACTCTATGGGCAGGAAAAGGATAGATGGATGGATGGATGGACGAAAATAAACACATAAACACTATAAAATCTTCCTTTCAAGATATAAAGTTGCTTGCTATTTTTCTCCCCCAACAAGGTTAAGTACATATGAATATACACGTATTAAAAATATTTATTTATTTTTTTATTTTTTGGTCTTTTTTTTTTAACTATTGAACATAGACTAAATGTTAATTAAAACATTTTTACTTTGAGTAAACATCTTTTATAACCACCGTCATATAAGGAGTAGGTACCTGTAGAGAATCTCCTTCATCGGCAGAGTAGGAATTTACAGCACAATTTTGCTGAGGTTTAATTCACAACGCTATGGGAACCGTAATCAAAAAACTTTTAGTGCACTAAAGAGAAAATTGCTTTCGAACGGATATGGCAGTACTTTAGCTTCAATACCCTTTTATGCTATCTACTTTATTTTCATCATTGAATAGCTGTGCTGGAAGTTTTATCTATACGAAGACATCATTCATCGGCGGAAGTGGTTTTGACCTAACAGTTTACCCTCTTCGGAAGAAGAATACGAAAGTTCTGTAAAATACGAGTCGCAGAGATTATTTACTCTAGGAGGACTAGTAAAATATGTCTTGGCTTTTATCGGCAGTTGCCTATCATTCTTCGTATGTCTAGCTCTAGATTGAGGAAAGTGCACAAACATTTTCTCAGAATTTTTATTTGTGAATAAAATGTTGAAGAAAGTTTGTGATTTAATAGTGGAATGTGGCTTTAAGTTTTCTTTTTCAAGGGTTGAGATACATAAGCTGTGTTCTTTTATGTCCGCAGAACAGGGCAGAACAAAATATACACAAAAGAACGCCTCATACCCTTTAAAAGAAGAATTGTAAATGAAGCGAACAGTACAAATAGTTCGCTTCAATCGACAGAGTAATTTGTTCTGTGCAGTATACGGGAGTTTTTTTTTTGGTTTAAGCACTATAAAGATAAAAATTTTAAATGGTAAATCTGGGATGAGGCGATTAGCTTTTGGGAAGTAAATAAATTACTCCAACTAAGATGGAGGAAAACAGCTTAGGAGTTCAGAAAGGATCACAAGAGCCAGACGCCAGAAAGCTGCTCGACGAAACCGATACATAATAAGTAATTACTACGCCTAAAGCAGGGGAGATGAAAAAGTATTCTAATAAAATCATCTCATTATCAAGACAAAAGAACGTATAGAGGGTGACAGATCTACTATCACAACAACAATTAGCAATCCGATAACGTTGAAGGAAAAATCATTCGCTACTAAGACCAAAAAGTCGAACTTATCCGGACCTGACCGAGCTGAACTGAAAGGTGTCAAGAGGATGTCCAAACAAAGGTTTCTTCTTTTTTTTTTAACGCTATGCTTCGCTTGCAAATCACACCACCAGCATTTAAAAACTGCCCAAAGATACTTTTTTTTTAATGATGTTTCCAAAGCTCAAGGGATACCCTATGATGCCTGAGCACAGCCTTAAATGGTAAGAAGGAAGAGGTAGGGAATTAAGGATTATTGGGTTGAGCCCCTTGGCTTGGTGTGTGTATTACGCTTGAATGGAGGATGCCAAAATACTCAACATTCGTACTGTTCTACCTAACAAGGATTCGCAAAATTTTACGGTTTGCCGTAATTTGTATTCGAGGGTGTGAGGGTGAGCTCGGGTTATAGCTCGTGTGGTGCGCATAGCAAGAATTCTAGAAAGGATCACTTTGGAGACTTCGTCACAAATAGCGACAAAAAAGATATAGACATCCGAAATTATTCCCGTTCTCCAGAGAATCAATAGTAGCTATTGATATGTCGTCACTAATAAACCGGAAGGCCTTCTTTTGAACGTTGTCTAACGCGGACTATGGATATTTGTATGGCGTGATATTTTTGTTGATGTGGCGCATCAGCAGACAAATTATCTTTTTTAAGACACCTCACCCTAGTGCTGGGCGATGTTTATTGATGTTTTCAAAACATCGATGTTTGGGCTCTTGATGTTCGATATTTTCACATCGATGTTGACGCACTAAAACATCGACGTACATCGATGTTATCCTTTCGATGTTAGGGAATTACATACGTCTTTCCGCAAAGGAATGCAACCAAGAAAGGAATAAATACATACTGTAAAAGCAAATCTAATTCCAAAAAATTTATCTAGATTTGAAAAAAGGAACTCGTATTTCAATAAAATTTTTGTGGTAAAACGGAAAGAGACGTAGTGAAGTGATTTTTTATTTCACTTTCAAAGCATCGTTACAATTGATCATCATTAGTTCTTAGAATGATTTGGGCTGCGGGCAGAAAACATTGTTCGGAGGAACCAATCAGAATCATTCTTTTAAATGGGAGATAACAGAGTGCTCTTAACGTAAGTACATCAAGCTGCTGCCACTGAGAGCGATACAGGCTTGTCTATTATTTTAGTTAAGAAAATGTCTGCCTGCAAGCTCATTTTCAGGCTCAACAAAATTCAATTTATGGGCTAATCACATCCGCCTAATAAATGAAAAACAACAGAAGCATCGGAAGGTAGTTCGAAACGTAGGCAATCGGAAATACCCTTTTATTTAAGCGCTCCTTTGAAGCCGCTTCATATAAATCCCTTGAAATGGTGGCAGCGTCACCAACTTATATATCTTGGCTTATCACGTCTTGTAGCAAAAATTTTGTCCATTGCGGCTACTTCTGTGCCAACCGAACGTTTTTTCTCTAAGCTAGGTGAGACTATAACTCAAAAGAAAAACAGTTTGCAAGGAAAACGTCTTTGCCAGTTATTGTTTCTTCAGTCTATAGATAAGAAGTTTTCCGACCTGTGAATTTTCATTATTATTTAATTCCTTTATGCGTTATTTTTAGAAAACTTTTCCTTTAGAATTGGTAATGAATGAAGTACTTGTTTTGTTTTGTTTTGTTTTTGTTATTTTTATTAAGTTATAAATAAAGACAACAGCAACAAAAATTCTAAACTGAAAAACATACCATTTTTTCTATGATGTTTTTAAAATTCATTAACATCGATGTTGTTTGTACATAGATGTGATATGATCGATAATACCGCCACATCGTTGCTTGTTGGGCGATGTCAACATCGATGTTCCAGCACTACCTCACCATCTTCGCAAGTAGCTACATTCAATCAATTTTGATCTACCATAATTATTTTTATGCATTACAAACCAAATGACGAACTTGATGATTTCATCATCTAGGGGTATAATAACTGCTGGGACCATTTCATTAAATGTCTCATCTCTTCAACAACCACAGAGTTTTCTATATATAAAAATCAAATTACGGCATCAATTTGTACAAAATGATTCAAATAAATGCCAAAGAACCGCACGTTATCGCGGCCTCTGATGTGTTCCAAAATATTACAAAAATTTCGTTATTTTAATTATTTTGTTACGTGCAAAATTTTCCACCATTTCCAGAACGAAAACTATTCTAAGGCGACTAATTGTGTAAATCTCATCGCAGGGAGAACCGTATTTCGTTAAGTTGTTACCCTTCACAGAATGAGCACGTCCTATGGGTTATTTTATTTTTTTCCTTGGCAGCTGTAAACATCCTCCAGGATCCTGAGCACGTTGAGAATTTTATTATTCACTTTTGGGTGACGGTTGATAAGAAGGAAATAGGCTGCTGTTGCTACTTTAGTGAGATCTAGAGTTCCACAACCGAAATAATGTAGGTAGCCGGAAATTGAATAATCTCAATAGCATCAAAGATAGAGCCTTGGGTTGAATTTGTTCTCCTTGACCGAATTTATATAAGTGTGGAAGACCGGAATTTGTACGTGTGTTATGCTATCCAAAAGTGTTTGACGATTCCTTAACTTTTATCAAAAGTAGACGGGAGGAATTGAATGAGACGACAAATGGGAAGAAGTAGGAGATTCTGTTTTTATTCGAAATCTATATATCAGTAAAACGCTGGGTTTTATATCAAAGTTCAAATATTCGCCAGCAGGTTCTTAGTACAGGAAGGAGAGAGAGGGAAGGGGAGAGTAAAATGCTAAATAATTAATTTAAGATCCGAAAACTTACCTATTTGGATATCCGAAATTCTCTCGCATTATTTATTGACAAGTTCATGTTATTTACAAAATGAAGTGGAAAATGTTTGTTGGATATTTTGTAAAATCTAACGAGTTTACTAAGATATTCGATTTCATTTCATTTGTCAAAAGTCATCTGTGACCTTTTATCAATAAGTAAAAGTCTAAGATGTAAGAAAATCTTATCTCCTTGAGAATGTTTGTAATATAAGTCCTATATTATCTATATATAGAGTGCATACATATGTAAGAAGTAAGTTCTCTGAAATGAAAAATGTATGTCTTTTTAAAAAGTAAGCAGACTTCTTGCAACATTTTTTAGATGGAGCTGGTATATAATTTACTCTCGTATATTATATAGGTACTTTACGCTTTGAAGTATTTTCTGCACGTGTTTTTCTGAGTATATGGCACAGAAAGTTGAAAGCTAAAAAAGTGAGGAAAGAAAAAAAGGATAATCTCAAGAAAAGGAAATGCATGAAGAAAAAGGACGAGTGTGGAAATTTATCGTTTGCCTACGGCCAACCAAGTCAAGTACTATCTTAAAATGTATATCTAGAAAATGTATGGTTGTATGTTTATCATATGTAATCATACGTAATTTATTTATATTTATACATTCAGTACTTATAAGTAATCGGCTATTTATACATACAGTATGGTTACGCAATTGCCGATGGCGGGGGGGAGGGGGGGTCGTGCACAGATCTGTGACACATATCCCAACCCACACCCACACACACAGTCACACACAGCCCCACACGCCACATTACCCAAACACACGCCACACTACCCAAACACACAGTAAACAATAAACGCGGGCTCGCGTTTGGCTTTGTGTTCGAGTAGTGTTTGCGAGTGCTGATGTATATATGTGTGTGTGTGTGGAGCGCGCCCGCGCGCGTTTGTGTGTCACTGACCTGAGCGCTGCAATACATGTGTAAAATCATAGAGCACCTATTGGATTATTCAATCAGTAAAAGGCAATACGAAAAATACATTTTTTTTGTGCTGGCGCTAGATTGCATGAATTTTTTTTTCTAGAAATATGTCCGGTCTTTTCAAGATTTGTTTAAAAAACAGCAATATTCAAGTTCTACAGCAACAGCGACATAAAATGTCATTTCCGTACTCGATTTGTTCGCTGCTATTAATGACAATGTTAATTATAATGTATAATGTATGTATGTATAATCACTCTACATATACATCCAAAAGGATCGCATATTGTATACGAGCGAAATCATTTTCCCAACTGCGGTTGTAATATCCTCTGGCAATTGGAAGCCTTTTGTAGATATTTTAGCTTTATGCGGCTAAGACCTTCGCAGCGGTACAGGTTTTTGGCATCCTCCTATTGACTGGATAGACCTTAATACTTAAACACAGTTGCCACGGCCGACGGCTATTGCAGTAATAGGAACAATTTTCTTTACGAGCGCTTTATGGAGCGTATATTGCATAGTAATAGTAATCTGCAGTGGCCAATGTTAGAAGGGTACTAGAAGAGAGTCGTAGTAGCCGAAGACCAACAAATATTTTTGATATGTTCTTACCAATATTGTAACAGAATTAAGTCCTGCAATTAAGAAGTACACGCAAGTTACGTACCCTGTCCATATAATGTAGGGATGTCGCTGTTAACGTAATATTGGTGAATGAGGTTAAATTATCAATACTGGAACCCTATGACTTTTGATTCCCCTACGTTTGTGCAAAGACAATTCCTAAGAGACCAATCATGGATTCTCTGTTGGTCTCAATTGATTCGTTCAATCGTGCAATCTTTAATTATACCGATTAGCCCGCTTAGACTGCTCATGCTCAACAAATTAAACACTGTTTTTTTATTTATTTGATATAGATTAATTTTTCAAGTATGTACTTATGAAAGGAAGTACAGCAAACTTAGTCTTTCGGAGGAAGAGTTTTTGTTATTAGTACTGCATTAGCAATCTTCCACGTAACTGCAAATGTAGACATAGTGAGGCACGTGTAGAATATGTGTCGCATTGGCCAAATGATCCAGGACATGATAAGTGTGAGTGTGAGAGCTAGTCTCGTTCGTGGGAGGGAGTGCCGGTTTTGAATGGACAACTCAGTCTTTTCAAATTCAAATATAAAATTTTATTAATAAATACTTCAAAGCTTATAACTATATCACAATTCATTTTAAAAAAAAATCAGAACTAAACTAACCTACAAACTATTATAAATTCAATACAAAATTCAACAAAATCCAAAATAAAATTAAAAATTTAGTGAAAAATCCAAAGACTCGCGTAGTCCGCCTCCTTTAATTCGTCTTATTCTAGGAAAAAGAAGAAGAAGAATTAATCGTCTATGAGAAAAGTATTCTTATATAAATTTAAGAGTGCTATTTTTTTTGGGCACACGGGCAGCAAATGCTACTATAAAAAAGAAGAAGATTGCAGATTATTCTCTGCGGCAGAATTATTCTTCTGCTTATATGTAGGCAACAAGATGCTAGTAAAAAGAAGAAGATTGCAGATTATTCTCTGCGGCAGAATTATTCTTCTGCTTAGGTGTGGGACGGAAATTGGAAATAATAGGAATTTCAGATTATTCTCTGAAGTATAGAATTATTCTTCTATTTTGGAGGTTGGGAATAATATTCTTGTTAATCGGATTATTCTCCGAATCAGATGAGCTCTGAACCAAGAATGATTTTCTGCTGCGGCTCGTCGGCTTTATATAGCCGCCGCATCCAGTTATGAGTTCTCGCCTTTCGGTGTTGCCCTAGCGACGTTTATATCATTTGCATGTGTTCTGACTGAGGCGAAGCCAGCTGATTAGAGTAATGTCACTTGATGCCATTGTAAATATGTAAACATGCTGGTACGTGTACTGCAGTGGTTTGTGGTTATCTATGTTTATTCCATTTTTTAGTTTTTTTATGTATTGTTTAAATAGAAGAGAACAGCCTGCCGACTTAAAGGTTTTAATTACAGTGTAAAGGTTGACGCTGAATTGTGGTGGAACTTCCAGTGGCGAACAAGTTCAGTGAGAAATAGGATGCTTGTGAATTTAGATAAGTATTCTGTTTTGGTTATTTATTTTGGAAATGAATACTTTGTGGCTTTTGGTTTTGTAGGAGGATGTAGATATAGAAGTGGAAAGCATCGAGGGAACGTAAATGCATCGGTGGACTGAACATCCTCCCGCCTCAAAGAAGAAAATTGTAGCAAGCAGTATAGGAAGGATAGTAATGCTAACCTCCTTCATATTCGAGACATGTTTATATAGACATAACACAAAAAAAAGGAAATTTTAATGTTTTTAGTAATAAACTTACATTTTTTCTGGTGAAAGATGTATATTTTTTCTCCTTTCTTCTTCATTTTCAGAGTGACATCTCCAGGGAAACTCCACTTGATAAAGCTTGTTGTGATCCTGACTCTGTCCCAAGGTACTTCTGTAGTTTCTAATAATTTAAGTATGATGGGAGTAGAAACTATTTTCCCTGCTAGGTCGATCGGAATTCCTAGATTACGTTTTTCAGTCTCCACATTAATAATTGATTGCTTTTGAGCTTGGGTTGGAGAGAGATCTATGGTTTGAGCTGTGGCTCTAAAGGCGTTCTTTAGTGGTCGTTCGCTGATTTTGTTAGAGTGAGAATCTTGGAATTCCTTCCCGAGAATAACTGGAGTATTCATAAGCGCATTCCTTTTTGGAGGTGATGTGTTGCTACTTGTTGATGCAACAGGATTGATTAACCTATCTGCGGTAGGCGTTGCTTCATCAAGATCTCCTGGTAGACTTGGTAATCTTGCAGTTGCTACAGGTTTCTTTTTTGCAGATTGTGATGTTGTTGGGACTTGAGTTGGGTAGCATCCACTTGGCCTGGGATTCGTTCTAGCTCTGTTGTCACCTGTTTTATTGTCCAATTCTGGCATGCTTAATGGCTTAGAGCGTAATGCTGTAGGAAGCCTTGGTCGAGTTTGTGTCCGAACTTCTGGCCGGTATTCTCTAGGCTTCGGTTTAAACTTGAGGCTGCCACTGTTTCCTGGTTCCTTCAACAACAATTTTTTAATTTTAGGCGATGTCAACCTTGCCTCAAATGGCCTTGCCTTTCGCTTGATTGGCGATGAATGCACAGGTGGTGGTCTGATGACGACTGATCGGGGTCTGCGTCCCTTCTTAGGTGTTGGAGGCAAAGGGCTGATAGGCCTGATTGGCTTAAAAGGAACCAAAAGTTCCGGAGGCGTGGGAGATAGGCCAGCGTCGACAGAGTCTAGAGACTCGGAATTGAAAATTTCCAAGAGTTCTTCCATGGCAATAAAAATTAAAAAAAAGAACAAAAAAAAATAATAAAATAATAAAAACGAGAAAACTGAAACTAAACCGCACTTGATCTTCACTTGTCACTTTTCAAATTTGAAGTGATTTTTGGCGGATTGTGGATTTATTTATATTCAAACAAAACGGTAGTTTTTGAATTTTTGTACTGCCACAGAGTAGTAGATTTTGGTGGGGATTTTGAATTACTGGTGAGAGATATCTGTTGAAGGGAGAGGGCAGACCTTTGCGATAGGACGGGTGAGAGTTGTTTTCGGTGTATTAATGGTAACTGCTCGCACTAAATCATTATGACCAGTATGAATTTCAATGATTCGTCCTAATGGCCATTTTCCTATGGGGATTTGGTCTTCTTTTATTAAAACGAGAGTTCCAATTTTTATATTTTCCCTTTCAGTCTGCCATTTATGTCGCTTGGTGGATTTTACACCAGCTTCCCATAGGCCTCCAAAGTGAGGTGCTGCAGGAGGGTTAAAGTGCCAAGTTATACCTTGGTTAGCAATTTCATTGGCTAGATCGACTTCGATTGCTTTGATTGATTTTTCTAGATTGGACTGTAGAAGTCGATTGGCTCCAATGAAATTAGTGCCTCGGTCAGAATAAACGTGTGAGCAGAGGCCTCTTCGTGCAACAAATCGTTTGAGGGCGGCTAGGAAGGCTGGTGTAGACAAATCAGAGACGAGCTCTATATGTATAGCCTTAGTGGCTAAGCAGACGAATAAGCAGATGTATGCTTTTGTTATCTTCGTTCCTCTTAGTGTTGATGTTTTCATATCAAGCGGGCCTGCATAGTCTACCCCATTGTGTTGGACGGGTAAAGATATGTTGACTCTAGCTGAGGGTAGAGAGCTCATCAACTGAGTATTAGGCCTTGTATTGAACCGAAAGCAATCAACACATTTGTGGATGCGATGTCTAATAGTATTGCGGGCGTTTAGTAACCAATAGTGATTCCTTATAGTGCTTAATATTATTTGGGTGCCTCCATGTAATGTATAATGGTAGATGTGGTCTATAAGGATATTGGTTATATGATGGTTGTTAGGGAGTATTATAGGATGTTGTTGGTCGTAATTTAATTGAGATTTTGTAAGACGACCTCCAACTCGGAGAATGTTGGCAGAGTCGAGCGTGGGATTGAGAGATAGAAGTCGACTCTTTTTAGGAAGGGGAAGATTTTTTAGTAAGTGGGAGATTTCGTTGGGGAATGTAATATTTTGGAGCAATTTAATTAGACATCGTTCCGCAATTTTTAATTCGTGTACTGATAAGATTTGAGTAGTCGGATGTAATTTGTGTACACTATTTATAAATCGGAGACAGTAGGCGGTTATTCTTATCGTTTTTTGATATGATGAATATTTGTGAAGCAAAGGAATTTGTTCATCGATTGTAGTGGTGAGAACCTTTGATTTCTTTTTATACTCTAATTGAGTGTGTATTTCTGGCGTTTGTTGCGGCCAGAATTCTTCATCTTGGTGCAACCAGTCTGGACCATTCCACCATATCGATGCTGTAGCTAAGGTATTTGGTGGAATTCCTCTAGATGCTATATCAGCTGGATTGCACTTTGAAGGAACGTGTTTCCATATGGCTAGTGGAATGTTTTCATGTATTTCGGAGACACGGTTAGCCACGAACGTTTTCCAGGTGGATGGGTGTTTTTGTAGCCAAGCTAGAACTATATTGGAGTCTGTCCATGCTGTAATTTTAACCTTTTCAAGCTCTAAATCAGTGACAACTTGTTTAATAAGTCGGGAGAGCAGGATAGCACCACATAGCTCTAGTCGAGGTAGTGAGACTGGTTTGATGGGAGCTACTTTGGTTTTTGCTGTCATGATTTGTACTCGGGAGCTCTCATTAAGATGTATTTTGAGATATAAAACTGCTGAGTAGGCATGATTGGAGGCATCGCAAAAACCATGTAGTTCCATCTCGCGTATGTTAGGCTGGTAGCCTAGCCAGCGTGGAATCTGAATATCCTGAATGGTAGGTAGTTGATCTTTGAAATGACTCCATCCTTTTAAAACTTCTGTGGATACAGAATCATCCCAGTCGCATTTAGAGAGCCAGAGCTTCTGAATTAAAATTTTGGCTGTAATAATGCATGGCGCTAACCAGCCTAGTGGGTCGAATAGAGACGACACTTCAGACGGTATTATTCGTTTGGTGTATGTGGTTTTTGGTTCGGGAGTGTTGACGTTGAAAGAGAAGAAATCTGTTGTTGGGTGCCAGCGGATGCCGAGAGTTTTTACCGATTCGTGTTCTGAAAATTCCAGACTCGTTTTTAACTCTCGATGCTCTAGTGGAATATTTTTTAGTAAGTCGTGATGGTTGGCTGTCCATTTCCTTAGGTTAAATGTTCCTGAGGCTAGAGCTTCAATAAGTTCTTGTTGTAGTTGTTGTGCTTGGCTTAAGCTGTTTGCTCCCGAGACCAAGTCATCCACATAAAAATCTCTCATGATGCCTTTTGCTGCGAGTGGATAACTACTAGCTTCATCCTTTGCTAACTGCTGCAACGTTTTAATGGCGAGATATGTATTATGCTAGTTCTGTACTTTTATTTTAGTCCAATCTACTTTTTTAAACTCAAAAGCTTGATTATAGTATCCAAGACGTGCGTTGTAAGTGTTGTGTGTTCATTTCCTTATTTCGGATTCTGTTGGTTCCTGTATTCGAAAGATCGCGACATATAACGTCTCGCCCTTGGACCGAGTGAGAGCGCTTCTCAATATTTTTGCATCTCATGTTGCTGGATTTAATGTATGTTACTTCAATGCGAGAAGCATAAGAAACAAAATAGGCCTATTGCAGGATATTTTCGTTGGCTCCAAAACGCATGCATTGCTGATATGTGAAACCTGGCTGAATCAATATGTACTATCACAGTCGATTTCCTTATCAAATTATAATGTTTTCCGTTGTGATCGTGTTGGTCGTATTGGGGGAGGTGTCGCCATTTATGTGCATAACTCATTGAAGGCAAAAATCATTAATTCTTCGGCTCCAGGTGACAAGATAGAATTTCTTTGCGTTGAGGTAGACTCAGGTTTTGATAGATGTGTCTTAGTAAGTGCATATTGCCCGCCTAGTAGTTTCAATGCTGAGACATGCATGCTATTCAAAGATTCTATATCGCCAACCATTTTAAGGAATAGAAACGTTATTTTTTGTGCCGATATGAATGTAAATGCTTTTACCTCCAACTCCATGAGAGATACTTTAATGTATCTATACAGAACATTAAATCTGGAGGTGGTTAATGAGTTACCAACCTATTTTAATTCAACTCACCCATCCCAACTTGACTACATTGCTACTGTAGACACTGAGAAAATTCTATTTCACAACCAAATCAGCCCACCATGTGATTTTGATCATGACTTTCTGTTTTTAACTTACTCCCTGAAGTTTATACCAATTCCTCAATATGCTTCCATTGTGTATCGTGATTATAAAAGTATAAATAACGATCGCCTTCTAGCGGAGTGTCAGGAACTCTCCTGGAGCAGCGTCTACGAAACTAATTCTGTAGATGATAAAGTAGGCATGCTTTCACATACTTTGACCGAATTGTTTAATAGACACGTACCTTTGCGTACGCGCCGATTTCAGCCGCAGAGATGCCCATGGATCACAGATGAAATACGGAACATATTATCGGAAAGAGATTACCTATATGGTAAATACAAACTTATCCGTTCAGCTGATGCGAAAAATAGATATAAACGAGTTCGCAATAAGGCAAATTCCATGATAAGATCTGCGAAGCGTGCGTATTTTTGTAAGAAGCTAGATGTTAGCCAGCCCTCCAAAAAATTATGGAGAAATATTCGTGACTTAGGAGTTCATGGGCGAGAGATACCAGCTATAAATCAAGACCCAAATCAATTAAATAATTTTTTTGCGACGGGTGTCTCGGGCTCGTCTCCTTGGCCTGAAGGTTTCTCAGCTGATGGTTTTGCTTTTCGTTGCGTTGATGAAGTTGAGGTTATGCTGACTCTACCTACTATTAAATCAGATGCCACAGGACCTGATGGACTGCAACCAAAATTTATAAAACTTATTGCGCCTACAATAGTCAAAATTCTAACGCACATCTTCAATCATTGTATCACTACATCTCAATTCCCCAATCAATGGAAACAAGCATTGGTGGTGCCTATTCCAAAGAAGTCCTCTGCATGTACTCCAAGTGACTTCCGTCCAATTAGCCTTCTATGCTACTTCGCTAAAGTATTTGAAAAAATAGTATACCAGCAAACCATGAACTACACAAAAAGAAACTGTTTACTGTCAACCTGGCAGTCTGGGTTTCGTCCTTATCACAGCTGTGAAACCGCTATGCTGAATGTGACATCGGATATTCACATGGCTCTTGATGAAGATCATTTGACTATTCTTGCGCTACTTGATTTTAGTAAAGCGTTCGACTCCATAGATCACTCGAAATTGGTAGCTAAATTGGGTAATAAATTCTTCTTCTCTTCTTCGGCAATAACCTTCATTAAAAGTTTTATAAGTGGGCGTAGCCAATTTGTAAAAACAAATAATGTTGCCTCGAGAAGTATATCTCTCTCTTGTGGCGTGCCCCAGGGATCCATACTTGGTCCCCTGCTTTTTAGTCTTTATATCAATGATCTCCCAGATGTTATTGTAGATGCCTCCGTTCATCTGTATGCTGATGATGTGCAAATATACCTTAGCAGACCAATTGGCTTAGTGGAAGATTGCATAAGTCGGATAAATGAGGATCTCAAACGTGTATATGATTGGTCTGAGCAAAATAATTTAGCTCTTAACCATAATAAATCGAACTGTATGGCGATCTATAGACGTGATATTGATGAGAATTCTTTACCACCGATTTATTTGAACGACAATAGGCTAGTATATGTAAATTCTGTGAAGTGTCTAGGGTTTCACCTCAACTCAAAATTTTCATGTTGTGATCATGTCAGTGTTACACTGAGGAAAATATATGGATGCCTGCGGCAGCTTTGGTTGAACTCCGATTGCCTAATGCATCATTTACGAGTAAGACTAGCTAAATCCCTTTTGCTACCCTATTTCACATATGGCTGCACGATATTTCCAGTTCTCGACTCAGTCTGTCGTAGGAAACTCTTGGTTGCATTCAATGATGTAACCCGATTTGTCTTCAAATTGCCGCGACATAGTCACATCTCTCCTTATGTAACGTCCTTGCTTGGTTGTCCGATAGAAACTTATCTAATAAATTACAGACTGAAATTCCTTCATAGACTTATATACAGCGAGAAGCCCTCATACCTATTTGAGAGATTGAGTTTCCTACAGTCATCCCGGCACATGAACCTTTCGATCCCCCGTTGTAAATCACGCTATGGTGAGCGCTCTTACTTCGTCCAGGGCATTCGTTTGTGGAATCGTTTGCCAGCTAATATACAGAGAACAGGATCCAACGGAATCTTTTACAAATCAATATTGCCACTAAACTTATCCTAAACATTTGGGGCTCGACTTGGATACATATTGTTAAAGCTATTTGATAACTTTTTTCTTTGCTAACTCATTGTTTTTCTTTTCCTCATAATAATACTAATAAAAATAGAGTCTATTCTTAAACCTATGAGTATTCGTTAGTTTTGTTTGGCTAAGCTTAGTTAGTTAAGTTAGTTTTTAGTAAATTAATGTATTTCCCCAAATTTAATGTGGCACAATTATTTTACTAATTATGTATAATTCCAATTCACTTTGTACGTTTAAGATCTTGTTATCTTTGTACAACTAAAGAAATATATTCTATTCTATTCTATTCTATTCTATATGGTGCTGGTGCTGTGCCAAAGGTGACTGTAGTTAGGACGTAGTCTTTTATTTCTTCCTTTGGTGTATTTCTCCAGATTATTCTCTGGTACTGTAGCCGCGGATCTAGCATTGAAATTAGGGGGGGGTCATTTCACAAATTAAATCATCGAGCACAAAAAAAAAAAAAAAAAAAAAAAAAGTCCAACGCAGTACTTGGAATTAGGAAATCCGCATTAAGCGGTGCGGAAGATGTGTCTTTATACTTTTTTTAATAGAAGAGGGTGCAAACTGCAGGAGCCCAGCTTTTCTCAGTTTTACACACTGGTATATATAATATGGACTGCTCGATATGCTATTTTATGCGGGTACAAATTTTTGTGTCAAAAATAGTTCATACGTCGGTGCCAACATTGAAAAATCCATTGGCGGAAAGTTGAAAAGCGAATTCTATTAACCCAAATAATTAATTTAAAAACATTTATTTCGACAAACCCACTTATTTATTTATTGTTTACAGCCCTTTCTCAGTTCGCACGTTACATAGGAAAGTGACCAACTCAAAAAATGCAACTTTTCAGGAGAGCAAAAAAACGAAAAGCTGTACATAGAATTAATTCTAGCTTAACGTAGTAATTGTTTGCTAAAAATAGTCTGAACTCTTAAATTTGTTAGTAAATATATTTCTGAAGATTTATATAAAAGAAATTTTAAGTTTTTGTTACCGCAGTTGGCGAGGTTAGCTGTTAATCCCGCATCCTCTTAAGTTGTGTCGCTTTTCTTTGATGCGAAATAAAAATTTTTACAAGTTTTTTTTAAGTGGCACAACTCTCCATTTTTAAGAATTAAATTCCGTACTTTGAACTTTGTGGAAAAATGTCATAACTCATAATAAAATTTGTAAGAAATAAATGCTGTTTTGTGTAAAAGTGACACAATTTAAAATAATACTGTTAAAATGTCGAAAACATATTTACGTTCGTTATAAAGATCATCACAAGTCAAAAAGTGACACTGACGCACTGTTCTATGAAGAATATCTCTGTTCTTAAGTAACAGAAAAGTGATACTATCTCTATCTAGCGGCAAAAACAATCAGATAGATGGTGTAATTAACTCAAAAACGACAAATTTTGAGTTAGGTCACATTTCTATCTGACGTGCGAATTAGTAGTTGGTGCTTAGATCGAAAGAGAACGCTATATAGAAATGAGCCCACTTTCTGCAGTGTATTTCTATGGACGTAGTCAGTCCATATTTTAAATGTCAGTGGTTTTACATAAGAACGCTGCAAATATTTTAGAATGTTAGGAGTGTTAGAGTGTGTGAAATTGCCATCAACAATTGATTCAAATTCCTCAGTTAAAAACAAAAAGTATTTCCCATAGAACGACTTGGGACAAATAAAAGTTTTAAATTTCACCCCAAGTCGTTTCAATAGAGAAAAGCCCCGTGACAAATCTTACCTTCAGTAAGATTTGTCGAAAATAAAAATACGATATGTATGTACATATATACCTACATACATATCGGGCGCATAAAATTTACTCGGTGAATATTTAAACGATCAAGTCTTCACCAAAAAGCCTCCTTTCAGCAAATTGTCGCGAGTGGCATACATTCTGGGTGCAACAATGTATGCACGATAGCAAGACGATGGTTTGATATTTATGAAAATATCAAATTTCATTTCAACCATCGTCCGCCGCGGTAGGCTGAACACTAATTGTAAACAGGTAAAGAAAATAGAAGTTGCGATAAGAAAAAATAAAATAAACGTTTTGTAAAAATAAGAGGAAGTTTGTGAAAGGAAAAGTTTGTGAACAAAGCAAAAGTAAAAAAAATATATATATATAAGCTAAGTCCCGAAATATAACAGGAGTTAGGACTAAGTTAAGTTAGGGCTCTGATGTGGTAGCGAGGGAGTCTGTTTCGTGGCTTGGGAAGTGTTTCTCTGAGGTCCGAAACCCAAATTCCGAGAAAAACCTATACACATACATCACATGCATACAATAGCATTCATTGAAATAAATTTTTATTTTTATAAGTTTCGGAATAAAGTTTTTTTTTAAGTTGAATTATATAAATAAAAAAAGTATAAAATAAAAAAAAATTATTTTTTCAAATAACTCAATGAATTAAATATTTTTTCTCAAATTTAGGGGGGGGTCATGACCCCCACGACCCTTCCCCTGGATCCGCCACTGGTACTGTTGGTGTTTAGGTGCCATCTGAATCATCCTGTACATCTTCTCAATATCTGCAGTAAATGCAAATCTGTACAGTCGCCATCTCAATAAGGTGGTGCAAAGTGTTGGTTGGATTGTAGGTCCAATCAGTAATTGTTCATTCAATGATCGACCATTTAAGGTGCGTGGTGATGCATTGAATACAATTCGAAGCTTAGTGGTAGTGCTCTCTTTAAACACTGCATGATGCGGTAGGTAATAGAATGGAGTGTTATCACATGATTTGTTTTCTAATAATAGTTGTGTGGGTGGAATAGGCTTCGTGTGTCCAAGATGAGTGTACTCATCGATACAAGCTTTGTATAGTTTATACAATTCTGGATTGTTAGATAGTCTTTTCTCTAACTGCAAGTATTGTTTGACAGCCATGTTTCTAGACTGTCCGAGCTGTGGTGTATTACAGTCTTTGAAAGGTAGATTTACCTCATATTTTCCAGAGGGTAATCGTTTTGTTGTTTCATTATAGAGATCCTCGCATAATTGATCTTCTGGTGAAAATTTGGGTCTAGTGGAGCATTCCTCTAGTTCCCAAAATTTTGTTAAATGATTATCTAAATCAGTATTTATAATGGTGTGCGTGGATAGCATTGTCGTTGTCATGCTTTTTGTTTCTGGTACTGCTCCTATTAAGATCCAGCCAAGTTTCGTATTTTGGGCAGTAGGTGTATTGCAAGGTCCTCTTTTTATGCCATTTGTGAGAATGGCGGCGTAAATATCTGCTCCAAGAAGAATGTCTATTTCTCCTGGAATAGCGAATTTAGGATCTGCTAGCGGGAGATTGTCGATGTGTTTCCATTTTGAAACTTCGATCGTTTGGGCTGGCAATAGTTCGGTGATCTTTTTAATTACAAGCATGTTGCTTGTTATATTAAAATTTGAATGTAGTGAATTAATTGTGACTGTGGCCTGTTTTAAGGCTATATTAGTGGGTGTCGTGCCAAGTCCAATTAATTCGTGGGTAGTAGGAGATCCTTTGAGTTGTAATCGTTTAAAGGTTTTCTCGTTCATGATGGACACTTGAGACCCAGAGTTTATTAGTGCTCTGAATGCCATTGTGATTCCGGATGATGCAGTAATGTTTATCAGAGCCGTAGAGAGAAGAGCTCTTTTCATATTTGACGTTAGGAAATTCTGAACTTGTTGTTCATCATTTCTACAGGCGGGTGTGATTTGTTTTGCTTCCATGTTGGAATTTTGGGTGGACTGATTTGGTGTTTTTGAATAATTTTGCTCGTAGTGGAGCAGAGTGTTATGATTTCTGTTACAATGATAACACTTTTTGTTGCTTGTGCAGCTAGTAGTTATATGGTTGGGTGATAAGCAATTTTTGCATAAGTGTTTATTTATGACAACTTCGTGCCTTTGTTGGGTGGTCAAATTTCTAAATGTTGGGCAATGAAAAATTATATGGCTACCTTTGCAATGGCTGCAAGAGGTCGTTTTTGTAGGTGGGTGTATTGGCACTGCATTTTTAGTTTTGTTCAAGAGTCCATATGTGGGTTTGGGTGAGAATGGTTTTCTCTGTGTCATATTTGATGACGTATTTTTGTTTCCTATCATTTCTAGAGTTCGGAAGCGAGACTCTAAGAATTTTGTTAATGTTTTTAATTCGGGCAATTCTATGCTACTGTGGAGGCTCTGCTCCCATAATTGGTCCGTGTCTGGGTGCAATTTTTGTACAGTTAAGTATATAATTATTGGATCCCAATTATCGGTGTCTATTTTCAAGTTCTGAAGTGCCAGTAAAGCTTCAGTTATGTTATCCAGTAGCCTTTTAATATTGTCGGCAGTATCATGGTTTATGGTTGGGAGAGATAATAATTTTTTTAATTACACATTGACTAGGATTCTCTTATTTGAGTAGCGTTCTTTTAAGAGCTGCCAGGCTGGTTGATAGTTTGCGTCGCATACTTCATAATGCCTGAGCAGCTTTTCAGCTTCTCCAATTAGATTTGTCTTCAAAAAGTACAATTTATCGACGTCTCTTAAATTATTGTTTTTGTGAATTACTGAGTTGAACAAGTCATGAAATGAGATCCATGTAGAATATTCTCCATTGAAGGTTGGTAGCTTGATTCTAGGGATTCTTTCATTGTTACATGAGCTTGTGTTGTCTGTGGAGGATTTCTGGCAGACGGCGTTGGTGTTAGTCTGTCTATGTCCTCTTCCATGCCAGCAGCCTTTTCAATGTAGTACTCCTGAACCTCGCTAAATATTCGGTAAACGTTTGTAAACGTTTTTCTGTCGATTTGACAGTTTTCTTTTTTCCTTCTCTTTGATGCCTTTTAAATAAATCTTCCATTAACTCTTTGACTTCTTTTTGGGACTGAACCAACTCTGACACAGAGTCAATGGTTTCGTCACCAACGTCAGATGAAATGGATTCGCCATATTTTGACATTTTTAACCGAGAAGCTTGAATTATGTGATATTAAGTAATATTTTAATTTTATATTTGACTGACTGAGTTATCCGGACTTGAAGGACCAATGTGGGAGCTAGTCTCGTTCGTGGGAGGGAGTGCCGAATGGACAACTCAGTCTTTTCAAATTCAAATATAAAATTTTATTAATAAATACTTCAAAGCTTATAACTATATCACAATTCATTTTAAAAAAAAATCAGAACTAAACTAACCTACAAACTATTATAAATTCAATACAAAATTCAACAAAATCCAAAATAAAATTAAAAATTTAGTGAAAAATCCAAAGACTCGCGTAGTCCGCCTCCTTTAATTCGTCTTATTCTAGGAAAAAGAAGAAGAAGAATTAATCGTCTATGAGAAAAGTATTCTTATATAAATTTAAGAGTGCTATTTTTTTTGGGCACACGGGCAGCAAATGCTACTATAAAAAAGAAGAAGATTGCAGATTATTCTCTGCGGCAGAATTATTCTTCTGCTTATACGTAGGCAACAAGATGCTAGTAAAAAGAAGAAGATTGCAGATTATTCTCTGCGGCAGAATTATTCTTCTGCTTAGGTGTGGGCAGGAGATTGCAGATTATTCTCTGCGGCAGAATTATTCTTCTGCTTAGGTGTGGGCAAGAGATTGCTGATTATTCTCTGCAGCAGAATTATTCTTCTGCTTAGGTGTGGGACGGAAATTGGAAATAATAAGAATTTCAGATTATTCTCTGAAGTATAGAATTATTCTTCTATTTTGGAGGTTGGGAATAATATTCTTGTTAATCGGATTGTTCTCCGAATCAGATGAGCTCTGAACCAAGAATGATTTTCTGCTGCGGCTCGTCGGCTTTATATAGCCGCCGCATCCAGTTATGAGTTCTCGCCTTTCGGTGTTGCCCTAGCGACGTTTATATCATTTGCATGTGTTCTGACTGAGGCGAAGCCAGCTGATTAGAGTAATGTCACTTGATGACATTGTAAATATGTAAACATGCTGGTACGTGTACTGCAGTGGTTTGTGGTTATCTATGTTTATTAAATTTTTTAGTTTTTTTATATATTGTTTAAATAGAAGAAAACAGCCTGCCGACTTAAAGGTTTTAATTACAGCGTAAAGGTTGACTCTGAATTGTGGTGGAACTTCCAGTGGCGAACAAGTTCAGTGAGAAATAGGATGCTTGTGAATTTAGATAAGTATTCTGTTTTGGTTATTTATTTTGGAAATGAATACTTTGTGGCTTTTTGTTTTGTAGGAGGATGTAGATATAGAAGTGGAAAGCATCGAGGGAACGTAAATGCATCGGTGGACTGAACAGTGAGAAATTTCAGCGAGATATTATCTGCACCTTCCTAACTTTTCTTGGGTTTTCGTTTCTGGTAGTTTAGAGACCTGAGGGTGAGGACTTATGATTTTCTTCGCTTACAGCTTTTAATGCAGTTTAGAAATTGTTAGCCTTCTGTGTGAAATGTAAGACTTTTAATTTATTTCTAAATTATGCAAGCATTTATCGCTTTAAATCCGCGAAATTTTATTGAAGCAGTTTTTGTGTTTTTATACAGTCTTATTAATATAAGAATCAATAAGTTATTCAGCTATGTGAGAGCGTTCATTCTTCTTTGATCGAAAGTTTCTTAATAAACTTCATTGATCCTCTTAGGTATGTCGACATACATAACTTATAGTAAGTTTCTAAGAAGTTTATGAGCTATTTAAATTTAAAATAATAACTACACTATGTATGCCATGATAATGACATGTACTCGTCAAAATTCAGATTTTCCTTCACTCAACTAACCCACACACAACCACGCAATCGGTATTCTATTCTTGAAGAAAACCCCAGGAATTCTAAATAATTGAAAATTTTGTCTTATTATAAGTCTTGAATTTTTTTGTCGAATGCCTAAAGACCTGAACTAACCGCAAAAGCATCTGTCATTCTAACCGCACTCTCAAGCATGCAAAACTTAAATTAAATTTTTACATCGACAGAGAGGTGAATTTGATGAAAAAGTTTTTAATCTGATTCAGCACGCAACTTTTCGTATTCCGACGAACAGAGGAAATGGAAAAATTTATCTGAACCTATAGCAAAAATTTCATGCAGATATATGTCTACATAAATGAGGCCTCAAAAGTGTCAATTATGGCTTTCATTTTGGCTGGGAATCCTTTTCTTCTGTCGTTCATAGTGCTCCAATTCCATCTAAGGAAGACACTTTATAGAATTTTTGAACTTTAGATCTATTTCAGTTAGTTGCGAAATTATTTGACTTTTAGGTGTATATTATTTTACTTTCTTGACAATTATTTATTGTTATGATGTTTAATCAAGATTATTGCTTGGGTTGTGTGAGTTGTAGATTTTGTTAGATTGTCTTTTTATGGACAATTCTTACTAATAAAATCAACTCTTATAAGATCACGCTCGCTTCCGCATGTTTGAATGTTATTGAAATCTGACAAAACAGTAGCGTCTAAAAAATATGAAATGTAAAGGTAACTAAATGGGAAAGACAATAATATGTTTATTTATTTATTTTACCAATGTTCCAGCGAAATGTGGCATAATTCATTAATTTTTAAGTTATCACAGCATAATTTGACTATATGTAAATACACCTAAATTCCTTTTTACTCAATTTCGAAAGCCCAGAATTTTCTCTTTAATTTAACCTATTACACTTATGTTGTATCTGTGACAGTTAAGGAGTTATTAACTCTTAACCTATTCAGATCACAGATAATCTGTGCCTTAGTAACTGAAAATACCTAATTTCAAAAAATATCTTCCAATTTTGGTATGCCCTGAACAGGTTAAGAGCTAATAACTCCTACCTTTAGCACATAGGGTGTTATAGGGTAAATTAATGAGGAGAGTCTGGGCTCTCCAAAATTTGTAAAAAAAGTGTATCCCAGTGGGATATTTTAAAAGAAAAACGGAAAAATAAAAAGAAAGGAAAAAACAGAAATGAAAAAATGGTATATTCTACTAATCACCCTGTAGCTCGCTCCCTGCCATACAATTCTTTTACTTGGCTGAACGAGAGGAATGATTTGGCAAAATATATATTTTATTATCAACAATAACAACTAAGAGCATTATTCAATAAATAATATTTAAAGTTATCAAAAATTAAAAAATGTCCTGTACAATTTTAGACGAATTTATATTTAAATTGATTAAATTTCAAAGCGCTCAGAGTACTCTAAAAATGAATTAAGGTGCAAGGAATCCGTATTCTGAGTGCTCGGAGTGCAGATACACGCCCTTAGTTGCAGTAATTCGTTCGTGTAATTTTGTTCTCTTTTTTCTTTTAAAAGAATTTCAAATATGAATTTTCATAATCTCTTCAGAGCAAAACAAATGTAAACGTGCTGTTCAAATATCATAGGATTACACTCATAAACATTGCTTTTTGCTATAAAAAGCATTGGATAATTCTCAAAATATTGCAGCAAAAACCGGTTTTCACAAAAGCTCGGGAACATTTTATGAGAGTAAAAATTGAAACTCCACCCCTTCAAAAAACATCGTAACATCTCTTAATGTACAACAAAAAAATTATAAAAGCAGTGTTCCAGATGAACATCTTATCTTGGACCACTTCTATTATATATGCTACTCATTCCCACTGAACTTTTTCAATGATATTTGATAGCCATACCCAATTCAAATCAAAACTATTTTCCGGATATAGGTATAATCGGAAATTTTTTCCTGATTTTGGCTGTTCAGAGTTTTACATTTCGGAATTTTGGTTTTGCTGGCATTTTTTTCTCCGTGCTAACATTCGGAGTGTACCATCGTAATTAATTACTATTGTTTTACCATATGTTTGCTATACAATAGTTAACAGCTGGCCAACTCTAATAAACATAGATATAAAATAAAACCCTATATAAGCATTACCCTCTAATTGTTTCCATCAAGGGGTACCTACCCTATACCTACCCTATATTGGTATAACACATAGGGCCACCCGCCGGTTCCCATTATTTTCAATTATTTATATTCTCTTCGGAAAATTTCAGATCTTATTTTTGAAAATTTCCAAATCTTTCAATAAAATTCTATTAAACTGAACTTTCACTGCACAGCTACACCAGTAACTACGAAATGGAGGAAGAGAAATGTGATGAATTATTCTTCGTTGATTTCAGTAGGTACTTACAATTAATGTATAAACGCGAATCGTTTGATTTTTATCCTATATATGCTTCTAAAATTCTAAAACCCAAAGCAAATCACAAATAGTTTTGACTCCCTTCCCCTTCCATAAATAGATTATTACCTATCTGTCTGATGGAAACATATCCACAGCTGGGTAATTATTACCTATACTATATAATAGAACACACCCTATCTAGAAATTTCACATACAAAATCAATCTCAAACCAATTTTCCTAAATCCTAATCTTAATTCCTAAAAACCTATGTACGGCATTTCCAATTGCTAAGAATATTTGCCTAAAAATCCGCATTTTCATCATGCATGTCATTAAACCGTCTTACTGCGGAGACCTAATGACTTAAAAGGGAAAGAAAAAAAAAACGAGAAACCTTATTCTTATCCGAAAATGTTTATGTCCGGCAAGTCGACTTCTAATGATATCTTCCTCCCGTGTAGATTGAATTTAAATTATGAGCCCAGGAAATTTCTTCAGCTTTAAGTCTACTTTGCTTGTGTAATCAGAGCGTATATGAAATGAGTTCAAATTATGTGCTTTGCTGATGTTTGGGGGTTAATGAGATGCTGCAGTTTTGCTGTGTGCAGTATTAAGTAATGCTTGCATCCGGTAATAGATCCAGTAATGCCTAGTTCTTGAAGGTGAAGCAGTAGATTAGTCTTGTGCTAATAACGGCTAGTTGTTTGCGTTCGCCGATAGTATCAAAGATGTTGTTGAGAATTGTATTGTCTCAACCGGTTACTAATATCCGTGATGTCGCCTTCTGGAACAGAGAGTACATTCAGAATAATGTGTGTTTGCGCAGGATTGCAGTAGTAGAGTAGCAATCGGAAAGGACTTCGACTTAGACGTCAGAAGTTATGATGTTACTCGTTGTATTTGAAGGAGTTTCATTGGAGCGGCAGAAGTTTAACTGCGTCTGATTGTTGTTCTCTTTGTCGATGAAACCTTGGGAGGATCCAGTCAACTCTATGTGGACTTGAAAGCTGATATGAATTGTTCGTTTGACGTATTAACTAAACGATGCTGAAAATAAAAATTATCTGTTTTGTATAACAAAAAACATGGGCATCGATGACTGCCTAGTGAGCTAAACTCTTATGTTTACTCAGAGGTGTCAGTGAGGACTGGTTCTGCCAAACTCCTGCGTTGCTTCGGTTCTCCTTAATCTTGGATTTGTTGTCCCATTTAATGGAGATATCGGCGTTAATTAGAAAGGAAGTTTGTCTTCCTTCTGTAGAATAAAAAAAAAATCCTTCGTTCCTTTTCACTTTAGATCGAAAACCAAATTCTCTGTTTATTATTTAATATTTATTTTCAAAACAAATCAACCGACTCGTTATAGTTTTGACAAGAGAATAAATTACAATTTTTGTTTTTTCTTTTGATACATATTCTGGCCTACTTATTTGATACTTTCGAAGGCCAGCAAGTATTACTAGCGAGAAAGTGGAAAGAAAAATATTGCCCGATTCAACTATGATTTGTCGTGCGTTCAGGACGCCACATTACTCCCTCGCCAGCAAAACCTAGAGTTTTAGCGATATGTGAGGCGTTGTGGTGGCCTAGTGGCTCGTCCAGCCCGAGTGATCCGCGTCGACATACTTAAAAAATTATCAGGCATGAACCTGGTTTGACGAGTTGCTGCGCTCGACGAAGACGCTGCCCGAGCGTGCGTGTTACTAGATGCCTGGAAGTCTTCCACCACTGGTTGGACACGTTCTTCCCTGCATCTTTGCAGAGCTGAGGAACCTTCAGGCGCTGCCTGAAGAACTTCTTCAGTCACAATACCATCACGAGCTGCAGTGCTTTGCGATTGATTGAGATCGTTGGAGAACATTTCGGAATTTGAGAAGCATGGTTTAATCCGATCTACAGAAACGTTAACCTCCTCGTTTTTGACTTTGAGGGTGAAAAAATTTTTCGAGCGTTTGATAATACAAAAGGGACCTTCATAAGGTGCTTGGAGTGACGTTCGTATGGCATCTGTTCTTAGAAACACATGTGAACATTTATCGAGGTCTTTAAACCTAAATATAGCTTGCTGAGAGTGATTTGTAGCAGGAACGGGTCTGATGTCAGCGAAAAGGTCTCGTAAAGAAGTGACGAATTGATTTTGAGGTTGTTGCTGAGAATTTTGAAGAAAATCACCAGGAATGCGTAATGCTTCGCCATAAACGAGTTCTGCAGGGGCGGCGAGAAATTCCTCCCTAAAAGCAGTACGCAAGCAAGGGTAAAGACTTTGTCCAGGTCTTTTCTTTGTATGCCATTAAATATGCCTTGAACGTCCGATGCCATCGTTCTAAAAATCCGTTGGCCTGCGGATGGTAAGCAGTAGTGCGATTGCGTCGAAACCCTAATAATTTGGAAAGTTCAAGAAATAAAGATGATTCGAATTGTGCGCCTTGATCCGTTGTGATGGTCCTAGGGACGCCAAATCGAGCTATCCACACCTGGCAGAGTGCGGTTGCGACTGTTTCAGTACTAATGTCGGTTAACGGAATGGCTTCTGGCCATCGCGTAAATCTATCTATAATAGTTAGGCAATACCTGAAATTTTGCGATGATGGTAGAGGTCCGACAAGATCTATATGCCTTTGAGCACAAGCAACAATGAATCTAAATGCTTCTTCTTCTGAAGACAAAGATCTTGACCCTGCATATTTTGTATGGAGGATATTCCAAAGAAATTAAACCGGGACAATTCCATTCCCTGTGATTTATGCGATCGAGCTGTTCATTTGAAATGCGTCAGTACTGCAGCCTATTTCACATATAGCTGAATTGCGAAACCGAATAATTTCAATATCTTCTTTTTTATATTATTTCTAAGTAATTCTTGTGTAATTTTCAACCATGCAATAAACATTTTACAACGATATTTTTAATTTCCGCCTTAATTCAGATGGTGACTAACAATTCTCAAAAACGTATGTTTTTTCGAACGCTCAGATTTTTCCAGCAGATGATAATTTAAAGAAACTGTTTAAGCTTAAAGTTAGGGTTTCCTTCTCAGTATCATAACTCATTATGAAATTTAAAAAACAATAATTTTTGTGGCAGTTATCGAGCTTGAAAAAGTGTGACTCACAATATCTCAATGTCCCATACAATAAAAGTTAAAAACGATTATTTGTGCTCAAAAGTTATTGAACAATAACTAAATTTGTTCCTAATAATTTTTATATATTGTAAAAATGTAATCAGACTTATTCTAAATTTAGAAAAGAAATAATCACTGTGAACGTTAAAGTAGAAATCGCATTATATGTAATTTAAGGCTATGTTCTTGTCATTACCATTAAAAAGTAAGTAAAAAGAAATCCCGAAATCCAGGAACTTTACAATAGCCTTAAACATTTATAATCCGAGACATTGTTATCACTTATCCCCCACTTCTGTAGAAGGACTGCTAATGTACACGACCCAGGTGTATTGACTGGACTTAATACAGGATCAGATATCCTACACACAAATATCCGCTATATTCTGCTGGTATACACATACGTACATACTATATCTGAGATGGAAACATTTCTCCTGTCACACAAAATTCAACTTTCAACTGTCAGGTTTTATGATGAATTTTCTACCGCCATTTCCCACGGATTACTAGCAGAAAATAGCATCATTTTATATTTTAAGATATCGTATATGTACAGGTGAGACGTACAAACAGAGCGACAGGCAGACTTACCTATGTATGTACAGGTAAAGATGATTCATGCGAGATTACCCAAACGTACATACCTTTACGGAAATAAAATAAACAAACGAAGTTTTTGCTTCTTCCATATACATTTAACTTAAAATTTGAATACATGACTAAACATTTATTATTTTAACATTTTTTGAATTTCTCTTCCTGCAGGAATATTATGTCAGCAGCGACATATCAACGTCAGGAGCGACATATCAACGTCGGAAAATGACAATCCCACAGTAGCTCCAAAGTTCTTATCTCGTGGGCTCATATGTTCTCCTGTGGCGAAAAGGTACGTCCGTGCTCACAGCAGGACATCTCAAAATTACCCGAGATACAAGAATCAAAATCGTCGGTGACTACAATTTGGAAATAACTGGAGTGAAAACTCAACATGCCCGAGGCTATATTTGTCAGTTGGGCGACCAAGAGAATCGTGATCAAGTCCATACTGTAGAGATTTTAGGTGATTCCCTAAATACTGTATGCCACACTGGTCGTATAGAAGATAAAATCTTTGAATTTATTTTATTTTAAGGATTACAGTAAATCCATGTAGTACCTCCCACCTTGCGGGCTCTACCCCGTAATAGACAAGTGACTGCACGAAAGAGTAGCACAGTTATATTAGAATGTAAAGCATCAGGCAATCCTGTACCGATTATCTACAAGAAGGACGTGTGTTTTCAGGACTTCACATCTATCTGACAGTTCAACCGTAATCTTAGAAAATGTCGACCGACATCATACTGGAATATATCAGTGTTCTGCAGATAATGGCGTTAAGGAACGAGTCTCCATGAATATCTAGTTGACCATACTCTGCAAGTAATTTACACTTAGTTAAATTTTACATTATTCAATTCAATTTCAGTTAACTCTTCGAACATGCACACGGCCCGACTGCCCCCTATTTGGGACGGTTGACTATTTCACCCAGATTGCTGGATTACGAACACATTTTAAAATAAGATTTGGGTGGTGTAGTGGTGAGGTTAGGAGGAGATGGGTATATAGTTACCACATGCTTAGGTAGTGCAGTACAATGAGGCTCTAGGGCTGTGGAACTTCAGCGCGAAACAAGAGAAATACAGTTCAGTGCTTCGAGCTAACCAATCAAGTTTGGCCCAAATTTCAACCCAAAAGTGTTTTCAATTAAAAATTTTCGGTGGACCTCTAAATAAGGTGTGTTGCTGCTGCTACTGAACGACAATCGAGAATGGTGTGTGTTTCAATAGTATCCTTCATTCATGTACATCTATTCCAGCTTACTAGTAGTGTACCTGCAGTCGTTTTCTGTTTGTGTATCCCAGCGTTGTACAAATTTCCACTTCGTACTAAACTGCCCCAGTACTGAAATGCAAATCTGCATTGAACTATGTTAACCTTGAAAACGCAATGCATGTGAAGAGAAACGCTCAAAATGCGCTCCTATTGTACGTACCTAGATGCCTGCACGAATGAAAGCACTTCTCCCAGAAAATAAAGTGCAGACTGTAGCAACATTAATTTTACGGGTACAAAAGTGTCAATATTTGTCCACGGTTTTTGGATTAGTTTTCAGGTATTTACGTTGCAAGTTCGAGTGGTCGCGCTGACAATTCGAAATTATGGTGATGTGGTGGTGGTGTTCCAATTTGATAGCTGGGAATAACTGGTTTCGTAGATTAAAAAAAAATTTTCCAAATGGATTTATCTTTTGTCATGTTAGGAAATGCTTCATGTTGACTTGTCGTAGCTTGTAGCGACCTTGCTTCTAAGTAATAGTGTTCTTCGAACTCCAACGATTTGGTGTAAGATTCTGTACATATGTTACAGAATATACATAATGCTTCAAGTCTACGTTTATTCTTACAATGGGCTCCGACAATTTAAAAAGCGGATTAGGAAGTTTTTTTATTAAGTCCTGGAAGTTATCATTAGCTTAATGGAATTAGTTGAGTAGATAATTATGTTCGTAGTAGGTGGGATAAATTCTCTATTAATATAGAAGCAGTCTTCACTAGTTCTGATTTGTTTTGCTTAAAAGCTGCTCACTGAGAGGGTGGTTTAAGAATATACTCTAATAACTTCTAAAGGTCACTAGAATTAACCCGGTTTAAAACCCTTATGAATAAGAATATAACGGTAGGACAAGACGAAAAAAAAAAATTTCTTCTGGATCGCATAAAAGCGAGATTGAACTGGACTAAATGGAGAAAATAATCTTCATTATGAATGGATCATAATAATATCAATATGATCTTGGAATAAAAACCGAGTACCAATTCTTGCTTAATAGTCGTCTTTTATGCATGAATCGTATAAATGCTATCGCTGTTAGAGCTACTTAAAATTTTTCGTTTTGGAATATCTATTTAAGAAATTGAAATTCTTCTAAAGTAAATGTGTGTGCAATTTTTCCCCATTATAACTGAACTTAAGAAGAGATTCGAACAATGCACTAGTGGCCCAAGGGATCTTTCAGAGAACTGCATATGAGATGTGTAGTATATATGTATAGGTTCGAATCATTCTTATGACCAAATAAATAACTTTTCTAAATAATGCAAACTCTAGGTATAGGTACCTATCAAATACGCAAATTGTAATGATGCGTTAGCATGTAGCAAAATATCACTAACTCCATCGATACATGAAGACAGTGACTCATTAGATCTATCAGAAACCCTAACAACAGAGCGACCAAAACTTTTAGAGCCTTCGAACTGTGCAAATCGGATGATCTTATGGATATATACTAGCATCATCCGATTCATTGTAACATACGGTTCTGTGGTATGATGGAATGCAATGGATTTCGTCAATCATCATAAGATATTGGAAAATATTCAGATTCCTTAGTCTAAGCGGCGCTCTCATGTAAATCAGCACTCGGATTTTTGAGGTCATTCTCAACATACACCCAGTGCAAATACATATTGAGAAGGGGACGTCAATCGCAGCTGAGGCTCATCACAGTCAAAGCTGCATTCATACTGGAGTTCCATATGAATCCATGTTTGAATTTGTGCAGTCTATAACACCTGACATCGACTAAGACAGGGACCACCTCCTGGAGACTATTCTAGAAAACAACTTTAAATAGATAATTCCAATTAGGGCAGAATATTAATCACACTCTGCGCTTGCGTTTTCTATGAGAACTCGCGTGGAAAAGTACATTGAAATCCATATCACGGTTTTCCAGGCGAAAATTAGGGCCATCTTAAAATTGGGAAGGATATTGAGAACAAGGAGATTGCCGTTTGCTCGTATAGCGACTCTCAAAGTCTTGTCAAAGCCCTTTGCAACTTCCAAACTGGTATTGGAATGTAAAACCACCAATAGGGAACTCGTTCTTTGGGTTCCAGGTCACAGCGATATTAGTCGGAACGGATGGACGAGCTTGTTCGCCTTGGTGTAGCATCGGAGATATTCTGCTCTACAGTTGGGATTGCACCAAAACATCTTGCCTTTAATAATACGACTTCGGCCGACGGTCAAATCATCATCTTTGGTTTGCTCACCCTTCGGGTAGAGCTGCACAGGAACTGTGTGGTAATCCTAACCCAAGATTAATGAGAAAGCTCTAAGGACTTTTGCATCAATTCTCACTGGGTACATTTTTCTTATGAGTCAGCTACACAGGATGAGACTTGGTGATGATTCTGTGTGCAAAGGCCGCGGAGAGGAATCCGAAATGATGACCCTACTTTCTTTGTCACTGCCCGGCTCTCTCAGATAAGCGTTACAGATTCCTTGGATAACACCTCCAGGAAGAACTGCATGAAGCCGGTGAGGAGAATCGGTTCTAATATTGAACTATGTAAGAACGTCCGGTTGAGACATGTGAACAATTTTCAATTCCTTCATTTATCAGATTTTGAGCATAGGGAAACAAATAGCAATATGTACATTTTAGGGAAAAAAACGTAGAACCACATAAACATGTAAACTCCAGCCACAGCAAAGTAAATTAGTATGCTGTAAGATCGCAACAAATACATATCACAAAGCACCCCGCCTCCATCAGGGACTTCTACAGTTAAACCAGCTCGTGAAAAAAAGCTCTGCATCTGCAACCTTTCAAGTAGCCAAGTGTCAGTCAACGAGATCACGTCACTGAAAAAAAGGAGAAGGAGATGGATAAACTTTCTAATAAAAGAGTTATGAAAAACTACGAAGTAGTGGAATGTGAATACTTATAATCGAGCTGCTTTTGACTTCGAAGACTATATTATACCATTTAAAAATTGATTGTTCTCCATCAATTAGCTCCAGGCTAAACCAGTATTATTATATACTGCCGAGAAGCTGTCGTCTATTTGGGACAGAATTTTCTGTGTACATTTTGAAAGCACCATTCGGCACCCTAGATCTGAGCAATTATTAAAACAATTCCTAGAACAACTTCTCATTTTGCTAATAATTATCTTCTGTCGAAATTTTCTTTCCCTTAACAGTAGCGCCTTTCAAATGTTGTAAATTTCCAGCAGTTATTCTAGTAAGTACCTCTATCACTAACTCTTTTGTGCTTTTCACTGATAATAGAGACTTATTATAGGTGGAAGGTTCCACGTGCCAGTGAAGATCTGCATAGCCCATAGTTGTTATTTCGTCCCTAAAACATCACTGATACTCTACCAGTACTTCTTCGGACTATTTTCTGGGGTGGCCGGCGAAGCATTCAGGAAGAGTGTTCTTTAATACTTTTTACATCCCTATTGTCTTTTAATCATGTAGATAGGTACTATATAAAAGACTCCCTCCAATTATCTGGCATTATTTCCTACTCATAATATGCAATTATGAAGATAACCATTAATGAATTCACTCCGAACTTGGTCATCTGCGGTCATCTGTGGTTTTAGAAATTTTATATTTTCGTTCCTAAAACACTACCCTAGCATTCATGGCTGATGCTTAATCGACTTAAGGTTTACTTTTATTGTAGTGCACTTTTGTCTATTGCTTCGATTGATTCGGGTGGACCTTCATAAGTTTGTGGGGATACATCCGATCGGAAAATGATCTTTTACTTTCGACTGAGTGAAAGCATAAGAACATTATTATACCAGAAGTAGAAGACGAGGGGTGCCTCCACTAGGGAATAAATTTTCTGTAGTTTTAATCAATTGGGTCACACATACCCCTGCTGTACTAGAAGATAATATCTCCGCTATTTTTAATATAATTAGTTTATATGTAATTTAGATATGGCTGCCGAAGGTACCGACTATTGTAGTGTGGGCAAGGATGAGTTCACACCTTCAATGACAGTAATATTCCTATATAGCATCCATTTGAACTAGGAAGTGAATACTTTCTTAAGATTCCTTCTAACCCTTTTATAACATATTTTATGGCACCCATTCTTACAAGGGATGATTCTATTACTGTTATGGTATAAAAACGTATAATTTTATTTTACATTAAGTTTCTTTACATTCTGGGAAGTTTCACAACAAGCTTCGAAATCATTTTGGTTATAATCTTAAAATTATTATGAATTAAACTCTTCACTCAGCTGGAAAGTACAAAAGTACACAGCATTTGTAAAACTGATTTAAAATTTTTCAAAAGGGGTATAGAAACCCATTTACTCTTAATAATTGAAAAAAAAATCCTCTTAAAACTACTAAGTTGTACATTACATAAATTCTATCCTTTTGAAAGAACGGAAGACAAAGCATCTTTGATAAATAATGATAACAACGTCCTGTGCCCTTTCAACGTCATGATTACGTGATTAAATTGCTCAATAACTATGCCACCAGCATCAACAGATCAGCTATATAAACTGAACATCAAAAGAGCTTTTCAACGCAACCATCCTATTCAAAAGGAACTAACTAGCTCAATTAATAAAACTCTCACTTCAAAATCAACCACCATGTCCCTCGATGAAAATCCTTGTATATAGCCAGCAATTATCAATAACGTTTTATTTGTCTTCTCCGCTATTGAAAGAACTTGTGACCTGATTATTTACAAATCTAATGAATTCTATTGGGCCAACCTTTTTCTTATAATTGCCATCCCTAATGAGAGCACTTAAAATGGACGATGGTGGTGTACCCTGTGAATGTTGGAGGTTCCTTCAACAAATGTCGCAAATCATTTTCTGTTTGAGCCCATTAATATCGATTGGATCGGTGACATTATGCATATACCCAACCCGGGTATCCTCAATCAGATATACAAAAACCAATCCGAAGTATATTGGTTTTAATTGCTTTGGGGGACTTGCCTCCTTTTTTTTCTAGTACACGAGTTAGAACGGAGACGAGAGCGAATAAAAAGGAGAAAATTCTGCACAATTCCAGATGGTTTTTGTCTTTTTATCATTTATTTGTTCCCAGCAAGTTACTCGCACCAATAAGTTTTAGGATGAAGATGGAAATAAATAGCAAAAGCTTTCACAGATTTTGCCACCCATTTGTTCAGTTAAAGTCCATCGTCGTTATTGTGAGGGGGGCGACATTAGGACCATATTAACAGGAAGGACGATTTTGATAGGTTTCCGAGGAGTCACTTTTATCGACAAAAAGATATTAAATGGCCTCTGCAGTACATCTCCTCAGCTCACAAGTAATGCTCTTTGGCTATTGTTGATCTTTTTCTCTGTCTTTTCAAAATGTTTTATGTTGGAAGATATGCGTTTATGTGAACAAAGAGACGATATTTCACAAGGAGAAAAATATCGAATTGAAGATTTCATGGAAAATCCCAAGTTTTCTGGTTTACGTCAGAAACATAAAGAGCCGACAACGTTTATCATCTCCCGTTAATGGTAAATGTCACACACAAAATTAATCCAAAGGCGATAAAAACTTTTTAGAATTTTCGTTTTTTGTCTTTTACTGTTTTCTTCTTCTCAAGCTGAATAAGTTATTCTCAGACGAAGGATTTAAGTGAACTTTACCAAGGGCTTACCTACCTTTATTGTGTAATTATTTCATCATCCGGTATATTCCACCACATGGTGACCGGGTGAGGATTTTTTTGTTTTTATTTTAAAAGGATTTCCAGTGTTCTATATAACGCCAAATTAATTTTCTTGGGTCGGTGGATTTTTTTGATTTAATTTGATTATTCTGATTATCCCTATTTTTGGGTTGGGATTTATGGATGGTATCTGTTATACATTTATATTTTTAGCAGCGCTATTTAAATTCTTAAAAAGTTTCTAGGGAGGGATGAGGCACATTTCACACTTTGTTTTCTATCTCCTCATGTTATAAAATTCGTCAAATAGTACCTAATTGCTTTTTTTATTACTGGGAAATGGAGTCCTAAGCATGGAGGCCAAGATAATTCAATATACTTGTCTGCTTCTTCTATTTACAATGAATATTCCTATCCTCTCCTTATGGTATTGATATTGATCTTGCCAAAGAATGTTTTTAAACGCATCTCCTTGCAGAAGAGCGGATCCAAAAATGCCAATCCTGCAACTTGCGTAATCTAGACAAAACGTGTAGGAAATATTCAATTGTCTCTCTTTTGCAAGCAAAATAAATACTGTGGATTATCAACGACAGCTAGTCTAGTATTATATAAAGATAAACGTGAACCTTGTCTTCACCATTAATAACGTCTACAGCAGCTCTCACCTATGAGCCGAAAAAGAAATTTCCTGAACATTCTCTTTAACCTGTCAGGATCTAGTCAACTTATATGCAAATGCTCAGGTTTGTGAAATGTTACCACATTCTGTTAGGTGTCTTCAAAAAAGAAAGAAGAGCTGCACTCAGACCTAATCCCCTAATCTCCAAAGTACTCATTGTAGAGATACTAGATATATTCTACTACAGAGCCCGTGCAATGCCTTTCTGTCCCCCAGAAACTAAGAGGTTATTTGGGGGTCATTTATACTCATTAGTTCAGCTAATCTATGAGACATGTACACGATAAGCTTTTTTTTATTTTAAATAATATTACTCTCGCTACCATAATAATAACTTTCTTAAATATCACTACCTCTACCATTGTAATAACGATAATCTTAGCCTGAAAGATAGTATTCTTCATTCCAAGCATATACATTAACTCAATGTCAGGCTGAAAGAGGAAACTAACTTTATCTGTAGGAGAGCAGTTTCGTCCTCAGTCCAGATTTCTTTCCTGGAAAGGGGTGAAACGAAGTTCTAGAAAGATATTCTCGAATTACTCACAGACCATAAATTTCTTCACTATCATTCTGATTGCTAATGGTGACTACCAAAGTACAAGTAGAGTATCCTTCATCATAGCTAGCTTATGACCGAGTAAAATAATTACAACCCAACAAGCTGCCTTGCGAAAGAAATTAGGGATATCTCTGCCAAAAGTGAATCAAAATTCTATAGTGAAACACCCGCGAACACTCTTCGTTCAATACTTGTAATTGTTCAGTTGTCGATCGTACTTCCAGTTGAATTATCTGAGGAGTTGCACGGAAAGCTTTTAGGACGTTTTCCTTTATATGTTCATCTAAAAGTCCCTTAAGACATTTCGAGATGAACAAGATAAGGCTCATAGTATGGTAACTTCTTGGATACTACGTATAATGCTGCTTTACTAGGGTTAAAAGTGAACTATTACTTCACCAATCTCTGCGCCGACCACAGAGATATTTGCCTTTTTTGTTTCTGTTTTTATGTAAGTGAGTTGGAAAAATACCATCTTGAATTGAAGGCTAAAAACGATGACATAATGATGACTTTGGCTTCAGGCCTCGGATTCGATGAAGAAACTAGTACTTGTAAAATCAGTACAATCGAAGCTAAATATGATACAATGCCGACATCACAGAAGGATAAATCAAATTCAGGTATCCAATACAGAGCATTGTCTGCCGATCTGTGGGTCACGGCACCCGGCTGATTTAGTGCAACTCCATGCCGAGAGCCAAATATCTGAACATGTAATGCGTAACAACCATACTAATCCTGAGTTGCAGTACGCATTTTATGCAAGCAACATACTTCGTCCATTATCTAGAGCATGTTTACTACAACCACTACAATACTCCCATCAAGGGGTCTTCTCCATGTTGAGGTGAATATTAATTCAATAGTAGAGCTATCCAGAGCTCCTCAACCCCGTGGTAATAAATTATCAATGCGGACTACCCAATTAGTACGCCTTTCGTAATGCATGACCTAACTTGTAGACCATGCTTACTCCCATTAGGTTCTTCATGAAGAATCCTTATAAAACGAGACTGGTGGCTGCGTGGGGCATTCAAGATGATGGCAGTTGACCACGTGTAGGTTATGATCCGCCCTTCAAGTAAGAAGAGGCTTGAGATTACAGCCAGTAGCCTTATAGCTACCAATGTACTAGAACATGACACGCCTACTAGGCTGTGTATGTGCAGGCTTCATTCTGAACACGCACAATCATCAGAAATCAGAGCACTAGTGTTCTTTCAGCACGACGAGTATATGCAGCCTTTCCCTTACATGTCTTTTCCCATTTGCGGCATTCGCATCACAAACCTCTTTAACAGCTGCCTCTATGTGAGTGCAATTTGAAGGCAAAAAAGGAAGTCGCGTTGTATATCAAATATCAACTGATATCGGCTGCGGCATCAAAATCGAGTTTTAAGTCTAGGCTGCCATACTCACATTTAATTATGACAAGCATCGGACTCGAGTCCAAAACCATTGAAGTCTTTGTATCATCGGTTTTAAGAGCTGATAGAGTTGAAATTGCCCATTTAACCTTCTCGATATTAATCATAATCAAGTACACATGAGCAGAACCTAAATAAAAGTAGTTTCTCAAAGTATAGGTCATATTACTTAAGTTACCAATTTTTTAAATAATATTTTTAAATGCAATTTTAAACTTAATTTATTACGCCTACAAATCGACACGAAATATTTCTTTCATTCCTTGTTGTTTTGTTTATTTGTGTTTAGGATAGGAGTTACTAGAAAAAAAAAATTAGTTAAGATTCCGAAACTTTGGTTTTAGCCCCCTATAGTTCAGAGGCGGAGGAACAAAGGGTAATATTTCTTATTTAAAGGATAAATAGTTTGTACATCCAACATTGTATCATTGATAAGTGCGGCTGTAGTTATCAAAATATAAGGTACCTATTTCGAAAAAATAAATATTTAAAAAAAATCTTATTTAACCCGTTTTTCGAAAACACCTAGTTCTTTTTTTTTGTATTTTTTGTTAGTGTAATTTCCTCCAAATTTCAAGTTTCACTATGTATGAACGGGACACATTACTATACAATAAAATAAAATTGTGTAGTATGACACTGCCTAGCAACCCTCCACAATTCATCCATTTTTAGCCTACGCCTCTGGTAATATATGGATAAACCCGTAAAGCACACGTTTTTTCACTCTGCCTTAGTAGAAGGATATAAAAATAGCAGCTACCATAGAAAATATTTAATATTTTAGGTTACTATCAACATAAATACATAACTGCGGTCTTTTAATAAAAACTTTTGAATAGATAACAACAGAAATTAGGTTGTCCATCAAAGCACTTAATTAATTATAATCAACATTTTAACGTCGACGCCATTTACTATTTTTACACGATACAAATTCGTTTCGACTAGTTAGAAACGCAGATATTTTACGATACAGAAATGGCAGGCAGGTATTTGGGTGAGAAAGTTAATTAAATTTTACTAATTTGCCAGATACAATTGTAATTTTAGTGCTTGTGAAGCCATTAACATCGAATGTTAAATTGATCACACAAAATAATTTGTATATTCGACATATTGCGATTTGGAATCAGAGCGCATCACATTTAAAGCATATTACACTCCCTCTCCCAATTCCAATGATAATCTGTTGGTCACCAATTACGTAATGTCCAGTTTATAGAGCAGAAAATTAATTTCGGTAATTTATGACGATTAAATCTCAAAAAGATATTTGTAGTTTGGTTTCATGGAATGGTAATGCATGGATTCTGTTAGGGATTACATATGAGGTGTGTTCAAAAAGAATTCGAATTTTGGAATGATATCCAGTTTTGTTGGAATAATTGTGAGGTATCTGTCTCAAAGTGTGTCACTCTATTCTGTATTGTATTATTCATTGTGGTGGAGTGGAGTTTTTGTTCAAGCTAACATGTGTTAGTTTCTTTTAAAATTACATGTTACTTTGGCACAAACAGTGCTTTTGCGTTCACAATATTTACATATATATAATATCATATCTCCGCGGTGCGAAATGAGCAACATTACAAAATATTGAAAACTTATTTCCAAAGTGAAGTGTTTTGTTGCCGCAACAGTGCGAATTTTGAAAATAAATTTCGGTCGAAATAATGCACCAAGCGTGCCTGCTGTACGTATATGTTTGTGAAGAAAATTCGTGGGATTAATATGCTAGAATTAATAACAAAAGTTATCCTCGTAGTCCGTGCCTCTGTTTTCGAAAGTGTGCGTCTACCTAAATCCGAAGACCTCAAAACACCATAGATCTCAGCAACTGAATATTAGCTGTCCTAGCCTGAGGAGAATTCTGCATAAAAACCATGGATTATTTCCTTACGAACTCCAACTGACTCCATAATTGAAGCAAATTGATCATCCGCTCTGCTATTGCTTACCTATTTGGGATTTAGAGCAGTTCGAAATTGACGGCGATTTTGATAAAAAAAAAAAAACGTCGTTTCGAATGAGATGCATTTTCATCTAGGCAACTTTGGAGTGAGATTGCCATAATTGGAGCTCACAAAACCCAAACCTAGGTGTTGAGAGTCCACTGCATCCCAAGCGTGGAACTTTTTAGTGTAGTTTTTAGAATGACGACATAATTTGCTCATTTTGCTTCGAAGATGAGCATGGCAATAATGTTACGGCAATGGAAATAGAGAGCGCTACAGAGGCATGATAGTTATAAATTGACAAATTTGTGCGAGCCCTGGCTTCAACAAGGTGACAAAGTGCAATCGACATTTTGGGCACGAAGTTCAATAATCTTGTAAATTGCGCATTTTGGGGATGTTGCTTGGCCTCCGCGTGGCTGTCATTTGACCCTGTTTAACGTTTCTTTCTATCGGGCTTAGTTCGGTGAAATGATCTGGCCAACGATGATTATTATTTTATTACTTCACGGATTTAGTTGTGGAGCCCGATGCATTAACCTGTTTAAAGGTTCAACCTCGTTTGCTGTATCTTGTCGTGGGGATATACGACATCCTCGAGGACCTTGATGTACTGGTTCTGGCACATGGTACCCTCTACTTTATATATAGGGCTCCAGGACATGTACTGCATATATATATTCACATCATCATCCAAGTAATTCACCCCTTCTTGAATACAGGAAGGATAAAACTTCTCTTTGGACAAAGTTTGTCGCTCTAAGTCGAAGTATGGAGCGTGGTATCAAATACGCTACAAAAACGAAGACAAAAATAAAGTCATTATGTGAAGTACCTATCTTTCTCCAAAAATCTACTGTTAAGTGTCTATGAGCCTTAGCGAAGAACCCTCTCGCATTCATCAAACTGTAAACTGTTCCACATTTGCACAGTTCGAGACAGGAAGGCATCACGGAATTTTTCTGTACATCCGAATGTAATATGAAGGTTTAAAAAAAGGATATGCACGATTAGAAATGCGAGTAACGCTAGGAATAATTCAACAAGCGATCATTTCATCAGAACATTGGCCACGCATGTTGCGACAAAGGAGAAAAAGGCATCCAACTTTGCGGCGGTGCTCGAGTGAGTCGTTATGACAAGTAATTGTCAAATAGCCAATGATCTTGAAGGCTCTCTTTTGGACAATATCCAATGAAGCTAAGGTTGGGCGACCAGCTCCGACCCATATATGGGTATTGTATTCCATTCTAGGTGTAATGTAGGACTTGTAGAAGAGCGCTAGATTCGATGAGCTAAAATATTTCTTACATCTTTTGAGAAATCCAAGACATTTGATCCTTCTTGGTAATAGGGAAAATGGAAAAATTAATGCCAAGAATGCGTAATGACGGTGTATCGTAGATCAGTGCTCCATCAAAAGAAAGACGAGTGGAAACATTATTATCTTATTGTGTTGATGAGTCAAACCAAGACTTGAAACTTGTCACCAAAAATTAATGGGTTGTGTGATGAAATAACAAATTAGAACATTTTTTAGCTTTTTCTATATACCGGAGAATCCCAAAAAATTCTTTCTTGAACAAAATTATTTTAAGGTGATGAGACAGCTTTGCGACTTAGATGCATTGAATTCGACTCGATTCGCTTTGCCTCAAGCGAGGATATTGGCAAGGTCGTTATTCAATGATCTTATAATGCAATCTTGGTTGACAGATTGGTATTTATCTGAAGTCCGCAAGAGCTCAAAGAAGTAAGCGAAATCAAGGGTACTGTCATCGGCTAAACTATGAATGGGATTGAGTAAGAGAAAGCAGATCATTAATGAAAATTAGGAGTCGGAGAGATAACATAGCCCTAGGGCACACCGGCATTTGTAGATGGAGATTCAAATTTAACACCGTCTAATACAACACGAATTAGGCAACCAGACAGAAAACGTTGCATCCATAATAGAAGAGGAGGGGGCGGACTGTTTGAAACGAATAAGTTTAGCGGTAGATAATGGAAATATAATTCTTGGATTTGCATATAAAATATTTAAAAACGTCTCTACCCATACATACATAAATATATCACATTGCTTTTCGCAAAATTAGAAATTTTAAAGTGCATTTATATTATGTATGTTAATATATGTAATGAATGCGAGTGATATTTTAAGTGTATTTATGTACTCTTTATAAACTGCTGCAGTTTTAATTTGTCAAAAAAATATAACAGAACTAAATTAAAAGCAAAGAGAAATATGAATTTTACCGAAACGTTTGTGCATATCTGCCATCACTCTCTTTTAAAACATTGCCTTCCTAGGATCCTATCTCTAAGTACAGAGTGTGGTGACACTTATCACATTCACGAAAAATTATTAAGCCCCACGGGCAAGATAATATGAGACTGAGACATATAACAAGGAAAAATAATTACTGAAAGTGAACGTCAAAAGACTTCCCTTTATAAAAGACTACGAGAGTACTTTGCAGCATTTCCAAGTTCCGACTATCTTCAATCTCTTAACAAGTTAGCATTATTTGATGTTCAAAGTCTCACGACGACAGCTGAATGAAGTCCTTTAAGGGGAGGAGGAGAAATTCCTGTACTATTCATGTTCGTCGTAATATTTTAGAAAATTAATATTTTACAAAATGAAAGAATTTTTCGGAAAGTTTTTGGTTTAAACCTATACCAATTTCCTTCCTTCCATTTTCAACAAGAAATTGCACTTCAAAATTCTATCAAATTTCTCTCCGTCTCATAGGATAGCCTGAGTGGATCGGCAGAGGACTAAAAGTATTATAAAAACGATAAATTTCCTTTTCCGTGAATAAAGATCCTTCGCAGAATTTCTTATGGAAACGGTAAAGATCAAGAAAGTTAATGGCATATTATCCATTACCCCAGGCCATTTTACCAATTTCGCGCGTTTCAAAATCATTTAGAATTTATTGAACTGCTTCAAAAAATAAAAGGAAAATTCGTTGAATCCGTTACAAGATTCCAGTGCACAAAAATAGCATCCGTCTACTTTGTTATAATTGTTTCATCAACATAAAACTTTAAAAAAGATGCAACAGCTAATTAATAAGATTTTTATCTATTTTTAGAGTTCCGTACTCAAAGAGTAACAATCGCGATTTAAGTTACCAATTTCCATTAGCTCAGGTATAGGATGATTCCTAGCCTGTTCAAAATTCTGTCTTTGTTGGTAAGAATTATAATTTTGATTTTGATTGCGATATTGGTCCGGATTGTTATAGTTAAATTGGGTTCTGTAATTATTACTATCACTTCTATGAGAGTTGTTATATTCATTGTATTGATATTCCCGTTATTAGGTAAACTATCACTATTAGAATTAGATATGTTCCTATTAAAACTATTTCCACTACTACTAACCTTTTCTTTATATAATTTATTATTAGACAGATTTTCGATCTTGTTAGTATTACAAATTCTGGAAGAGTTCATTTTATTTTTTCTTCCCTGAAAATCTACTGCATCTTCACTATCCAATAGTTTTAATCTCTCAAATTTATTGCACACTTCGATAATTGTTGAATTTTCAGGTATATTACCTCTTAAGAAATCATGCACCTTACTACTAACTATTTCTGCTAAATATCTATCGTTATTACTAGGGTGATATGTGGGGTGTCTTGTGTCGTCAAACTCATATAATTCATTCAATTTATTTCCTTTTATCGAAAAGTTCTCTTAATGTACTCACTGTTAAAGATTTGCATTGATTTAGCAATTCTGCGTAATCCTGTCTTGGACCCATCTGTTTTGTGCATTTACTCCTAAACGTTGAATAAATTTCTTTGCCTCACCTTGAACTTTATCATTGATGATGATGGCCATAGTATAGTCTATCTACCCTGGTATATCTTGAAAAAGTTGGAATGTCCGCTCTATTGAACTGATGTAGTCTAGCACCGTATCTTTTCCATTGAAACTTCTCAATTTGTTTATATAGTTGAGAAATTGTTCCGCTGTTAAAATGAAGTGATTTTGCTGGCAGTGGTTGCTGTACTGCGGCTGCACCTAATTGTTCAACTCTAGCTTGGAGTGCGACGATCTGAGCTTTTCTTTGCTCGATAATATTTCTAGCCACTTCATTCTCCATCCTCCGATTTATATCACAAATATTATGTCTGCTATTCCTCATAAAACGATAACAGTTGTACTTCCTTGTCGCCTTTATTTTAAAAGCTTTCAGAAGAAAAAATAATTTGTTTCTTTCTTTCTTTTTCACACTCACTAAATATTACAGAATATTTGGTTTCCACAAATTGATTTCACAATATTGATGCAATATCTGTAATTTTCACAATTAGCTTGTATTTTCCTTTGGACACTTAATTACACAAATCATTAATCACTTGGTTCTTTACTTCACTGGATTGCCAAACTTTTGATAGCAATCCTAGCGCCAATTAAATATATCATTCGCGTTCGAAAAATAAAAACAATCTTTATATTTATTTATTACTTCCATAACCGAGGTCAGCTTTTGCCAAACCTTTTTCAGCAAAACTTAACTTTAGATTGACTTAATTATTCGTTTATAATTATCTCCTACAAATCATCCTTAAATATTGTCACGTACAAAAGTGATCGCTAAGAACGGCAAGGAAAGACATATTCGTGCTGAGCAAAGCTGTAATTAGATCGTAGTTATAATGTGGGAAAATAAATGTTTTAAGTTTGAAAATTATTAAAGCGTGGGAAAGCGGAATGCTTTAAATTTGTTCTGCTTCTGTTGATTCTACATATTTCTTTAGAATTTTCTGGAAACTGGTCTCTTCTATTTTGTTAGAATCAGATCATGAATGAAACCGATCGACACTATTGCGTACAAGCTAATCTGACGACTTTGCTATAAAATTGAACTAGAATTAGCATAAAAGTAGTTGCGTATGAAGATAAAAGCTAACATCCGATTTTGTCCAGTTCAATCACAAATAAGTAAACATACAGATGAAGAACGCATATCAGAAAAATGAAAACCTTATCAATATTTATGGTAACCAAAGTTACAATGAAAACTGTAGCTAAAAACTGTTGCTATTAACAGAAAATGTTCCCAATGTGCAGGTACACACCCAAGTTTCTATATTTTGCCAGAGCAATGCAATGCCTCGCTCCAATATAAAATCAACGATGTCTCAACCTGATGTAGGGAAGCCCTCAATTTTTTCGTAGAATTTATAGGCATTTTTGAAGGCCGACAACAATTCAATTATTATGAGATTTTTCTTGAGTACTTCATCGTCTAGGTTCTGTCGATATTCAATCATGCAACAGGTCTGTCCGATTTACATTAGTTTATAAAGATCTCAGATATGAGCTACTCAGAATCCAGACAGATTCACTCCATTTTAAAATTATTATTTCCAACATTACCTACCTACATTACGTAAGAGCTAATTCTTTGCGAAAGAAAAACAATTTAAATTCGAAATTTAGCGACATTCGACAAAACACCAGCAAAATTTTTAATTTATTTTACTTACTTTTGAAACGGATTAGAATAGCAAAAATCCTTATATATCCTTTTGAGATATTTGGAAATGAAAACTAATTGTCTGATTGTCTTTCATTAGGGCCGACTCGTATGAGTCATATATATACCAACATATGTCCCCTGAGGTCTTATGATTGCTCATTAATTACAATTACACTCCTTTAAATTGTACGAACAAAAAGCACCAGTTTGCCACATCGAAGCACCGTTCGTGATATAATACGGTTTCGTAATGTATAGGTTTACCTAGATATCCGACGTTACCTCTGTACCTTTAATGTGTTCCCAGATCTTTTAAGGACTCAGCGGTAGAGGTGCATAATACGAGTCGTCGTCAACATTTACTATACCGCTTGTATAAATTCAGAAGAATTTTTATCGTTGAGGTCGCGTCCAAGCAGTTTTTTATAGTACAGTTACCTGACGAAAATGTTACGACGATTTCACCACGTGAAGTTTCGGATGCCAGATTAAATAAAATATCAGAAATTTTGTTGAGATTTCATCTTCGTGAATCCGTCACCCATTATACGGTAAAGATTCAAAAGGCTTCGCTGTCTTCCGATATTTGAAAACGCAGAACTCCGTAAAATTCAATCTTCAATTTAGCTAAAGCTAGAGTTTTAACTGTATGAATACGGGTGTAGATTTTTCCTTTTATAAAAGAAACGATAGCCAAAGCACCAGTCAAGTACCTACCTTTGATGCATAAAAATGACTTTGGTAGGAAAAAAACGAAAGGTTGAAGAATACAGAAAAGCCCATTCAGAATTGATGAAATCGAGCACGTAGAGACTATATTCAACTAAAACTAGTGCTTTGCCTTTTTAATTATCATCGAGCCCCATTTGTCCATTTTTATTGAAAATATTAGTCCTGCAGCTAGCTTAGTACAATATAGAAACCAGGTTGTGGCAATAGTAGACAATATTGAGGCTGATCCCTTACAAGAGAAGATTTTGCATCCAAGGCATTTTCCAAGAGTTGTGTGCATATTTTAACATGATCAAAGTGGACCCATTCTTTTCAATGATACGCACCCAAACATAAGACTTTGTGGAATATATGGCCGGTTCAAAGAAATTAAAAGGCCATAAAACTCTTAGAGCTGGCACCGTTTCCATTAAACTAATTATGTGAGAAGACCTGGTCCAGTGAAATAGGTATGGCCGCGGAATAAATCTTGGCGGTATCACTCCACCTTCAGATGCCCAAGATCAACTAGGAAACTACAACATTCTTCACAATGCCACCTCTAAATAATGTAGAAATTATAAGAGTACATATTACAAAAAAAATCTACAATAAAGTAAAAAGTGATTGAGTGAAAACATGAAAAAGTCTTTGGTACCAAAACTTTCACAATTATTGTCGGATTTTTATCAAATTTCATATATCGATAGAATATATATTGAATTTTTCTCCATTCACCTTTGGGTACAAAATTCGAATTCGAAAATACCTTTTATAACGGTTAAAATTGGACATTTTCGAATTCGAATAACTTCTATTTGAATCGTACGATTTTTTAATTATAGCACTTTTTTGAAAGATCTTTTTATTCTGAACCAAGTTTTTCAAGTTTTAGTTCATTTGGACTTTTGAGTGGGGAGAAAAATAGGGTGGGGGGAATTTTCGATATTAACTCTAACTTGAGTAATTTAAGGAGTAGGGGGATGAAATTTATACACCTTATAGATCTTTTGATAAGCTATCTTTTGGTTTTCGAAAATATTCGAAATTCGAAATAGATTTCGAAATTCACGCAGTTGAAATTTTAAATCGTCATTTCAGATTTTCCTTTATTTCTCCACTTCCTGAGGGTCTAGCGAGATGTTTTAAGATTCGTTGGAAAGCCTATGGGCGTGGCTATAAAATATCAAAAATTTAGAAAAACGGTATTTTCGAAACGCTCGGAAAAGGGGGAAATAGGGTGAAGGGTGCTATCACGAAAATCGTCCTAGATTCCGTACTTCTTATCACATGGGGATGAAATTCTACATCTAAATTCCACTTAAAATTTCCCATAGCATTATGGTATTTTTTTCTCGAATTTCGAAAAATTTTCATACAAAATTGATGATTTTCGAAAAACGTAAGGGTCATTTGCCCGGCTTATAACAAGTGAAATTCAAACTCCACTGGGTCGAGTGGGGTATCGTTGGAAAGAGAACACTTCAAATTTTACGAATCTGAAATTTCACCCCCCTCCGCCATTCCTTGTGGGTGGGGGGAGGTAAAACGTAACGTAAAATGTTAGAGGGTGCAGCGGGGGAGGGGGGTGTCCGAGGAAAATTTTCAGTGTGCCAAATGAAAGATCCATTCGAGGACTATCAATTTGTGCACTAATATCGCTTAAGGGTGGTACTGGGTTGATTTAACAGGGTGTTCAATTTACATCTACCCGCATCACGGTGCTACCCCACAAAAAAAGTTATTGCAAATTTGGGATCCCAAAACATAAGTAATAGCGCATCAAAGAACATGAAACTTTCTGGAAAACTTAATAAAACATCAGCGAAAAACAAATTGGTGTGATCGATTTTCTTTTTCTGCCCTTATTTACTTAATAATAGTATTTGAAGTTCAGAAATTTGCTTTAATTATTTTCAATATTCGAACCTGTTTTGCGGGGAGAGGGGGGGCCCGATCAAAAAACTAACTTCAGATTCGTCTTTAATTCAATAAAGGGATTAAAGTTATGAAAAAAAAAATTTGGGGTGGGGGGATTTTGTGGTGGGGGGTTGTTACCCCCACCCCCCACAAGCCCCAAATTTGGCATGTGGGGTGTCTAATTAAAGCCCCCGCCGAGCTCTATCGAATGGCGTTTTTCAAATTTCAATTGAGTATACTTCGTAGTATATTTTTTTCACCCTCTTACATTTTACCTGAAAACCACTTTTTCACTTTGTCGGACCCTGCATCATAACGGATGCCCGTAGAGAAAAAATTTTATATTCAAATTAAAGGTAACCAAATTCTCTATCCATTAGAAGGTTTTCATTTTCAATTTGAGACATTTTCTCACTGAGTTTTTCCTCCCGAAGTTCAAAGTTTTTCCTCATCTGGGTCCCATATACCCCATTACTACATATGAGTTATTTTTCCAATTTTTTTTTAACCATAGGCATTAGTGTTCGATTACGAAACTTTTTTATCTTTACAAAAAATTTCTCCGAAGCACCGTTATTCCGTAAAGAGAAATTGTAAATTTTTACATCATCTCACGGCAAAAAGCGGCAAAAAGCCGTCGTAAAAGGAGGTTGTTCTACTATTATTAAAATTTCTCCTAAACTATTAGTCCGAGCGGAAAACTAATTAGAAATAAACGTTCCCAACAAAACAGGCTTCATTTTATCCGCTGACATTATACTCAAAAAGTGTATAATTAAGTAGTAATAGTAGAAATAAAAACTTTGAAAACGACCAAAACGGTCAGAAAACGCCATGAAAAACCGGCATTTCCTTAATTTAAGCCATTTGGTTGAGATACTTTTGTTTTTATTTTAGCTATTTTTAACCGGATCTTCATAGTTCATTTTTTCTATGATAACTATGACCCCTGGGAATCTTGTGGATTTTTTTCAATTTTTTCCGGAGCCGGGAAGGGCTCCTACGGGCCCATTTAATCACCCTGTTCCCAAAATAACAAATTTCATTCCCATAATTACATTGCGAGGCAAGCTAAATTAGTTTGATGAACACACATACGTATATATTATGCGAAACTAATTTTCACTTGTGTATGAAAGCATTTGTATATGAGCTAAGAAGTTCACAATTTCATTGAAATATGTATTTATAGCGCAATCCAAGTAAGGTAGTTTGGCTTAGCCAGTAGGGCGCTAGGTCAGAGAATTTAGGGATTGTGGGTTCGAGTGTTGAGCATGAATTTTTTTCAATATTGTATTTTTTATATATATGGCGGGTTCATTGCTAAAGTGAACCAAGTATAGTTGGTCTATTGTAAAAAATTCACAAATCTTTTTCAAGCTTTTGGTTTGACGGCTACTTAGAATTGTATGATATTCAAGTAAATTGGTACTCATTACATGTACCAGTACCAGTACTTATATTGGAAATAAATTTACCAGTAAAAGTGAGACTTGATGCTTATTATGAGGATTTTTTTCAACATAAAGTAAGGTTGGCCTATTTATTATTAGAGTACCTATATGGAAAAAAATAAAGAAAAATATGATATATGAGACGGATTTGGATGTAGGTTTATGTGAAATGTAACATTCAAATTAAATTTTTTTCTTTTAAAAGCCCATGTGCAAATTTTTTCCCCCGGATGGACGGACATGCAAAACTCAAAATAACTTTTAATAATTTGCGTATAACCCATGATTACATAACCTGTATATAACTTTTAGAATTCTTACCTTTTCGGCAAGATAAAAATAAAAAAAAAATATTGGAAAGAAAAAAAACACAACTTTGAATTTAAATGTTTATTAGGAAAAAATTAAGCTTTTACGACTACGACCGAGACCGACTTGTACGTAAGATTAAAACAGACTGACTTTTCAACTTGAACTTTTCATTAGGTTCTTCATTAGTAAGAAAAAAATGCTTGCTTCTACAAAATTACGAAATGCGCGTGTGAGAAAAAATGATTTGAAATGTTACTTGATACTTTTGTTTTTCACAAAAGTATTTTCCGGTGGAGGAATAATTTAAAATGTTATTCTATACTTTTGTTTTTCACAAAAGTATTTTCCGGTGGAGGAATAATTTAGCTGAGTCTGCGTGATTATGTTAAAAAAAAGGGTGAATCTTGTGGGGACGTGACCCGCCCTTCCTTAAGATTCTTCTCCGAAGAATTGACTGATTTTAATTCGATTTTAACATTTGATCCCTTTTTACGATATTGTTTAATTAGGAAAATTACAATCATTATGATTGAGATTATTATTATTACGGGAATCGTGCTGAACGTAATTCGTTCATGAAAGACGCCTCTGTGTTTTAAGATTTCGATTACTTTTCTATTATTCAAATGTTTAATGTGCAAATCTTCTAATGAAAAGTTCATTACAATATTTTTGATAGTTAAATTATTGAAATTTGGTATTATAAAATTTTCGTTAAATACGTAATTTTCGTATGATACATTGTTGATTTGAAGTTCGCAGTTTTCGAATTTAATTAAATTGTTTTTTGATACGTTAATTTCAAATGTATTGCAGTTATGAATTATCCTTGTATTTGGCATATTTTTTGTAACTATGATATTATTACTTATCTGTTTTATTTCGGTTTTGTTATTCATTTTGAAATTACATTTGGCATTATCCAAGAGCACCTGACATGAGTTTTCTGCAATTTTTAGATTTTTCTTTAATATAACATTTTCTTCATTTTCATACAATTCCTTTTCATTCATTAAAAATACTTTGTTTTCTAAGTCTACTTCAAGATTATTTTTATTTGGTATTGGTTCAATGAAAACTCTATGAAACTTACTATCAGAATAAATTGGTAGCATTAATATGAATACAATATGGTCGTTATACAAGATTACTGAAGTTTTTACGTACATCATATCTTTAATTGTAATGTTGTATTTTTCAACTTCCTTTGTAGTCAAAATATCTCTGCCTATAACTCCTAGCCTGCTTAACATTAGATTTTCTTTGACTTTCCTGACTTGTTCTCTTAGCAATTGAATATCATATTGAATTTGAAATGCGTGTTGCATATTTTCTATTTCTGTTGTTTCTTTATTTATTTTATTAGCTAAGTATGATAATTGATAATTAATTTGCGTTTGCTGTATGTTAATATGTTTCGTTATGTTTGTTATGGCTTCGTTAAAATGTTCGTTGATGTGGACTTGATTATTTAAGTTTTGTATGAGTTCGTCGTTATCCTTGTCTATTGTGTTTAATTTTTCTTTTATCTCTTTTTCGTCGTCTGAGTCCATTACTCCTGCTATGTATTTTAATCCTTTCCCTACTATATTCATTAGACCTCTTTTATTCTTATTATGTGGTACTAAATTTTCTATTTCCTCAGCTAGAGACATAAAATTATGCTTCATCGCTAAATATCCGCTTCCGTTTCTTAATTTTTCTATATTATTCTCAATAATAGCTAACGTTTTTGACCATGAGTTTAAGTTAATGCTATGTAATATTTTCTTATAACCTGTTATAACCTGTACTTCTTGATCTTGAATCATCACGTATCCTTGCCCTTCATTTAAGTTAAGTACTTCGATTTTTTGCGTCTGTACTCTTGTCGCCGTTAGTATTATTATTATTGCCAACACTGTCACCTGGAATAGTAATGGTTTCGTATTTGTATTTACGTTTAACTTGGTCTTTATAGTATTTAATTCCGTTCTTGTCCCTGTAATAGTCGTCACTTGTTGTTTTATCTTTTAACTTTTTGTATTTTGGCTGTAATTTAAATGTCTTTGATATTACGTTTCTTGATTTTACATACTGATGATTACTATCAGTTAAAATTACATTTTCCCTATTCTTATTTATTTTATCAATATACCTTTCTTTATTTTTCTGGACCTTATTAGCTATTTCTTCATACTCTTCTGCTGTAATTTTTCCGTTAATAAAATCTAAAGGTTTCTTTTTCGTAGTAGAATGAATGGTTTTATTATAAGTTTCTAATGCTTTTAAAACTAAGTTATCTAAATTTTGATTGTCTGTATTTTTGGTACTAGTTTTTAATATTCTAATATGCTCGTTTAAAGTAGAATGATATCGTTCAATGTCTGAATTACCTGTGTGCCTTTGTGCGGTTGTGGTGTGAACTTCTATTTTATTTTCCGCGAAATATTGTTTTAATTTTTGTACTGTGAAACCAGGTTCTCCATCTATTACGATTTTTCTCGGTACTCCCATCATTGCGGTTCTCGATTTCATTGCTTCTAATAAATCTACCCAGGACCTACTTCTTAATTTATGCATTGTTACGTGTTTTGTAAATTTATCAATTACTGTTAAGTACATTGTTTGTCGATTTGCAATCCAGACGTCAATATGTAAAATTTCATTAGGTTTAGTTGGTGTCTCAGTTACTTTATACAAGGGTTTATAAGGATTTCTTTCAAATTTTGAAATGTTACAAATTTCGCAATTATTTAAAACTCTACCTATCTTTTCTTTTAATTTGGGAATATAGTAAGTGTCCTTGATTTCTTCATATGTTTCATTTATTCCCCTGTGATTAAATTCTTCATGCGTATTGGATATTATTTCTAATGCCCTTTCTTCATCTTCAATATCTTCTAAGAGTTTGCTACTCTTGACGAATTTTAGTAGTTTATTATTGCCGAAATATTTCAAATAAATATCTTGAAATTGTGCAAATAAATGGTCATCGTTTGAGTATACTACGACGATACCCTTGGATGGCAAATATTTTTTCAAGAGATCAGTTACACTTTCTTCATCGAATATTTTTAATTCTATGAGAAGTCTTCTTTTACCGAATGGTTTACGCAATTTGTGACAGCTAATTCTGTCGGTTTTGTTTAATATAATTTGGGTTTTGAAGATATTCACGGGACTATAAACGATTGGGATATGATTTGAACTATCCTCTCTCGCACTGTGAATTGTTGCTCCCGTCGAAGAATTACTATTACTTTCTATTTCGTTGCCTTCATTCTCGTCCTCGTTTATTTCATTATTATGGATTTTTATTCTAGAAAGACCGTCTGCTACATTGTTATCTTTACCTTTAACATATTCAATATCGTAATTATATTCACCTAATTTTATTTTCCACCTTTGTAACTTATTATTTGGTTCTTTGAGCGAACTTAACCATACCAAAGGTCTGTGGTCAGTTTGAATAGAAAACTTCCTGCCGTAAAGGTACGGTCTGAAATATTTTACTGCCCATATAATGGCAAGTAATTCTTTTTCTATTGTCGAATAGTTGATTTCGTGGTCATTAAGCGTCCTACTTGCGTAGCTAATGGGATGCCCTTCTTGTGACAGTACTGCCCCTAATGCGTAGTTTGACGCATCTGTTGTTAAGGTGAATTTTTTATTGAAATCCGGGAACCTGAGTATTGGTTCAGATGTAATTAGAGTTTTTAAAGTTTCGAAACCTCTAATATATTCTGGATCGTTGATATTAATTTTCTTACCCTTTTTTAAATAAATCGTCATGGGTTTTGCTATCTTGGAATAGTCTTTTATAAATTTCCGGTAATAGCCCGTAATTCCTAAAAATGATTTAATTTGCTTGGTGGTTTTTGGGATATTGTATTTTATTATTGTTTCTATCTTTTTGGGATTTGGCTTTATACCTTCAGTGGATATTACATGACCTAAGAATTCCGTTTCTTTTCTTAAAAATTCACTCTTATCTAGTTGTACTTTTAAATTGACTTCTTTTAATTTTGAAAATATTTTCCTTATAGAATCAACATGTTCTTCTAGGCTAGTGGAAAATATGATAATGTCGTCTAAGTACACTAGGCATATTTTTCCTAAATATTCTGAAAGTACTGAATTCATCAGCCGTTGGAAGGTGGCTGGCGCATTTTTAAGGCCGAAAGGCATACGCGTGAATTCAAAATGCCCTTCATTAGTAGAAAAAGCAGTCTTCTTGATATCTTCTTCTTCTATCTCGACTTGGTGGAATCCCTTTGCTAGATCGAGGGTCGTAAAATATTGTGCCCTCCCCAATTTGTCGAAAATATCATCTATGTTCGGTATCGGGAATTTGTCATCTATCGTGACTTCATTTAATTTTCTATAATCAATCACTATACGCCATTTTTGCTTGCCCGATGCATCCAGTTTTTTGGGTACCACCCATATTGGAGCCGAATATGGTGAATTACTAGGTCGTATAATGTTTTGTTTTTGCATTTCTCTTATTTGTTCCCGTACTTCTGTTTTATGTACCTCAGGATACCTGTAACTTTTGTTATAGATTGGAACTTCGTTTCGCGTCTTAATGGAATGTTTTATCACATGCGTGAAAGACAAATCAGTTCCTTCTCGGAAAAATATGGGGGTAAATTCTTTTACTAATTTTGTAATAGCTTGTTTCTCTTCGCTATTCAAATGTTCGATTCTAATTTGATCAAGTGGGCAAATATTTTTCTGAAGATCAAAATTATAAATTATTTCTGTATCTAAAGAGTTTATCAAGGTTTCATAATCCTCTTCAGATTTATCAAAATATATTTTTATTTTAGCATCTTCCGTTTCTAAGGTTCTATTTTTATAACTTAAATTAATATTTAAGGGTTTTAAAATATTGTTTCCTATTAGACCGTCGTATTCAGAGTGAAAATTAAATTCTAAAAATTCTGCCATTTCGTTAGTTCTATTGAACTCTTTAAATAATGGTATTTTAACTTTATTAAATATTTTTACATTTTGATTTATCGTTTTTAGCTCAATGGGTTTTTGCATGGGGATTTGCCATTTAGGATTGCATACGCCTGGGTTCACGATGCTAGATGTAGCGCCGGTGTCTATTAAAAATCTTAATTTTCGAACAGCTGTGTCAATTATTATATAGGGTAGGACCGGATATTGGAGGCTATTAATTGAAAATTTTCGTTTCTATCGTGTTGATGTTCTTCGAAGTTATAGTTACGTCTGTTGATTGTCGATGTGTCAACGTCCATCGGTTCTACGGTGTCGTTTCTGTTAACAGTCGTATTGTTGTTGGTTTGAGTTTGATAATTTTGTCTGTATCTGTCGGATCTAGGAAGTTCAAATCTTTGATTTGATTGATTCTGATACCTCCAGTAACTATTGTTATTATTTGAATTCGAATGCTTTTTATTTCTGTCGTAATTTGAATTATCATTTCGATTGTTACTATAGTTAGTTCGATTATTTTTAATATTTGTATTTTGATTGAAGTTATTATTTCGACCTACATTAACTCTAGTGAAAGCATAGCCAGTTTCGTATAAAATTTGCATAGCGGCTTCTAAACTATCTGGTTGCCTGCAATATAACAGACCTCTCATTGGCTCTGGTAACTTGTTTTGAAAAATTCTAAGAGCTGTTTTGCAATTATTTTTTGTTTCAGTTTCGGCACTATTTTCAAATTTTGTTTTATTATTTAACCTGCGTAGCATAGCATTTATTTCATTATAAAAATCTACACAATTCGTTTTAAATGTTATGAATCTAAGTTCATCGAAAAGTTGATCGACGCTTAACCTATCACCGAAATGTTGAACAAAAAGAGTTTTCACCTCTTGCCACTTTGTAATACCATTATTTATTTCAATTATTTCGCGAGCTTTTCCGATTAATCTACTTTTAATTATATCAAAAAATATTTTTTGGCTCAGCTCATCATACTTAGCTAATAAAGGAAAAACCCTATCTACTAAACTTGTAAAATTATAAAGGTCGTCTCTATCACCATTGAAAGTAGGCAATTGACTCAAATATTTTATTGGATCTAAGCTTACTTGTGTCATCTTGTTTATGGTGTTGGTTCCTCCTTCACGTACGTTGAGAGTTAATTGACCGGTTTTTAGTAGATTGCTGCTGATTTGGGAATTAATTTTTCGTTCTTGTTGATTATTGATGATGATATTACAGCTGTCGTCTGCTTGTACTTCTTCTGGTTTTACTTGGTCCTGTGTATTCTCTTCCACTGGCGCCAAGGGCCTGTTGTTGTTCATTAGTCGATGTCGCTGGTCTTTTGTTTTATTTTTCCTAATTTTATTCTCCACTTTTGTAAATTTTGGACAATTTACTTTTGATTTCAGAATTTCGGAATTTCGCAATCAATTAATTTATTTTATTTTTGTTTAATTGATTAATTTATTTTGTTTTATTATAGAGCGTTTTTCTTTCTTTTCTTTCAGGTTCGTGGAGTTAAATAATTAAAATTAACCGTGTTTTATTATTGGAATTTTCACTTCCACTTTACACGTACTCCGAAAGGATGGCAAGTACTAACAAATTTTGTTAACAATTTTTCAGATGTTTCCTTACTTCGGAAATGAAAAATGTTGTAAAAAAAAAAATTTTGTTTCGCACAGAATTATTTTAACAGCATTTGCACTGAATAACAATTTTATTTCTATTATTTTTTTTGCACTGGATGTCCTTTCGTGAACATCCTACCGACTGCGCCACTTTTAGAATTCTTACCTTTTCGGCAAGATAAAAATAAAAAAAAAATATTGGAAAGAAAAAAAACACAACTTTGAATTTAAATGTTTATTAGGAAAAAATTAAGCTTTTACGACTACGACCGAGACCGACTTGTACGTAAGATTAAAACAGACTGACTTTTCAACTTGAACTTTTCATTAGGTTCTTCATTAGTAAGAAAAAAATGCTTGCTTCTACAAAATTACGAAATGCGCGTGTGAGAAAAAATGATTTGAAATGTTACTTGATACTTTTGTTTTTCACAAAAGTATTTTCCGGTGGAGGAATAATTTAAAATGTTATTCTATACTTTTGTTTTTCACAAAAGTATTTTCCGGTGGAGGAATAATTTAGCTGAGTCTGCGTGATTATGTTAAAAAAAAGGGTGAATCTTGTGGGGACGTGACCTATATACCCTGATTTACAGATTTTCACGGCAGGAGGTTGTTCTACTCTTATTAATTTTTCTTCTAAACTATTAGGCCGATCGTAAAACTAATTAGATTTAACTTTATGTCCTAAAAATAAATCTTTTTACTAAATCTCGATGCGATTCTAATTACCGATTCGCCGATGAGTTTTGTATGATACTATCTTTCATCGGTCATTACATTACATTCAGCGCCATCTTTTTTGTATATCCTGCAACAATTAAGCCACTTTTTTTCTCTTAACATTATCTCTAATCCACTAGCTTTTATCTAAAATAAACTACAAGACATTATTCAAAGCCGTTTAGCAATAACTAACCAAATAATTTTGCATCGTTCGCTAAATTAGATTCTAATTAGATTCGTCCCTCATTTATATGGGGAATGTTACGTACGATTGAAATGTTTTAATTTTAACGGGACTTATAGCAATCGTATAAGTCCCGTTATAAATTTAGAAGTAGTATACTACTGTCCCTAAATTATTGTGTTTTTTTCAATGCTATCCGACAAACGGTTTAAAAGATTGTCATACATAGATTTCATTATGTCATTTAATTTTCATGCTCATATTAAGGAATGAATTAAAATTCCCGTTATTTTTTAATTAATATGCTAATTTTTTTAGCTTAATTTTTATTACGATTTTTTTCTGATTTTTTGAGCATATTTTCAAACTCTGCCGACATACGTGACAAAATCTGAATATTTGGCGCCCGAAATCAGCGTCCTGATTTGGAAATTTCGTTATACGAAATAACAATTATTCCAATTTTTAATTTTTTTCTAAAATTGTGATCATAAAAGGATTGTCTGTACCGAATTTTAGCATTCTCTGATTTTATTTTCCTATTTAAAAAAATTAAAATGTCCTGGAAATGTAAGGTCCATTAGACGACTCCTGGTGGGGGCCACATAAAGCAACTGGACAGTCTATTTCAAGAAGTGGTTTTTGACATTCCTACTTTATCGTTTAAAATTTATTTGAGCCAATTCGGTTACTTCGTTCAAATTCTACAAGCATTTGAGTTCGACAAGTCCAGCCAAGATTTGCGAAATCAAGCATTTTGTAAGGGGTTTGCCCATCAAAAAATCTGAAAAAATCATGATTTCATTTTTTGAGCCTACCCCCACATGTGAGGACTCATTGGAAAGGTCTCGATGAGTACATTACAGAAATAACAAAAATTTCCCCCCTCCTCCAATTTTTCGGGTGGTTTAGGACAAAAAACAGTTATTTTTGCAGTCTGCGCTTCCTACCGGCGCCCCCTTGAACTACATAGACTTGCAATACAGAAGGCCATTATAGCTACTTATGTCCTATAATTTTTAAAATTTATTTGAAGTCATTACCTCTTATCATTCAGGAGATATCGAATTTCAAAGTATTCAAGTCCCAATATAATTAGGGAATTCCTTGGTGCATGTAGGTATGTACATATGTATGAAAAGTGGTAAAGCATCAATTTCTTATTTTCATCCTATCTTAGCGATTGAGCACTCATTGGAAAGGTCTTGGCGAGTACATTTTGAATATGCAAAAACATTTTACCCCCACCATATAATTTAGTGAAAAGGAAGGCGGGGAAAGGAATGATTTGTACTACGCGTACAGTTTGAGCACGTGTATCTCCTACAATTGTTCACTTATTTCAGAAATTTTTCGATTTTCTGTTATTGTGAATTTTTCTGCAAACTCCTGCAACGAACAACGTGGCGTAATCAGAAATTCTTGAGCGCCTTGAAAAGTGATTTGAAAATTTTATTGTATGAAATAACGGTTATTCCAATTTTTAATTTTTTCCTACAATTGTTATCATAAAAGGATTGTCTGTACCGAATTTTAGTATTCCTAGATTTTATTTTTCTATTAAAAAAAAATAAAATCTCACGATTAATTTTTACGCGTCTGCATACACCCGTGAGATCGAACACAATTTGGTCTAAATATACATTTATAGCCCAAACTGAATAGGGAAGTTTGGCTCAGTCAGTAGGGCGGTGGGTCAAAGTCCTCGAGTAGGGCGGGTATGGGTTCGATTGTTGACAATGGCAAGGCTTTTTTTGTTTATTGTTTTTTTTTTAATTTTTTTTTTATATGACGTGTTTATTGCTAAAGTGAACCAAGTCCACTTTTACAACTGATAGTAATATTGATTAGAGTTGGTCCATTGTGATTTTATTTACTATTTTTATGAAAAAGGCCGTCTGCTAACTTTCAGCGCTCTAAGTGAACTATGCTTATAAAAAAATTCGTATAGAAAATTTCAGCTCACTACGTAGATGCATTCTCAAATATTTTCAAATATATAGCGAAAAACTAAATTTTTAAAGAAAGCCCTATGAAAGAGATACCCGATTTGTTTTTTTTTAAAAGCCAGTGTGCAAAATTTCAACTCAGTTAATTGGGAAATTTTTATTTTTCCTGTATCTTACTACGTTCATTCGTCAGTCTCCAAACAAGATAAACAAAAGTACCAAAGTCCCAAGTTCCCGCTTTGAAATTTGACAGTCAGGCTCTAATATGGCCGAACTTCACGCACAGATAAGCCGGCATTTTGGTTACGCTGAAGGTAGATACAAGACAAGTATTCCCATTAGAATTTTGACACATTGAAGCTGATAGCCTGTGACGTAATTGTGTGACTAATGTACTTGCATGTTTATAGAGAGATCAGAGAGCGTATTGTGTTCCCTGTACCGTGCTTTCCTATACATTTCACGATATGACATCATCTAATGGTGGAACATGGTTCGTAATGGGAATAATAATAATAATAATAATAATTCTATATACCTTGGGATACGCTCATGTACCTGAGAAGATGGCCTTATACCGGCGCGGCGCTCCCTTGAAATATAGAGACTTCCAATATAGGAGAAAGTTATACCCACTTAGCTTTTAGCGTTCAACAGATATCAAAATTCAAAGTATTTAAGCCCCTATCTAATTGGGGATTGGTGTACGTTCCATAAATTATGTATGTATGTAAGTGGTAAAACATTAATTTACTATTTTTTATCCAATCTTAACGTATGACCACTCATTGGAAAGATCTCGGTGAGTGTATTATGAACATGTAAAAATATTTTACCCCCTCCATATAATTTAGTGATAAAGATGGGGAGGGTGGGAGTAAAAACCAGAATTGACTCCACTCTTTTGGCTATTGCTCCTGACCCTCTTTACCGATTCTCTTCATTCTTTTTGCATATGGTAGCCAACCCCTCTCTCTACAAACAGCCAATCATCTGTTCCTCCCCTCACACCCTTGCGAAGCACACCATGCCAATCTACAGTCTACATACAAAAAAACTTTCCGACATGCCTTCACTCTTTTCTCCATTGCTCCTCACCCTCTGGACCGTTTCTCTTCATTCTTCTCCCAAATGATAGCCAACCCCTCCCCCTACCTATGGGAAAACGTCGCACCCATCCCCACCCTCTCGCCGGGCATCGCCGGCGGGTCACCCTAGTCTTAATTATAATTTATGAATTGAAAATATCGGAATACTGTGAAAAATTGTGAAACTTTATCGTATTCATTGGTGACAAATTCACGAAGATTACATCTCAGAAATTGGTTCTCGGAGATCATTTCATAATATAAAAATTCCAATACCGACACTAAACTTTTGAAAACTTTGTATTGTTGCATTTTGTCACTAATAGTTAATTTCATACAAAAAAATATCAAATTGTTAATAAATATATGGAAATTCTTATGAAAAAAAAAAATGCATCATTACCTACATTAGTTTTAAAATTCTGTCATGCATACCAATCTGCTATCGGACAATGTTTCCTATCACGTCGTTTGCCTTCTCCCCTTCCAAAAGTTTAAAATGCTGCTTAATTTACATTGATGAAAGAATAAAATACACACGATACCTGATTTAGCGAAAGTTGGTTGCATTTATTTTATACCTACTTCTTCGTTCATTTTAATCCTCTACAATTCCATAATTCTTCGTTTATCTCTCTTACAATCCTTTGTTTTGGCTATAAGAAAGAGACAGAAATAAAGCTAATTGTCACATTGCCTTCTCCTCTTCCAAAAGATCATATTACTGCTGCTTGTCATTGGTTGAGAAGTGCATGCATACACATATAATACTTCACTTAACGAACCTAACGAATATTTCGGTCATGCGCAGTAGAATAAAATTTTACATATTTGTGATCTGAAATTTGCTGATCGCCTGGTATTCGCTGTTTCTTTAAAATATACCAGAGTGAAAGGGACCGACAATATTATAATGTTAACATGCACATTTGGATTGCATGATGTTTTTTTTTTTCTAAACTAGTGATACTCTTCAAACAGAACGCTCCGGGGGTATCGAAATGAGAAATTTTTTAACGTGTGAAATCAATTTTTGTGTAATTTAGTAGCTTGAAAAGTTTTTCAATTTCATGGTATAATTTAAATTTAACTTGTTTTAAAGTTTTGCGTAGACATTGAAATAACAATAAAAAAAAAGTAAGTACATATATCAAATAAGAAAATTTTTAACTGTTCCTTTTTTTCCTTACGCGATGAAAACGCGTTTATCTTTCAACATAAAATCTTCAATCAGAAGTTTTTATAGAAACCAGAATATTGTTTAAACTTCTACTTTTCCTACTTAATTTCTGTTGCCTTGAATATGGCCTAATACTATTGAAGGAAGGCCAAAGGTGTGCAAGGTCATCTTGAATTTAAGACTGTGGCTGTTGCTGCATAATTAGCCCTTCTATCGATTTTCTTTTTTCTTTTAAATGCCGTCGTCTTATGCGAATTTTATTTGCATGCATTAAGTCTCTCCAGGAGCTTACCTTTCCCAAATCGCTCTCATGTTGCTGTACAGTTCGATATACCTAGAGCATTTACATTACTGCATACAAGGTGGTACCTGCCTACCTACATTTTCCTATGCTGCTGTGAAGGAGTAAATCTTTAGTCGATAATTAAGTTGCCCGCATCTCAATCAGATTCTAACAATTTTTCTGAAGGCACGAAATATTTAATTTAATTTGTTGGAAAGCGTGATTTTTCAGGAATTTCGGAAATTTAACTAATTGACTTTATCATATCCTTCATTCTCAAATTGTTACATATTTTCATTGTTTGTTGGAGAGTTGAGGGTTCCAATCTACCAGAAAATCTTATGTGGTTAGTAGTCGGCATAAATTTCCATCCTCTTTCAGCCACTCCATGTATGTACAGAAGCTTTTTGACATCTTTAAAACCGTATGTCACTAAGGGTTTTTTACTATTTATCCTTAAATTCAATTTGTTTGTCTATTTTTGAGATCGATTTAGCGTATTAAGAAAAGTGTATCAATCCAAATGTCGTTACTAGCAAATCGTACATATCTTTTAATGTTGCAAATTTAGCTCAAGCTGACGGATATTCTACTTTTTTTCCACGGTAGTAAAATTAAAATGCAAAGAAGTCACATGCGTTCTATTAGAGATTATTATGCATAATCATCTGCAATCTGCTCTTCTTCTGTTAGTTTTTACCTATATTGGGACCTAATTTCCTTTGACCCCATTGTGGTTGCAACATGATTTATTTTCACACTAATTTTTTCAATTGTTGTACTTATCAATGACAGTAATCCACAGGAAAGTTATTGTCGTATGAAGATGCAATTCAGTTCACCATTTAAAGCACCTACACTACCAAAAATCACTTGAATGTGATTTATCAGTTTCTGGATTTAAAGCGCATTTTGAATGCATTTAACATGGCCTTGGTTTATAAAAATGTGAATGAGTATTTGTTCAGGAGTTGACAAGGATTATAATTAGCATCTGCAGGCAATTTACGGAATTCGTCCTTTGAATCCCTATGAGCTCAACGCCAGAATTAAGAATATAATTATCATCAGTTTTGTCGACCTTGATGTACTCGGTGTCGAAAGTGAGAGGATTTTTTTGTGGAGGTTTTTAGAGCTCTCCCACTAAATTAGAGTCTGCATTTTCATTATAACTTTTATATTCTGAACAGGATCTTCTATCTACACCGTAAGTGCCCTATTGCGACTTTTGATTTAGATTGTCATAGTTTTTTTTCGTTGTTTTTTTTCTGTTATCAGTTTTTTTGGTTATTATAGTTTTTTTGGTTTTTTTTTCCATTATGAGTAACCTCCTGGTAACGTTATGAATATGGCTCTTGAAGAATATTAGGCTTCACCGACTCTATCAAATGACCCATCACAAACATGTATAGCTCTGTCTGACCTTCCGTCCACACGGGTTTGCCTTTGCATAGTAAAATGACAATTAGTCGCCTCTAAAGACCAAGTAACTAGTTAGATATACTATGGGTATTTCAAACCTCCCCACACCTCTCTATATCTCCACTGTATTCTCAACGTCTTTCCAGTCACAACCTTTCTTAATTAAACCCCGTCACCATAATGATTCTCGTTTTACTTGGTCATGTGTCTGTGCATGACACATTCATGAGGCTAGCTAGGTACATCCTAGTTATCCCTCGAAACTCCTAACCATAGTGATGATCTGAAAATTTTGCAATAAAATTTTTTTTAAATCGCAATTAGTCTTGTATTCTTGTATCTACTTAATCAGGTACTCCTAGTTCATGAGGAATTTATACACATCGACTTTCTCCGCAAAAGCCATAATGTATAGAAAAATGTTTTTTTAACCCTGCTTCAAAAATTCAACCAATATCGTTATTGGCTTTAGTCCTAACAATTCGCGCCTTGAGTTATTTGTCTTTCTGGCAGAAAGGTCCGTAGACCATAGCCAGAAATCCGCACTGCTCTCATTGTTTTCTCGGTGGCTTTCGTAAGCTTTGATAACAACCCCTCATTAAAGTGTTTTCCTCACTTATAAAAAAAAAGGTATTTCTTCTGGAAAATTGATAGTTTTCCAATTGTACAACAGCTATTGAACAGAAAAGTGATAGAAAAATCTTATCGTGGGACTGAAATCATAAAGGACATCTTTCTTATGAAGCAAAATTAAGGGTTTAGACTAGAAAATCATAGATGGTGTAGTATAGTAGTGGCTCTTCTAAGAGATGTCTAAAGCCGCCCTTCCAACAAGGATCGATGGTGTTGCACGCAGATGGTTCCAAAACGAACAGTGGAGTTGGACTGGGTGCATACGACCCAAGATGTCATTTATCAAAGGCCTTGTGCTATAACCCTACCGTATTTCAAACTGAGGTAGTGGCCATAGAAGAACGTACCAATACCTGCTTTATAGAACCATAATTGCTTCAACCATTAATATCCTTCCATACAGTCAAGCCGCTCTCCACGCCTTAAAATCCCTTACTATTGGGTTAAGTATAGGGTGGAAGTGTCTGCAAACCCTTAAAAATTTATCAATGAGAAGAAAAGCTATCCTTATGTGGGTGTCTGGACATGAGGGCCATAAAGGCAATGAAATTGCTCACCGTCTAGCCAAAAGAAGAGCGGAAACTCCATTTGTCGGACCACAAGAATTTTGTGCCACTTCAAAGTGCTACCTCAGAGCTACCCCAATTAACTGGGAAAATATGAAATATTTATTGGAAAGGATACAAGGACTCTGTCAGGCAAAAATGTTTATTGACACGTCTGGCGCATAAACGAAGGAGTTTCTACTCCATAGGGGAACAGAGATGGGCTATGCCGAGCCTTCATCTTGCCGCTTCTGTTAGGAAGCGGCGTGAGCGTGCGCGAGGTGGCCCGTGACGGAGCTAGCGTCATTTTTCATTCAAAAGCGGTTGCAAAAACTTCGATAATGGCCTCACGCGGCCTTTTAGAATGGATATTTAATAAAAAAAAATGGCACCATGCTGCAAAACAGCTCGGGCAAACACCCGTCAGGACGCGAACTGGCGCGAGCTCGTCCGAGCTAAATAGTTTGGCTCGTGAAATTCTAAACAGATGTAATATTTTTGAGTACAAAATTTAGCTCCCAATTGAGATTGGCGTTTCTAAAAATCCAAAGCGGAGTAAAGTTCCGGTGTGGATAATTTACTTCAAATCATATAGAATTTTACCCATCTTGAGTATAGCCTGTAAGAAGTTTAACCAATAAGGAGTCTAAAATATAAGGCTCCGAAAGGAGCTATATTTTCAGAGCAACACGTCCAGAAGAAGCGATGTTCACGACCAGTGACAAGTGTCGTGACCTCTCATAATGTCGAACATTGGTTTCACTGGGTTTCAATCTCTTGAGGATTTGTTATCTCTAGTCAATTCGATTCTCCTTTTGAGCACCACTGATTTATGCGCTATGGAACAAATCTTCCTGACGGTCAGACATTAATGCGGCATTGTTTCTTAATCAGATTATGGATATTTACAGGAATGAATCGACATACCAGTAAGTCTAGGTTTAAGCAGCATACTGTATAGAGCTTCAGTGGTTTTTTGGACGTCGAAAATATATAGTGTGATGAAAGCTCAGGCTTCATCATGAAATAATCATTTTAGTTTTTGCGAGCATAGTAGGTGAGTTATAATCAGTTTTTAAAACCTAGAACATGTTATGGCTCGAAAATTTTTTTGACGTAATGCCTTTTTTCGACGGCCTAAATAAAAACGAAGACATCAATAAATTTTGTTGACTTGTAATATCTACTGTGGTAAGAAATGGAAAATAATCTGAATGTGCTGGAAAATAGCCTAACCACAAGACCTACGCAGCGACCATGCAGTTTTTTTAATCCTGCCTTTACTTAGGTCTGACACCATAATAATAAGTGATCCGTGGGTAAAAATCAGGCGATGTACTACTATAGCGGTGTACATCCAACAAACCAACTTTGGTTGAATTGCATATTTTTGACTAAGTGTTATTTTACTCAAGTACCTATTTTACCCAGTTGTGTAGGGCTGTCAGGGTAGTTTTGCACATCAAAGGTTTTGGTAACATCTTGGTGTATTTGTGTATTTTTCCACTCTTACCTGGGCTTAGATTTCGCAAATCCTGAACCTCTGAGCTTAATCAATTCAAGGCATCTTCGATAATTTCACTGATAACGACAGGAGACGTTCTTAATATCACAATAACTATACATCGTTTGGGTACGGATTTATGTTCAGCCAGTCTAGCTTTTTTTGATTATTTATCTTAGTCATGCCAACGTTTTGTCGGTTTTTCTAAAGAAAAAAAGAAAAAAAAACTAACATAATTCGTCTTAAATTCTACTGTTGGTTACAGAATTACTCTTGTTTGTAATTTCTGGAGCATAATAGGCAGTATGTCATCAATGTCTATAGAAATGTGTAGTGGACAAATCCAACCAAGACATGTTTTTTTTTTGTATATTTCCAAACCCCAAACGACACTGGTATTTTTATAGCCTCGACAGACAAAGAGTGTTCATCAAAATATTGCAGGATTCAGCAGAATATTTCGCCCAAGTCTCATTCGAATTCTTCGCCAAATTAACGTTTTCTTTTGATGATGTCTTGCTAAATCTTGCAAAGTCCTTTGAATGCATTCAGTGGATTTACAGTTATTCATCTCATTCGGCTTCTTTGCACTTCTGAAGTCATCCTTGTACTATACCAATACTTACACTTAGGTAGAATCGACAATATAATTTGTCAGCGACGTTAATTGCATGCAAAAATTTTATGTCTGAAAGTGTAACTTCAAGCACTTGGGTGAATTTCTTCCATAGTCTAGGATTCCTACATGGTTTCAGAGTCTCGGTCATAAGGTTGTAATTGAAGACTATCCAATGATTATGAATTGAAAACGATCTTAAGTTTGATATTCTCTAGTCTTCAGCCGTAAAGGTATAGTTGTCGGTGAGTAATGAGATTTATGTGATAGTTAAAACCTCTTCAAGCCATTGAAATCTTGCAGTTACCATGGTTACATGAATACTAATTTAATGAAAAACTTACCACATCCCTTGTTGTCCGTGTTGTTTTCTGAACTACCCAATAATTTCCAGTCCAAATTTCAACTTTATATTGGCTGTTAGTTCCTGAAATTTTCATGACAGCGTGAGTCTTCTGTCATGAGCTCTTCCTTTTCTTCTTTATTTTTCAGCCCACTGCGTGGCGTATACAGGTTCGATTCGCTTCGAATGAATCTGTTTCTTTAAAAAAATTTTAAATTTTTTTAATAATATAAAATAATTGTTTGTTTTTCTCTATTTTTCTCAAACTTTTCATTTCTTTCTTCTCTTTTTTTTTCATTTTTTTCATTTGTTTTTCAAATCACCCAATTTCGCTATTTGTGACCTGTTGATGAGTCAAACCAAGACTTGAAACTTGTCACCAAAGATTAATGGGTTGTGTGATGAAATAACAAATTAGAACACATTTTTTAGATTTTGCTATATACCGGAGAATCCCAAAAAATTCTGTCTTGAACAAGAACAAACAAAAAAAAAAGTCATGAGCTACATATTTATACAAAGGAAATAAACAAGTCATCGTTGCCTGTGAATTTTCTAATTTGATGTCTCTCAAATTTAGGAAATTTTTTTTATTTAAGATTAAGGATTCCAGACTTACACCCTTATTTGGTTTTTTATGGTTGTAGAGAAAATTGTACAATTCGACCTGGATACCTTTTATAGATATGTCATTGTTCTTGAATTATGGCAATTTCGTTTGTTTCCTCTCATAGATTGGATTTTTCTTCTATAGTGCTGAAAGCTAATCCAGAAGCATTTCAAATTTGTTATGGTGTTGGTAGTGGTGGTTATTTCGTGTTCGTCTACAACTTCTTCTTTGTTGGTATCTGCTGTATTCTAGGATTGGCAATTTTCATTTTGTCAAACATATCATTATTGTTCGCCTTCTCTAGAATCTCTAAGTAAACATCATTGATCTTCAGAAAGAGAGGCATGTATATATTTACAGATTACCATTAGTCTATATTTTCGTTCTTCAGAGACCTCTGCAATACTAAATTTGGATTGCATTTATTGATTTAACCAAACCCGCGGCTGTATAGAGTCTTTTATTCGTTACATTGCAACTAAAAACTAATTTATCATTTTCGATATATCTTTTGTGTTTGATTAATTCTTACTTTAGTCAAGAAAAGATCTATTCTTTATCATCAGCTCCTTTGCTGCCATCATACTTTAAATTGTGCTTATACTTATACAGTCAATAATTTTACTTTTTATTAGATTTAAGTCAGTAAGCCTCTGTAAGCTAATTAAACTAAGAATTCCGCTAAATTCTCACAATGTACCTTTGTATCATATATGAAATTAATTCAAATATTGTACAAATTTACTAAGGTGGCTGGCAACCCTATGTTCCCAATCATCCACCAATCCCATCTGGAATGTAGACAGAATAAAAGGTACAAGCACAGAGTTGCCAGAAAAGTATTTTTATGCCATTTAAATATAGCCGTTTTAGCCAGACTTAAATCCTTTTAATCCTGCTAAATCCTTTCAACCTGAACCGCAGTACGCCAGAATTCCTACCCAGAGTTTCTTTTTAAAACCGTCTCAAATTTTAGTGAAGATTCATATTAAAAATCGGCTAAGATAACAAACTAATCTCTAACAAATTAAAATTTTTAATTTGTATTCTTTGTGTTAATAAAATAAAGTGCATTTGTAATGATACGATTTTTTACTTTCCAGTTATTTTAAAACAGGTTGAGATTCAAACGACAATTGAGATCTATAATAGATCTATCTTATTTTTTTTTAATTTCAAGTTCGTTTTATTTAACTATCATTATTGTTTTAAGTTCTAATTGTTTTTAACTATTCTGGCTCTAGTTCCAGTATGCAGTATATAATAGCTAATCTATCATATACATATGGTGCCTAGTATACCCAGGAACTGTAATAAAATTTGCCTCATGTAAAGATTATTGTTAGAAGGTTCAGTGGTGGATCCATTGGGGGGGGGGGGTCATGACCCCCCCTAAATTTGAAGAAAAAATATTTAATTAATTGAGTTATTTGAAAAAAAATTTTTATTTTATACTTTTTTTATTTATATAATTCAACTTAAAAAAAAATTTTATTCCAAAACTTAAAAAAATAAAAATTTATTTCAATGAATGCTATTGTATGCATGTGATGTATGTGTATAGGTTTTTCTCGGAATTTGGGTTTCGGACCTCAGAGAAACACTTCCCAAGCCACGAAACAGACTCCCTCGCTACCACATCAGAGCCCTAACTTAACTTAGTCCTAACTCCTGTTATATTTCGGGGCTTACCTTAGTCGAAGGCAATCACTCTACGCCGTTTCAGAAAGCTATGATTAAGACAACTCGCAAACTTTTATTTTATTTATATATATTTTTTTTTTACTTTTACTTTGTTCACAAACTTTGTCTTTCACAAACTTCCTCTTATGGTTATTTTCACAAAACGTTTATTTATTTTTTTTTTATTGCAACTTCTATTTTCTTTACCTATTTACAATTAGTGCTCAGCTTACCGCGGCGGACGATGGTTGAAATGAAATTTGATATTTTCATAAATATCAAACCATCGTCTTGCTATCGTTCATACATTGTTGCACCCAGAATGTATGCCGCTCGCGACAATTTGCTGAAAGGAGGCTTTTTGGTGAAGACTTGATCGTTTAAATCTTCACCAAGTAAATTTTATGCGCCCGATATGTAGGTAGGTATATATGTATATACATATCGTATTTTTATTTCGACAAATCTTACTGAAGGTAAGATTTGTCGTGGGGCTTTTATTCTATTGAAACGACTTGGGTTGAAATTTAAAACTTTTATTTGTCCCAAGTCGTTCTATGGGAAATACTTTTTGTTTTTAACAGAGGAATTTGAATCAATTGCTGATGGCAATTTCTTCGCCTTAAAGAGAGATAAGCCCCTTTTCAGGTAATTTTGGCAAGTAACACTCCTAACATTCTAAAATATTTGCAGCGTTCTTATGTAAAACCTCTGACATTTAAAATATGGACTGACTACATCCATAGAAATACACTGCAGAAAGTGGGCTCATTTCTATATAGCATTCTCTTTCGATCTAAGCACCAACTACTAATTCGCACGTCACATAGAAATGTAACCTAACTCAAAATTTGTCGTTTTTGAGTTAATTACACCATGAAATTGGCATATTTCTATCTGATTGGTTTTTGCCGCTAGATAGAGATAGTATCACTTTTCTGTTACTTAAGAACAGAGATATTCTTCATAGAACAGTGTGTCAGTGTCACTTTTTGACTTGTGACGATCTTTATAACAAACGTAAATATGTTTTCGACATTTTAAGAGTATTATTTTAAATTGTGTCACTTTTCCACAAAACAGCAATTATTTCTTACAAATTATATTATGAGTTATGACATTTTTCCACAAAGTTCAAAGTACGGAATTTAATTCTTAAAAATCGTATTTTGAGTTGTGCCACTTAAAAAAACTTGTAAAAATATTTATTTCGTAACAAAGAAAAGCGACACAACTTAAGAGGATGCGGGATTAACAGCTAACCTCGCCAACTGCGGTAACCAAATCTTAAAATTTCTTTTATATATATCTTCAGAAATATATTTACTAACAAATTTAAGAGTTCAGACTATTTTTAGCAAACAATTCCTACGTTAAGCTAGAATTAATTCTATGTACAGCTTTTTGTTTTTTTTGCTCTCCTGAAAAGTTGCATGTTTTGAGTTGGGCCACTTTTCTATGTAACGTGCGAACTGAGTAAGGGCTGTAAACAATAAATAAATAAGTGGGTTTGTCGAAATAAATAATTCTAAATTAATTATTTGGGTTAATAGAAATTCGAGAGGTTTCACTTTTCAACTTTCCGCCAATGGATTTTTCAATGTTGGCACCGACGTATGAACTATTTTTGACACAAAAAATTGTACCCGCATGAAATAGCATATCGAGCAGTCCATATTATATATGCCAGTGTGTAAAACTGAGAAAAGTTGGGCTTGAATGACCCCTGCAGTTTGCACAGTATTCTATTAAAAAAATTAGTTTTTGTAAAAAAAAAAGTATACTAAAAAATTACACATCATCCACACGCTTAATACGGATTTCCTAGTTCCAAGTACTGCAGTACTGCGGTGGCTATGCGAACCTACTTACGGCGTTGGATGTTTTTTGTTTTTGCTCGATTGATTTAATTTGTAAGATGACCCCCCCCCCCCTGATTTCAATGAAAGATCCGCGCCTAAGAAGGGCGCGGCAATTAACGTCTTTGCCCTCCCCCCTCAAAACTTTCTAGATCCGGCACAGCGTAGTAGAACTCTTAAAACGCCATGATTGATACTCTTCACAATATATATACGCGATATTGAGTTTCCTTATTTTATATGTAAAATTTCTCCAATTTTTTTCTGTATATACGAATGTACGTATATATAAATGACAGTCATTTTTTTTTTTTTGCAAAAATCATCATAATGAAATTAAAGACTACCTCCAGACAATAAATAAAAAAATTTTATTTTCTTTTCAGGATAAACTCATTGCGAAATATAATTACCCAGCTGAAAAACATTTTATAAAAACTGAAGATGGCTACATTCATGGCATGCATCGATAGCTGGCCTGGAGCAGTACCGTTTCTTCTAGTGCAAGGTATTCTGGATAGATGTGCAACATATATTATAATGGAACCATCATCAGCATTAGGTAATAAAAATAATTTACGGAAAATTTTTGTTAGTCATTTAATTGAGTTATTAAAATTTTATACGGGATAGGGATAACTTTGAAAATTAATTCATATACATATAGGCATAAAACCCGTTGTATGTATTTAAAACAAAAACAAAAACAAACCATTGATTCGGAGTTACGCCAGATGTGAATGGTCCTTTTTATACCCTAGATGAAATCTAAAGGGTATACTAGGTTAGTCATTCCGCTTGTAACACTTAGAAATAATGATGGTAGAGCAAAATGGATTGGGCACCAACGTGTATAACATTAAAAGTTATTTTGAATGTCCGTCTATCCATCCGTCTGTCTGTGCATCCTCACGATAACTCGAGAAGGCGTGTACTTAGAGAGCTTAAATTCTCCATATGGACTTTCTTTTTTAAAAAATAAATAAAAAATAAAGCAAAATTAAATTCGAAAATGGGAGAAATCGGGTAGCTCCTTCCCAGCAATCGGGCAACCACTTCTTGGTGTTGCCATATAATTTTTACGTATCCTGTTAAAACGATCAGTCCTATACGGTTTTGGTGTACCGAAAAGTTCTTCAAAATATGAAATCCTATAAAATTGGTTATAATCATGTTTGCTGTTCGACGAATTGTTCTAGAGATATAATCAAAAACCACTTGAAAAATTAAACTTGCGCATACGAAATTACAAACGAGCATTCATCTTAAGTATCATAAGAATTTGCCTTAGACCAATTCTATCTTTTTTATTTCTAACTTTTATTTTCGGATCGTAAATCATTTCTTTCTTAGTTTTATAAGTTTAATAAAGAATATTTCCTTTGACTATCGTGAAAAATATTGGAAACACCGGAAAAAAAAGTTTGGTTGGTTCTGGTAAAGTGATTTTCACCTTAGTCTTGAAAACAATGGTTACTCACAGCTTGCTTACCAAATAAGTGTTTGTTAAATAATTTTTTTTTTCGATAAATTCTATTCTAAGCAAGTAAAAGTTTTAACTTTAAAATTTATGGTAAGGCACCTACCTACGGGGTCATTTTTCCAATGCTTGAGATTCTGTTTTTGTTTTTTTTCTCTCTCTCGGTCTCTAAAAGTTAAATAGAAATAAAAAAGTTTTTAAATAAAAATATTGAGAAAAATATGTGGTACACAAAAATCTTAGGTCTTCTTCCGTACGGTGTGTGTAGGAGAGATGAGTAGGTAAGATACATTTACTTATTCCGTAAATTATTATGAAGAAGAAAAATTTTACAGGTAGATATTTACCTGTCACGAAAAAAAGCAGAAGAAAAGTTCTCTCGAAATGAAAATGGGTTGTAAAATTCAAAGAAAATGTTTTCGGTTAGTAATAGGTAGAAACTTGAAATCATAGACAGTGCTGACTATGTACTGAAATATATATTTAATATTTGGAAAATTCAAAACTTTTAACGAATCCACACAATATTTTTTTTAAAGTTTATGCCTAGTTTTTGATGTAGTTTTTCTTGCTTTAATATAAAATAATTATGTAGGTACCTACCTAGCTAAATTATCTAGTTCCTAATTAATTTTCGTCGCTATTAGCTGAAATTCCAAAAATGATTAAAATAATCTTTAAATCATATGAAAATGAAAAACCGAAAATAGACAGATCAGGATGAAAATGTAAATATTTCCCCCTTTTAAAATTGTCATTAAAATTCTGTCTGTCACCTTTTCAATGGGTCTAGTAGTGCTGTCTGCACTACCAAAGAGAGAAACAAAGAAAATAATGATAAGCATCATATTTCCTTTCTCCTCTTCAAAAAATTAATAAGGTTGCTTGAGATCATTGGTTAATATGTAAAATGCACAACGAAAGTTATTCTCTTCTACAATTCTATATTTCGTCAGAAGAGAGAGAAAAAGAAAATATACAAAATTATCAATTTTGCCTTCTCCTCTTCCGTAAAATTTCATGCTTCATTTCATTTTTAATAAAAACAAAAAACTTAACTACTTCACTTAACGAATATTTCGGTCATGCGCAGTAGAACTTGATTTTATATTTCGGGTGGAAATTATCTGAAATTTGCTGATCGCCTGGTATTTGCTGTTTCTTTCAAATATACAAGAGGGAATGAGATGAAATTTATTGCAAACGATACGGCCGGTGTAGACATTTCGTTTACATAATTTATAGTGGTGGCAATGATAGTGAGTGATATTGAAAATATGCAGAAGAAATTGCAATGGGAAATATTTTTGTTTAACGAAATCATGATTTTAGTAACTTAACCTAGCTGACGAAGTTTCCCTACCTAACAATGGCATCTAAGAAGTTGGTAAATATATATGTATAAAAAAAAGAAACAAAAATATAAAATAATTAAATTACTGCATGTTTCGCCCTTTTCTTGTCAGTTGAGAGCGCGTTTTTCTATCAAGATAAAATTTCTGGCATCGGTATGGGTTTAGAGATGTTAAACACTTGCAAAGCAAGAATTAGTTAATCAAATGCCCAGCATAGATAAATTTCAGCCAATGAAAAGATGCACATACACTACTCCTTAGCTTGACGAATATTTCGGTTAAGCATAAGCGCAGTATAGAACAGAATTTTACCGAAAGCAATGTATTTGGTCATGATCTGATCTCATGATTTTTGTTATATGCTGTTTCTACAAGTTATACAAGAGTGAAAGGGCTGGAATTACAAAATATAGCAATTGATAGCGGCAGGCATATTTCGATTCAGTTTTTTTTTTATACCTACTTCTGCCAATAGATAGCTCCGGGGGTATCGAAATGAGAAATTTTGTGGCTCAATGAAATCAAGATTTTCGTATAAATTTATTTCAGAAAAGTTTTTCGATTTTCTAGTACAATTTATATTTATTTCATATTCGACTTTTTCTCATGATCTTGTAAGTTAACATTTCGACTAGAAATTTAATAAAATTTCATTTCATATAATGTATGTATGTAGGTATGACGAAACCTCCTTAAATAGTTATCTATGAATTTTCATATCGCTTTGAAAATCAGTACAAGTGTGTCCTCATAGTAATTTAGTCAGCATTAAATTAAATTTCTTCACGAAATTGCTTTACAATTAATTATCTTATGATAATGGGCCTATTTGTCACCATTTTAACTAGTAAACGTTAACAACATAAAGTTGAAGCTACTTTTTCCCAATTATTTTGCCTGCCTATAGGTTTGCATATAAGTATGTATAATCTTTATGACAGGACTCCATTAGTAATTCAATTTTAGCACTTCTGCGGCCAGATTTGCTTTCTTTTCTGCAAGAGCGTAGGATTTTCATCGCCCTTTTGCTTCAATATTATTAGTCCGGTTTGATTGCGTTGATTTGAAATGATACCTACTATCATACAATCGTGCTACCTTAAATGCAATTGTGACTGCGATCTGCGATGGTTGACATTTGCTGTCTCATATTAAATTCAAAGTTCAGTAAATATTTGTAAAGGTACAATTTCTCGTGTCTATGAGTATACAGTAAAGTTGGCTATTAATATGCTTAAGATTGAGGGGGGATGTACCGATATCCAATTCTATCTCAATTGACCGCGAATTAAATCGCAATGGACTTTTAGCAACTGTTCTGAAATGTATTTGCAATTGTAGATGCAATTTGTTATTATATAAAAGTAGTTTGTTTTTCACTAACATCTGCAAGCAAAGTGAGAATATCCTGTTCTTTTTGTACTTTGTATTATTTCCGATTTATTGTTTTCGTGTTTTCTTCGTATTTTCTCTCTCTCTCTCTCTGTCTATCAGTTGATTTTTACCAAACGTAGGTATGCGTCTATTAAGTGACTGCTCTGCTCCACGTGGAGTACTCAACAGCAAGATTTCTCTTAATGTCATTTTAAACGGTAGATGTCGCCAAGAGTATCGAAATTAGAAAATCATTTGCCTTAAACGAATATTGAATTGCATTATAAGATTTTTTTTTTTTTTTTTGTTAACTAATTTTTAAAACTTTCACTACTGTAGCTAATCAAATGATATTTAAATTTTTTAGTAGCGGCATGTCTCGCTCGTGTTGAGATTGATTAATCTAAGGTGGAACGTAATTTTCACTAATCAATATAAATATTAACGGCTGAATTTCAAATACGTTACTAATGCAAGTTAGATTTATAAATCAATTCATAAAAGCATTTTAACGAATAGGCTGAACTTATTGGGCAGGTAAGCAGACATTTGTATACATAAAAATGAATCATTGGAATTTTCTATGGCACTAAATCGTTAGGTCGCATTTTTAAACTAAATTCTAAGAATGAGAAGACGTTAATACCTAATCATTTATGAAAACATAATTATCTAAATTTCAATTACAGCTTATTAAACAAATACTAAGCATACTTAAATGGGTACATATTTTCCTTAATGCAATTTTACGAAAATCACCAATTCACGATACAGTATTCGTATATATGTATGTATGTAGGCAGTTATCGGCATTTGTAATATTTCAGATTAGGATAGGAACAAAAAAGCGGAACAAAATGTTATCAATTGCAAAATTTCAAGAAACTTCTAATATCCATCACAATACTTAGCAAGAACTTCAAATTATTTCCAGCATCAATATCATCACTATGATTGGATGGGATTTCCCACGTGCCTGCATTGTTCACCTATTCAATATACGCAATTTGTTATATGGATGTCCGTCCACCTTAAAACAGTCTACATGGACATTTTTTTTGCAATCTTCGAGTCTTTCCATTATTTTAGAATTCGTTCGATCTAGCCAGATTCAGGTATTTTCCAATTTTTTAGTTAGAGCCTATGGTTCAACTTTACTACAACGTCCCAGTTTTTATTATTGTCAAGTATATTATTACGGTCACATTATAACAGTTTTCCTACCTAAGATCTTTTTGTGATTTCAAAGCACTCAGATGTACATACATATTACCGTGGATGCTATTTTTCGGAGTACTCCCGATTTCCTTATTAAATTCATCTCTACGTTCTATGCCTGCTTAAAATTTACGAAAAGTTGTGATGATTTATGATTTAGTGCCCTTTATATTTCTAAATTACGTAAAATAAGTATGGAGGAATTCCTTTCAGTTGTAGATCTTCCACTGCTAAGGACGCATTAAGTTCTAGCAAAATTTTTTTCGCTTAAATACCTATGGTTTAATGCTTCAGTCGAGCCAGGTCTTTATCTTCAGTTATAATTACTGAGAACACTGTCGTCTCCAGGTACTTTGATAATTTGAAGCTATTTTAGGCAGCACTATTCGATCTGCAATATATTTAATATTTGATGTCGTATAGGTTTACTGTTCCTTGTATCGAAAAGACACGGATTATATTCCTCTATTCTACAACATTCTTCATGATAAAATTTTCAAAATTTCTTCGCTTGATAATAGCATGGTCAGTTTTTGTGCATATTTCTCGAGAATTTTTTCATGTGGTCCTTTGTATCTAACAATAAGAAATCTTAAAATTAGTACAACATGTTGCGGTCGTACCTGTGAATCGATCTCGCCATACATGATTCTACCGATATTTCTCAAGCTCCGGACAATACCATTTTAACGGCCCTTAGTGTACTGCTCAATATTACAAACGCTTCTGACTTAACTACATACTTGTAAATGAATTTTTGTGTTTCCAAATCACCCAGTGAATTTGTAAGGAATTTCTTAAGCGAGCATATACTCAGCAGATCTAATGCTGAAAACACTTGATCTAGTTAAATCTAAATAGCAGCATGGTGCAAGAAAATGTTTTAGGGCCCTCATTATTTTGCTTTTTTATTAATGATATTCCTGGCATTCTCAAAGCATGATTATGCGTAGACACTATTGACATTTATTTATCCAGGCAAATTAATTTAGTAAAGGATTGCATCCATCGAGAGAGCCTATACAGATCTGCGCCATATCGTCGTTCAGAATTTGCTGCTACTTAATAAAAAATAAAAAAATCTTCTTGCTGATATTTCGCCCATATGATCTTAATCATCCCTTTTTTAAAAATGTGTGCTGACGTATATGTATAGGAATATGAATCATTTGATAAATTTCACCAGTATTTTCCAAAGCTGACTTAAGAATCATTAATGTTAATTGAATAACATTAGCCAATTCCCTATGTCTACTCAAAATATTGGCAATTTTAACTCTAAAACAAGTGGGAAAGCTAGAATTGGTCTAAGACCAATTTTTATGATACCTACCCTAGATAAAGGCCCAAATCTAATTTTGTATGGTCACTTCTCTGTGCAAGTATGATTACTGGAGTGGATTTTCACATATATTTCCAGAACCGTTCCTCGGACAGTAAAAATGGTTATGACCAATTTCACATTCTCATGAACTTTTCGGTACATTAAAACCGTCTAGGACTTATCGTTTTAACAGTACTCGTAAAAATTCCAAATTTTTATATGGCAACACCAATATGGGGTTGCCGAATTTAGTCAGTTTTTGCAATTTCATTTGATATTACTATGAAAACATCATGTATAAAATTTTTATAGTGGAAAACGAAATTTTTGTATAGCAACCCCATGAAGGAGTTGCTCGATTTGTTTTATTTTCGAACTTAATTTTACTTTTTTTTTTTAAAGTACGCGTACAAAACTTCAGTTCTCTAAGTATACGCGTTCTCGATTTATCGAGCCCACAGCGAGTCAGATGGACGGCGGACGGACATGCAACAATCAAAATAACTTTTAATACATATTATGCGTGATTGTCCAATCCATTTTGCTCTACCATCATTACTTCTGTGCGTTACAAACGGAATGACAAACTTAGAATTCCCTGTAGATTTCATCTAGTCTCGGTTATACCGAAAACAGAAATTTTAGAACTTTATATGCGTTCAAAATTTGGGGTATGACCACATAAAATTTGACTACGTATGAATATGAATTTATTAAGGGAAATCCTATTGAATTGCGATCTATACTCAAAAGTCTTTTTTGATTGTTTGTAATTTTTATTGAATACATTTCTCTAGTTTTTTTTTTTTTATGACATGGAGGGTGAGAGAGCATTAGTATTTCTGAATTAGAATTTAACTTCCATCGTCAGGAAAGAAATTTTAAGAACTCTAAAATTTAGCAATAAAGCACATAACGAAAACAAATGAAAATTAGATGGAAGCAATTATTCAATAGGAAGTTATTTTCAATATAATCTAGTCCGTAGGGGATTTTTAGTGCCTACTGAGACCTTGCAAGTGATCCGGAGCTGGCGATATTTTGAGTGGTCTTGGGGAATGTTATCAATCGATTTTGTAACTTCTTTATGTTCATTCTCTTTGGTTTCTTCGTCGTTGTAAATTTCGTCATTTTCAATTAGAGTATTGATATCCGGGAGGGTAACGCAATGCTCAAACACTGAATTCTTGATTTTCGCAAAACGCACATTTGTTTCCACATTTGGTCCTCTTTAGATTTTGTGCTAACTCAATTGGGAAGCAAGACATTTAAAGAAAAAAAGTGGTACGCTCTTTTTTCAAGATGCCAGACAATGCTGAGGCTGCATCATCCCGCAAACATAAATTTAGACCACCCTCCCAACGACCCCTCAAAAAATCGCAAAAATTATATTTCTTAAAAAAAAAACCGTTTCTATTCAATAACAGCTTGAAACCTTTTTGGCATCGATTTCATCATGGTTTCCGTTGGGATCTTCAACCACTCTCAATTTTTATTTTTCATAGACCTGCTTCTAGTTGGAAAATAAATGTCCTTTTTAATTACCTTTTAACTATGTTCCCACAAATTTTCAATCGGATTCAATTCCGATGATTACACACAGGCCTATAATCGATCCTTTCACTTTGGTTTTATTCAAATCGTAATTAGTCGCAATCTTTGAGTGATGCTTGGGATTTCGGTTCTATTGAAAACTTCAATGGGGAGGCATCTATCTTCAACTGCATATGGAATCCTATCTACTGTTTGCTAGGATATTTTTGAATTATAATCTATCCATTTGGATGTTCATAATGGGGCTGCCGCTGAGTCCTGCCCAGCAAAAATATACTCCGCACCAACGGAACCTCTTCTCCATGTTTTGTTTTTAATTCATCAGATACTATCACACAGTTTGCCATTGTTGTTAAGTGCTTTTCCCATATTTGTCGATAAATTTTGTTCTTTCTTGTCAATTATTTTGCTTGTCATCTACTTGGCAGTTTAACCTCAAAGACTCGATTTTTGATCTTGCTGTCTGTTAATGTAGTTGCTCACGACAACAATGTCTATTGCCATTGAATAACAAATAATTTGTTTTTTTACCAGAAATGTATAAAAATTCATAAATATTTTCTACTTTTCTCTTATGGAGTGATTATTCGCACTTTTTCATTTTTAAAAACGGTCAGAAACGCGAAAGTCGAAGATGCAGCTTGTGGTGGTGCGCGCATTGCTGCAATGGAGAAGATCTCACCATCTTGATCACATTGCACACAATTTTTGAAAAACATCTGGGATGAAGATTATGGTGGACTATTCAGTGGAGATGTGGGAACATGACCTGTTGTGCGTGCAACATAAAATTGAAATATTGCTCCGAAAATAGTGCTGTATTGAACCCGGGTCTAAATAAAAGCAGAAAAATAAAACAAAAATATTATTATCATCGAGCCCCATTTGTCCATTTTTATTGAAACTATTATTCCTGCAGCTAGCTTAGTACAATATGGAAACCAGGTTGTGGCAATAGTAGACAATTTTGAGGCTAATTCCTTACAAGAGAAGAATTTGCATCCAAGGCATTTTCCAAGAGTTGTGTGCATAATTTAACATGATCAAAGTGGACCCATGCTTTTCAATAATACGCACCCAAACATAAGACTTTGTGGAATATATGGCCGGTTCAAATAAATTAAGAGGCCATAAAATTCGTAGAGCTGGCACCGCACCGTTTCCATTAAACTAAGAGAAGACCTTGTCCAGTGAAATAGGTATGGCCGCGGAATAAATCTTGGCGGTATCACTCCACCTTCAGATGCCCAAGATCAACTAGGAAACTACAACAATCTTCACAATGCCACCTCTAAATAATGTAGAAATTATAAGAGTACATATTACAAAAGAAATCTTAATTATAAATTTTGAATTGAAAATATCGGAATACTGTGAAAAATTGTGAAACTTTATCGTATTCATCGGTGACAAATTCACGAATATTACATCTCAGAAACTGGTTCTCGGAGATCATTCCATAATATAAATTTCCAATACCGACAGTAAACTTTTGAAAACTTTGTATTGTTGCATTTTGTCGCTATTAGTTAATTTCATACAAAAAATATCAAATTCTTAATCATATGGAAATTATTATGAAAAAAAATTGCATCATTTCCTACATTAGTTTTGAATTTCTGCCACGCTAGCTGACAATGGCCTTATTTATGTGCTTGCTAAATTAGCGCTGCTATAAATGGAATGATCAAATTGAAACTAGGAAAAAATTGAGATTAGAATATGTTTTCTAGTTCCAATTTGCTCATTCCATTTATAGCCGCGCTAATTTAGCAAGCACTTAAATAAGGCCAATGATTCCTATCACGTCGTTTGCCTTCTCGTCTTCAAAAATTGAAAATACTGCTTCATTTGTATTGGTGATTGAATGAAATACACACGATACTTGATTTAACGAAAGTTGGGTGCATTTATTTTATACCTACTTCTTCGTTCATTTTTATCCTCTTTACAATTCCATAATTCTTCGTTTATCTCTTTTACAATCCTTTATTTTGGCTATAAGAGAGGGACAGAAATAAAGCTAATTGTCACATTGCCTTCTCCTCTTCCAAAAGTTAAAATTACTGCTTCTTGTCATTGGTTGAAAAATGCATGCACACACACACTTCACTTAACGAACCTAACGATTATTTCGCTCATGCGCAGTAGAATAAAATTTTGCATTTTTTTGACCTGAAATTTGCTGATCGCCTGGTATTCGCTGTTTCTTTAAAATATACAAGAGTGAATGGGACCGACAATATTATAATCTTAACATGTGGACTGCATGTTGTTATTTTTCTAAACTAGTGATACTCTGCCAATAGATGGCTCCGGGGGTATCGAAATGAGAAATTTTGTGTACTTTAGTAGCTTGAAAAGTTTTTCAATTTCACGGTATAATTTAAATTTAACTTGGTTTTTAAGTTTTGCATAGACATTGAAATAACCATAAAAAAAAATTTAAGTACATATGTATATCAAATAAGAAAATTTTTAACTGTTCGTTTTTTCCTTACGCGATGAGAACGCTTTTGTCTTTCGAGATAAAATGTTCAATTAGAAACCATAAAATTTTCTGCTTACTTACTGTTGCCTTGAATATGGCTTAATACTATTGAAGAAAGGCCATAGGTGTGAAGGGTCATCTTCGATTTAAAACTGCCCCCCTTGTGCATAGTTAGCCCTTTATTCTTTTAAATGCCGTCGTCTTGGGTGAATTTTATTTGCACGCACTATTTTGCTAGTGTCTCACGAGGAGCTTACCTTTACCAAATCGCATTTCTTCATTCAAGCTGGTACCTACCTACCTACTTATTACATTTTCCTATGCTGATGTGAAGGAGTAAATCTTTAATGGATAATTAAGTGGCGCGCATCTCAATCAGATTCCAACAATTTTTCTGAAGGCACGAAATATTTCATTTAATTTGTTGGAAAGCGTGATTCTTCAGGAATTTCGGAAATTTAACTGATTGACTTTCTCATATCCTTCATTCTCTAATTATTACATATTTTCATTGTTTGTTGGAGAGTTGACGGTTCCAATCTATCGGAAAATCTCATGTGGTCCATGGTCGGGATGAATTTCCATCCTCTTATTGCCACTCCATTTATGTACAGAAGCTTTTTGAAATCTTTAAAAGCTTATGCCACTAAAGGTTTTTTAATATTTCTCCTTAAATTCAATTTGTTTGTTTATTTTTGATCGATTTAGCTCATTAGGAAAAGTGTATCAAACCAAATGTCGTTGCTAGCAAGTCCTACAGATCTTTTAATGTCCCAAATTTATCTCAAGCTGACGGTCATTCTATTTTCTTTTTCATGGTAGTAAAATTAAAATGCAAAGATTTCAGCCGGGTTCTATTAGAGATTATTGCATAATCAACATTCTGCTCTTCTTCTGTTATTTTCTACCTATATTACAACCTAATTTCCCCTGACCCCATTGTGGTTGCAACAGAAGTTATTTTCACACTAATTTTCTCAATTGTTGTACTTATATCAATGCCAGTAATCCACAAGATAGTTATAGTCGTATGAAGATGCAAATCAGTTCACCTTTTAAAGCACACACACTTCCAAAAATCACTTGACTGCGATGTATCAATTTCTGAATTTAAAGTGCATTTTGAGTGCATTTAACATGGACTTGATTCATAAAAATGTGGATAAGTATTTGTTCAAGAGTTGACAAGGATTATAATTACCATCTACAAGCAATTTACGCTAAATTTAATTTACTTTTTTACAAGGAAGCTGTGAAATATTTTAAGTAGAATTTCTAACTGCCTGTTAATGAGTGGAAGAGAAACTTAGCTGAACATAAAGTCCTTAGCCTTATTGCCCTAAATTTAGTATAGATATTGAGGGATGGGTTGATGATTATTGAGATCCTTTGAAAACTATGTGATACTTCATGTTGTCGACCCGCGGCTACTTTGATAATACAAATTGTCATTTATGTACAACATATTCGTGGACTATCCGATGTTCTGGTTAACGTGTTCCCCCAGTGATGATTTCATTATAACTTTCATATTCTGAACAGGATCTTCTATCTACACCGTAGGTGCGTTATTGCGACTTTTGATTTAGATTATCATAGTTTTTTTTTCGTTGTTTTTTCTGTTATCAGGAACCTATTGGTGACGTTATGAATATGTCTCTTGAAGAATATTAGGCTTCACCAACTCTATCAAATGACCCTTCACAAACATGTATAGACCTCTGTCTGATCTTCCGTCCACACGGGTTTGCCTTTGCATAGTAAAATGACAATTAGTCGCCTCTAAAGACCAAGTAACTAGTTAGATAGACTATGGGTATTTCAAACCACCCCGCACCTCTGTATATCACCACTGCATTCTCAACGTCATTCCAGTCACAACCTTTCTTAATTAAACCACGTCACCATTATAATTCTCGTTTTACTTGGTCATGTGTCTGCGCATGATACATTCATGAGGCTAGCTAGGTACATCCTCGTGATCCCTCGAAGCTCTTACCCGTAGTGATGATCTGAAAATTTTGCAATAAAATTTTCTTTTTAAATCGCAATTATTCTTGTATTCTTGTATCTACTCTACGAAATTTAATCAGATACTCCTAGGTCATGAGGAATTTATAAACATCGACTTTCTCCGCAAAAGCTATAATGTATAGAAAAATGTTTTTTTTAACCCTGCTTCAAAAACTCAACCGATATCGTTATTGGCTTTAGTCCTAACAATTCTTGAGTTCTTGAGTTATTTGTCTTTCTGGCAGAAAGGTCCGTAGACCATATCCAGAAATCAGCATTGCTCTCATAGTTTTCTCGTTAGCTTTCGTGTTTTCCTCACTTATAAAAAAAAAAGATTTCTTCTGGAAAATTGAAAGTTTTCCAATTGTACAAGTCACAGTTATTGAACAGAAAAGTGATAGAAAAATCTTATGGTGGGATTGAAATCCTAAAAGATATCTTTCGTATGAAGCAAAATTAAGGGTTTAGACTAGAAAATATACTAGTATACTAGTAGTGGCTCTTCTAAGAGATGTCCAAATCGGCCCTTCCAACAAGGATCGATGGTGTGGCAGACAGATGGTTCCAAAGCGAACAGTGGAGTTGGACTGGGTGCATACGGCCGCAGGTGCCGTATATCAAAGGCCCTGAGCTCTACCCCTACCGTTTTTCAAACCGAGGTATTGGGCATAGAAGAACGCGCCATTACCTGCTTTCTAGAGCCATAAATGCTACAACCATTAATTTCCTTCCCTGCGGTCAAGCCGCTTTGGTGGCACTTCAATGTGCTACCTCAGAGCTACCCCAATTAACTGAGAAAATATCAATTATTTATTAGAAAGGATACAAGGACTCTGTCAGGCAAAAATTTTTATTAACACGTCTGGCGCATAAACAAAGCAGTTTCTACTCCTTAGGCGAAAAGAGCGTTGAGGTAGCACCTGGTTTTCCGATCCATCCTCTTGCCGCTTCTGTTAGGATGCGGCGTGAGCTTGCGCGAGGTGGCCCGTGACGGCGTGAGCGTCATTTTTCATTCAAAAGCGGCTGCAAAAACTGCGATAATGTTTTCACGCGGCCTTTTAGAATGGATATTTAATAAAAAAATGCCACCATATCAATGAGCAAAACAAATACGAAAATCATTGGTTTAATTGTTTATGAATTGAGTTTTATCGTTTGTGGATTATGTTTAATTCTTTATGGCGAAGGTTTAGTTAAATCTGAAAATGCTATATGAGGTCAAGAAAGTAATTTATAGAAGGTTTTAGACGCTTGTTTGCATCACAGATCATAGATAATAAGAAAGGATTATTATCTAGCATGGAACAAAGCACTTTTTAACTTTGAAATCGAATATGAACCGTACATTGATATGACACAGTACAATATTTCCTTGGCTTCTAAGAAAAGTGTAGGAAATTAGAAAAGCAAATCCTTGACGAATCTTCTTCAGGCATTTAAGCGCAAAATTTCAAGTCACCTGCCACGTTGAGCAAATGATAACTTTAAGAAAGTTCCTCAACAAGTAAAATTATTTATTATGGGCTTTTAAAAGAGGGTATGGGATGAAAAGTGAAATATGTAGGTATACTATTAGCGAAACATGGGTGAAAACCGGAAAATTAACTATAAATTGAAAACTGAGCTATATTCAAGAGTAATAACCTCAAGTAGGTGAGCTCTGAGCGCAAAAATCTGCTGTTGAAAAGTAACATGTTAGGTTGAAAGCAAGCTATCGAACACAAAAAGGGACCCTAAGCTCCAAAACTGAGTTTTGAGTTCAAATGTGATATTGATTAGCTCAAAAACAAGTATAATTCTAGTATACTAATTATTAGAATAGCCTAGATAAATGCCCGTATGTAATTTCGTATAGTCACTTCCTAAACTAATTTTTCGTATCTATTTCTAGAACGGTTCATTGGACAGTAAGAATGATTATAACCAATTTCATAGGATTTCATGTTCTGAAGAAATTTCGAGTACAATAAAAACGTCTAGGACTGATCGCCTTTACAGTATGCGTACAAAAATTAAAATTTGGCAACACCAAGAAGGGGTGCCCGATTTAGTCCATTTTCACATTCGAATTTTATTTACTATTGCTATGAAAGCAATGTGTACCAAATTTCTCTACGTTGATTCGTTCTCAAACCGTGTCCAAACATATAGTGAAAAACGAAATTTTTTATGGTAACCCTACAAGGATTTGCCCGATTGGTTCCCTGCTCGAACATTTTTTTTTTTTAGAAAAAAGTCCGTAACTAAAATTTCAGTTTTCTAAGTGCACGCGTTCACAAGTTATCGTGCTGACGGACAGACAGGCAAAAATCAAAATAACTTTTAATATTTTGCGTGCTTGGGTGTCCAATTCATTACGCTCTGTCTTCAATATTTCTTTGCGTTACAAATGGAATGACAGACTTAGTATTCCCTATATTCCTATTTCACCTGGGTTATAAAAACGTCAATGTCATTGAATACTTAGTGTTTGCAGCCCCAGTAATTTTTAAAGTTTCCGCATTTTTTGATGGTAGCCAAACTTTATTTGTTATCAGAGAAATTAGGTGAAATCACTTTATTACAAAACAAGTTAAAGAACTCGCACGATCGGGACATTCGGATGGGGATTCCCCTTAGCGCCACTTTACATTATCCTCCTTCTCGAGACTGAAAATCACTCGCCTTTGGTGTGTTTCCCATGTTGTTGTTTGCGATTATATTTTACGTTATTGTTCCTGTTTCAATCCAAATTAGTTTTGAATATACTTTCTGTTAGAGGGCCCCTATATAGTCTGGGCCCCCATTTGGCTAAAGACGGTCATGGCCCTAGCCCAAACCTTGAAATAGAAAAAAAGCAATGAAATCGGAGGTGTCACTACTACATTTATATATAGGTACATACACTAGTGGGCCAATCGGCCGTTTTGCTGATAAAAATTATGAAGGAATTTTGAATAGGTGCGCTACTACCACTAAAACTGGCGCTTCTACACAAAAATTTGCTTTCTTTTACAAATTGTGGTTTAAAAGATTTTCTTTTTTATGATGTTTGAATGAAAAAAATCAAAGTAAGAAGTTTGTTTTGTGTTCAGTTATTTTTCTTGGAAATTAATAATTAATGGATTTTCCCAATTTTTTTCTACCTACTTGCTACACTTTTTTAAATAACTTTTTTATCTATTCACTAATCCTTGACTATATAACTTAAACGTCGCCCTTTACGCACGAAGCAAAAATGTGATATATTAGGAATAGTTTTAGAGTTGAAAACGTGGATAGATTTACATGGGTTTTTTTTTATTTAGTATGAGGTGATGGAGAGCTTTCCGATGGGGTAGTAAACAAATTTACTTTTTTCGGGTTTTGTGGTGGGGATTGATTTTTGTCAAAATGGGTCGTGGGCATGGCCGTATATTTGGGGTTGGTTTGAGGGGGTCAAACCCCTCCCATCGTTGTAGCCTATACATTTGTTAATCTGCTAAGTAAAATTTTTACCTACGGCTCCTTGTATGTAGCGGCTCGCAACAATTGGTTTTGTCATTTTATATCTTTCTTCAAGCAGAGCAACTTTAGGAAAAACGTGTGCGAAATAGAGAAAAACCAATAAGCATATAAGCATGTATATACATATATATAATACATCAGTAGGTGGTAGCTTCCGTGGTAGACATATCATGATGAGCTCATCAGTGAGCAATCAGATAAACGAACTGATGAAATTTATTCCCGTTCGAATCAAAACCAGGAAAGGAATCATTTATTTACTTATTCGCAGGTAGTGTGCATGAGATATTGCATCTTTTCACTTATTTAGAAATTTATACATATTTTGCTTCTCTTTTGTGCATTTTATAGTATTAGATGAGTACTTGATGAGTAAATTATGAGTGTCACGATGAGCTTATTAATGAGCATATCAATATGTGTGTTCATAAATGAGAATATGATTTTACGATTGATTTCATATGTTTTTCCGAATTCGACGCTTATTCCTAAGGATATGGACATTACGTCTTGTTCAGCATATGGGTGACCATGGCCGCCGCCAAGATTTTATGTAAGATGGTGCATGTGAAAATAATTATTTATATCACTGAATGTTCACAAAAAATTTTCACTCCCTCTTACAAATCTTACATGACTGCACGCAACATTTCTTTTCAAATCTTCTTTTATTTGCTATTCTTGAAAGCCTTAATTATTGACATTTTTGTTCTTAAAAACATTTCAACCCCTTAAAATTAGCCGCGAAATATGTCTTCTACTACAAAATTGACTATGATTTATTCTAATTCTAATATAAATTTGATTTCCAAACCTTAAAATTTTCAATAATAATTAACTACAAGCAATTAATCACATATATTATTATTTAGAAATACCCCAAAGGATATTTTCAAAAAAAAACAAAATGTTCCCCCAGCAGCTATCGACAAGATTATGCTTTCTTGGAGCTTTTCGGTAAAAATTAATTACATACACCAATTGTAAATATGTAGATCAATTGATAATAAAAAATGAAAGCCAAGTAAAAACATACTAAGTGTATGCTTAACTTAACTCATATTATTCGAACTACCGAGATTTCGTAGAATTTGTATATCTACTGTTATAAAAATGTTTTTATTTAAAATAAATTAAAACGTACTTACAAATTTAATATACCACTAATTGAAATAAATAATAATTTAGTAAAGAAATTGTTTGATACGAAACAAAAACCATAATTTTCTGTAAATAGAAATTATTTATATATAAAACGGTACCTGATTTTTGAGAATTGTAATAATCTTCTGCCTTCTAAATGAAATTATTGGTAATATCTATGTAAGTACATAACGTAACAAAAACTTACGAATTTAGATCGCGACCGAATTAATGAGGACAACAACTGTTCTCCATGCCCGATGGAAATCTAATCTTAGCCCGGCAGATGATACATAAGCAAACTATTTTTAATATTTTCTATCTTACTTACTGGCGAGTTACATCTTCTCAAGCAATATCTACGGATTCCAGGTATTAGGGATTAAAGGAAAAATGGTAATAAACATGCACTTGGATATTAGAATTCATGCAACTACCTTAATTAATGTAGGCGATAGCTCACATCTGCACTTTGGGTCGTATGAGTTTATTACCAATGGAGAAGAGAAGACCATGCAGGCAACGCGTCCTTCAACGATTCTAGCCAATTATTTAATTACCTTGGTCTAGGCAGGTAAAGGAACACGACTGCACCCCTTTATTTTCTACATACTACCTGCCGCCAGCAGGGATTTCGCCGGCACCTTTTCCTGTTCTTCATAATTTCTTTTACTTGTAAGTTGTTGATAACAATAGAAACAGAAAAAAAACTATGCACATTTGTGAAAGCTCTTTTCAATATTTGTATAAATTTCACAAGCTAATTACGCATTTCTTAATACCGTAACAATAAAAACCTTTCGGCATATAACATTTTCAAATAATTACTCCTACAAGCTTTTAATCAGAATTGAATAAATTCTTCAAATTTATTGTCGACTCAACTTTTTATGCAGTACGCGCATTGCCCATAGAACCAAGCTTTCAACACGAGACCGATTCATATAGGCCGTGCCTGACAGGCTGCTTACATGAATTATGTACATACATGAAATATTATGCACAAAGCGCTTAATGAGAGACGCATTTATCGAGCACCGCATGTTTTTTCCTCGTTTCTTATAAGTATCTACATATAATTTATTGTCAACGCACTATGCTCGCTTTGTGCAATTTGTTTGGTCCCTGAGCCATATACATATATAGCACTGTATGTTGTTTGTAATTCTTGTCATATACATATAACATAAGCCAATAGCCTGCGTTTAGTTTCTTTAAGCACAGGGGAAAATATGTAATAATGGCATGTATATAATTTACGTCAATAGCCTGCACAGGGGAAAGTGTTTAATATCGCTTGCATAGTGATATTGATTATTCCCAATAAATAAAATCAATATATCTATGGAGGCGTGCCCAATTTTGATTGTTAAATTATTAACACTAATTTCCCAATTTTTTGCCCCTCTACCAAATTCTGCCCGATTAGCAATTATCGAGGAAAATCAATCAATCCTCCTGAATAAGAAGCCGGTGAGTCGCTAAAAACGAGGAGTCATTTTTTGGTAATGGTCAATAGACGCCCGACCCACGGTAAGGTTCCTTGATCCTAAAGTGTCTTAAAGCTAAATTAAAATGTATCTGCAAAGTATCTTAAAGTTAAAATAAAAACTATAAAAGTATCTGAAAGTCAAACTAAAAACTATTTGTAAAAGTGTTGATAGATAGATAAATAAAAACTGCGTTCAACCCAGACACGGAGTCTGAATTTCAAGTTGATAAAAATACCAAAGGTCTGGTGAGCTTCTCTTTAAAGTACTCCCAGTTCTTTTTGTGAGAAATAATTTTAATAAAAGCCCGATCATAACATCTCCCTTTCATACTTTTCACTCCATTGCATTCCGTTTTGCAAAATTCTGAATTCACGAAAAAATATATCACAGTATACACTGATGCTCAGAACTTTTTAAAATCATCTTTTGCTTTCATTAAGTATATTTCCATCAAATTTATAATCCGCGGGACGAAAAATGTACTACCAAGGTCAGGGAAATTTCAGTTTGGGGTTATCGTTTTACCAATTTAACCTGAGAAAAATTTTGTAAATTTTCCATTTAAATTAAGTTATTTTATTGATTTCGTACAATATCAGATAAATTTCATTCTTGCAAACGTATTTTATGTCGTGCTATTTAATTTATAGAATTTGCTCATTTTAATCAGTTACATGGCGATACTCCGCTGGAAATACGCTACAGACATTCCTTGGTCTGGTCTTTGATTACTCAAAATCTCTGATTAAACTTTATCTTTTAACCTCGTGGGATATTATTTTATTTTAATTGAATTTCTAAGAAGATGTAATATTTTTGAATACAAAACAGCTCCAAATTGAGACGGGCTTTTCTAAAAATCCAAAGCAGAGTAAAGTTCCGGTGTGGATAATTTACTTCAAATCAGATAGAATTTTACCCATCTTGAGTATAACCTGTAAGGAATTTAACCAATAAGGAGTTTTAAAATGTAAGGCTCCGAAAGGAGCTATATTTTCAGAGCAACACGTCCGAGAAGAAGCGATATTCACGCCCTGATGCAAAGAATGTGACAATATTTTTTTTGCTCCATGGACGCTTAGCCTTGATTGATTTATTGTCGCTTGGGAGAATCTGCTGCCTTGATTGACAATTGGCTTCTGGCTCATATGTAGTAGTAAACGCAAGTGTTGTCACCTCTTTTAATGTCGTACATTGCTTTCACTTGGTTTGAATCTCTTGAGCATTTGTTATCTCTAGTCAATTCGATTCTTCTTTTGCGCACCACTCATTTATGCTCGATGGAACAAATCTTCCTGACGGTCAGAGGTTAATGCAGGATTGTTTCTTAATCAGATTATGGATATTTACAGGGATGAATCGACATCCTAGTAAGTGTAGGTTTTTGCAGCATACTTCATAGAGTTTCAGTGGTTTTTTGAACGACGAAAATATACAGTGCGGTGAAAGCTGAGGCTTCATCATTTGCGAGTAGGTGAGTTAATCAGATTTTAAAACCTATAACGTATTATGGCTCGAAAATTTTCGCGTGTTAGTTCTACTTTTTTGACGTAATGACATTTTTTGATTGCCTAAATAAAAACGGAGACAACAACAAATTTTGTTGACTCGTAATAACTGTGGTAAGAATTGGAAAATAATCTGAAAGTGCTGGGAAATAGCCTAACTACAAGACCTACGCAGCGACCATGCAGTTTTTTTAATCCTGCCAAACTTAATCTAATAGTAGCCTTTACTTAGGGCTGGCACTGGACAAACCTGGGTTTCCTTCAACACTATCTTCGGCTACAGCAGAAATATTCTCGGCTGTTCTTCAGCGACGTGCACGGGTTTTATTCTTCACATCACTAACTTGTCCCGGCAGCTCGAATTTGTCTACCAATTTCTGTATTGCGGTCCGACAAGGTGCTTCACGCCGACCCAAAAATGTTCGAGTTTTACGAACCGTCTCTGCCACATTTTCACCATTTTTATAGTGAATTTTAATAATTTCAATACGTTGTTGAATCGTGTATTGTTCCATTTTGGCGTAGTTTCTACTTGTCAAATTTTAAAAAATGACAGCTCCAAAAGTGACACCTACCGAAATAGCGGGCTAATTAAAATCACACCTCTTATTGGAAAACCCTTTATAATAAGCGATCCGTGGATCAAAATCAGACGATGTACTACAATAACGTTGTACATCCAACAAACCAACTTTGGTTGAATTGCAAATTTTTAACTAAATGTTATTTTACTCAAGCACCTACTTTACACCGTTGTGTAATGAGGCTACTTTTGTATGTCAACGTTTTTGTTAACATCTTGGGGTATTTGTAGTGTAATGTATTTTTCCACTCTTACCTGGGCTCAGATTTCGCAAACCCTGATCATCTGTGATTAATAAATACAAGGCATCTTCGATAATTTCACTGAAAACGACACGAGACGTTCTTAATATCACAATAGCTATACATCGTTTGGGTACGGATTTATGTTCAGCCAGTCTAGCTTTTTTTGATTATTTATCTTGGTCATGCCAGCATCTTGTCTGTTTTTATAAAAATAAAAAAAAAAAAAATAAAGCTAACATAATTCGTCTTAAAGTCTACTGCCGGTCATAGAATACTCTCGTTTGTAATTTCGGGAGCATAATAAGCAGCATGTTATCAATGTCTATAGGAATTTGTAGGGGACAAAGCTGTTTACTACCCAAGAGATGTTCCTTTTTTTTTTGTATTTATAGAGCTGGTTTCATTTCAACCAATGAGTTATTTGGTTCGAACCCCAAATGACAATGGTGTCTTTATAGCCTCAACAGACAAAGAGTGTTCATCAAAATATTGAAAGATTCAGCAGAATATTACGTCCAAGTCTCATTTGAATTCTTCGCCAAATTAATATCTTCTTTTGATGATGTCTTGCTAAATCTTGGAAAGTCCTTTGAATGCATTCAGTGGATTTACAATCATTCATCTAACACGGCTTTTTTGTACTTCTGAAGTCATCCTTGTACTATGCCAATACTTACACTTAGGTAGAATCGACAATATAATTTGTCACCGACATTAATTGCCTGCAAAATTTTTATGTCTGAAAGTGTAACTTCAAGCGTTTGGGTGAATTTCTTCCATAGTCTAGAATTCCTACATGGTTTCAGAGTCTCAGTCTTAAGGCTCTAATTGAAGACAATCCTATGATTATGAATTGAAAACGATCTTAATTTTGATATTCTCTAGTCTACAGCCTTAAAGGTATTGTTGTCGGTGAGTAATAAGAGTTATGTGATAGATAAAACCTTTTTCCAGCCATTGAAATCTTGCAGTTACCCTGGTTACAAAACACTAATACCAATTTAATGAGAAACTTACCACCTCCCTTGTTGTTTTCTGAACTACCCAATAATTTGCAGTCCAAATTTCAACTTTATATTGGCTGTTAGTTCCTGCAATTTTCACGACAAAGGAAATAAACAGGTCATTCTTTCCTGTGCATTTTCTAATTTGATGTCTGTCAAATTTAGGAAATTTTTTTTATTTAAGATTAATGGTTCCAGACTTACGCCTTTATTTGGGTTTTTATGGTTGTAGAGAAAATTGTACAATTCGACCTGGATACCTTTTACAGATAAGTCATTGTTCTTGAATTATGGCAATTTCGTTTGTTTCCTCTCATAGGAAAACAAGTAAATTCTGCGAAGTACTTCTATAGTGCAGAAAGCTAATCTGGAAGAATTTCAGATTTGTTCTGGTGTTGGAAATAGTGGTTATTTCGTGTTCGTCTACGACTTCTTCTTTGTTGGTATCTGCTGTATTCCAGAATTGTTAAGTTTTATTTTGTCAAACATTTCATTATTGTCCACCTTCTCTAGAACCTGCCATACTAAATTTGGATTGCATTTACTGATTTAACCAAGCCCGCGGCTGTATTGTGTCTTTTATTCGTTACATTGCAACTGACAAATAATTTATCATCTTCGATATATCTTTTGTATGTCATTAATTCTTACTTTAGTTATAGAAAGATCCATTCTTTATCATCTGTTTTTCTTTATATATATATAAAAGATCGATGCAACGGAAACTTCCACGCACGGTGGTATTGGTCTGCATAACAATGTCGCTCACAAAAACCTTCCTTTCATTTTAGTAATGAAACACAGCATGTCTAAGGTGAAGTATGTTATCCCAACTATCCTAGAGAAATATGAAGTAACTGTAAGTCTTGAAGTCCTCTGTAAATGTTTTCAGAGAATAATTCACTTGGTCACATCATTCCAGTTTTCCATTAAAAATTACTTCATAGATTGTTCACCTTGCTTGTGTAGACACTACGTCGTTTAAAGGGATATTAGGAATATCGGCAGAGCTTAGATTATATGTTTAGCGATTGAACAGGTGCCCTGCATTACCAGTTTCTTTCCCTATTTTATCAACTGGTTAGTTTATTATAAAGGAAACTATACACATCTTTTTCTTTTCTTATTCCGCTGAAAACGAGCCATCCCCGGTCAAAATCGGTGACAAAAATTATTTTGATGAAAAAAACCTATAAGCTGTAGCAAGGGCCAGTTCTATGGATGGGCGAAGGGGGTGGGGGGGGGAGGTTGGTATGCGAAGGCACTTGCCCTGGGCATTAGTTTTAAGAGGGCGGCAATACGACGGACTTCTGAATCCATAAATAAACGAGAAAAAATCTAATTACAAGATGAGAAAAATTTTTTCAGACCATACTTCACATTTCAGTCTTCTTTCCGGAATCTAAAAGCTACTTTGCTGCCATCATACTTTAAATTGTGCTAATACAGTCAATAATTTAACTTTTTGTTAGATTTAAGTCTGTAAGCATCTGTAAGCTAATTAAACTAAGAATTCCGCTAAATTCTCAAAATGTACCTTTGTATCATATATGAAATGAATTCAAAAATTGTACAAATTTACTAAATTGGCTGGCAACCCTATGTTCCCAATCATCTACCAATCCCATCTGGAATGTAGATAGAATATAAGGCACAAGCAGAGAGTTGCCAGAAAAATATTTTTATGCCATTTAAATATAGCCATTTTAACCAGAGTTAAGGCCTTTGAATTCGGCCCAATCCTTTCAACCTGAACCGCAGTACTCCAGAATTCCTACCCAGAGTTTTTTTTAAAACCGTCTCAAATTTTAGTGGTTTTAGCCGTGAACATTCATATTAAAAATCGGTTAAAATAAGAAACTAATCTCTAACAAATTAAAATTTTTAATTTGTATTTTTTGTGTTAATAAAATAAAGTGCATTTGTAATGATACGATTTTTTACTTTACAGTTATTTTAAAACAGTTTGAGATTCAAACGGCAATTGAGATCTATAATAGATCTAACTTAATTTTTTTTAATTTCAAGTTCGTTTTATTTAACTATCATTATTGTTTTAAGTTCAAATTGTTTTTAACTATTCTGATTCTAGTTCCAGTATGCAGTATATAATAGCTAATCTATCATATACATATGGTGCCTAGTATACCCAGCAACTGTAATAGTCATACCCCGGTTTACGTTGTTAAATGGTTCCAGAAAAATGCGACGTTAACCGAAACAACGTTATACGGGACAATTAAATATCCTGTTAGAAAAAGTACTGCTAATATACCAATTTACATAATTAAGAAATATTAGAGCATTTATTAGAGATTTAAAATTCTTTATTAGAATAAAATGATTTTATAATAAAATCAATTTTTTGTTTAATTAAATATAAAAATACAAAAGAAAATAGTATGTACTAGTAGGTATGTACATTCAAACCTTAAAACTTATACATACATAAATACTATTCGTGCATAGAAACTGTTGCCGTGTGAAAACATATTGTCTGCTAGTCAAGAATAAACTGATGACGGGCATTTGTGTCGCTCGTTCTGCCCCAAAATAAGTTGTGGAGGAATGCATTGTTTTGAGAGCTAAGGATTGCCATTATGTGAAATTAATTAGACCGAATTGTCTGCAATAAACATCTGCAAGGAGAAATAGTGCTAATATTTTGCGCCAAAATATTTTAATTTAATTTTATAATAAAATCAATTTTTTGTTTAATTAAATATAAAAATACAAAAGAAAATAATATGTACTAGTAGGTATGTACATTCAAACCTTAAAACTTATTAAATTCATTTGAAGAAACATTTGATTACTATTATTATAGGGAAAATATATAAGAATATAAAATTTAAAAACTAAAAATTTTTATTAAATTAATTAAAAGTAATAAAAAAACATTTATTGAGCTTACATGCTCTCTTCGGACGATTCGCATGAATAACTAAAAATAGTTATTGCGGATGACCCACGGCTAGTCGTTGGTTCAACGTTCCTCGGCGCGTTATTAAAATATTGGTGCAATATAACCTGTACTGAAGGCTCTATAAGATCTTACCGCACTATCAATTTCTCTGTTTACTTTGGAGCATCGTTCTAATATTGGATCACACCTTTCAAATATATCTTTAGCTTTCTCAAGATATGTTAATGCATCTTTAAGTTCCTCCATTTTAAAAATTTTAGCCTCAGCTCCATCCGTATCATCTTCTTTATCCTCCAAATTGCTTTTGTCCAATTCAATTAGTTCTTCATTTGTTAATTCAGTATTATGAGATTTAACTAACCCCACAATATCATTTTGATCCAAATCGGTAAAACCCAGACGTCTTTCCAGTGACACAATTTCCTGCTGAATATCAGCAGTAGTTTCTACAAAGCTTCTGAAATCATCAGCGCATTCTGGCCATAGATTTTTCCATGCATTCCATGCTTGTTCAATTAAATTGATTGCTTTTAATATATTAAACTCTTTCCAAAACTGTTTGAGATTCATGCCAGTATCACCGTCAGTGGCATTTAGAGCTTGGGAAAATAAAAACTTGATAATAATGCTTAAAATTAGCAATTGCACATTGATCCATAGGCTGTAATATTGATGTTGTATTCGGCGGCAAAAATACAACTTTAACCATACCTTCAGACAGTTCATCTAAGTCTTTTGGATGGCCAGGAGCACTATCTAGTATCAGTAATATTTTATTCGCCAGATTGTTATTGGTACAAAACGCTTTGACTGTAGGACAAAAATATTCAACAAACTATTCATGGAAAATTGATTTAGTAACCCAAGCCTTCTTATTTGCCTTCCAAAATACTGGTTCTTAATACACCCTTTCAGAGCCCTAGGATTTAGGGAGTGATAAACCAGCATTGGTTTAAGCTTAAAATCACCTGTGGCATTACCTCCAAGCAGTAAAGTAAGCCTATCTTTTGCAGGCTTATGTCCAGAAATTACCTTTTCATCTTGCGCAATAAAGGACCTGGTTGGCATTTTTTTTCCAGAATAGTCCAGTTTCATCAACATTAAATACTTGTTGGGGACTGAAACCACCTGTCTCGACTATCTCTTTAAATCTGTTCAGATACTCGAATGCAGCTTCTTTGTCAGCACTAGCTACTTCTCCTAACAATTTAACATTGTGAATGCCAGATCTTTTTTTTAATCTATCAAACCAACCACGGCTTGAACTGAAGGTTTGTCCTTCGCAAGTGTCCCCCATTATTTTTTTTTAAATCATCGTAAATATGAAGAGCCTTTTCTTGAATTAACATTTGACTTAAAGGCATGTTACGTTGAGTCTGATCTTCAATCCATATCAACAAAAGTTTTTCCATTTTTACCATGATAGTGCTTCTAGATTTTATCGATTTTGATTCAATGGGTACTGCATCTATGACATATTTTTTGTATTTGTCCTTATCTTTAATAGTGGTTCTTATGGATGTTGGTGGAATACCAAGATGTTTTGCTATATCCACTACTCGTTCACCAGTTTCAACCCGTTTGATGACATCTAGTTTAACCTTTAAAGTTAAATGATTTCTTTTTGTTATGAATTATGGAATTTTTATCGATTTAATTTAGTAATCTAAATGTATTTGAACTTAGCATTATATAATTTCTGTTGCTTATCACTCATAAAGTTGTAGTTAAGATGATTTTCTAATTTTGTATATAGTAAGCTCTGCCCTGTCAATCATTTTTGTTTTTTGAAAAATATATTATTATCTCTTCAATATCAAACGAGTGCACATTTATTTTAGCGTAAAAGATTTCAATCTTGTTACCAAGCCATTGGCGTTTTTCAAAACTTACAGTCCACAAACCTAACATAAAGGTCCTATCGAGCCAAATATTTCGTATAATTTTCGCAAAAAGTATCTCGTCACAAAAGCCAGCGCTTATTGTAAAACTCATCGCTGATATCATATCATCGCACAATCGGATATCGCAGCCATATTCATCTATAGCACATTCAAGCATTATCTCTGTTCATCGTTGGACAGCTGCATCAATTTTATATTTGCATCAGCATCAGTGCACTAATTATATCGATAGTATCAGTGTCTAGCGCTATTAAAGAATTACTGATATTCTTCAAATTTATTGAATATCAACACGTGTTTAAAACAAAATCATCGTGAGTATTAGCAGCACCCAGTTAATCAAGACTCCTACTTGGAAATCATTCAATCCAGTAAAAGCATACTGCAAAATTCGCATCATCGACAAAACGTGACACATACCGTGCTCTTCAGCACAGTGTTCAAACAATTTTATATATTTTTTCTTCATTATGGCCCCAACGGGGGCAGCAAACGAAATTAAAAAACTTTATCGAAAGACTACGTGAGACGGCGGATGAATATGAATTACAGACAAGGCTAGGCCTCCTAGAAGGTTATCTAGAAAGATTTAACGAAATTCAAACAAAACTTGATTGCTTAGATGAGGAAGAAGCAAAAGGAGACGACCGTGAAACTTTTGAAGAAATTTATTGTGTCGTGAAATCAAGAATTTTATCTTATTTATCATGTAAAAATGTTCGCGGCTCGCTCAGCCTTTCTGGTGATCAAACTATTAATGGACTTCATAAAAGCTCTCATCTTCCAAAATTAGTCCTATCGAAGTTTTCGGGAAAATTTAGTGAGTGGCCAGATTTCTTTTCAATGTTTAAGACACTAATACATGAGGATGAACTTCTTTCTAATGTTGAAAAATTTCAACACCTTCGATCATGCTTAACAGATAGTGCATTTCGTACAATACAGGCACTAGAATTGACTCCAGATAATTATGAGATCGCCTTAACTCTTTTAAAAAAGCGCTTTGATAATAAAAGGCTTATATTTCAGGCACATATCGAGGAATTTTTTAAGCTACCGGCAGTGGATAAAGGATCAGTGTTCCAGCTAAGGAATTTAAGTGATGCTGCAAGTGTTCATATGCGAGCTCTTCTATCAATATCTACTAAGGAGCAGATAACTGATGGTCTCCTGACATACATCATAACACACAAGTTCGACTCGCAAACACAGTTGAAATGGGAGGACGAAGCTCAACTTGATGTCATCCCTACTTGGGATGAACTGTCAACATTTATACAACGACGATGTCAGACTATGGAAAATGTCGCTCAAATACAAGGAGTTTCTACTCAAGCAAATAAATCGGCAAGTACAACACACTTTACTTCTAAAAAATCAAAAAATAATTTTCGTAAGGCGGCCCTAATTACTGCCAATAGTTCAAATTCATGTTTATTATGCAAGGATCTCAATCATTACATTTATTCTTGTCCTAAATTTCTGAATTTCAACCCGGTTAATCGATATCAAGAAGCCAAACGATTGAATTTGTGTATTAATTGTCTGAGAATAGGTCATAATGTGAGTACTTGCAAATCAGGAAGGTGTCGCCATTGTCACTCCAGGCACCATTCCTTGTTACATATGTCAACAATTGAAGACTGCCCAAGGCAAAGCACAGCAACGCCTTCAGCCTCCACTAATGCTGCCTCAGACTGACCTCAACCTCACACTTCTCATCATTGGTCCAACCAAATTACATTGAATACTTGTCGCGCTGCAGGAAATTATAATTCAAATCAAGTCTTTTTAGCTACAGCTATCATTGATATCCAAGACTCACATGGACACTTCGTAACTTGCAGAGTGCTTCTCGATTCTGCCTCCCAGCTAAATTTCATAACGGAAAGGCTACGACAGCAGCTACAATTAAAAAGGGTTAGGGTAGATACTCCTATCAGTGGTATTGGTACATCTAACATTCAAGTCAAATTCAAATCAAGCATGAACATGAAATCTCGATGCAACGACTTTTCAACAAATATTGACGCGCTCATATTGCCAACTATCACAGCTAATCAACCTGAAAAATTTGTAGATATCAGTAATTGGGGAATACCTACCAACATAAATCTTGCAGATTCAGACTTCAACAATCCCCAAAGAGTTGACATGCTAATAGGAGCTGGGTTATTCTTTGATTTGCTATGTGTCGGTCAAATCCGACTGCGAATAGGCTTACCTACACTTCAAAAAACCCTATTAGGGTGGATAGTTTCTGGACCATGCAGTGCGACCTCGATTCAATCAACATGTCACGTAGCACTTGTTGATGCCCAGGATTCATACACTCAGTCTTCCATTGATAACTTGTTGCGGAAATTCTGGGAGATAGAGCACCAGGAAAACTTTAATAAACTGGTTACCTCTGAGGAGAGGGCTTGCGAAGAACATTTCAATGAAAATTATTCCAGATTAGAATCAGGCAGATATTCTGTTCGCCTACCTTTTCGCGAAAGTCCATCAGTACTTGGAAATTCAATCGAGACTGCCAAGAATCGGTTTTATCGCCTAGAACAAAAACTATCTCGTTCGCCTGAGCTAAAAATTCAATATGCAGCATTCATGAATGAATACATCAACTTGAACCATATGTCGCAAATAGAACCCGAGGCTTTACCAAAGAGTCACTACTTCTTACCACACCATGCTGTGCTGAAACCAGACAGCAGCACTACAAAACTTCGTGTTGTCTTCGATGGCTCCTGCAAGACAACTAGTGGTCGATCACTCAATGACATATTGATGGTCGGGCCAGTGATTCAAGACGAATTGTTCACAATCTTACTTCGATTTCGCACTTATCGCTATGCTATCACCGCTGATATAGCCAAAATGTATCGCCAAGTTCAGGTAAAGGAACCAGACACAAATCTTCAATGCATCCTATGGCGTGATTCTGAAGAGAAACCACTTCAGATTTACCGTCTGCAAACGGTTACTTATGGTACTTCATCAGCTTCTTATCTATCTACACGTTGTTTAGCTCAACTGGCTAAAGATGAAGCCTCTAACTTTCCAATAGGTTCAAGGGTAGCAATCAGAGATTTTTATGTAGACGATTTGCTTTCTGGGTCTGACACCATCGCTGGTGCTATGAAGATACGCCATGAAGTAGATCTCTTGCTTCAGAAAGGAAAACTTACATTGCATAAGTGGTGCTCCCACAGTGAAACATTACTGCAAACTTTATCGGACTGTGATAAAGAAAAATTAATTCAAGTTGGTGGTAATAGTGTTGTTAAGACACTTGGCATGATATGGGACCCAAATCAAGACGAATTTCGCTACACCATTTCAAAGTCTAATGAAGCTGGTTTAGTCACAAAACGAGGCGTATTATCAAAAATTGCTAGCTTGTTTGACCCACTGGGGCTAATTAATCCCATAATAGTGAAAACAAGGGTATTCATGCAGCAGCTCTGGAGATTAAAGCTAAATTGGGACGAATCACTTCCTCTAGAGCTTCACATCAAATGGCTGAACTTCTGCAAACAGCTCCATTTGATCGAAAACATAAGAATTCCTAGACATATTATTACTCATTATGAAAACATGGAGCTTCATGGATTTGCGGATGCGAGTTCATGTGCCTATGGAGCGTGCATTTACTTGAAGTGCTTTAACAACAACCAAATAATATCTAGTAGTTTAATTACTGCAAAATCTCGAGTAGCTCCAGTAAAGACAATTTCCATTCCACGATTGGAATTGTGCGCTGCTTTACTCCTTGCTGAACTAATTCAGAGAACTCACTCTTCTATCGACATACGCATACAAAATGTTATCTGCTGGTCAGACTCTTCTATCGTTTTATCCTGGCTCTCATCATCACCCTGCGATTGGAATTCGTTCGTAGCAAATAGGATAACAAAAATTCAAAATTTAACCTCCTCTTATTATTGGAAACACGTACCTACTAACATGAACCCAGCAGATCTCATCAGTAGAGGAGTCTCACCACAAGAGCTTGTTCAATCATCATTTTGGTTCAACGGTCCAAACTTTCTCCTTGAACCTCTGGCTAATTGGCCCATCCAGACCCCTTTTCTTGAACAAGAAATGCCAGAAAAGAGAAAGATCAAATGTGTTCTCATCGCCACGAACCTGTTGGACGTCGTCACATCATGCAAGTATCACAATTCGTACTCAAGACTGCTTAGAGTGTTTGCATATGTTCACCGATTTTATACTAACGCGCATATAAATAATACTAAGCCACGAACAGTTGGCCCATTAATCAAAGGCGAGCTGGATGCGTCCCTGATTTGGATACTACGCGTAGTTCAGAGAACTGAATTTTCTGAAACATACTTACAATTATCGAAAGGAAATTATTTAAGCAAAGGCAATCGATTAAAAGGTCTCAATCCATTTCTCGACTATGATAAACTAATACGAGTAGGAGGAAGATTACAAAACTCCGGGCTGCAGTTTGATAGCATGCATCCAATACTTCTTCCAAGGTCTCACGTATTCACAAAGGCGCTCTTCACTCATTATCATCGCAAACATTTACATGCCAATTCTCAAACGCTCGTATCAATCATGAGGACAAGGTTTTGGCCCCTTGGAGCAAAGCATACAGCTAAGGCAACACAACACGAATGTATTCGATGCTTTCGATCTCGCCCAAAAAATATTGAACAACTAATGGGAGCATTGCCAGCAGAGCGCGTACATCCAAGTCGTCCGTTTGCACATTCTGGCGTCGATTTTTTTGGACCACTCTTCGTTACTAGCCTCATCAGGGGTCGTCCACCAACAAAGGCCTATGGTTGTATATTTATTTGCTTTGCAACGAAGGCCGTGCATTTGGAGTTAGTCTCAAACCTTACCGCAGAGGCTTTCTTAGGTGCCTTGAAGAGATTTATAGCACGTCGAGGAAAGGTCTCTACAATCTTCTCCGACAATGCAACGAACTTTGTTGGCACCCGCAAGGAGCTCGAAGAGTTACGGGTCTTATTTCATTCTCAGCCCCATATCCAAACTCTACAACAAACTTGTCAGGACGAAGGCATCACTTGGAAATTCATACCACCCAGGTCTCCACACTTTGGAGGTTTGTGGGAGAGCGCAGTCAAACTAGCAAAGCACCACATCCGCCGCGTGACTGGACAGTCGCTACTAACCAATGAAGAACTAAGCACTCTGCTTTGTCAAATTGAAGCTGTTATCAATTCCAGACCCATAACTCCACTAAGTGATGATCCAAGTGACTTTTCCGTCCTAACTCCCGGCCACTTCCTCATTGGTTCTCCCTTGCTTTCAATCCCAGAACCTAATGTTACTGATTTAAACATTAATAATTTAACTCGTTGGCAGAAAGTTAGAGTTATGCATCAACACTTTTGGAACCTGTGGAGTAAGGGCTATTTACAATCTCTACAACAACGCTCGAAGTGGATACAACCTTACCCAAACATCACTATCGGCACATTGGTTCTCGTGAAAGAAGACAACACGCCGCCGCTTAAATGGCACATCGGACGTATAGTTAATATTTATCCCGGTCTAGATGACGCTGTTCGAGTTGTAGGCATAAAGACTTCCAATGGCATAATGAAGCGTTCTATCACAAGGATTTGTCCACTACCCATCCAATAGAATGATGGAAACCCAATGGTGCGTTAATTGGCGGCAGGCAGATGCCCCCAAGGCGGGCAGTATGTTATGAATTATGGAATTTTTATCGATTTAATTTAGTAATCTAAATGTATTTGAACTTAGCATTATATAATTTCTGTTGCTTATCACTCATAAAGTTGTAGTTAAGATGATTTTCTAATTTTGTATATAGTAAGCTCTGCCCTGTCAATCATTTTTGTTTTTTGAAAAATATATTATTATCTCTTCAATATCAAACGAGTGCACATTTATTTTAGCGTAAAAGATTTCAATCTTGTTACCAAGCCATTGGCGTTTTTCAAAACTTACAGTCCACAAACCTAACACTTTTCATTTTATATATATATGTATACTGTCAATAAAATATGAAACTGAGTAGTGGTGACTACTTACATATATAAATTAAACAAAATATGTACAACTAAATATGAAAAGAAGGACACAAAACACAACTAGCTAAATTATTCTTGCACAAACAATAATTAAAACAAACTTCAGCAATTGGAAACAAATGAAAATTAATGTACAAAAAAAAATTTTCAAATACCACCGCCTGCTTAGCATTAGTATAGAAAAAACGGTTTTAAAAAAAACGTTACATCGAAGCAACAGGACGTTACAGTGGGGTATGGTTATAATAGCTGTCCGACGTTGCAGCGAAACAACGTTGTTCGGGGCAACTTTAACGGGGGTATGACTGTAAAATTTGCCCCATGTAAAGATTATTGTTAGAAGGGTGCGGCAATTAACGTCTATGACTCCCTCCCTCAAAACTTTCTAGATCCGTCACTGCGTAAGAGAACTCTTAAAACGCAATGATTGATAGTCTCTGCAATATATATACGCGATATTGAGTTTCCTTATTTTATATGTAAAATTTCTCCCATTTTTTTCTGTATATATGTATGTATATGTAAATGGACACAGTCGTTTTTTTTTGCAAAAATCATCATAATGAAATTAAAGACTACTTCCAGACAATAAATAAAAAATTTCTCATTTTCTTTTCAGGACAAGCTCATTATAATTACCCAGCTGAAAAACATTTTATAACAACTGAAGATGGCTACATTCTTGGCATCCATCAATAGCTGGCCTGGAGCAGTATCGCTTCTTCTAGTGCAAGGTATTCTGGATAGCTATGCAACATATATTATAATGGAACCATCATCAGCATTAGGTAATTTACGGAAAATCTTTGTTAGTCATTTATTTGAGTTATTAAAATTTTACACGGGATTGGGATAACTTTGAAAATTAATGCATATGTAGGCATAAAACCCGCTGTATGTATTTAAAACAAAAACAAAAACAAATAATTGATTCTGAGTTACGCCAGCTATTAATGGTCCTTTTTATACCACCTAGATGAAATCTAAAGGCTATACTAAGTTTGTCATTCCGTTTGTAACACTTAGAAATAATGATGGTAGAGCACGCGTATAACATTAAAAGTTATTTTGAATTTTGTATGTCCGTCTGTCCATCCGTCTGTCTCTCCATCCTAACGATAACTCGAGAACGCGTGTACTTAGAGAGCTTAAATTCTCCATATGGACTTTCTTTTTTAAAAAATAAAGTAAAATTAAATTCGAAAATGGGACAAATCGGGTAGCTCCTTCGTAGCAATCGGGCAACCACCTCTTGGTGTTGCCATATAAAAATTTGAGATTTTTACATTTCCTGTGAAAACGATCAGTGCTATACGGTTTTGGTGTACTGGAAAGTTCTTCAGAATATGAAATCCTACAAAATTGGTTATAATCATTTTTGATGTTCGACGAATCATTCAAAAATTAAACTTGCGCATATGGGTGACCATACGAAATTACAAACGAGCATTCATCTTGGGTATCATAAGAATTGGTCGTAGGCCAATTCTATCTTTTTTACTTCTAACTTTTATTTTCGGATCATAAATCATTTTTTTTCTTAGTTTTATAAGTTTAATAAAGAATATTTCCTTTGACTATCGTGAAAAATATTGGGAACAGCGGAAAAAAAAGTTTGGTTGGTTCTGGAAAAGTGATTTTAACCTTAGTCTTGAAAGCACTGGTTACTCACAGCTTGCTTAGCAAATAAGTGTTTGTTAAATATATTTTTTTTCGATAAATTCTATTCTAAGCAAATAAAAGTTTTAACTTTAAAATTTATGGTAAGGTACCTACCTACGGGGTCATTTTTCCAATGCTTGAGATTCTGTTTTTGTTTTTTTTCTCTCTCTCGGTCTCTAAGAGTTAAATAGAAATAAAAAAGTTTTTAAATAAAAATATTGAGAAAAATATGTGGTACACAAAAATCTTAGGTCTTCTTCCGTACGGTGTGTGTAGGAGAGATGAGTAGGTAAGATACATTTACTTATTCCGTAAATTATTATGAAGAAGAAAAATTTTATAGGTAGATATTTACCTGTCACGAAAAAAGCAGAAGAAAAGTTCTCTCGAAATGAAAATGGGTTGTAAAATTCAAAGAAAATGTTTTCGGTTAGTAATAGGTAGAAACTTGAAATCATGGACTGTGCTGACTATGTACTGAAATATATATTTAATATTTGGAAAATTCAAAGCTTTTATCGCATCCACGCAATGAGAAGGTATAACTCAATAGGACGATATTGTTTTTCTAAGTTTTTGATGTAGTTTTTCTTGCTTTGATATAAAATAATTATGTAGGTACCTACCTAGCTAAATTTACTAGTTCCCAATTAACGTTCGTCGCTATTAGCTAAAATTGCAAAAGAGATTAAAATAATCTTTAAATCATATGAAAATGAAAAACCGAAAACAGACAGATCAGGATGAAAATGTAAATATTTCCCCCTTTAAAATTGTCATTAAAATTCTGTCTGTCACCTTTTCAATGGGTCTAGTAGTGCTGTCTGCACCACCAAAGAGAGAAACAAAGAAAATAATGATAATCATCATATTTCCCTTCTCTTCTTCAAAAAATTAATAAGGTTGCTTGATTTCATTGGTTAATATGTAAAATGCACAACGAAAGTTATTCTCTTCTACAATTCCATATTTCGTCAGAAGAGAGAGAAAAAGAAAATATTCATAATTATCCACTTTGCCTTCTCCTCTTCCGTAAAATTTCATGCTTCATTTCAATTTTGAATAAAATACAAAAAACTTAACTTCTTCACTTAACGAACATTTCGGTCATGCGCAGTAGAACTTGATTTTATATTTCGGGTGGAAATTATCTGAAATTTGCTGATCGCCTGGTATTTGCTGTTTCTTTCAAATATACAATAGGGAATGAGATGAAATTTATTAGAAACGATACGGCCGGCGTAGACATTTTGTTTACATAATTTATAGTAGTGGCATTGATAGTGAGTGAGTGAGTGATATTGAAAAGATGCAGAGGAAATTGCAATGGGAAATATTTTTGTTTGACGAAATCATGATTTTAGTAACTTAACCCAGCTAACGAAGTTTCACTACCTAACAATGGCATCTAAGAAGTTGGTAAATATATATGTATGTATAAAAAAAAAACAAAAATAGAAAATAATTAAATTACTGCATGTTCCGTCCTTTTCTTGTCGGTGAGAGCACGTTGTTCTATCAAGATAAAATTTCTGGCATCAGTGTGGGATTAGAGATGTTAAACACTTGCAAAGAGAGAAATAGTTAATCAAATGCACACCATAGAGAAATTTCAGCCAATGAAAAGATGCACATACACTACTCCTTAGCTTGACGAATATTTCGGTTAAGCATAAGCGCAGTATAGAACAGAATTTTACCGAAAGAAATGCTTTTGGTCATGATCTGATCTCATGATTTTTGTTATATGCTGTTTCTACAAGTTATACAAGAGTGAAAGGGCTGGAATTACAAAATATAGCAATTGATAGCGGCAGGCATATTTCGATTTAGTTTTTTTTTTCTAACCTAGTGATACACTTCTGCCAATAGATAGCTCCGGGGGTATCGAAATGAGAAATTTTGTGGCTCAATGAAATCAAGATTTTCGTATAAGTTTATTTCAGAAAAGTTTTTCGATATTCTAGTATAATTTATATTTATTTCATATTAGACTTTTTCTCATGATCTTGCAAGATAACATTTCGACTAGGAATTTAATAAAATTTCATTTCATGTATGTATGTAGGTATGACGAAACCTCCTTAAATAGTTATTTATGAATTTTCATATCGCTTTGAAAATCAGTACAAGTGTGTCCTCATAGTAATTTAGTCTGCATTAAATTAAATTTCTTCACGAAATTGCTTTAAAATTAAATATCTTATGGTAATGGACCTATTTGTCAGCATTTTAACCTGCCTATAGGTTTGCATATTAGTATGTATAATCTTTATGACAGGACTCCATTAGCAATTCAATTTTAGCACTTCTGCGGTCAGATCTATCTATCATACAATCGTGCTATCTATCTTAAATGCAATTGGTTGACTTTTGCTGTCTTATATTAAATTAAAAGTTCAGTAAATATTTGTAAAGGTACAATTATTCGATTCTATGACTATACAGTGAAGTCGGCAATTAAAATGCTTAAGACTGAGGGGAGATGTATCGATATCCAATTCTATCCCAATTGGCCGGGAATTAAAAACGCAATGGACCTTTAGCAATTGTACTCAAATGTATTTTCAATTGTAGATGCAATTTGTTTTTATAAAAAAGTAGTTTGTTTTTCACTAACACCTACCAGCAAAGTGAGAATATTCTGTTCTTTTTGTACTTCGTATTATTTTCGATTCATGGTTTTTCGTGTTTGCTTCGTATTTTCTCTCTCTCTCTCTCTCTCTCTCTCTATCAATTCATTTTTACCAAACGTAAGTATGCGGCTATCAAGTGACTGCTCTGCTCCACGTGGAGTACTCGACATTAAGAGTTCTCTTAATGTCATTTTAAACGGTAGATGTCGCCAAGAGTATCAAAATTAGAAAATCATCTGCCCTAAATGAATATTGAATTGCTTTATAATATTTTTTTTTCTTAACTCATTTTTAAAACTTTCACTACTGTAGCTAATCAAACTATATTTAAATTTTTTAGTAGCGGCATGTCTAGCTCGTGGTGAGATTGATTAATTTAAGGTGGAATGTAATTGTTAACGGGTGAATTTCAAATACGTTACTAATGCAAGTTAGATTTATAAATCAATCCATAAAAGCATTTTAACGAATAGGCTGAACTTACTGGGCAGGTAAGCAGACATTTGTATACATAAAAAGAATCAATGGAATTTTCGATGGCACTAAGTCGTTAGATCGCAATATTTTTATCCTATCTCCTAAGAATCAGAAGACGTTAATACCCAATCATTTATGAAAACATAATTATCTAAATTAAAATTAAGGTTTATTAAACAAATTCTAAGCATACCTACATGGGTACATATTTTCCTTAATGCAATTTCACGAAAATTATCAATTCACCATACCGTATTCGTATATATGTATGTATGTAGGCAGTTATCGTCATTTGTAATATTTCAGATTAGGATAGGAACAAAATGTTATCAATTGCAAAATTTCAAGAAACTTCTAATATCCATCACAATACTTAGCAAGAACTTCAAATTATTTCCAGCATCAATATCATCACTATGATTGGATGGGATTTCCCACGTGCCTTCATTGTTCACCTATTCAATATACGCAATTTGTTATATGGATGTCCGTCCACCTTAAAACAGTCTACATGGACATTTTGTTTGCAATCTTCGAGTCTTTCCATTATTTTGCTATTCGTTCGATCTAGCCAGATTCAGGTATTTTGCAATTTTTTACTTAGAGCCTATGGTTCAACTTTACTACAACGTCCCAGTTTTTATTATTGTCAAGTATATTATTACGGCCATATTATAATATTTTTCCTACCTAAGATATTTTTGTGATTTCAAAGCACTCGGACGTACATACATATTACCGTGGATACTATTTTTCGGAGTACTCCCATTTTCCTAATTAAATTCATCTCATGTTCTACGCATACTTAAAATTTACGAAAAGTTGTGATCTTTTATGATTAATATTCTCAAAATTTCTAAATTACTTAGAGTAGGTATGTTGATGAACTCCTGTCGGTAGTAGGTATTCCACTGGTGAGGACGCATTAAGTTTTACCAAGATTTTTCTTGCTTAGATACCTAGGGTTTAATGCATCACTGGAGCCAGGTCTCTATCTTCAGTTTTACTGAGAACGCTGTCGTCTCCAGGTACTTTGTTAATTTAAAGCTATTTTAGACAGAATTATACACATAAGAAGTGCATATCTCCGTAGATTATATTTGAACCATTATTCGATCTGCAAAATATTCAATATTTGATGTCGTATAGGTTTACTGTTCCTTGTACCGAAGGCACGGAATTATAATCCTCTCATCTACAACATTGTTCATGATAAAATTTTCAAAATTTCTTCGTTTGATAATAGCATGTTCAGTTATTGTGCATCTTTCTCGTGAATTTTTTCACGTGGTCCCTTGTATCTGACAAATAGAAATCTTAAAATTACTGCAACATGTTGCGGTCGTACTTGTGATATTTTGACGGCCCATAGTGTACTGGTCGATCTTGCAAATGCTTCCGACTGAACTACTTATAAATGAATTTTTGTTTTTCCAAATCACCCAGTGAATTTATAAGGAATTTCTTAAGCGAGCCTATACTCAGCAGATTAATGCTGAAAACACTTGATCTATTTAAATATTAATAGTAGCGTGCCTCAAGAACCTGTTTTGAGGCCCTCATTATTGTGCTTTTTTATTAATGATCTTCCTGGTATTCTCAAAGACATGCGTATATCTATGTTTATGCGGAGGCAATGTTGACATTTATTTATCCAAGCAAGTTGATTTAATAGAAGATTGCATTCACCGTGAGCCTATATAGACCTGAGCAATATCGTCGTTCAGAATTTGCTGCTACTTAATAAAAAAAAAAATCTTCTCGCTGATATTTCGCTCATAATATTCCTTTTTTTATGAATTCATGCTGACGTATATGTATAGGAATATGAATCCCTTGATAAATTTCACCAGCATTTTCCAAAGCTGACTTAAGAATCATTAATGTTAAATGAATAACATCAACCAATTCGCTATGTCTAATCAAAATATTGACAATATTTTAGAAGTTTATATGCGTCCAAATGTCCTAACTCAATTTGGAAAGCGAGAGCTTCAAAGAAAAAAATAAATTGATGCACTCTTTTTTCAAGATGGCAGATAATGCTGAGGCTGCATCATCCCGCAAACTTAAATTTAGACCTCCCTCCCAACGACCCCTCAAAAAATCGCAAAAATAATATTTCTTCAAAAAGAACCGTTTCTATTCAATAACAGCTTGAAATCTTTTTGGCATTGATTTCATTATGGCTTCCGTTGGGATCTTCAACCACTCTCAATTTTTATTTTTCATAGGGCTGCGTCTAGTTGGAGAATCCATGTCCTTTTTAATTACCTTTTAACTGTATTCCCACAAATTTTCAATCGGATTCAAATCCAATGATTATTCAAGTCGTAATTAGTCGCAATTTTTGAGTGATGCTTGGGATTTCGGTTCTATTGAAAACTTCAATGGGCATCTACCTTCAACTGCGTATGGAATCCTATCTACTGTTTTCTAGGATATTTTTGTATTAAAACCTATCCATTTGGATGTTCATAATGGGGCTGCCGCTGAGTCCTGCCCAGGAGAAATATACACCGCACCAACGGAACCTGTTCTCCATGATTTGTTTTAATTCATGAGAGAGTATCACACAGTTTGCCATTGTTGTTAAGTGATTTTCCCATCTTTTTGTCCATAAATTTTATTCTTTCTTGTCTATTATTTTGCTTGTCATCTACTTGGCAGTTTAAACTCAAAGACTCGATTTCTGATCTTTCTGTCTGTTAATGTTTTCTCATGACAACAATTTTTATGGCCGTTGAATAATAAATGTTTTTTTTTTTACAAGAAATGTATAAAAATTCATAAATATTTTCTACTTTTTCTTTTATGGAGTGATTATTCGCATTTTTTCATTCTTAAAAACGGTCAGAAACTCGAAAGTCCAAGATTGTGATGGTGCGTGCATTGCTGTATTGGAGAAGAGCTCACCATCTCGATCATATTGCACATTTTTGAAAAAGATCCGGGATAAAGATTATGATGGACTATTCAGTGGAGATGTGGGAACATGAGATGTTGTGCGTGCAAAGTAAAATAGAAATATTGCTCCGAAAATAGTGCTGTATTGAACCCGGGTCTAAGTAAAAGCAGAAAAATAAAACAAAAATATTATTATCATCGAGCCCCATTTGTCCGTTTTTATTGAAACTATTATTCCTGCAGCTAGCTTAGTACAATATGGAAACCAGGTTGTGGCAATAGTAGACAATTTTGAGGCTAATTCCTTACAAGAGAAGAATTTGCATCCAAGGCATTTTCCAAGAGTTGTGTGCATATTTTAACATGATCAAAGTGGACCTATGCTTTTCAATAATACGCACCCAAACATAAGACTTTGTGGAATATATGGCCGGTTCAAATAAATTAAGAGGCCATAAAATTCCTAGAGCTGGCACCGCACCGTTTCCATTAAACTAAGAGAAGACGTTGTCCAGTGAAATAGGTATGGCCGCGGAATAAATCTTGGCGGTATCACTCCACCTTAAGATGCCCAAGATCAACTAGGAAACTACAACAATCTTCACAATGCCGCCTCTAAATAATGTAGAAATTATAAGAGTACATATTACAAAAGAAATCTTAATTATAAATTTTGAATTGAAAATATCGGAATACTGTGAAAAATTGTGAAACTTTATCGTATTCATCGGTGACAAATTCACGAATATTACATCTCAGAAACTGGTTCTCGGAGATCATTCCATAATATAAAAATTCCAATACCGGCAGTAAACTTTTGAAAACTTTGTATTGTTGCATTTTGTCGCTATTAGCATAGATGGCACAAGAACTAGATGTCGCATGGCATAGCAGAGCAGAGTATACAGATTGTGAAATAGGTAGTGCATTCTGGAATGGACCATAACATGTTTTAGAGCATGCCGAAAACAAATGTTTTTATAATAGTAGCTTTGTATACATTTGATCGACTTCCTCAATACTTCAGATACGAAAAAATATGAATCATTCAACGTATACATCATTTCAAATGTTGTGGTCCATTCCGGAATGGACCACCCAGCCATATAAATTTTGTATACTTTTTTGGTACTTTATGCGACATCTAGTTCTTGTGCCATCTATGCTATTAGTTAATTTCATACAAAAAATATCAAATTCTTAATCATATGGAAATTTTATGAAAAAAAATTGCATCATTTCCTACATTAGTTTTGAATTTCTGCCACGCTAGCTGACAATGGCCTTATTTATGTGCTTGCTAAATTAGCGCTGCTATAAATGGAATGATCAAATTGAAACTAGGAAAAAATTGAGATTAGAATATGTTTTCTAGTTCCAATTTGCTCATTCCATTTATAGCCGCGCTAATTTAGCAAGCACTTAAATAAGGCCAATGATTCTTATCACGTCGTTTGCCTTCACATCTTCCAAAAGTTCAAAATACTGCTTCATTTGAATTGGAGAATGAATAAAAAACACACGATACTTGATTTGACGAAAGTTGGGTGCATTTATTTTATACCTACTTCTTCGTTCATTTTTATCCTCTTTACAATTCCATAATTCTTCGTTTATCTCTTTTACAATCCTTTATTTTGGCTATAAGAGAGGGACAGAAATAAAGCTAATTGTCACATTGCCTTCTCCTCTTCCAAAAGTTAAAATTACTGCTTCTTGTCATTGGTTGAAAAATGCATGCACACACACACTTCACTTAACGAACCTAACGATTATTTCGCTCATGCGCAGTAGAATAAAATTTTGCATTTTTTTGACCTGAAATTTGCTGATCGCCTGGTATTCGCTGTTTCTTTAAAATATACAAGAGTGAATGGGACCGACAATATTATAATCTTAACATGTGGACTGCATGTTGTTATTTTTCTAAACTAGTGATACTCTGCCAATAGATGGCTCCGGGGGTATCGAAATGAGAAATTTTGTGTACTTTAGTAGCTTGAAAAGTTTTTCAATTTCACGGTATAATTTAAATTTAACTTGGTTTTTAAGTTTTGCATAGACATTGAAATAACCATAAAAAAAAATTTAAGTACATATGTATATCAAATAAGAAAATTTTTAACTGTTCGTTTTTTCCTTACGCGATGAGAACGCTTTTGTCTTTCGAGATAAAATGTTCAATTAGAAACCATAAAATTTTCTGCTTACTTACTGTTGCCTTGAATATGGCTTAATACTATTGAAGGAAGGCCATAGGTGTGAAGGATCATCTTCGATTTAAAACTGCCCCCCTTGTGCATAGTTAGCCCTTTATTCTTTTAAATGCCGTCGTCTTGTGTGAATTTTATTTGCATGCCCTATTTTGCTAGTGTCTCTCAAGGAGCTTACCTTTACCAACTCGCTCTTTCATGTTGCTTTACATAATAACGATCATCATTACGAGCTCGATATACCTAAAGCGTTTACATTAACTCACTCAAACTGGTACCTACTTACCTACTTATTACATTTTCCTATGCTGATGTGAAGGAGTAAATCTTTAGTCGATAATTAAGTTGCGCGCATCTCAATCAGATTCCAACAATTTTTCTGAAGGTACGAAATATTTAATTTAATTTGTTGGAAAGCGTGATTCTTCAGGAATTTCGGAAATTTAACTGATTGACTTTCTCATATCCTTCATTCTCTAATTATTACATATTTTCATTACTTGTTGGAGAGTTTAGGGTTCCAGTCTACCGGAAAATCTCATGTGGTCCGTGGTCGGGATGAAATTTCATCCTCTTTGAGCCACTCCATTTATGTACAGAAGCTTTTTAAAAACTTTAAAACCTTATGTCACTAAGGGTTTTTTACTATTTATCCTTAAATTCAATTTGTTTTTTTATTTTTGCGATTAATTTAGCGCATTAGGAAAAGTGTATCAATACAAATGTCGTTACTAGCAAATCCTACAGATCTTTTAATGTCCCAAATTTAGCTCAAGCTGACGTTCCTTCTAATTTTTTTTTTCACGGTAGTAAAATTAAAATGCAAAGAATTCACCCGAGTTCTATTAGAGATTATTGCATAATCATCATTCTGCTCTTCTTCTGTTACTTTTTTTACCAATATTACGACCTAATTTCCCTTGACTCCATTGTGGTTGCAGCTAAATTTATTTTCACAGTATTTTTCAATTGTTGTACTTATATCAATGCCAGTAATCCACAAGATAGTATGAAGATGCAACTCAGTTCACCTTTTAAAGCACCCACAATTCCAAAAATCACTTTTTTTTTTTTTTTTTTTTTTTATATTATTAAGCCAAGCTCAGGGGATACCCTATGATGCAAAGCACAGCATGGCAGGAAGGAGATAGGGAAAGGATTAGGGGATATGAGGAGAGTGGCGGAGGTGCCGATGTATGTCGCCCTTAAACTTCCGCAGATTGTACGCCGGAGGAAAAACAGAAGATGGTAAGCTGTTCCACATTCGCACTGTTCGGGATAAAAAAGCATCACGGAATTTTACTGTACGGCCGAAAGTAATTTGAAGGGTTAAAGGATGTGCGCGGTTTGCAGCGCGAGTATTGCGTGCAGGAATCATTCTACAAGGGATTAGACTAGATATTTCATCAGAACATTGACCATGCATATAGCGATAAAGGAGCGAAAGGCATCCAACATTGCGGCGGTGCTCGAGTGAGTCGATATGACAAGTTATTGCCAAATCGCCAATGAGCTTGAAGGCTCTCTTTTGGACAATATCCAATGAAGCTAAGGCTGTGCGACCAGCCCCGGCCCATATATGGGAGTTGTACTCCATTCTAGGTCTAATGTAGGACTTGTAGAGGAGCGCTAGATTTGACGGGCTGAAATATTTCTTACACCTTTTCAGAAATCCAAGACATTTCGATGCTTCTTTGGCAACAGAGAAGATGTGATCTGTCCAGTTTAACTTACTGGAAATATTAATGCCAAGAATGCTTAGTGACGGTGAATCAGAAATTAATGCTCCATCAAAAGAAACGGGTGTGGTTAAGTTATGATCTTGTTTTAATGAGATAAGACAGCTTTGGGACTTTGATGCATTGAATTCGACGCGATTCGCTTTGCCCCAAGCGAGGATATTGTTAAGATCGTTATTCAATGATCTAGTCATGCAATCTCGTTTAACACATGCAGCATTCCCCCTGGATTCCGCAAGAGTGTCAAAGGAGTAAGCGAAATCAAGAGTACTGTCATCTGCGAAACTATGGATGGGATTGAAAGTAAGGGAAAGCAGATCATTAATGAAAATTAAAAAGAGAGTTGGAGAGATAACAGAGCCTTGAGGTACACCGGCATTTATGGGATGCGGTTCAGATGTAACGCCATCTAATACAACACGTATTTGGCGACTAGATAGGAAACTTTCAATCCATAATAGAAGAGGAGGGGAAAGACCAAGTGCTTTGAGTTTGGCTAAAAGGGCTGGATGCCAGACTCTATCAAAGGCTTTTGAAATATCTAGGGCAACGATTTTAGACTCACCAAAATTGTGAAGACTACGGTTCCAACGTTCCGTAAGAAAAGTCAGCAAGTCTCCAGATGAGCGTCCAGCTCGGAAGCCATATTGGCGATCGTTGATGAGATGATTAGTTTCAAGATACTTCATTAATTTAGAGTTAATGATAGATTCAAAAACCTTTGAAAGAATCGAAGTGATCGCAATTGGTCGATAATTTGAGGGATCGCTACCCTCTCCCTTCTTGGGAATAGGCTGAACGTGAGCTAGCTTCCAAGCAGTTGGAAATTTTCCTGTCGAATAAGACAAGTAGAAGAGTTTGCGCAGAGGTTTAGCCAAGGAAGAGGCGCAGCTTTTAATTAACAGGGGCGAAAAACCATCAGGGCCTGCGGCTTTGGAGACGTTGATCCCCTTAAGGACCCTGAACACATCCCTCGTACGAATGTGTATTGGCTCTTGTACACATTCACACGGGCGATGCAAAACAGGTGTTTGTGAAGTTGGTGGAAGGCGAGAATTTGAAGCGAATCTAGCAGCTAAAATATTAGCTTTATCCAGGGAGTCAACAATCACTTCACCATTATTAAGTAGTGAAGGTATAGAGGAACTGGTGAAATTGTTCCTGATGGTTTTGACCAGGGACCAGAAACCTTTGCTACCTTTGCGGCTTGCCAAGATTCTTTGTCTAATATTCTGGTCAAAAAGAAATTTTTCTCTCTGGATAATGGACTTGCAGGTGTTCCGTGCAGTCTTGTAGACTTGTTTCATTTCCGGACATGGATGCAATTGATAGGCGCGAAAAGCAGACTCTTTCGCTTTTATAGCTTGGTTGCACTTATCGTTAAACCAGGAGCGATCATGCTGTTGTTGAGACCTGCTGTAAGAATACGGAATGTATTCACGCATGCCAAGATTTAGTATGTTACTAAATTGTAATGTGCATTCATCAACATCCCTCGCAGCAAAACAGACCGACCAATCAATTTCTTTAAGATACTTATTGAGACTTTCCCAATCAGCATTCTTATAGTGCCAAAGAAGCCTACTTGTAGGTGGAGCAGTTGGGCGGCACAGGTTTGAGGTGGTAAATTGAGCCGTGATTAAACAATGGTCTGAATTTCCAAGAGGGGAACCGACTGAAATGGAATATTTGTCAGGATGGGATGTTAGAAACAAGTCGAGTAAATTAGCTTTATCTCCAGCTGCATCAGGAATTCGCGTTGGTGCATCCACTAGCTGTTGCAAATTAAATGATTCACAGAAGAGTTCAACGAAACGGCCCGCAGGACTTGTGGTAGAAGAATGTCTGAGCCATGGTATATTATGAACATTAAAATCGCCTGCCAGGACGATTTCGGAAGAGGGGGAGAGAGAAAGCAAATGATCAATATTGTTGGAGATATTGTCAAATACGGATACCGTGTCGTCATCAGACATATTTGGGCTGCGATAAAGGAAACAGAAGTATATGATGTGCTTGTGAAGTTTGAACCTAATCCAGATGTAATTAAACTCTGGATTGGCAGAAGGAAAATCTTGAAGAATAGTAAAGGCAACATCATTCCGAATATATACTGCGATCCCTCTATGCTGAGAAAAAAGAGGCACGAAGCTGTAACCAGGGACGTGATACTGATTAATATCAGCATCAGAAACGACTTTGGTTTCACTTAGCGCAAGAATTGCCGGATTTTTTGAGTTAAGGTGGCAGTACACCGAAAACCGATTTGCTCTTAATCCGCGAATGTTGCAGAAATCTAAAATGAAATTCTGCATGCTGAAGGCAAAAACAAAAAAGCAAAAAAAAAAACAAAAAAGCGACACACAGCAACACAAATATTTGGGCGCCGCCAGCAGCAGTCAACGACACAGCGAGGTAAAAAAAAACAACAATAGTGTTATGCCTATTGCTGCTTTCAATACCCCAGACCGTGCAGTTCAATGACCACAGCTGGGTGCACCCGGATTGATGATCAGTGACAAGTGCTAATGCAATTGCACTGATCACAGATGAAAAGAAGGAAAGGAAACATTACCGTGCTGCTGGCTTATAAAATGTTGATAGGGCATAGAAGAGCCCTTCAGTTGGCGGATAAAATTTATTTTAATAATTTATTAAATAACGGTCGCGTCGGATTTTTAAATTATTATTGTTATGGATTTATATGGAGACTGTTTAGCACAACACTTCACTCGTTTTAAATTAATGGAATTAATAGATTTGTTTAGATTAATCGATTATATCTACAACACGAGGCAACGTCCGATCGGATTGACTCCACGCACTTGACTGCGATTTATCAATTTCTGAATTTAAAGCGCATTTTGAATGCATTTAACATGGACTTGGTTCATAAAAATGTGGATAAATATTTGTTCAAGAGTTGACAAGGATTATTATTAGCATCGCCAAGCAATTTACGCTAAATTTAATTTACTTTTTTACAAGGAAGTTGAGAAATATTTTAAGTAGAATTTCTAACCGCCTGTTAATGAGTGGAAGAGAAACTTAGCTGAACATAAAGTCCTTAGCCTTATTGCCCTAAATTTAGTATAAATTTTGAGGGATGGGTTGGTGATGATTAAGATCCTTTGAAAATTGTGTCATACTTCATGCTGCTGACACGCGGCTACTTTGATAATACAAATTGTCATTTATGTACAACATATTCGTGGACTATCCGATGTTCTGGTTAACGTGCTCTCCCAATAATAAAATTGTTTCCATGGAGAAAAATTATAGGCTTAATACCCTCGCCATTAAAACTTTAAGAATTTCGAATGAAAACTTCAAAACGAAAATAAGTTTCAAATGTAAATGAACTTTTTCTTTGAAGTAGTAGGCGTTCTGGAATTATTACATGTCTGGTGTTGTATAAAATAGTAGCGTGTGGCAATATTCTACAGTTGATCAACTAGATTAGTCTATTCTATCGAAGAATTATAAAAAGCTTTGAATCGTCCTTTGAATCCCTATGCGCTAGACTTCAGAATTAAGAATATAAGTATCATCAGTTCTGTCGATCTTGATGTACTCGGTGTCGAAACTGAGAGGATTCTTTTGTGGAGGTTTTTAGAGAACCGCCACTTATTTAGAGTCGACATTTTCATTATAACTTGCTTTTTTTGAACAGGATCTTCTATCTACACCGCAAGTGCGCTATTGCGACTTTAATTTAGATTTTCATAATTTTTTTCGTGTTTTTTTCTGTTATCAGTAACCTCTTGGTGACGTTATGAATGTGTCTCTTGAAGAATTTTAGGCTTCACCAACTGTATCAAATGACCCTTCACAAACATGTATAGACTTCCATCTGATGTTCCGTCCACACGGGTTTGCCTTTGCATAGTAAAATGACATTTAGTCGCCTCTAAAGACTAAGTAACTAGTTAGATGTACTATGGGTATTTCAAACCTCGCCACACCTCTCTATATCTTCACTGCATTCTCAACGTCATTCGAGTCACAACCTTTCTTAATTAAACCACGTCAGCAAAATAATTCTCGTTTTACTTGGTCATGTGTCTGCGCATGACACATTCATGAGGCTAGCTAGGTACATCCTAGTTATCCCTCGAAACTCACTATGATCTGAAAATTTTGCAATGAACTTTTTTTTAAATCGCAATTATTCTTGTATTCCTGTATCTACTCTACGAAATTTAATCAGATACTCCTAGCTCATGAGAAATTTATACACACCGACTTTCTCCGCAAAAGCCATAATGTATAGAAAAATGTTTTTTTTAACCCTGCTTCAGAAATTCAACCGATATTGTTATTGGCTTTAGTCCTAACAATTAGCGCCTTGAGTTATTTGTTTTTCTGGCAGAAAGGTCCGAATAACGTAGCTAGAAATCAGCATTGCTCCCATTGTTTTCTCGTTGGCTTTCATGAGCTTTGACAACAACCCTCAACAAATTTTTTTCCTCACTTATAAAAAAAAGGGATTTCTTCTGGAAAATTGAAAGTTTTCCAATTGTACAAGTAGAAAAATCTTATGGTGGGATTGAAATCATAAAAGATATCTTTCTTATGAAGCAAAATTAAGGGTTTAGACTAGAAAATCACCGATGGTGTAGTATAATAGTGGCTCTTTTTAGAGATATCTAAAGCCATCCTTCCAACGAGGATAGATGGTGTGGCACACAGATGGTTCCAAAACGAACAGTGGCGTTGGGCTGGGTGCATACGGCTCCAGATGCCGTATATCAAAGGCCCTGAGCTCTATTCCTACCGCATTTCAAACCGAGGTAGTGGCCATAGAAGAACGCGCCAATACCTGCTTTATAGATCCATAAATGCTTCAACCATTAATATCCTTCTGTACAGTCAAGCCGCTCTCCACGCCTTAAAATCCTTTACTGTTAAGTTAAGTATAGGCTGAAAGTGTCTGCAAACCCTTAACAATTTATCAATGAGAAACAAATTTATCCTGACATGAGGGCCATAATGGCAATGAAATTGCTGACCGTCTAGCCGAAAGAAGAGCGGAAAGTCCCCATGTCGGACCAGAACCATTTTGTGGCACTTCAAAGTGCTACCTCAGAGCTACCCCTATTATCTGGGAGAATATCAAATATTTATTGGAGAGGATACAAGGACTCTGTCAGGCAAAACACTTTATTGATACGTCTGGTGCATAAACAAAGGAGTGGCAACTTCTTAGGCGAACAGAGCTCTGAGGTGGCACCTATACAAGATGGGCTTTGCCGAGCCTTCATCTTGCCGCTTCTGTTAGGATGCGGTCTGAGCGTGCGTGAGGTGGCACGCGACGGCGCATGCGTCATTTTTCATTCAAAAGCGGCTGTAAAAACTTCGATAATGGCTTCACGCGGCCGTTTAGAATGGATATCTAATAAAAAACTGGCACCATGCTGCAAATCAGCTCGGGCCAAACCCCGTCGGGACGCGAACTGGCGCCAGCTCGTCCGAGCTAAATCGTGTGGCTCGTGAAACCACGCGCCATGGGAACCAAGCTTAAAATGCCGTCTGAACAAATTATCACTATTATTACTGCAGCCGAATTTGCATGTAGAAATAACGTGCTTGTTCCCGCTGGCCACGGGCCTCCTCGCGCACGCTTACGCCTTATACTTAATTTAGTATCGTAGCCAAGTCGATCCTGCGGAAAATATAGGTTCTGTTTCGGTTATGATGAAATAAATACTTGTTTTCTCTAGGTACTTAGTACTTAAATAAGTATGAGAAATTACCTGATTGACACTAAAATCAGGGATTCAGTATATTTATGCTTAAATTCACATCATCGTTCGCCATGCGATGCAGCACTGATTTTCATCGTCATATTCATTATGAAATTTAAATCAACTTTAGCATTGATCGCTCGAACGCTACTTTCTATAACAGATGTATCTGCTCCTTTAATCTTTTAAAATGATTGCTCTATAGGATTGAGAATAAATGAATATGGTGGAAGAAATTGAAGACGTTGGTGCAACAACCTTTCGAGCATCATTTGTCTCGTGTATGGTGGCATTATCGGAAATTAACCATTCATTTTCTATATGCGAAATTTTATCTATAAGCTCTCTAAGGAATGAACAAAATAAATACGAAAATCATTGGTTTAATTGTTTATGAATTTAGTTTTATTGTTTGTGGATTTTGTTTAATTCTTTATGGCGAAGGTTTAATTAAATCTGAAAATGCTATATGAGGTCAAGAAAATAATTGATAGAAGGTTTTAGACGCTTGATTGCATCACACATCATAGATAATATGAAAGGATTATTATCTAGCATGAAACAAAGCACTTTTTATTTTTGAAATCGAATATGAACCGTACGTTGATATGACACAGTACAATAATTCCTTGGCCTCTAAGAAAACTGTAGGAAATTGGAAAAGCAAATCATTGACGAATCTTCTTCAGGCATTTAAACGCAAAATTTCAAGTCACCTGCCACGTTGAGCAAATGATAACTTTACGAAAGTTCCTCAACAAGTAAAATTATTTATTATGGGCTTTTAAAAGAGGGTATGGGGATGAAAACTGAAATATCCAGGTATACTCTTCTCGAAACATGGGCGAAAACTGGGGAATCAACTATAAATTAAAACTGAGCTATATTGGAGAGTAATAACCTCACGTTGGTGAGCTATGAGCGCAAAAAGCTGCTATTGAAAAGTAACTTGTTAGGTTGAAAGCAAGATATCGAACACAAAAAGGAAACCTAAGCTTCATTGTGAGTTTTGAGCTCAAAACTGAGTTTTGAGTTCAAATGTGATATTAGTTAGATCAAAAACAAGTACAATTTTACGATACTAATTCTTAGGATAGCCTAGTTAAATGCCCGTATGTAATTTCGTATGGTCACTTCTTAAACTAAGTTTTCATATCTATTTCTAGAACGGTTCGTTGAACAGTAAAAATGATTATAACCAATTTCGTAGGATTGCATATTCTGAAGAAATTTTTAGTACAATAGAGACTTCTAGGACTGATACAGTACGCGTACAAAAATTAAAATTTTATATGTCAACACCAAGAAGGGGTGCCCGATTTTATCCATTTTCACATTCGAATTATATTTATTAATTTCTATGGAAACAATGTGTACCAAATTTCGCCTCTCTACGTTGACGCGTTCTCAGACAGTGTCCAAATATGTAGTGAAAAACGAAATTTTTTATGGTAACCCTACAAGGAGTTGGCCGATTGGTCCCGTGCTCGAACTAGAAAGTCCGTATGTAAAATTACAGCTCTCTAAGTGCACGCGTTCTCAAGTTATCGTGCTGACGGACAGACAGGCAAAAATCAAAATAACTTCTAATATTATGCGTGCTTGGGTATCGAATTCATTTCGCTCTGTCATCATTATTTTTATGCGATACAATCGGAACGACAGACTTAGTATAGCCTTTAGATTTCATCTAGGTTATAAAAACGCCATTGTCATTGATTACTTAGTATTTGCAGCCCCAGTAATTTTTAAAGTTTCCGCATTTCACGATGGTATACTTTTAGTAGCCAAACTTTATTTGTTATCAGAGAAATTAGATGAAATCACTTTGTTACAAAACAAGTAAACCAACTCGCACGATCGAGACATTCGGATGGGTTCTCCCCTTAGCGCCACTTTACATTATCCTTTTTCTCGAGACTGAAAATCACTCTCCTTTGGTGTGCTTGCCATGCTATTGTTTGCGATTATGTTTTACGTTATTGTTCCTGTTTCAATCCAAATTAGTTTAGAATATGCTTTCTGTTAGAGGGCCTCTATATTTTAAAATAATCTGGGCCCCCATTTGGCTAAAGACGGTCATGGCCCTAGCCCAAACCCTGAAATAGAAAAACAACAATGAAATCGGAGGTGAAACTAATACATTTATATATTGGTACATAAAATAGTAGGCCGATTGCCCGTTTGCTTATAAAAGTTATGTAGGAATTTTGAATAGATGCGATACTACAGCTAAAACTGGCGCTCCTACATAAAAATGTGGTTTCTTTTACAAATTGTGGTTCAAAAGAAATCCAAGCTAGTTTTAGCTATATCGCAGCAGAGAATCAAAGCAAGAAGTTTATTTTGTATTCAGTTATTTTCATTGGAAATTAATAATTAATGGATTTTCTCAAATTTGTTCTACCTACTTGCTAGACTTTTTTAAATAACTTTTTTATCTATTCACTAATACTTGACTAAATAACATAATTACTTCGTGCGTAAAAGGCGACGTTTGTGATGAAAATGTAAATCGTAGGAATAGTTTTATAGTAGAAAACATGGATAGTTTTACATGGGTTTTTCTTTATTTAGAATGACGCAGTGGAGAGCTTTCCGATGGGGTAGTAAGCAAATTTACTTTTTTCGGGTTTTGTGGTGGGGGTGGATTTGCCAAAATGAGCCGTGGGCATGGCCGTATATATGGGGTGGGTTTGAGGGCGTCAAACCCCTCCCATTGTTGTATCCTATAGATTTGTTAATCTGCTAAGTCAAATTTTTATCTACAATTCTTTATATGTAGCGGCTCGCAACAATTGGTGTTATCATTTTATGTCTTTCTTCAGGTAGAGCAACTTTAGGAAAAACGTATGCAAAATAGAGAAAAACCAATAAGCAGTACAGTTTATGTATAATACATCAGTAGGTGGTAGCTTCCGTGGTAGACATATCATGATGAGCTCATCAATGAGCAATCAGATAGACGAACTGATGAAATATATTCCTGTTTGAATCATAACCGGGGAAAAAGTCATTTAGTTACTTATTCACAGATAGTGTGCTTGAGATATTCCATCTTTTTCAATTATTTAGAAATTTATACTTTGCTTCCCTTTTGTGCAATTTACAATATTAGATGAGCGCTTCGATGAGTTCATTATGAGTGTAACGATGAGTACATTATGAGTGTCACGATGAGCTTTATTAATGAGCATATCAATAAGTGAGTTCATAAATGAGAATCTGATTTTACGATTGATTTCATATATTTTTCCGAATTCGACGCTTAGTCGTAAGGATATGGACATTGCGTCTTGTTCAGTATATGGGTTACCATGGGCGCCTCCAAAATTTCGAATAAAATGGTGCATGTGAAAATAATTATTTTTTTCGCCGAATATTCCCAAAAATTTTTCAGTCCCTCTTACAAATCTTACATGGCTGCACGAAACATTTATTTCCAGATCTTCTCTTATTTGCTATTCGTGGAAGCCTTAATTATTGACATTTTTGTTCTTAAACACATTTTACCCCTTAAAATTAGCCGCAGAATATGTCTTCTACTACAAAATTGACTATGATTTATTCTAATTCTAACATAAAATTGATTTCCAAACCTTAAAATTTTCAGTAATAATTAACTACAAGCAATTAATCACATATATTATTATTTAGAAATACCCCAAAGGATATTTCCAAAAAAATGTTCCACCAGAAACTATTGTACATTGTGTGTTAACAAAATTTAAAATCAGTTCGACAAGATTATGCTTTTTTTGAGCTTTTTTGGTAAAAATTAATTACATACACCAATTGTAAATATGTAGATCAATTGATAATAAAAAATGAAAGCGAGGTAAAAACATACTAAGTGTATGCTTAACTTAACTCATATTATTAGACCTACTGAGATTTCGTAGAATTTGTATATTTACGGCTATAAACATGTTTTTATTTGAAATAAATTAAAACGTACTTACAACTTTAATACAGGGTGGGCCAAAAGTCACCATGGGGGCCAAAAGTCACCATGGGGTTTAAAAATTTAATAACTTTTTCGTTTATATATTTTTTTTATTTTTTTTCCTATTATTTATTCTCCAGATGTTATTTATATAATCTAAAAAAAAAATAAAAAAAATATATAAACGAAAAAGTTATTAAATTTTTAAACCCCATGGTGACTTTTGGCCCCTATGGTGACTTTTGGCCCCCATGGTGACTTTTGGCCCCCATGGTGACTTTTGGCCCCCATGGTGACTTTTGGCCCACCCTGTATATCACTAATTGAAATAAATAATAATTTAGTAAAGAAATTATTTGAGATGAAACAAAAACCACAATTTTCTGTAAATAGAAATTATATACATATAAAATACGGTACCTGATTTTTGGAAATTGTAATAATTTTCTGCTTTCTAAATGAAATTATTGGAAATATCAATGTAATAGAAACAGAAAAAAAATTTGTGCATATTTGTGAAAGGTCTTTTCACTATTTGCATCAATTTCATAAAAGATCTTTTTCATACTTTTCAATCCATTTGAAAACAGAACAAAATTTTGAATTCACGAAAAAATGTATCACAGTTTACACTGAAGCTCAGAACTTTTTAAAATCATCTTTTACTTTCATTAGATATTCACATAAAATTTATAATCCGCGGAAGGAAAAATGTTCTATCAAGGTCAGGGAAATTTCAGTTTGGGTTTGTCGTTTTACCAATTTATCCTGAGAAAAGTTTTGAAAATTTTCCATTTAAATTAAGTTCTTTTATTGATTTCGTACAATATCAGATAAATTTCATCCTTGCAAACATGTTTTATGTCATGCAATTTAAGTTAGAGAGTTTATTTAAAAATAAATTTGCCCATTCTAATCAGTTATATGTCGATATTCTTAATGTACCGCTGGAAATACGCTACAGACATTGGTCTGGACTTTGATTACACAAAATCCATGATTAAACTTTATCTTTTAACCTCTTGGGATATTATTTTATTTTAATTGCCTTTCTAAGCAGATGTAATATTTTTGAGTCCAAAATTTAGCTCCAAATTGAGATGGGCCTTTCTAAAAATCCAAAGGAGAGTAAAGTTCCGGTGTGGATAATTTACTTCAAATCAGGTAGAATTTTACCCATCTTAAGTATAACCTGTAAGGAGTTTAACCAATAAGGAGTTTAAAATATAAGTCTCTGAAAGGAGCTATATTTTCAAAGCAACACGTCCGAGTAGAAGAGGTATTCACGCACTGATGCAAAGAATGAGGCAAAAAAAAAATTTTTTTTTGCTCCCTGGACGCATAGATTCGATTGATTTATTGTCGCTTGGGAAAATTCGCTGCTGTGATTGACACTAGCTTCTGGCTCGTAATCTCAAGTGTCTCATAATGTCGAACATTGGTTTCACTTGGTTTGATTCTCTTGAGCATTTGTTATCTTCCTGACGGTCAGAGGTTAATGCAGGATTGTTTCTTACTCATATTATGGATACTTACAGGGATGAATCGACATCCCAGTAAGTGTAGGTTTATGCAGCATACTTCATAGAGTTTCAGTGGTTATTTGGACGACGAAAATATACAGTGTGGTGAAAGCTGAGACTTCATCATTTGCTAGTAGGTGAGTTAATCGTTTTCACAACCGATAACTTATTATGTCTCGAAGATTTTCGCGTGTGAATTCCACTTTTTTGACGTATTGACTTTTTTTGACGGCCTAAATAAAAACGAAGACAGCAACAATTTTTTTTTTTGACTTGTATTAACTGTGCTAAGAAATGGAAAATAATCTGAAAGTGCTGGGAAATAGCCTAACCACAAGACCTACGCAGCGACCATGAAGTTTTTTTAATCGTGCCAAACTTAATCCAATGGTAGCCTTTACTTGGGGCTGCCACCACTATAATAAGTGATCCGTGGGTCAAAATCAGGCGATGTACTACTATAGCGGTGTACAACCAACAAACCAACTTTGGTTGAATTGCATATTTTTAACCAAATGTTATTTTACTACTTTACACCGTTGTGTAATGAGGCTACTTTTGTACGTCAAAGTTTTTGGTAAAATCTTGGTGTATTTGTAGTGAATTGTAGATTTCGCATATCCTGAACTTCTGAGCTTAATGAATTCGAGGCATCTTCGCTAATTTCACAGTACGGAACGATGTTCAGCCTGTCGCAGTCTAGCCTTTTTTGAGTATTTCTCTTGGTTTGTCGGTTTTTATAAAAAAAAAAAAACTTAATTCAACTTAAAGTCTACTGCTGGTCATAGAATTACTCTTGTGTGTACTTTCTGGAGCATAATAGGCTGTATGTCATCAACGTCTATAGCAATTTGTAGGGGACAAAGCTGTTTACTACCCAAGAGATGTTTTTTTTTTATTTTGTATTTATAGAGTTGATTTCAACCGATGAGTTATTTGTTCTGAACCCCAAACGACACTGATGTCTTTATAGTCTCGACCGACAAAGAGTATTCATCAAAATACTGAGGGATTCAGCAGAATATTGCGTCCAAATCTCATTTGAATTCTTCACCAAATTAACGTCTTCTTTTGATGTTGTCTTGCTAAATCTTGGAAAGTCCTTTGAATGCATCCAGTGGATTTACAGTCATTCATCTCATTCAGCTTCTTTGCACTTCTGAAGTCATCCTTGTACTATGCCAATACTTATATACTTAGGTAGAATCGAAAATATAATTTGTCAGCGACATTAATTGCCTGCAAAAAATTTATGTCTCAAAGTGTAACTTCAAGCGCTTGGCTGAATTTCTTCCATAGTCTAGGATTCCTACATGGTTTAAGAGTCTCGGTCTTAATTAGTCGGTGAGTAATGAGAGTTATGTGATAGTTAAAACCTCTTCCCAGCCATTGAAATCTTACAGTTAGCCTGGTTACATAACACGAATACCAATTTAATGAAAAACTTAGCACACCCCTTGTTGTTTTCTGAACTACCCAATTATTTGCAGTCCAAATTTCAACTTTATAGTGGGTGTTAGTTCCGGAAATTTTCGCGACAGCGTGAGACTTCTGTCAGGAGCTACATATTTATACAAGGAAAATAAACTGATCATCCTTGCCTGTGCATTTTCTGATTTATTGTCTGTCAAATTTAGGAATCTTTTTTTATTTAAGATTAATGGTTCCAGACTTACACTTTTATTTGGGTTTTTATGGTTGTAGAGAAAATTGTACAATTCGACCTGGATACCTTTTACAGATAAGTCATTGTTCTTGAATTATGTCAATTTCGTTTGTTTCCTCTCATAGGAAAACAAGTAAATTCTGCGAAGTACTTCTATGGTGCTGAAAGCTAATCCAGAAGCATTTCGAATTTGTTTTGGTGTTGTTAGTGGTGGTTATTTCCTGTTCGTCTACGACTTCTTCTTTGCTGGTATCTGCTGTATTCCAGGATTGGCAAGTTTTATTTTGTCAAACATTTTATTATTGTCCGCCTTCTCTAGAACCTCTTACGCACTCATCATTGATCTGTAGAAATTGAGACATGTGTATATTTACCGATTACCATTAGTCTACATTTTTGTTCTTCAGAGTGCTCTGCAATACTAAATTTGGATTGCATTTACTGATTTAACCAAGCCCGCGGCTATATAGAGTCTTTTATTCGTTACATTGCAACTGACAAATAATTTATCATCTTCGATATATCTTTTGTGTGTGACTAATTTTTTACTTTAGTCACGAAAAGTTCCATTCTTTATCATCTGTTTTTTTTTTTTTTATATATATATAAAATATCGATGCAACGAAAACTTCCACGCATGGTGGTATTGTTCTGCTAAACAAAGTCGCTAACAAAAACCTTCCTGTCATTTTAGTAATGAAACACAGCATGTCTAAGGTGAAGTATGTTATCCCAAGTATCCTACAGAGATCTGAAGTAACTATAAGTCTTGGAGTCCTCTGTAAATGTTTGACAGAGAATAGTTCACTTGGTCACATCATTACAGTTTGCCATTAAAAATTACTTCATAGATTGTTCATCTTGCTTGTGTAGACACTATTTGCCCTGGGCGCTAGTTTTGGGAGCGACAATACGATGGACTTCTGAACTCATAAGTAAACGAGAAAAAATCTAATTACAAGATGTGGAAATTTTTTTCAGACCATACTTCACACTTCAGTCTTCTTTCCGGAATCTAAAAGCTCCTTTGCTGACATCATACTTTAATTTGTGTCTATAATTTTACTTTTTATTAGATTTAGGTATGTAAGCCTCTGTAAGCTAATTAAACTAAGAATTCCGCTAACTTCTCAAATTGTACCTTTGTATCATATATGAAATGAATTCAAATATTGCACAAATGTACTAAAGTGGTTTGCAGCCCTATGTTCCCAATCATCCACCCAATATAAGGCACGAGCACGGGGTTGCCAGAAAAATGTTTTTATGCCTTTTAAATATAGCCGTTTTAGCCAGACTTAAATCCTTTGAATCCGGCTAAATCCTTTCAACCTGAACCGCAGTACTCCAGAATTCCTACCCAGAGTTTTTTTTAAAACCGTCTCAAATTTTAGTGGTTTTAGCCGTGAACATTCATATTAAAAATCGGTTAAAATAAGAAACTAATCTCTAACAAATTAAAATTTTTAATTTGTATTTTTTGTGTTAATAAAATAAAGTGCATTTGTAATGATACGATTTTTTACTTTACAGTTATTTTAAAACAGTTTGAGATTCAAACGACAATTGAGATCTATAATAGATCTAACTTAATTTTTTTAATTTCAAGTTCGTTAACTATCATTATTGTTTTAAGTTCAAATTGTTTTTAACTATTCTGAATCTAGTTCCAGTATGCAGTATATAATAGCTAATCTATCATATACATATGGTGCCTAGTATATCCAGGAACTGTAATACAATTTGCTTCATGTAAAGATTATTGTTAGAAGGGGCGGCAATTAACGTCTGTGCCCTCCCCCCTCAAAACTTTCTAGATCCGACACTGCGTAGGAGAACTCTTAAAACGCCATGATTGATAATCTTTGCAATATATATACGCGATATTGAGTTTCCTTATTTTATATGTAAAATTCCTCCCATTTTTTCTGTATATATGTATGTATATGTAAATGGACAGTCATTTTTTTTCAAAAATCATCATAATGAAATTAAAGACTACTTCCAGACAATAAATAAAAAATTTCTCATTTTCTTTTCAGGACAAGCTCATTATAATTACCCAGCTGAAAAACATTTTATAACAACTGAAGATGGCTACATTCTTGGCATGCATCGATAGCTGGCCTGGAGCAGTACCGTTTCTTCTAGTGCTGGATAGCTTTGCAACATATATCGTAGTGGAACCATCATCAGCATTAGGTAATTTACGGAAAATCTTTGTTAGTCATTTAATTGAGTTATTAAAATTTTATACGGGATAGGAATCACTTTGAAAATTAACCGATGAATGTATTTAAATCAAAAACAGAAACAAATAATTGATTTGGAGTTACGGCAGTTGTGAATGGTCCTTTTTATACCATAGATGAAATCTAAAGGGTATACTAAGTTTGTCATTCCGTTTGTAACACTTAGAAATAATGATGGTAGAGCACGCGTATAACATTAAAAGTTATTTTGAATTTTGTATGTCCGTCTGTCCATCCTCACGCGTGCACTTAGAGAGCTTAAATTCTCCATATGGACTTTCTTTTTTAAAAAATAAAGTAAAATTAAATTCGAAAATGGGACAAATCGGCTAGCTCCTTCGTAGCAATCGGGCAACCACCTCTTGGTGTTGGCATATAAAAATTTGAGATTTTTACGTATCCTTTGAAAACGATCAGTCCTATACGGTTTTGGTGTACTGGAAAGTTCTTCAGAATATGAAATCCTACAAAATTGGTTATAATCATTTTTGATGTTCGACGAATCATTCAAAAATTAAACTTGCGCATATGGGTGACCATACGAAATTACAAACGAGCATTCATCTTGGGTATCATAAGAATTGGTCTTAGGCCAATTCTATCTTTTTTACTTCTAACTTTTATTTTCGGATCATAAATCATTTTTTTTCTTAGTTTTATAAGTTTAATAAAGAATATTTCCTTTGACTATCGTGAAAAATATTGGGAACAGCGGAAAAAAAAGTTTGGTTGGTTCTGGAAAAGTGATTTTAACCTTAGTCTTGAAAGCACTGGTTACTCACAGCTTGCTCAGCAAAAAAGTGTTTGTTAAATAAATTTTTTTTCGATAAATTCTATTCTAAGCAAGTAAAAGTTTTAACTTTAAAATTTATGGTAAGGCACCTACCTACGGGGTCATTTTTCCAATGCTTGAGATTCTGTTTTTGTTTTTTTTCTCTCTCTCGGTCTCTAAGAGTTAAATAGAAATAAAAAAGTTTTTAAATAAAAATATTGAGAAAAATATGTGGTACACAAAAATCTTAGGTCTTCTTCCGTACGGTGTGTGTAGGAGAGATGAGTAGGTAAGATACATTTACTTATTCCGTAAATTATTATGAAGAAGAAAAATTTTATAGGTAGATATTTACCTGTCACGAAAAAAGCAGAAGAAAAGTTCTCTCGAAATGAAAATGGGTTGTAAAATTCAAAGAAAATGTTTTCGGTTAGTAATAGGTAGAAACTTGAAATCATGGACTGTGCTGACTATGTACTGAAATATATATTTAATATTTGGAAAATTCAAAGCTTTTATCGCATCCACGCAATGAGAAGGTATAACTCAATAGGACGATATTGTTTTTCTAAGTTTTTGATGTAGTTTTTCTTGCTTTGATATAAAATAATTATGTAGGTACCTACCTAGCTAAATTTACTAGTTCCCAATTAACGTTCGTCGCTATTAGCTAAAATTGCAAAAGAGATTAAAATAATCTTTAAATCATATGAAAATGAAAAACCGAAAACAGACAGATCAGGATGAAAATGTAAATATTTCCCCCTTTAAAATTGTCATTAAAATTCTGTCTGTCACCTTTTCAATGGGTCTAGTAGTGCTGTCTGCACCACCAAAGAGAGAAACAAAGAAAATAATGATAATCATCATATTTCCCTTCTCTTCTTCAAAAAATTAATAAGGTTGCTTGATTTCATTGGTTAATATGTAAAATGCACAACGAAAGTTATTCTCTTCTACAATTCCATATTTCGTCAGAAGAGAGAGAAAAAGAAAATATTCATAATTATCCACTTTGCCTTCTCCTCTTCCGTAAAATTTCATGCTTCATTTCAATTTTGAATAAAATACAAAAAACTTAACTTCTTCACTTAACGAACATTTCGGTCATGCGCAGTAGAACTTGATTTTATATTTCGGGTGGAAATTATCTGAAATTTGCTGATCGCCTGGTATTTGCTGTTTCTTTCAAATATACAATAGGGAATGAGATGAAATTTATTAGAAACGATACGGCCGGCGTAGACATTTTGTTTACATAATTTATAGTAGTGGCATTGATAGTGAGTGAGTGAGTGATATTGAAAATATGCAGAGGAAATTGCAATGGGAAATATTTTTGTTTGACGAAATCATGATTTTAGTAACTTAACCCAGCTAACGAAGTTTCACTACCTAACAATGGCATCTAAGAAGTTGGTAAATATATATGTATAAAAAAAAAAGAAACAAAAATAGAAAATAATTAAATTACTGCATGTTCCGCCCTTTTCTTGTCGGTTGAGAGCGCGTTTTTCTATCAAGATAAAATTTCTGGTATCGGTTGGGTTTAGAAATGTTAAACACTTGCAAAGAAAGAATTAGTTAATAAAATCCACACCATAGATAAATTTCAGCCAATGAAAAGATGCACATACACTACTCCTTAGCTTGACGAATATTTCGGTTAAGCATAAGCGCAGTATAGAACAGAATTTTACCGAAAGAAATGCTTTTGGTCATGATCTGATCTCATGATTTTTGTTATATGCTGTTTCTACAAGTTATACAAGAGTGAAAGGGCTGGAATTACAAAATATAGCAATTGATAGCGGCAGGCATATTTCGATTTAGTTTTTTTTTTCTAACCTAGTGATACACTTCTGCCAATAGATAGCTCCGGGGGTATCGAAATGAGAAATTTTGTGGCTCAATGAAATCAAGATTTTCGTATAAGTTTATTTCAGAAAAGTTTTTCGATATTCTAGTATAATTTATATTTATTTCATATTCGACTTTTTCTCATGATCTTGCAAGATAACATTTCGACTAGGAATTTAATAAAATTTCATTTCATGTATGTATGTAGGTATGACGAAACCTCCTTAAATAGTTATTTATGAATTTTCATATCGCTTTGAAAATCAGTACAAGTGTGTCCTCATAGTAATTTAGTCTGCATTAAATTAAATTTCTTCACGAAATTGCTTTAAAATTAATTATTTGTCACCATTTTATCTAGTAAACGTTAATAACGTAAAGTTGAAGCTACTTTTTCCCAATTATTTGACCTACCTATAGGGTTGCATATAAGTATGTATAATCTTTATGTCAGGACTCCATTAGCAATTCAATTTTAGCACTTCTACGGCCAGATTTGTTTTCTTTTCGGCAATAGCGTAGGCGTATCGTAGACGCCAAGAGTATAAAAATTAGAAAATCATCTGCCCTAAATGAATATTGAATTGCTTTATAAGATTTTTTTTCTTAGCTCATTTTTAAAACTTTCACTACTGTGGCTAATCAAATTATATTTAAATTTTTTAGTAGCGGCATGTCTCGCTCGTGGTGAGATCGATTAATCTAAGGTGGAACGTAATTGTCACTAATCAATATAAATATTAACGGCTGAATTTCAAATACGTTGCTAATGCAAGTTAGATTTATAAATCAATCCATAAAAGCATTTTAACGAATAGGCTGAATTTAATGGGCAGGTAAGCAGACATTTGTATACATAAAAATGAATCATTGGAATTTTCGATGGCACTAAGTCGTTAGATCGCATTTTTATCCTATCTGCTAAGAATCAGAAGACGTTAATACCTAATCATTTGTGAAAACATAATTACCTAATTTAAAATTAAGGTTTATTAAACAAATACTAAGCATACCTACATGGGTACATATTTTCCTTTATGTAATTTCACGAAAATTATCAACATCCCGATACCGTATTCGTATATATGTATGTATGTAGACAGTTATCATCATTTGTAATATTTCGGATTACGATAGGACCAAAAAAGCGTAGCAAAATGTTATCAATTGCAAAATTTCAAGAAACTTCTAATATCCATCACAATACTTAGCAAGAACTTCAAATTATTTCCAGCATCAATATCATCACTATGATTGGATGGGATTTCCCACGTGCCTTCATTGTTCACCTATTCAATATACGCAATTTGTTATATGGATGTCCGTCCACCTTAAAACAGTCTACATGGACATTTTTTTTTGCAATCTTCGAGTCTTTCCATTATTTTAGAATTCGTTCGATCTAGCCAGATTCAGGTATTTTCCAATTTTTTACTTAGAGCTTATGGTTCAACTTTACTACAACGTCCCAGTTTTTATTATTGTCAAGTATATTATTACGGTCACATTATAACAGTTTTCCTACCTAAGATCTTTTTGTGATTTCAAAGCACTCGGATGTACATACATATTGCCGTGGATACTATTTTTCGGAGTACTCCCAATTTCCTAATTAAATTCATCTCTATGTTCTACGCATGCTTAAAATTTACGAAAAGTTGTGATCTTTTATGAATTAGTATTCTCAAAATTTTAGAGTAGGTAGGTTCCACAACTCCTGTCGGTAGTAGATCTTCCACTGCTTAGATACCTATGGCTTAATGCTTCAGTGGAGCCAGGTCTTTATCTTCAGTTATAGTTACTGAGAACGCTGTCGTCTCCAGGTACTTTGTTAATTTAAAGCTATTTTAGACAGCACTATTCGATCTGCAATATATTTAGTATTTGATGTCGTATAGGTTTACTGTTCCTTGTACCGAAGGCACGGAATTATAATCCTCTCGTCAACAACAAAATTTTTAAAATTTCTTCATTTGATAGTAGCATGGCCAGTTTTTTCACGTGGTCCCTTGTATCTAACAAAAAGAAATCTTAAAATCACTGCAACATGTTGCGGTCGTACTTGTAAAATTATAACGGCCCTTAGTGTACTGCTTGATCTTGCAAATGCTTCTGACTGAACTACTTATAAGTGAATTTTTGTTTTTCCAAATCACCCAGTGAATTTATAAGGAATTTCTTAAGCGAGCCTATTCTCAGTAGATCTAATGCTGAAAACATTTGATCTTAAATATTTATAGTAGCATGCCTGAAGAACCTGTTTTGGGGCCCTAATATTTTGCTTTTTTATCAATGATATTCCTGGTATTCTCAAAGCATATTTATGCGGAGACAATATTGATATTTCTGTATTTATCCAGACAATTTGATTTAATAGAAGATTGCATCCATCGTGAGGTTCTATATAGACTTGAGCAATATCGTCGTTCAGAATTTGCTGCTACTTAATAAAAAAAACTTTTCTCGCTGATATTTCGCTCATATGATCTGAATATTCCTTTCTTTTTATAAATTTATGCTGACGTATATGTGTAGGAATATGAATTCTTTGATAAATTTCACCAGTATTTTCTAAAGCTGACTTAAAAATCATTAATGTTAATTGAATAACATCAACCAATTCGCTATGTCTACTCAAAATATTGACAATTTTAGAAGTTTATATGCATCCAAAATATGGGTTATTACCATGTAGAATTTGACTACGCATTATATTTGTGGGTTTCCTCTTTATTTTATTTCTTTTGCAGTGGAATATGAAATTTATTAAGGGATATCCTATAATATTGCGATCTAAACACAAAAAGTTGTTATTGAATACATTAATTTAGTTTTTTTTTCTTTTTTGTGATATGGAGAGATGGTGAGAGAGCTTTAGTATTTCTGAATTAGGACTTAACTTCCACACTGAAAAAATAAGTTTGTTTCTCATACTAATCCGATATGTTCACGCTACAAACTAATCTGTAATTTTAGGTCCAACAAACTTGTTGGTTACTGTAATGCCTACTTCATTATAGTTATAGATGCAGTTTGTAGCATTCAGTTCGTTACTGCAACAATCTGCCAAAAATTGTTAGTTTTTACCACAAAGTTCAATTAGTTATAAAAACGAACTATCTGTTTTTGCCACAATTAGTTTGCTCCATTACTAAACTGAGTTGCTTGATAATACGAACTATGCTCATTAATACTACAACCAGTTTGTTATATGTACTGCGAAGGATTTTGTAAATTATACAAATAGTTCCTTATAACGACAAACTCAACAGTTGGTTTTATCATTAAGCCTCCCACTTTTCACGTTGTTACAAGACACATTATGAATTAATATATATAATGTGATACTAATTAATTATTCACACTTGCAGATGTTTTACCTGAAGACATAATATGAATAAAATAGCGAGATAGTATTTGCATAATGTTTAATTCAGACATATTATGCTTTATTGACAGAAATATATGATTTTTATTAATTTAATAGTAATTTAATAATTATGATTAGTTTTTAAGAAATACTTTTGAATTACAGTAACAACACTCTATAAGAAAACAAACTATAATTGTATGTAATTTTAGATACTTTTAAGTATATTTGTTCTTTTTTATATTTTAAAGCAGTATTTAGATAAATTGTTTATAATACATTATATCAATAGCAAATTTACTTAGTAAACGCCACATGATAGCGTAATGGCTTTAAATGATTTGAGATTACTTTCATCGCGGATGAAGGAACGAATTTAAATACATGTATAATATTTAAAAAAAAACATTTTTCGTTCATAAATTAAAATAAACGAGATATCAATATGGCGAATATCTCCATTAGATGAAACACCATCTTTTTGTGAGAAACTAAAAGAATTATAGTTTATATATTTCAATAGCCCATTTTAGAAGTTAAGCTTATAGTATCTTATAATTAAATATTTGAAAAATTTTAGTAATTCAGGTACAAAATAGTAAGCCAGTTACAAAATAGATCGACTACATAATATGCAGATTTAATCGTAGAAATCCGAAAAGAGTTTATATCAGAATATAGTTATTTATTAATTGCAAATATTTCTCTCTTATAGTTAATACAAAAAAATTCGAATTCAAAATAATTTTTATACAAATTTCATTCGAATGGCAGTCACGATTTAAATCTGTATTAATCCAAGTTAGTTTTTAAATCGTACAAGTAATTTAGTTTTTAGCTTATGAATAAAAGTAGAATTATGTGTGACTTCATCTAATCTTTTAAAGCAATATATCCCTGTTAAAGCAATTTCGAAACAAAAATTTATTACACCCAATACTTTTAATTCCTCTATTCCTAACAAAATATTATCACCATCTACGATTATAAAAATTATTTTATAAAGTTGTTCAAAGTTATTCTTAACAGCCATTCCAATCTTGAATGTAGTACTCCCAATTTTAAGAAATTTAGTTGAAAATATTTCACGATCCCGTAAAAAACCTGGTAAAAGTGCACTAAAATGTGTATACTTAGGGAGCATAGTGCACATAATAGAATCCCCATCACCCACTTCTGTTTTTATATTTAACCCAGTTTTGCACATTAAACGATATGCAAATTTCAGCTGGGACTTAATTGCTAAAGTTTTACATAAATTTTTCCTACAAGTTGTTACAGAAGCAGCCAGTTTAAACTGTTTATGCTTGCCTTCAAGTCTCATGGACCATATTTTTCTTAGAGGCCCCAATTCCTCTATAATAGATGGATAATGCACCATAAAATGATGCTTTGGTTTCAATTCCCCTTTAAAAAGTCTAATATAAAGTTCATGATGCTCTTCTATAGTGATTTGCAATGCTAAAATATCCTGTTTACTAATTTCAAATAACATAACAATATCAATAATTTTAAGTAAAGCTAAAATGAATTGCCCAATTTCATCTTCTACAATAAGACCGTCAACAATGATGGGGAAATAATGCACAAAGCTATACATTTCTGAAGCTGACATTTTAAAATGACAATTTTTTATGTGTTCTAATTTCACTGGCGAAAAATTAATATCTGTTCCTGCAAAAAATTTCTCAATTCTCTTGTTTAATTCATCTAAGCTAATTATTCTGTTAGTTACGTAATATTCTAAAACGCGGGATATGTCATAATGACACACAGCTTCAAAAATGTCGTGCATAATATCTACAGCCTTATTATCAAGAACATGGAAAGAGGGTATTCTATTAAAATAACAGAAATCTTTGTATCCGTATTGCTGTTTATCTAAATGATTTAAATAACTAGATTTTTTTCTTAATAATAACTTATCTTCAGAACAGGAGGTTTTCAGCACGCTTTTAGTTCCTGTGCAAAAACGACAGTAATAATTACTGTTAAAGGAAGTCGTGAATCCAAGTATGGAATTAAGGCCTAAATTATCACCTAAAATAAGTCCCAATTTGAATTTAACGGACACTTCTTCAGAGGAAATTGTTATAATTATTCCTGTCTCTTCTAACTCAATTAGCTCATCTATTAAATGTTTTAAAATTGGTTGATATCCTAATACTTTATTGCGACTCTTAACAAACATAACCGGTAAAATATTTTCTAATTGTGAGGAGAATTCTGGCGGAATAATGGGAATTTGCAAATAGCATCCTAAAATCGACTGAGCACCACTATGTGATCCAAGGGCATTTCCCGTTTCAAAATCGTCAAAGTATAGATGTATGGGAAAAATGATTTCATGTGGTAATGAACTTTTAAGTTTTTCCTGCCATACACTCCCTTGAATAAAATTAACAAAATTTTCCTTTTCGGTTTTAATGTTTTGAACATATTTTATCAAACGATCAAAAACTGAAGGTAATTCTAAAAACTTTTTAAGTGAGAGACTAGGAGATACGATTGTAGCATTATTAAATTCGCGGCCGTTGTATAATAGAGGATATACTTTGGGCTCTATGTATACAGTGCTTCTTTCAAGCTTACTTAATATTTTGTGTTCACTATCATAATCTTTAAATGGTTTTCGACAAATTTCAATCAGCTGATTCATTTCTGCAGGCTCATTGATAAAGTCTTCCATAAAGTCAGCTATCCTGTTAAGTATAGAATCAGATATATGATCCAAAATTTGTCTTGCCTGCCTGCGGTTCATACTATTTTCATTATATAATTTCATTGTAAACAAGAACAAGGAATCTTTCAGACCAGATAGGGATTCCTCTGAAGTTTTTACCGGAATCGTGCTATTTTCTTCTGATTGTATTACAGGGCTTTTACACAAATTATTACTTATTGAATTTTTTAAAGAGCTCTCACTCAAATTTGATTTAGGCTGTAATGCATCTAATGGATGAGCTGTTTTGAGATGTTTTTGAAAGGATCGCATTGACTGAAATACTCTAGGACAATTAGGCTGGCCACATGGAAATAAGCTTGAAGAGTTTACATTGTGAATGTCTCTTAAATGTTTCGAAAGAGTTTTAGTACTTTGGTATAACTTTTTACATGAATAGCAAGTTAATGACATTATGACAAATCGGCTATTAATGAAGCTACGCTAGAAGACTTAATATCTAATTTAGTTTCTATATTATAAAAATACCTTTGTATGAAGGTCCAAACAAGTTTCGATTCTCTTGGATATTCTGCTTCGAGTGCATGAAACAATTTAAAGCATACATCTAATGCCTTCTGAAAACTGGTGAAGGTGTAAGATATTCCGTTGAAATAAACGTTAAATTCAGTATTCGAGATGCTATCTACTCCAATTGCAATGATTAGCGGTTGAAAAGTTAAGTTATTATTTAAACATCTTTGAGAAATTTCCTCTAATTTATCCCGCACTTGACATTTCTCCTATAATATAAAATCTGTATTACTAAATATTCTTCACATTTGGCGTCAAGTAGGGTTACCTCAACAGTTAGAATAAAACTTTGAATTGTGTCGATAATAGAAGGCTTCCAGACGCCGATTTTACCCCTTAATAATAAAATTGAACACAGCAGCGCGGCAAGTATACAATCTTTATAATCTGTTAAAATAATGTGTATTAAATAATTTGTTGGAATAAAAAATTATGAAACTACCATCGGTAATATCCTTTGATAAAAGTTTCACTAGTAAATTTTTTGAGTAGGAGTCCTTTATTTGTTTTTCATATACTGGCAAGATTTTAGTTGAAAATTCAGCCCACTTTGTAAAAATAGCAAGATCTTTATTCGGATATATTCTATTGAAATCTAGTTCAATCTGTGAAACATATAAGTACTAATCTTTTCATAAAATTATCTATTTCTTCTGGTAAATACCAATGTGTATCCAAGAGCATGTTTCAATAAAGGCCAATCCAAAACTGTTTCCTGAATTTTTTTCGTAGAGTAGCTACTTCTTCTAATTGAGAAACATTCTTCCCACTTACTGATCACTTCGGGCCAAGGGTGATCATTAAATTTTAACCAAATTCGCGATTGCTCAAGATCTGCAATATCTATTGATAAAAGGATTAAATAAAAATTTGTTTAGATTTCTAGGTAAAACACTATAAAGCTAATGTGTAGTATTTTGTCATAAATACGAATAATATAAATCAAATGATAGGGTCTAAGACATATACTACTCAGGAAATATCAAACGTTGACTTCAATTTAACCTTTTTGTTCGGTGCCTGCCTGTGATGGATGTGCTGATACCGGATCAGTGTATTCCTCCTCATTCAACAACTTTCTTTTACTAATGAGTCGAGGAAACATATCCAAGTTCCTATATTTTCGTATGTCATTATAGTATCGATTACACAGCTTTCCCTTCAGGCTATTATTTTTGGCCTTTGCTATGAAATAAGTCTCCTAGAAAAATTTTAAATTACATAATTCTAAAAATTTAAATTTAGACAGCATACAGTAGATTCTTTAGGAAACATATTAACTATTTCGAGCGAGCAATGTTCAAATATAAGTTTTGTCATTGGTTTTTCAGCATTTATAAAATATTCACTAATGCATTCAACTAACTTCTGTCTGGATTCTGCATTTAACCGACCATTAACTTTAAAATATTCCTGTACAAATTTTCCTTTTGCGCAATCTAATATTTCTTCTAGGCTCTGAAATTACGGAATTTCCAATATAATGTAGTTTGTATACACATACATTTTTCTTTTATAATACCGGTAGATTGGCTCCTGAATTGTCCACTTTGGCAGGTTTTTTGGAAGAAGTTGGTGTGCCAGTTATAGAGTCACTATTCAGAGCGCTTATGAACCAAGGCTCCGGTTCTACTTTCAAAATATATATATGTATTAAATAGGTTTTAAATATTAGAAATTATATGTGTTCCATACATTTCGCTTCTTCCACTCATTTAAACGAAGCCTAAATTTTATTCGCCGGCCTAGTTTTTCATTTGGGAAAAGTATTTTTAAATCTTCTTCTTCCAAATTCAGAAAGCATTCGTAATCAATTTCACGCTCTATGTAAAAAATAATATAAATAATATATGTGTTTGCTTGAACCGAACTAGAAATCAAAGTACTTTTAAAATCTTCTATATACTCTTGAAAACTCCAGTTTATCATTAATTCCGTCATCATTGCTTCAGAGTCAATAATTTCAATGTTTTCTATATTTGTCATCTGAATACAACAAATGGAGATAAATTCATTGAAAGACCAGATTTGATATTATAAAAAAGTTAATAACTCACAATCAGTAATGGTAACTTAACTAATATTTTATAATAACACGCTGGTTAATGCATAAAACTTCTTTCTAACACATGTTTAATGAGAATTGTACTTGACCCAGCACTGCAGATATAGGGTTTTTAAATGGAAATTTTGGAATTTTAACATTCTTGTTTTAAATTGAATCCTAAAATTTTCTGTTAGTATACGAACACTTTTTATTCAAATTAAAATTATATATATATATATATAATTATATATATATATAATTATAATTAATAATTTGTTGCAATCACTTAGGTGTACGGTTAAAAAAATATTATAAAAAATTAAATTAACACTAGAAAGATTGAAATTTAGTATATACCTACATTTCCCAAAAGCAGTGAAAATGACAGCATTGTGAAAGAATAACTAAAGCAGAAAAAATAATTTGTAATGTCATTTGGTATTAATTTAAAAACCATCAATTTTTTTCTTAGAAATTTGCTGGAAATTTATTCTTTAGAATTTGTATACATTTTTGAGGCCGTCAACTGCACACATGTAGCCACAGAGCGTGTCTGTCGTCGGATCTATCTATGTCCGCTTTGACCTGGAGATAAATAGGCCCGCAACTGACACCTCCAGCTGCAAAATCATCTCAGGAATAGAGTGGGTGGCCGCACAGCATTTTGCCGCTAGCGATCAGCCGGCTGGGGTGGTTCTTGCCACCCACATCCCCTCGATGCTTGTAAGCTGTGCGTATTTCCGCGAAATAAGATACCAACTCCTCTTTTACTTGGACCTCGGACGGACAGACGGACAAATAAAAAAAAAAAAAAGAAAAAAAAAAAACCCAGTATGACGGCTCGATTCCTTGCCCGCTTCGCTAGTGCAGTCTGCAAACTGTGAAAGAGAAACCTGGGAGAATGTAACAAGGGAAAGAAAATGCGAGCATGTTCCAAGCTGTAAGGATAAAAATAGAAAAATAGCACAACGCCGGACAAATGACTTTCACCCGGAGAGCATTCGACGCAGAGGAGAGATGAGAGAGTGTGAGCTAATGTGGACTCCAGCTGTTGTGGGAGTCCTGGCTTTGACGCGAATGGGCCCAACGCCCCCATCCACCCTGGCTAAGGTGTCAAAGCCGAAATGTTGTCCTTAGCCCCATTATGTGTATGTGTGTGTGTGTGTGTGTGTGTCTACCCCGCTGCCATCACGCCTCCCGTATAAGTACGCCTTAGATCGGCATCAGGCTTGAATAACACCTCATAAAAAAAAAAGGAAACGAAAGCAAAAAGGGAACTCCAACGTCTGTCTCGAGAAGGCAAGTCTTAGGAATCACCCACCGCAATCACTCTGCCTTTGACATCACATCCATGGTGTACAATGAAAACCTGTAAATAAACTTATGAGTACCAGAGGAGGAAGGCAGGCAAATGGAAAGACACTGTCATACGGTAGCTACTGCTTTCAGTCGTAGCAAAGACAAAAAAAATTTATTATTCGTTTCTTTATCGTTCACATTTCCTCCGTTCTCACCGGGTATTCTTAACTAAGGACTAGGCCCTACTAAACTGCACCTAAAACTAAGCATCTAATGATTATAAAATTTTCGTACAGAGAAACTTCCTAACATAAATGTAGATAGATAATTATGACCAAAAAAAAAAAAACAATCTAAGCAAACGTATGTATACACTCGATATAAAGAAAATTCAAAATAAAACTTACATTGCAACACATGACTTACGAGCGTTCTTCAGATCATTCTACAGCTTCCAGTCAAAATCTGCCAAGCGCCAAAGTGAAAGGGCGAATAAGTTGCTTGCCTCTGACCGCTACCTTTTGCTACTGACCACCATGTAGTCAGGACTATTTACGGGTGTTCCCCCCTGGCTTCTTACCAATTAGCATGTTATGTTCAGCACCGTATACAGACGTAGCCGTGTAATTCTTTGCACCAAACAGGACTTGATCCTTATAAACTTACTTCTGAACGTCGCACGGCTTCCTGGAGTTGTTCTACAGATTATCGCCGGGTCACCAATATGCAACTAATTTGTATGATACACATAAGAGGAGAGTATCGTATCGAATTTAAAATTTATAAACTTCACTAATTTATCTTGCTTTTTTTTTTTTTTTCCTTTTCACGGAGTGTTAATGTTCTCCCTAATATGCAGGTAATTCAATTTTGAATTCGAATTAGCTTAATCAGCGATAACTTGAATAACTTCATATTTTCTTTACAGTTCTCCGCAATGAAAATTAATAAGCGGCACTATGGCACAATACACAGGTAATTAATCTTTAATTACGAATTAATTTGTTAAGGAAAACTTTAATAATTTCATATTTTCTTTACAGTTTTCCGCAATGAAATTTGGCACAATATACAGGTAATTAATCTTTAACTACGAATTAATTTATTAAGCAAAACTTTAATAATTTCATATTTTCTTTACAGCTTTTCCGAAATGAAATTTGGCACAATACACAGGTAATTAATTTTTAACTACGAATTAATTTTGACAGAGGAAACTTTAATAATTTCATATTTTCTTCACAGTTTTCCCGAAATGAAAAATTACGAAGCGGCACTATGGCACAATACACAGGTAATTAATTTTTAATTACGAATTAATTTTGTCAAAGAAAACTTTAATAATTTCATATTTTCTTCACAGTTTTTCCGAAATGAAAAATTACGAAGCGGCACTATGGCACAATACACAGGTAATTAATTTTTAATTACGAATTAATTTTGTCAAAGAAAACTTTAATAATTTCATATTTTCTTCACAGTTTTTCCGAAATGAAAAATTACGAAGCGGCACTCTGGCACAATACACAGGTAATTAATTTTTAATTACGAATTAATTTATTAAGGAAAACTTTAATAATTTCATATTTTCTTTACAGTTTTCCGCAATGCAAATGACGAAGCGACACTCTGGCACAATATACAGGTAATTCATATTTAACTACGAATTAATTTATTAAGGAAAACTTTAATAATTTCATATTTTCTTTACAGTTTTCCGCAATGAAAATGACGAAGCGACACTCTGGCACAATATTCAGGTAATTAATCTTTAACTACGAATTAATTTATTAAGCAAAACTTTAATAATTTCATATTTTCTTTACAGCTTTTCCGAAATGAAATTTGGCACAATACACAGGTAATTAATTTTTAACTACGAATTAATTTTGACAGAGGAAACTTTAATAATTTCATATTTTCTTCACAGTTTTCCCGAAATGAAAAATTACGAAGCGGCACTATGGCACAATACACAGGTAATTAATTTTTAATTACGAATTAATTTTGTCAAAGAAAACTTTAATAATTTCATATTTTCTTCACAGTTTTTCCGAAATGAAAAATTACGAAGCGGCACTCTGGCACAATACACAGGTAATTAATTTTTAATTACGAATTAATTTATTAAGGAAAACTTTAATAATTTCATATTTTCTTTACAGTTTTCCGCAATGCAAATGACGAAGCGACACTCTGGCACAATATACAGGTAATTCATATTTAACTACGAATTAATTTATTAAGGAAAACTTTAATAATTTCATATTTTCTTTGCAGTTTTCCGCAATGAAATTTGGCACCATACACAGGTAATTAATCTTTAATTACGAATTAATTTAGTCAAACAAAACTTTAATAATTTCATATTTTCTTTACAGTTTTCCGTGGTGAAATTTGGCACAATACACAGGTAATTAATATTTAACTACGAATTAATTTTTTTAAGGAAAACTTTAATGATTTCATATTTTCTTTACAGTTTTCCGCAATGAAAATGACGAAGCGACACTCTGGCACAATATTCAGGTAATCCATTTATAGTTACGAATTAATTTAATCGAAGAAAACTTTACTAATTTCATATCTTCTTTTCAGTTTTTCGTAATGAAATTTAATAATCGACACTTTCTGTAATTTTGAAATGTTTAATCAAAGAAAACTTTACTAATTTTTATTCTCTTCACAGTTTCCAGCAATGAAAAGTAATAATCGACACTTTATTTCTTTCAGATATCCACCTCGACGTTTTAAACTAGACTGCCTCGATTCCAGCAGTCTCCTCAGATTCGGTCGTTCTTCACTTCATCGCCACCGACAGGCGAGCGTTTTTTCGTTTCTTTTGTTTTCGATCGGTCGACTGCCGAAATCTTTCCGGGCAGCGGTGCTGCTAGCTAAGTACGGGTGTGCGTGTATCATTTTTAGGCAAAATTGTTGCTACCGATTATTTTATATGGAATTTACTTGGAATTCTTTTTCGGTCGGGCGTGCAAGAGTCTATTGTGTGTGGGTATCACGCGATATTTTACGGCTAGGCGAATTGCCGTTTTTTCGTCTCCTGGAGGTTGGTGACTAGCGGTAAGTCCGAAAAATTGTATTTTGTGCTCATTTTGCACATTTTATAATTTCTCGAATGAAAAATATTCTGCTGTTGTTGTTGTTCCTTTTAGATCTGGACTTGAATGCGGGTATGTATAAATATATCTTTATATTTTCAGGAAAATTTTTTTTTTTTTTTTTTTTTACATGATGAAGTAGCATAGGGCTACTTCGTGAAAATATATAATTTTTAATTTTTTTCAGGAATTTTCTAATATGAAGAAGTAGCATTGGGCTACTTCTTGAAAATAAATAAATTTTGAATTTGCAGGAATTTTCTAATATGAAGAAGTAGCATAGGGCTACTTCTTGAAAGTAAATAAATTTTGAATTTTGCAGGAATTTTCTCATATGGAGAAGTAGCATAGGGCTACTTCTTGAAAGTAAATAAATTTTGAATTTTGCAGGAATTTTCTCATATGGAGAAGTAGCATAGGTCTACTTCTCGATAATATACAATTTTCTAATTTTTCAGGACTTTTCTAATATGAAGAAGTAGCATAGGGCTACTTCTTGAAAATAAATAAATTTTAAATTTTCAGGAATTTTCTCATATGGAGAAGTAGCATAGGGCTACTTCTCGGAAATAGCTAAATTTTATTAAATTATATACCCTGGGAAATCATGGGGTTTTCTCTACAGACGTAGAGAAGCCAAACAAAAGTAGCGTAAGGGGGTATACGCTACAGCGTGGGGACGACCCACGGAGATAAGAGTCTCAAGCCGGGCTTTGACACGAGACGTATGTCAGGATACGCCCTAAAAGGGAATAGATTCACTCACCACGCGCCCAACGTGGGGACGACCCACAAGAGTCTCAAGCCGGGCATACACTATACCCTAAATTATTGAGAAATCAGGTCCCATCTGCGACCCTGATTCCAGTTCGTCTTGGACGAGTGAGGACTGATCTATAGATAGACGTCGTCTATCAACTCGACTTGTCCAATGAGCTGACCAGGAAGAGGTGTAGCGACCGGTTTATTGGGTGCGGGAATGTTTGGCTCGAGACTACGACTTCGTCGGTGAAATGCCGCTACTCAGCGTTCTGTGTTCGGCTGAATCCGGTCGCGACATCCCGGAAATCCACCCCAGTCCCAAGCGAGGAAATCGTTTCGTAACAGATAGAATTCATCTATCAACTCACTCAGGATGACGGAAGTCCCGCGGGATGCAGCAAGCGGGTTCAAGCTCTAAGAAAATTGAAGAAAGGACAGGAAAGTAAAATCCTTCAGGTGAAGGCTAACCCAGAAGGGGCTAGTACCAAAGACTAAGACCATCTAAACGTGATAGTTTAGAGATAATACATTATATACAAAAACTCGCTAAGACTCCCTCCGCACTCGCTAACGCTATGACACTCCTTAATTTGAAGAAAAATGGAAGAAAGGACAGGAAAGTAAAATCCTTCAGGTGAAGGCTAACCCAGAAGGGGCTAGTACCAAAGACTAAGACCATCTAAACGTGATAGTTTAGAGATAATACATTATATACAAAAACTCGCTAAGACTCCCTCCGCACTCGCTAACGCTATGACACTCCTTAATTTGAAGAAAAATGGAAGAAAGGACAGGAAAGTACAATCCTTCAGATGAAGGCTAACCCAGAAGGGGTTAGTAACCAAAATGAAAAAGATTTATCACCCACCACTGGAGAAGTAGTAAGAGGGTTTACGATAACCTGTAGTTCACAAGTGAAGCTTGCCGGATGCCTTCTTAGGGCTACCGAGATAGGCAGTTTGGCGGCCTGCTTACGAGAATGAAAATAAAACTTAGCCTATAATAATCATTCACACGATAAAACCGATCTGGTCCGACTGACAATTTGACTAGGAAAATGACTTCTATTTTAATACCATTAACATAAAAAAACTAGAGAAACCGCGACAGTGATATTGACGGTGAATACTGACACTAGACACTAAAATTTGACGCTACCTGCGATTGGTCGTTATTATGTTAACAGCAAAAAGAAAATAAATAAATGTGACACGCGATCCAACTGTACGTCAACAATACTCAAAAGAAACACTAAGAAACAAAGGTGTCGGCATGACGGAACAACGCAACGACACTACGACCCACACAACAAAAGAAATAAATTTCAGCCACTGCTGAAAACAAACAAGAAGGAAAAAAAAATGTTTCTCCTTATAGCTCTCTCTTTATCTTTGCTCTTTGCTCTTATGTTTATATCAAAAATAATCGGGCGAAAATTGTGCCAGATATGATTAGAAAGAAAAAAAAATTTTTGCTCTTATGTTTATATCAAAAATAATCGGGCGAAAATTGTGCCAGATATGATTAGAAAGAAAAAATTTGTCTTATGTTTATAACCAAAATAATCGGGAGAGAATCGTGCCAGATATGATTAGAGAGAAAAAAAAATTTTTGCTCTTATGTTTATATCCAAAATAATCGGGCGAAAATCGTGCCAGATATGAAAAAAAAAGAAATTTGCTCTTATGTTTATATCAAAAATAATCTGCCAGATATGATAAAACCCTGTTTCGAAATTGCGGTTACGTGCTGTAAGTGCTGATAACGTTTTACATTTATGAACGGGATGTTGGCAAGATGGGTCAACGTAGAAGGCACACACAACACCTCGAAGGATAATCTTTTGTTTTAACTCTCTCTCTCTCTCTCCACTCTCCGTCGTCCGCTCATCAAGGTGTTAATCGCTTAAAATCGGCCTAATCGCTTAAGCCTTCGGTCAATCCATACCAATGGTTATCTCTAACAGGGGGAAATTTTATCATTTGGGAAGGGACTGCAATGTCAAAGATCGGAACTTGAAGGTTTCCGTCTCACATTTGCATGATCGTGACAAGCACTCTCTTAGTCAAGGATAAAAATCAAGAAGGATGAACATCGTTCATCAACTTGGCAAGAGACTGAAGTCAACTAATCAAGGAAAGGTGAGAGGTCGGTGATCAAGTGGCTGCTGGTACTCGAGTAAGAAGCCGTAGCGGTGATGTAATATGGTATAAATTAAAAAGAAACAACCTCAATGTATAAGATATATTCATCCTACTTCGATAAACAACTAACCCGAAAAAAAACCAAAATCGAAAACTAATCTAAACAAAACTATGGTAAGATTAAACTAACAACTCCATACTTTCTAATAATCTTATCTAACTACCGCAAAACCCAAATAATCCTTACCATAGCCTAACCATAAGATAATAGCGGCGGTAAAAATCTAAAAACTAAAATAACATGATGGTAGTCCTACCACGACGCTATTCAAATGCCCACTTAGCTAGCTGAGCTAGACTGGAATAACTACTAATGACTATACTAGTTACAAAAGCTCGGATGTAGTAACTAACGTCCATGACAATACTACTCACGATAATCGCTACGGCAAGGAGTTTTATGAAAGTACCCACGATATCCTAAAGATATCTATGCAATATACTAACTACATTTAGCAAAAGACAACTTATACTAAAATGACTGCAAGACTAGGCGATATGTGCGATACAATATCATATTTAGATATGCAAAAAAAAATTGTATATATATATATAGAAGAAACCGATAACTATACTAAAGACACTGAGGTACGATAGAAGTAACCTAGCTAAACTGCAAGAAGACTCTGACACAACCTACCGATAATCGGAATACCAGCTCGATTAAGATACAATATATCTGGGACGAGATATGAATAACTAAAATAAACTGACGTCAGCTATACCATAGTATCCAAGACACTAACAAGCTAACGGAGCAAGCACTAGGTCAGTTGTGCGGTATACTACTATATTAAGCAAAAAAAACTAACACACGATATGGATATCCACGATATCCGCTAAGGTGCGATGCGATAATTGGGGTAAAAAAAAAAACCCATTGATATGAGGATAACCCAAATAGCAGGCGTCCCTGACTATGAGGAATCGATGACTAACCTATTTCAATGATAACTAAATTCCTATATCCTAACTCAACTCAAAAGTACCTATAAAGTATCAGCCCTAACATACGCTAAGATAATCCTAAAGTCTTAAAACTTAAGACACGATGCAGCTATACCTAAGCTAACATGGAGGTTAGTAGTTAACCTCAAAATAACTGTCATAAGATAGACAATGATACTGGAAATCTAATACCTAAAATAAGCTACGATAACCGAAATACTATAACGATAAATTAAGAATAAGATCCAAGATGCGATACGGTAACTAGGTATTATAATGATAAAGACAATGCAAAAAAAAAAAAAAAATCTCCAAATAGTAATGAGTAACTCCAAAATAAACGATAATACGGACTTCTTCCTGGAACCAACAGAAGTGAACGGAAATTTAATTCGATCAGTATGCGTCGCATACAACGTTCATCAACCACTAATCGACTTAGCCTCTCATCACTTTACATAGGGAAGGTTCATGGGGACTAATAACAAAATAAAGAAGGAAATCAACTGACTTCACCTCGCGTGGGACTCCGCTCCAAGAACACCGCCTCGGAAATGCATCGATCACTCCAAGTCGGATACCAATCTAGAGGATGCTCAACAGCCATCCTCCCGTCAGAATGATCGAAGCAGCTCCAAACAGAGTCACGGGAGCGGAGCGCCACGCAAGCGCGAAGCCACAAATGGTGAAAGCAGAATTCGAGTCATCAGAACTGCCAAGCTGCATCAAATCAACAAGGACAAGGTCAAAATGGATGAACGTCGTTCATCAACTTGTTGAACCGAAACAGCCGTGCGGTTCCTTAGCCTCTCATCACTTTAAATAGGGAAGGTTCATGGGGACTAATAACAAAATAAAGAAGGAAATCAACTGACTTCACCTCGCGTGGGACTCCGCTCCAAGAACACCGCCTCGGAAATGCATCGATCACTCCAAGTCGGATACCAATCTAGAGGATGCTCAACAGCCATCCTCCCGTCAGAATGATCGAAGCAGCTCCAAACAGAGTCACGGGAGCGGAGCGCCACGCAAGCGCGAAGCCACAAATGGTGAAAGCAGAATTCGAGTCATCAGAACTGCCAAGCTGCATCAAATCAACAAGGACAAGGTCAAAATGGATGAACGTCGTTCATCAACTTGTTGAACCGAAACAGCCGTGCGGTTCCTCAGGCAGGCCTGCATCGTGTGGTCAGCTCTTCAGTAGCCGCGAACCAAAGCTTAGCTTCAAGGATGGTACGCGTTGCGCACAAAGCTCGTCGGCCACCGAAGAGACAAGCACTTCAACCTAAAAAAAACTTGAGCTCGAAAACCATTTTGACTTGACCGAAGGTAACTAGTTACCAAACATGCCGCGAGGACCATAGCCGAGCAACCCAGCCGCCATACAAAGACCGAGCCTAACGAGAGCCAAAAGGGAGCTATCATGGGAGTAACGCACCCCACAGAAGCAAGAAGAGCTCTACGTAAACCCAGCACCTTGTATACGCCAGGCCAATCACTTGCGTCAGCTTAAAACATACTGAGGTCTTACAAAACAAGAAACAAAAAAAAAAGATCTAATAATGATACCAAAAATTAAGAAATGATTCTTGACCAGAAATAATCATAGAAATAGTAATTGCACTTCAGTCAAGAAAAGCTTGACTAAAGGCCGAGAAAAAAAACCGCTTGGGCGCCATTTGTAACACAAATGGGCGACCAGAAATATCAGAAATTAATCTTGAAATAATAAAATCGCGCTTTAGTCAAGAGAAGCTTGACTAAAGCCAAAAAAAATCCATTTGGGCGCCATTTGTAGCACAAATGAGCGACCAGACAAAATCATCAATTAAAACTTGAAAATGCACTAAGACTTTTATCAAGAAAGGCTTGACTAAGCGATCGGAAAAATAAACTATGAAACTTTTACAGCAAAACCTGAATTCAAAGCTTGTATAGGAATGAATAATATTGATTGCACTTTAGTCAAGAGAAGCTTGACTAAAGGCCAGAAAAAAAAAATCCATTTGGGCGCCATTTGTAACACAAATGGGCGACCAGAAATATCAGAAATTAATCTTGAAATAATAAAATCGCGCTTTAGTCAAGAGAAGCTTGACTAAAGCCAAAAAAAAATCCATTTGGGCGCCATTTGTAACACAAATGGGCGACCAGAAATATCAGAAATTAATCTTGAAATAATAAAATCGCGCTTTAGTCAAGAGAAGCTTGACTAAAGCCAAAAAAAAATCCACTTGGGCGCCATTTGTAGCCACAGAGCGTGTCTGTCGTCGGATCTATCTATGTCCGCTTTGACCTGGAGATAAATAGGCCCGCAACTGACACCTCCAGCTGCAAAATCATCTCAGGAATAGAGTGGGTGGCCGCACAGCATTTTGCCGCTAGCGATCAGCCGGCTGGGGTGGTTCTTGCCACCCACATCCCCTCGATGCTTGTAAGCTGTGCGTATTTCCGCGAAATAAGATACCAACTCCTCTTTTACTTGGACCTCGGACGGACAGACGGACAAATAAAAAAAAAAAAAAGAAAAAAAAAAAACCCAGTATGACGGCTCGATTCCTTGCCCGCTTCGCTAGTGCAGTCTGCAAACTGTGAAAGAGAAACCTGGGAGAATGTAACAAGGGAAAGAAAATGCGAGCATGTTCCAAGCTGTAAGGATAAAAATAGAAAAATAGCACAACGCCGGACAAATGACTTTCACCCGGAGAGCATTCGACGCAGAGGAGAGATGAGAGAGTGTGAGCTAATGTGGACTCCAGCTGTTGTGGGAGTCCTGGCTTTGACGCGAATGGGCCCAACGCCCCCATCCACCCTGGCTAAGGTGTCAAAGCCGAAATGTTGTCCTTAGCCCCATTATGTGTATGTGTGTGTGTGTGTGTGTGTGTCTACCCCGCTGCCATCACGCCTCCCGTATAAGTACGCCTTAGATCGGCATCAGGCTTGAATAACACCTCATAAAAAAAAAAGGAAACGAAAGCAAAAAGGGAACTCCAACGTCTGTCTCGAGAAGGCAAGTCTTAGGAATCACCCACCGCAATCACTCTGCCTTTGACATCACATCCATGGTGTACAATGAAAACCTGTAAATAAACTTATGAGTACCAGAGGAGGAAGGCAGGCAAATGGAAAGACACTGTCATACGGTAGCTACTGCTTTCAGTCGTAGCAAAGACAAAAAAAATTTATTATTCGTTTCTTTATCGTTCACATTTCCTCCGTTCTCACCGGGTATTCTTAACTAAGGACTAGGCCCTACTAAACTGCACCTAAAACTAAGCATCTAATGATTATAAAATTTTCGTACAGAGAAACTTCCTAACATAAATGTAGATAGATAATTATGACCAAAAAAAAAAAACAATCTAAGCAAACGTATGTATACACTCGATATAAAGAAAATTCAAAATAAAACTTACATTGCAACACATGACTTACGAGCGTTCTTCAGATCATTCTACAGCTTCCAGTCAAAATCTGCCAAGCGCCAAAGTGAAAGGGCGAATAAGTTGCTTGCCTCTGACCGCTACCTTTTGCTACTGACCACCATGTAGTCAGGACTATTTACGGGTGTTCCCCCTGGCTTCTTACCAATTAGCATGTTATGTTCAGCACCGTATACAGACGTAGCCGTGTAATTCTTTGCACCAAACAGGACTTGATCCTTATAAACTTACTTCTGAACGTCGCACGGCTTCCTGGAGTTGTTCTACAGATTATCGCCGGGTCACCAATATGCAACTAATTTGTATGATACACATAAGAGGAGAGTATCGTATCGAATTTAAAATTTATAAACTTCACTAATTTATCTTGCTTTTTTTTTTTTTTTCCTTTTCACGGAGTGTTAATGTTCTCCCTAATATGCAGGTAATTCAATTTTGAATTCGAATTAGCTTAATCAGCGATAACTTGAATAACTTCATATTTTCTTTACAGTTTTCCGCAATGAAAATTAATAAGCGGCACTATGGCACAATACACAGGTAATTAATCTTTAATTACGAATTAATTTGTTAAGGAAAACTTTAATAATTTCATATTTTCTTTACAGTTTTCCGCAATGAAATTTGGCACAATATACAGGTAATTAATCTTTAACTACGAATTAATTTATTAAGCAAAACTTTAATAATTTCATATTTTCTTTACAGCTTTTCCGAAATGAAATTTGGCACAATACACAGGTAATTAATTTTTAACTACGAATTAATTTTGACAGAGGAAACTTTAATAATTTCATATTTTCTTCACAGTTTTCCCGAAATGAAAAATTACGAAGCGGCACTATGGCACAATACACAGGTAATTAATTTTTAATTACGAATTAATTTTGTCAAAGAAAACTTTAATAATTTCATATTTTCTTCACAGTTTTTCCGAAATGAAAAATTACGAAGCGGCACTATGGCACAATACACAGGTAATTAATTTTTAATTACGAATTAATTTTGTCAAAGAAAACTTTAATAATTTCATATTTTCTTCACAGTTTTTCCGAAATGAAAAATTACGAAGCGGCACTCTGGCACAATACACAGGTAATTAATTTTTAATTACGAATTAATTTATTAAGGAAAACTTTAATAATTTCATATTTTCTTTACAGTTTTCCGCAATGCAAATGACGAAGCGACACTCTGGCACAATATACAGGTAATTCATATTTAACTACGAATTAATTTATTAAGGAAAACTTTAATAATTTCATATTTTCTTTACAGTTTTCCGCAATGAAAATGACGAAGCGACACTCTGGCACAATATTCAGGTAATTAATCTTTAACTACGAATTAATTTATTAAGCAAAACTTTAATAATTTCATATTTTCTTTACAGCTTTTCCGAAATGAAATTTGGCACAATACACAGGTAATTAATTTTTAACTACGAATTAATTTTGACAGAGGAAACTTTAATAATTTCATATTTTCTTCACAGTTTTCCCGAAATGAAAAATTACGAAGCGGCACTATGGCACAATACACAGGTAATTAATTTTTAATTACGAATTAATTTTGTCAAAGAAAACTTTAATAATTTCATATTTTCTTCACAGTTTTTCCGAAATGAAAAATTACGAAGCGGCACTCTGGCACAATACACAGGTAATTAATTTTTAATTACGAATTAATTTATTAAGGAAAACTTTAATAATTTCATATTTTCTTTACAGTTTTCCGCAATGCAAATGACGAAGCGACACTCTGGCACAATATACAGGTAATTCATATTTAACTACGAATTAATTTATTAAGGAAAACTTTAATAATTTCATATTTTCTTTGCAGTTTTCCGCAATGAAATTTGGCACCATACACAGGTAATTAATCTTTAATTACGAATTAATTTAGTCAAACAAAACTTTAATAATTTCATATTTTCTTTACAGTTTTCCGTGGTGAAATTTGGCACAATACACAGGTAATTAATATTTAACTACGAATTAATTTTTTTAAGGAAAACTTTAATGATTTCATATTTTCTTTACAGTTTTCCGCAATGAAAATGACGAAGCGACACTCTGGCACAATATTCAGGTAATCCATTTATAGTTACGAATTAATTTAATCGAAGAAAACTTTACTAATTTCATATCTTCTTTTCAGTTTTTCGTAATGAAATTTAATAATCGACACTTTCTGTAATTTTGAAATGTTTAATCAAAGAAAACTTTACTAATTTTTATTCTCTTCACAGTTTCCAGCAATGAAAAGTAATAATCGACACTTTATTTCTTTCAGATATCCACCTCGACGTTTTAAACTAGACTGCCTCGATTCCAGCAGTCTCCTCAGATTCGGTCGTTCTTCACTTCATCGCCACCGACAGGCGAGCGTTTTTTCGTTTCTTTTGTTTTCGATCGGTCGACTGCCGAAATCTTTCCGGGCAGCGGTGCTGCTAGCTAAGTACGGGTGTGCGTGTATCATTTTTAGGCAAAATTGTTGCTACCGATTATTTTATATGGAATTTACTTGGAATTCTTTTTCGGTCGGGCGTGCAAGAGTCTATTGTGTGTGGGTATCACGCGATATTTTACGGCTAGGCGAATTGCCGTTTTTTCGTCTCCTGGAGGTTGGTGACTAGCGGTAAGTCCGAAAAATTGTATTTTGTGCTCATTTTGCACATTTTATAATTTCTCGAATGAAAAATATTCTGCTGTTGTTGTTGTTCCTTTTAGATCTGGACTTGAATGCGGGTATGTATAAATATATCTTTATATTTTCAGGAAAATTTTTTTTTTTTTTTTTTACATGATGAAGTAGCATAGGGCTACTTCGTGAAAATATATAATTTTTAATTTTTTTCAGGAATTTTCTAATATGAAGAAGTAGCATTGGGCTACTTCTTGAAAATAAATAAATTTTGAATTTGCAGGAATTTTCTAATATGAAGAAGTAGCATAGGGCTACTTCTTGAAAGTAAATAAATTTTGAATTTTGCAGGAATTTTCTCATATGGAGAAGTAGCATAGGGCTACTTCTTGAAAGTAAATAAATTTTGAATTTTGCAGGAATTTTCTCATATGGAGAAGTAGCATAGGTCTACTTCTCGATAATATACAATTTTCTAATTTTTCAGGACTTTTCTAATATGAAGAAGTAGCATAGGGCTACTTCTTGAAAATAAATAAATTTTAAATTTTCAGGAATTTTCTCATATGGAGAAGTAGCATAGGGCTACTTCTCGGAAATAGCTAAATTTTATTAAATTATATACCCTGGGAAATCATGGGGTTTTCTCTACAGACGTAGAGAAGCCAAACAAAAGTAGCGTAAGGGGGTATACGCTACAAGTATTGTATCTCAAAATAACTCCAGTCGGCCACCAAAGTGAATAATTCCACCGAAACATTTTCTGTAAATTTCTAAGTAGAAATTAATGCTTATTGCTCAACTCATTGCTCATGAAATTGCAATACAGGGGCGAACAAGTCATACAAAAAATTTAAGAAATTCAATAATAAAATTCATTTAATTAATTTAAATTTCCCAAGGACTCAAAATGACTACTTTTGGGCAATATAGGTATAAAACATACATAAATACAACTATTAATAAATGCATTTATGTCATGTATAAAAAGTCTTAGAATTCTATGTTATAACATATAATTTTTTTTTCTAAACGAAATTAAAAAGCAGTCAAAATGAATTCTTTGGGCAATCCTGTGTTAATATTTTATAAAACAATTAGAAAACACTTACCTTAGCTTATTTACCACTTCTTTAATAATTTATCACAATTAATTAATGCACACCTCACTCGGTAAGTATACTTAAAGCCAAATATAAATTCTTATTGTTAACTGTATTACTGTTTATTTACCGCTTGTTCAACAAATCACGCACTCAATGAACACCTCACTCGGCAAGTACTTAAAGCCAACTGGTAACTTGCTGAATTCCGTCTAATTATCTATAGGTTTCATATAAATTTGTATCATTTACAAACAGTTCGTAGTTGAAACACACAGTTCGTAGTTGAAACAAACACTTATAATATGCCATTGTATATATGACGGAGAGTTTTGAATTGTTACAAACAGTTTTTAAATGCTACAAACTAAGTATTACAAACTACATATGTATATAGTATCGAAAGTCCGTTAGGGGGTTTGTTTTCTTCATGATCAGTTGGTTATATTAACAAAAAGTTGTTTAATGAAATGAACCAAAATTAACAGACTACTTTTTGTATTTATCACAAACTTATTTTTTCAGTGCATCGTCAGGAAAGAAATTGTAAGACTTCTAAAACAAAAAACGAAAACAAATGAAAGCTAGATGGAAGCAATTACTCAATAGGTAGTTATTTTCAATATAATCTAGGATTTTTAGTGCCTACTGAGACCTTGCATGGGATCCGGAGCTGGCGATATTTTGAGTGGTCGTGGGGAATCTTATCAATCGATTTTGTAACTTCTTTATGTTCGTTCTTTTTGGTTTCTTCGTCGTTGTAAATTTCGTCATTTTCAAGTAGAGTATTGATATCCGGGAGGGTAACGCAATGGTCGAACACTGATTTTCGGAAAATGCACATTTTCTTACATTTGGTCTTCTTTAGATTTTGTCCTAACTCAATTGGGAAAGTGAGAAATTTAAAGAAAAATAAAATTGGTGGACTCTTTTTTCAAGATGGCGGTTGCAACACCCCGCAAACTTAAATTTTTACCTCTCTCCCAACGACCCCTCAAAAAAATCGTAGAAATAATATTTCTTCGCAGCGAACCGTTTCTATTCAATAACGGCTCGAAACCTTTTTGGCTTCGATTTCATCATGGTTTTCTTTGGTATCTTCAACCACTCAATTTTTATTTTTCATAAAGCTGCGTCTAGTTGGAGAATCCATGTCCTTTTGAATTACCTTTGAACTATATTCCCATAAATTTTCAATCGGATTCAAATCCGATGATTACACACAGGCTTATAATCGATCCTTTCATTCTGGTTCTATCCAAGTCCTAATTAGTCGCAATTTTTGAGTAATGCTTGGGATTTCAGTTTTATTGAAAACTTTAATGGGCATCTATCTTTAACTGCATATGGAATCTTATCTACTGTTTTCTAGGATATGTTTGTATTAAAACCTTCCATTTGGATGTTCATAATGGGGCTGCCGCTGAGTCCTGCCCAGGAGAAATATATTCTCCATGTTATGTTTTTAATTCATGAAAGAGTATCACACAGTTTGCCATTGTTGTTAAGTGCTTTTCCCATATTTTTCGATAAATTTCTTGTCTATTATTTTGCTTGTCATCTACTTGGCAGTTTAACCTCAAAGACTCGATTTCTGATCTTGCTGTCTGTTAATGTAGTTGCTCACGACAAGAATGTTTATTGCTATTGAATAACAAATAATTTGTTTTTTTACTAGATGTATAAAAATTCATTAATATTTTCTACTTTTCTTTTATGGAGTGATTATTTGCATTTGTTCATTCTTAAAAACGGTCAGAAGCTCGAAAGTCGAAGATGCAGCTTATGATGGTGTGTGCATTGCTGTAATGGAGAAGATCTTACCATCTTGAACATATTTCATACAATTTTTGAAAAACATCCGGGAAAAAGAATATGGTGGACTATTCAGTGGAGATGTGGGAACATGATCTGTTGTGCCTGCAAAGTAAGGTTGCAATATTGCTCCGAAAATAGTACTGTATTGAACTCTGCTCCAAGTTAGAGCGGAAAAATAAAACAAAAAGATGTTTTACACTATCTAGAATAAAAAATCCTGTCAGTTGAAGGTAAAACTCTAGAGGAGAGCTTTTGGAAGAGCAAAATATTTTTCAGCTCCACTTAGATGCTCTAGATACAAGCAAAAATATGAACTACCGTAAGTCAGAAATTTGAGGATTTCAATAAATCTTTAATTCAAAGCTTTAAGATTTATGCAGAAAAAAAGTTTATATCTAATATAATTTCTTGTGGCCATCCAACTCCTCTTACTGTCGACTAGGTCTCCGTAAATCCTTATTTTAAATGGCTTTCTAAGGAGATGTAATAATTTTGAGTACAAAATTTAGCTCCAAATTGATGTTGGGCATTTTTAAAAATCCAAAGCAGAGTAAAATTCCGGTGTGGATAATTTACTTCAAATCATATAGAATGTTACCCATCTTGAGTAACCTGTAAGGAGTTTAACCAATAAGGAGTTTAAAATATAAGGTTCCAAAAGGAGGTTTATTTTCGGAGCAAACGTCCGAGTAGAAGCATTATTTCAAGCCCTGATGCAAAGAATGTGGCAATATTTTTTGTTTTCTTTTGCTCCATGGACGCTTAGCCTTGACTGATGTATTGTCGCTTGGGACGATCCGCTGCTGTGATTGGCACTTGACTTCTGAATCATAGTAGTAAACGCAAGTGTCGTCACCTCTCATAATGTCGAACATTGCTTTCACTTGGTTTGAATTTCTTGAGCATTGGTTATCTCTAGTCAATTCGATTCTTCTTTTGAGCACCACTCATGTATGCTCGATGGAACAAATCTTCCTGACGGTCAGACGTTAATGCGGCATTGTTTCTTAATCAGATTATGGATATTTACAGGGATGAATCGACATCCCAGTAAGTGTAGGTTTATGCTGCATACTTCATATAACTTCAGTGGTTTTTTGGACGACGAAAATATACAGTGTGGTGAAAGCTGAGGCTTCATCATTTAATAACCATTTTAGTTTTTGCGTGCATTCTAGGTGAGTTAATCAGTTTTTAAAACCTATAACGTATTATCGTTCGAACATTTTCGCGTGTTAATTCTACTTTTTTGACGTAATGACTTTTTTTGACGTCCTAAATAAAAACGAAGACAACAACAAATTTTGTTGACTTGTAATATCTGTGGTTCTGGGGTAAGAAATGGAAAATAATCTGAAAGTGCTGGAAAATAGCCTAACCACAAGACCTACGCAGCGACCAATCCAATAGTAGCCTTTACTTAGGGCTGACACCACTATAATAAGTGATCCGTGGATCAATATCAGACGATGGACTACTATAGCTGTGTACATCCAACAAACCAACTTTGGTTGAATTGCATATTTTTGACTAAATGTTATTTTACTCAAGTACCTAGTTTACACCAATATAATATAATTTGTCAGCGACATTAATTCCTGCAAAAATTTTATGTCTGAAAGTGTAACTTCAAGCGCTTGGATGAATTTCTTCCATAGTCTAGGATTCCTACATGGTTCCAGAGTCTCGATCTTAAGGCTCTAATTGAAGTCTATCCAATCATTATGAATTGAAAACGATTTTACGTTTGATACTCTCTAGTCTTCAGCCTTAAAAGTATTGTTGTCGGTGAGTAATGAGAGTTATGTGATAGTTAAAACCTCTTCCCAGCCATTGAAATCTTACAGTTAGCCTGGTTACATAACACGAATACCAATTTACTGGAAAACTTACCACATCCGTTGTTGTTTTCTGAACTATCCAATAATTTGCAGTCCAAATTTCAACTTTATATTGGCTGTTAGTTCCTGAAATTTTCATGACAGCGTGAGTCTTCTGTCATGAGCTGTATATTTATACAAAGGAAATAAACGTGTCATCTTTCCCTGTGCATTTTCTAATTTGATGTCTGTCAAATTTAGGAAATTTTTTTATTTAAGATTAAGGGTTCCAGACTTACACCCTTATTTGGGTTTTTATGATTGTCGAGAAAATTGTACAATTCGACCTGGATACCTTTTACAGATAAGTCATTGTTCTTGAATTATGGCAATTTCGATTGATTCCTCTCATAGGAAAACAAGTAAATTCTGCGAGGTACTTCTATAGTGCAGAAAGATAATCTGGAAGAATTTCAGATTTGTGTTGGTGTTGGTAATAGTAGTTATTTCGTGTTCGTCTACGACTTCATCTTTGTTAGTATCTGCTGTATTCCAGGATTAGCAATTTTCATTTTGTCAAACATTTCATTATTGTCCGCCTTCTCTAGGACCTCTAAGTACTCATTATTGATCTGCAGAAAGAGAGACATGTATATATATACCGGGTAACCAAAACTAAATTTGGATTGCATTTACTGATTTAACCAAGACCGCGGCTGTATAGAGTCTTTTATTCGTTACATTGCAACTGACAAATAATTTATCATCTTCGATATATCTTCTGTGTGTGATTAATTCTTACTTTAGTCAAGAAAAGAACGATTCTGTATCATCTTCTTTTATATATATAAAGGACAGATGCACAGAAAAATTCCAAGCATGGTGCTTAACAAAATCGCTCACAAAAACCTTCCTGTCATTAAAACACAGCATGTCTAAGGTGAAGTATGCTATCCCAAGTATCCTACAGAAGTATGAATGTAGCATACTTCATGCCCTAGAGTATCCATCCAGTACCTAGTATAGGCCAGGTAAGCACACCGGAAAGGTTCCATTGCTTTAAGTTCTCCTTTCAGGTAGGACAGATACTCTGGAGGGTTCTTCAAAGACTCAAGTTTTTAATAGGTGTGTGTGAAGCGGATTGTAACCATTTACCATACTGACCATGGTTCTATATTGTTTTCTTCCGAATGGCGCAAGTGAAAGGCCATGAGAACTTCTTAGATGGCCCATCAAGAAAGAGTTTTGTACACCTGCAAGCGGTCAGAAACATCTATCGCTTATAATTCATTTGATCAGAAAATGTTAACAGCAGATTGTGATCCGGCAAAGAAAGCCAGACTTTGCTAGACAGTCACATCTTCTCTTATTCCTCATAATTCCCATGTGCCAGGCACCCACTGTAAATATCTCCTCCCATCACATTCTTAAAAGATTTGCTGTTAGAATTAATAAAAATATTCGTTTACCTTTCTCTCACACTTCTATAGGATACTTCCTTTCAGACAATGGATTCATGGTTAGGTAATTCTAGAGGTAACACTACATTAAATCCTCAAGGTCCTAATTTCTGGGAATTTAGTTGGCATGAAATGGGATTATGTGATCTGCCGGCAACCATTGACTCCATTCTCAATTGACAGAATTTTATCGACTTCACTATATCTCGAGCCTTCACAAGTAAAATTTTATTGGAATTTTGCGGCAGTAAAAAAGTTAAAGAATTTTTTTTTCATTTTTTTTTTGTAGGGTGTAATTATAGTCTTTATAATCTGTTCCAAAAGGCCAGAATATAACGAGAAACTAATCCTTATGCTAGGATTAGCTCCCTAATAACGCCTGATATCGATTTGAACTGATTTGTGTGGAAGGACTCTTTTCATTTGTTGTCGCAGAGAACAGAGCAATTCAATAATGTTGGTACAGAAAATATATTTTATTTATTTTTTTACTTTGAAGAAAATATGTAATATGTAATTTTTTTGAGCGGATTATGTTTTCTTGTTTAATCATTTTCAGTCATGCTCCGTAAAATTTTCGGGATATGATTTCGATGAAATTAAGAATCTGAAAAAATACGGAATGCTTCGTCCACCTGACTATAATATTTCGACAGTTACAGGTCCTTACTTCATTATGATATTAATGATTACTTAGTGGAGCCGTTGGATGTTGAGAAACTCGATAAAGTTTTGAATAATATACGCGAAATATATCCAACACCAATACCAAAATTTAATCATATCGATTTTCTCTGGAGTGTAAATGTTAAAATTTGTTATTAATAATTGATAGATTTGAAGCTGGCAGAACAGATATGTATCATCACATCTGATAGTTTCTGTTTTGTTATTAGATATGATTGAATGTTAGGTGAGCGAAATAACTAAAAATTTAATTTTGCAACCATCACCGAGGTCCGGAATATGCGCAAAAATTGAACAAAAAAAAAAAAATAGTTCTTAGTTCTTATAACTTCCATAAAAAACATTCCAAGAGCCGTGAAAACGTAAAGCAATGTTAACTCTGATATTTTCCAAACTGTGTTAAATTTGCCACTCATTTCGCCCCCAAAATATAATTTTTTATTGCTAAATAATGCTTCTATTACTTATAAATATAAAAAAAATTACAAAAGTGCTGCAAATCAGTAGAATAACTGTTTAGGGAAGTTATACGAACTTTTGTTTTCCTGCAGTTTTATGCAACTTTCGGACCTCGATGATGGTTGCAAAATTAAATTTATACATGTAGCTATTTTACCTCATACAGCATTCCATCAAAATTTAAAAGCTTTTACAATTAATATTAAATTTTGGGATTTAAATGCCTCTATTGACTGGCCTATATTGGATACTTAAGACTCAACGAAGAAACCAATATACAAAAACTTCCTGAGCATTGTAGAGTATAAGTAACACCCCTCCAGGTCTAGAAGTCCAGAATATATTGAAAAAATAATTTATGCTTTTCAATAGAATAGAATTATATCATTTTTGTATTTTGAACTAACTATGTCCTTTTTCAAAATATAATTTTAAAAAATGTCATCTTGGATTTTTTAAATGTTCATGGAATTGCAGTAAAAAAAACTTTCGATGAAAGACATTAAAAGAAAAATAGATGTGCGAAAGAAGATATCATCGGAAAGCATAGTAGTACTTACCAATTTGATCGTTTCTAAAGAGCAAAAGGAGAAAATAAACTTAATTAATTCTAAACTCGGGGTAATATAAGCTCAGACTGTGAAGACTGTGAAGTCCACCTAAACTCTAAATGTACTGAAATATTATTTAATTTGATTTCTTGGCACGACGTAATAATATATATATGTATATAATATATACAGGGTGTCCCGTAAGTCGACGTCAAGCCGGAATCGGGTGCTAGACTAAATCATAACAGTTACCAGAAAAATATAAAAAAAAATCTGAGTCATGTATTTTTCAAATTATAGCCATTTCTTTTGTTTTCGAGAAAATGTACACCCTGTGATAGTTTTTTACCTCCTGTTGCTACAAATCTTTACTTTTTTTCAATTTTATTTTTCCTATGTAATCCCGAAAAGTGCTTATGTAACCTGTTGCTTTAAATTCTAAGCCAACTGTTCCAGCTTGGAAGAAAATGTCACAGTTTTCCGAACCAAGAATAGAAAATTAATATTTCACCCAAATTTAACTGACTGTAATGAAAAAAAATGTACTACGCCAGTCTTGCAAGTAACTTTAAAAGTTGACGCATTTAATAAGAATTCTAAAATAGTACAACAATTGCTACATTATTTCTTAGATTACGCAAAAAAAACTTTTTCTTCAAGAAACCCAGTTTTGAAAAATTTCTTTTCACCTCCTAAAAATGATTCTAGTGTACCCAAAGCTTGCCGTAAGAGCGTAACTTTAAGATTCTAGTTTGAGTGAGACGGAGAGTCATTGCATGAATTCGATGGAACTTCAGTGCAACACCAGTATTGCACTTTTTCCAGCAATGCAACATTGAAAATGTTCCATGGGACAATTTTTATAGCAGAAGTGCAACACGAGTTTTGCACTCAATTCCCCTACTTGGCACTGGATATTTTGTCGGTGTTACAAACACATATTCAGAGTTAAATTGTCATCTGCTCTGTCAAAGTGTACTGTCGCGATTATTTGTGAAATTTTTGAGTTACATGAATTAAAAGATTTTATTTGGATTATTTGCATAAAGTTCAAGATGAAATTTCTTTCTGTATATCAATAAAGAACATTTTTTACGTTTGGAAGTTCCATGTATATAATACGTGTTCCCACAAATACAAGGAATATGACAGAAATATGTTCGATGGACTTTAGTGCTCCCAGTTCTCCGCTACCAGAAAAAGTGCAACACTAAAATGGTCCCATCGAAATCGACATTAGTTGTCGACGGAAAAAAACTGACCTTGAAATCGTATGCGAAACTTTTTTTGTTTCAATTTGACTTTATTTACATTTTCCACAAAACTCCCCTGAAAGATCCATTTTTAATACATTCAATCCCGGACACCGCTACAAATCAAAACGCTGGAAATATTCATTTTGTTTTTACATTTTGCCTGGACTACAACCAACCCTACTTAGATTTTTTTTTTATTTTTGCACAAATAGCTTGAGCTAATGAGGCTTAATTTCCATACAAATTATAGAAAAATCAGTACGCCACTATAAATACAAAATTAAAAAATTCAAGATTGAATTAATTATCGATCCCCCACCGGATGCTTAAGATGTGACAGAAATAAAATAATTATTGTCAAAGACTTGCAACATTTAGGGTGTAGCTTTGTGATATTAAATATTCAACACTCGATAATGACTAGGTACTAACTTACGCCCAAATTTGATATTTCTTCTTTTTTACATATCACAAATACAATTGAAATGAATTGTTTTGGTATATTATATTTTATGGTTATAATAGCTAATTTTACAACACGACGTTGGCATGCAAAACTTGAGTTTATTTCTAATTTGATCCCCCGCTTTCATATTTAGCGCAGCAACACTGTTCGATTAGGTGAAGAAAATCTGAAAATTGTGCCTACTGCGATGAATCTGTTGAATTTGTTTGAATGTACCATAACACGATTTATTGATAATTTTCATTTAAGGGGTATTATATTATATTATTTTCTACCCAAAAGCTGACAAAAACAGCGCTTAAATTGCACTTAAAGTGGTCAAATTTGACCGTTCAAACTGAAACTATTATTTCGCTACTAATTTTACGCTCCTTAAATTTACTCTTTTTTACCCCAAAACTGACAAACTTACACTTAAATTGGTGTTAGAGGAAATTTCTTAAGTTTTAACGCACAAATTCGGTCGCAAAAGACCAAAAACCTTTTAAATAAAATCTTCGATAATAATTTATTTAATAGTTTTTGTTTTTTTTTATCATTAGGTATCTACATACAACATGACAACTTTAACATGGCCAAAATAACGAAAACTAGTCAATCTGTTGTCACCAGAAAGAACAAAATGGCGCCTTAATGTCATACAGATCCGGAAATGCAGAATATCGGAAAAAAATGTTTTGAATTGTCCCCGAAATAGAAGAAAAATAACTCGTTTTATACATGCAAGCACCTACCTTTACATGTGTGCTCATCAGTTTGTTCAAATTTCCAATGGGACTCCAACACTTAATTAAGATTTTGATTAGAAAATGGTATCAAAATAAATTGTTTACTTATGTGTTGTTCAATAAAAAAACAAAAAATGTAAAGTTCTGTTTCATTTTATATCTTTAATTCCATCTCCATTGTTTGTTATACTCTAAAATGGCGTCCTAATACAAAATAATTTCCATATAAAAAAAAAACATTTCTAAATAAAAAGCTACACGCTTCTTTGCGGTAAAAATCGACTAACTAACACAGACCCACTTATTTTTGCCTATTTTCTGACTCCTATTGTCATTCCCCGCCGTTTTGATGAACTGTAGAATATAATCAGAAAAATTAGAAAATGGCGTCCCTAGTTCAAAATCTCTATGTAAAAAAAAACTTCGATAAAAATCCACATGCCCCACTTCCATTCCTTATTAACTACTTTCGCTCTCATACCACGCCACATATCCATATATAATCACAAAAAGTAGAAAATGGCGTCCCTAGTTCAAAATTTCCATATAAAAAAAACTTCGATAAAAATCCACATGCCCCACTTCCATTCCTTATTAACTACTTTCGCGCACAACCCACGCCACATATCCATTTATAATCTGAAAAATTACAAAATGGCGTCACTAGTTCAAAATGTCCATATAAAAAAAACTTCGATAAAAATCAACAGAAACTTAACTTTCGCATTGACAACTGGGAGCAGGAAATCTGATTGATTTGCTTGCTACTGTTCATGGGTACCTGGTTGAAATCTGTAAAATTTGCCTTAATTTGGCCTGATTTGGATGTTTCCATATCGAAGAGTTTTTGGAGCCTACAAGTATGTAATCCTGAAAAATTAAAATACGATCCACAAACATTTCTGGGTTGGTGCTTTCGATTTTTCGATATGGAAAACATCCAAAACCAGGCCAGAAAAAGTAAAATTTTCAGATTTCTACCAGGTACCCATAAACAGCAGCAAGCAACTCTATCAGATTTTCTGGTCCCAGTTGGCAGTGGCAAAGTTAGGTTTGTGTGGATTTTTATCGAAGTTTTTTTTATATGCACATTTGGAACTAGGGACGCCATTTTCAATTTTTCTGATTAAATGTGGATTGGGGCGTGGTGTGAGAGCGATAGCAGTTAATAAGGAATGGAAGTGGGGCATGTGGATTTTTATCGAAGTTTTTTTTTATATGGACATTTTGAAATAGGGACGCCATTTTCTAATTTTTCAAGATGCGGATTGTGGCGTGGGATGAGAGAGCGAAAGCAGTTAATAAGTATTGGAAGTGGGGCATATGGATTTTTATCGAACTTTTTTTTACATGGATATTTTGAACCAGGAACGCCATTTTCTAATTTTTCTGATTAAGTTCTATATCATATCAAAAGGTCGGGGAATCACAGTAGAGTCAGAAAATGGGCAAAAATAAGTGGGTCAGTGTTATTTAATCGATTTTTAACGAAAGAGAGAATTAAGTTTGTAGTTTTTTTTAGGAATAGTTTTTTTTTATATCGAAATTATTTTCAACTACGGACGCCATCTTAGAGTCGAGTCTAGCAGTGTTTGATTGAGAAGAAAGCGGTTGAGATCAGCAGGTAGTAGTAAAAACGATTTTTGAAGAGTAAAAAGCTATTACATTTTCATTATTTACCTTCAGTTTTTCTTCTTTTTCTAGAACTATGATCAAATAACAATAAAACTAGAAGTCCGATCAAAAAAATATTTTTATTCTACATAGAAATAATAAATAAAAATATTTAGATCATTTGTTTTTTAATTTGGTTTTTATTTTTCGCAATTTTATTTTTTGTAACATTTTTGACTTAAGAATTATGTCTATCTCTTATATGCTAAACAATGTATAATTTCAGCAATTTTACAAGTCTAAAAAGATTCTTACGGTAGGTTACACACACCTGTTATTAAAAATATATATAATATAATAAATAATTCTTAGTTTGACTTTAATTTGCTGCATATTTTTATATAATCCAAAGAAATATATCAAAAAATATTTAAAATCAAAAGCGACTTTTAAAATAAATTAGAATAATCTTCAGCATTAGAGAAAAAGGGTTATGTAGGTAAGCCAATCAGAACACATTAAAATTTTTGTTGAATTCTATTGAATTTGATTTGATGATTTCTTTACATGGAGTACCTACTCAATGTATTTGCATACATGTAGTTCATGATAGGAGAAAGCTGCCTGATTCTGTCTTAAAAAGTTTCAAATTCTGGATTTCTTCACATGTCCATTTCTCAAAGCATCCTTCATTGAAAGTATTCTGTCGCATTCTGCTGGGTGAGAAAAAAAAATTAAGTGAAAATAAAATGGTAAGAATATGAAAATAAAAGAAAAATTAAGCTGAAATTTTTTGTTAGGAATTTCAAACGGGGAGATTTTTTCAAAACAACACAGAGATATATCTATTCTGTAAAAAATGCAAATAATTAAGTTTTTATTAAAGAAATATTTAGAATCAATTTCTTGCTTCTTTTTTTTCTCCTCAAGAATCAGGTAGGTATACTTAGTCATTTTTCGTTGAATTCTTCACATATCCTTTTCTTTTAACGCCCTTCTTCGATATATGTGATAACCTCTGTTTTGTGAGTTAATACACTGAAAAAAAAAGTTTCTTTTGTCGCAATTTGTCGCATAGCAATGCATTGATTTGAAGGTACTATATTTGCCGCAAATATGCCGAATTTGCTATCAATATTCTTAATTCTACCAAAATAAACCAATTTTTTTCATGTAAATACAGCGTTTATTTGAAACAGCCTGATTTGGTAGAAATATGCGTAATTTCATAAAAATTAAGGAAATTTGTTTATTCATCGTCATATCGATTTATTTTACCAAAATAACATCTTCATTGCTACCAAATAAATATTTCTTTAAACGAAAAAAATAGTTTATTCAGAGAAAATAAACACATTGGTTTTGATCTAATAAGTCCATTTATTTATTACAAGTGATTACATTTATTTGTGTCAAACAAATTTAATTTAATCGTTGCAAATAGACATTTATTTAAGAGAAAAAAATGTTATTCAGCGAAAACAAAGGTTATTTCCATGGTGCCTATGTGCCTGTTAACATTTGTTTATTTCAAATAACATTTATTTCAGAGAAACAAACGTTATTCGGTATGAATAACGTTTATTTCTTGTACACTGATAACAATTTCATATTACAGATATTACAGATAGTGTCTCTTAGTCACAGTCGGTTTAAAGTCGTCATCGTGCGAGTTGTTGTTGAGGCCTTTCATAAAATTGGTAAAAGCAATGTGCACATTGTAACGTTCCACAGGAATATAGCGTATACTTTGGCTTTTAAATATCAGTTAAAACTCTATTACACTCTTCTATCCTCCTCACATCTACGAAATATAAAAGAATATAGCAAACCAAAGCTTTTATCATCTCAGGAATTAGACCTGGTATCTGTGTTGTTCCCCTTCTTGAATTCTATAAATTTTGAGTCATTTTCTTGGATTAAGACTAACAATATACTTTATAAAATCGGTTACATTTTTGAACTCGGTTGTGATTCTTGTGAAGAAACAGTGTTTTGGTGTATAAAATATATTTTTTGTGATGAAAATTAAGAAGTTTATTTTGTATACAAAAAACTTCATGCAATTGGCGTTGACAATCATATTAAAAGTTATGTAGTTAATTTTAATAGTAGCTGTTAAGAAACTTAAATCTTTCAATGAATTTCCAAAAAAAAGGCATTTTCTTGATGATGCACGATGTGCCATATCTATATTCAATAATTGAATTCATTAATGTGATATATATTATTTATTATAATTTTCTTAATCTTTTCTGAAAGCGAATTTATTTTTGTTAAAAATAGCAAATAAATATATTTTTATATTACCGAAAAATAGTCTTTTGACTTTCAATTCAATTCTATAATAATAAGAAAAAGTTGTTTCAGGGAGTGAGCTAAAAACTTCAGGTAAATATAAATTACACGAGATTTCAAGAATATACATATCCATATGTACGAGTATATATGTATGTACAAGCGATGAATATTATTTACTTATTTATTCATTTGAATGAAGCAGATAATCGTCGGAATACCAAATACACAACTTATTTGCGGGAAGCAAAGGCCTGCTTCCCAGGGCAAATCAAGATTTATTCTTACCAAATAATATTTATTTAGTATAAATTCAAGTTTGATTTGCGTTAGATATTTGGTTGTTATCATGATGTTTGTTTGAAATATAATTAATTTCATTGGAACATATATTTATTTGCAACAAATATACTTTATTGTGATTTATTGTTACTAAATAATTTTTAATTTTTCAAAATAAATAAAATATTTCAATCAAAGAACATTAATTTGACTGAAACAAATAATCATTTGATACAAATGTATCAATAATTTTACATTCCACAGTCGATTTGTGCGAAATAAAATTTGTGTCTATCAAACAAGTCAATTATTTCCAACAAACTAATTACAAATATCCTAAATAAACATCATAAATCATAAAATCAAACGCCTATTTGGTGGAAATAAATCATTCAAATAAATGCTTTCTTTGAAAGAAATACGATATTTATTTCGCCGTATTTAAATATATATTTTATTCCATACAAATAAAATTTATTTAAACCAAACAAACTGTTTTTTCAGTGTAATGCGCGCCGTCACCTACTTATCTCAACCTAATAATCCTCAATTCCCTATTCCTTCGTCCTTTCCTGCCAAGAGTGTGCTACGGCTTGAGCGTTGGCAGCTAAGATTAAAAAAAAAGTCCATAATCGTTTGTACGCAAAATACCTGAAGGTAAAGACCTTTTACAAACTTAGTTTTTGTATGACTTTGTAAGTACATTTTTCTGCTATCGGATAGATAAAAAAATTAAGTTTGCAAAATATTTGTGGAAGAACGTGTTGAAGATAATATTTATTCATAGTACACTAACGAATATGATTGAAACAGTAAGCGTCGTCATCAAGTTTCCAAGATATCTATAAGTCTTTCTTAAGAAATTGCTTGGAGTTTCATATAAAACTGTGCACCTTCCTTGGGCATATAATTTCTATTTGAATTGATAATGATTTTTCTAGTGAAAAGTTTTGGATATCCAGGAAACTTTTAGGTTTTCAAAACAGTATACCTTGATACAAAATTTGTTTCGTCTACTTGAGTTGTAATGTTAAAAGAAGGAGTTTAGTGTTCTTAAATATACAAATAATGTAAAAATAAAGTTTTAAAGATGATAATTAGAAAGAAACATAGTCTTATGTAGTCAAATATACAAGGCAAAGGTTGGAAAACTATGAGAGCGATAGGATTGTGGCCCGCCTTGCGAAGGAAGAAGCCAGATCTATATTTATCGGCCTAACCCTGTTTTTGGCTACACAAACAGCCATCTTTCTGCACAAGTCAGGCTATAGGAGGACATAGCTAAATTGGCGCACTGAGGAAACACCTGAGAACTGAGAGAAGCGAAGAAATTCATAACGTAAATACTTAGGTTAAATTTTTACAAAGGAGAATGACCATTTTAGGCCCTACATGAACAGACATGAGAGATGTCTTAAACGATGCATTATGATACTCTGAACTTATTTTATTAACAATGTTTATTTCAATTAATCGGGGGAAAGCTTGGGGAAGGTGAAAGTTTGATCTAGTACATTCGGATAAATCTAGTACAGAAATGAATTCCTGCAACGAATCTGTGGATGCTCTACTAGAAATTCCCTACAGTTTTAACTTGTCTCTTGCCCCGCATGGGACAGTTATTATGTAAACCAATACTAATTTGATTGAAAAGAATCAAGGTCTTGGCAATTCATGAAGAAACATATAGAAAATTAGTCCCGATGAGCCTCCTGATGAGCATTCATTAAATCTCATAGAAAGGCTCATTGGAAATCACGAAACTTCTCCATATACATATACTAAACCAGCAATCAGAAGACATTTCTACTAGGAACATTTGAATAGATTTTTGTGATTTATTTATGTAAATTTTTAAATTACACTGTGTTACAGCGAAAACATACTTCTGACGAGACATAGTGTAGGTTGTAGGTCTAGTGGAACTAAAAGTAATGGCATATTAGAAATTTTTCATACACCCTCAAAATGTCATTTTAGACCAAAATACCATTATTCGGTAGGTCGATGTATATAATAATTTATAACTCCGCCATTTTTTATTCCATTTCGATTTTTTTTGTGTTATATGAAATACGAGAGATAGGCCTTTCTAACCATATGTTGCTTATTTCGTTGCGATGAAAAGTCACGAAGTTACAGTCGAAAACATTTCGAAATTTACCGTTTTTTACAAATGTTTTTAATATTGACAACAATTTGATGGCTTATTTTGCTCTACAATATTTCTTCCCGCTAATATCGCTAATACCAAATTCGACTCCGCGTCTAATGAGCATTTCTTAACTAAAATCGGTTCAAATTTGCCTGCGTTATCGAATTTTTGGTCATTAAGCAGATATATTTCCGTATAATATTGAACTACAGAGAAAGTTGAAGAAAATATAAAAAACTACAACAAATAACAACAACAAAAATAATTACAACAACTACAACAATAACACTTTCGAAAGCCATTGTCAGCAACACCAACTTAGAATTAAATTTCATGACGTATGCCCAAACGTATGATACAGTAGTATTAATGACAATTTGGTTTGGAATGTAAGGCGGTAATACCAAGTATCCTTGTTGCGATGTGAGTGGGACAGTCGTTTGCGAAATAGGTATTAATGAGCTGACTGAGTGGCCACAACGTACGTCGTTTCAATTTGGAAAGTAAAATGTTTTGAACATTCCATTGGTGCGCCTTGAAGATGTCATCCTACCGCCACTGAATTTGAAGATGGGCTATATGAAGCAGTTCGTGAAAACAGCGAAGCTTCTCGTCAACTAAGAACAGTGTTTCCTGGATTCAGTGAAGCTAAAATCAAAGAAGGCACCCTATATCTTCATTTGTTGGCAAAGAGTACTTAAATATTTCAAATGATTTCGGCTAATTTTCAGGAATATTCGTTGGGTCACAATTTCAGAAAATTATGCGGGACAACAATTTTGTAACCAAACAGAGTACTGTGGAAAGACTAGTCTGAAATGGTTTTATTTCATTGTGCAATAATTTCCATGCCAACAAGAAAGTTCCTGCTACGTAAACGTTGTACAGGAATTTTTTAGTGCCTACGGTGAAATGAGGTACAACATGTCCACTGACCATCAACATTCACCTTTTTACACTCAAACTTAAATTTCTTTCAGGACAATTCCACTCGAAATGGTAACAAGGATACTTGGTATTACCGCCTTACATTCCAAACCAAATTGTCATTAATACTACTGTATCATACGTTTGGGCATGCGTCATGAAATTTAATTCTGAGTTGGTGATGCTGACAAAGGCTTTCGAAAGTGTTATTGTTGTAGTTGTTGTATTTATTTTTGTTGTTGTTATTTGTTGTAGTTTTTTATGTTTTCACAGTTTTCGCTGTTAAAACCCAGTGCTTCTTCAACTTTCTCTGTAGTTCAATATTATACGGAAATATAGCTGCTTAATGACCAAAAATTCGATGACATAGTCCAATTTGAACGGACTAGTTAAGAAATGCTCATTAGACGCGGAGTCGAATTCGGTATTAGCGATATAAACAGAAAAAAAATATTGTAGAGCAAAATAAGCCATCAAACTGTTTTCAAAAGTGAAAAAATTTGTAAAAAAATCGTAAATTTCGAAGAAGTTTCCATCGCAACGAAATAAGAAATACATGGTTAGCAAGGCCTATCTCTCTTCTTGCAAATACCATAAAAAAACTTTGACATCGAATAAAAAATGGCCTACCGAATAACGGTTTTTTTGGTCTAAAATAAGATTTTGAGGGTGTATGATAAAGTTTATCATTTTGTGTAACACAGTGTTATTTATTTCAAATTAATTTAGAACATACGGGTATTATAATAAATGGAAAGAAGTCGAGAGCCGCTAATAATATCTCGAAGGGGTAGTTCATCGAAGGACGGAAAATACAGGTGTATATGAGAGGCACTATAAAAACAAAACCAAAAAAAGAATCACTGGATGGAAGCTATGACGATAGATAAGTGAGTGGCAGCGTGTAGAAATGTCATGAAATTTGCACTTTCTATTAGATGTAATTGACTGTAGCACTGCGCCTTCATGGGTTCTGCTAACATATTATTTATTTATTTGTTGCAAGCTAATAATTTGTTCAGTCTTTAGTTGATTTTATTTTAAATACTTATAAGAAATAGTTTTGCTGCTTTAAATGAAGAAGCGAATTTATGAACAGATGAAACAAAATTTAATGAAGAGAAGAAAAGAAAAGATTGAGAAAATGACAAAAATGTCTGACGGCCAGGAAAATTTCATTTTTAATACTTTTAATGTCATTTGCAATAAGTTAATCGTGAAAACAAATGAAAGAGCAAAAGGATAATCACACATATTAGATACGTATGAATTTTTTTTTTTTTTTGCAAAACATATAACTCAAGACAAGTATACCTATGCGGCTAGTATTATGCAAATTTTACTTAACTATGGTACTGATATTGGTTAAGAAAAATGTAACGAAGAAAATTTTTTAATTAAAAATATATATAAATTTATAAAGGATGGGTTAAGGACTACTTTTTCGAACGTAGCAAAAAATTTAAAAATATTCTTGGCGATGCCTATTTCTAATGCAAGTGCTGAATGGTTTTCGGTGTTGAAACGAATAAAAAATTATTTACAAAGCAATTTGTTTGTATGGGGTAACGGTATCTGACGATACAAGCGATAGTAGGATTAACACTGCCAATAGTGACGGTACTAGCGACAGCAGGACTTTAGTAGTTATAATGTCAACTAACCTAGCGATGGAACACCAAGTATTGCTAATTTTGCTCAGGATTAACAGCAGCTATAATACACAAGAGCGGAAAATTCATAGAACAGTAGGCAGACACTTAGCCGTACTGAATAGTATTAAGGTTTCTGCCAATACGAAACGCTTCTTCCAATCCACATTAGAAGTTCAACGGAAGCGGCAAGGTTAAGGCTCGGCAAAGCCCATCTTGTATAGGTGCTACCTCGGAACTCGCTTAAGGAGTTGGAACTCTTTTGTTTAGGCGTCAGACGTAAAAATAAACATTTTTGCCTGACAGAGTCCTTGTATCATTTCCAATAAATATTTGATATTCTTCCAGTTAATTGGGGTAGCTCTGAGGTAGCACTTTGAACTGCCACAAGATGGTTCTGGTCCGACAAAGGGAATTTTCGCTCCTCTTTTGGCTAGACGGTCAGCAATTTCATTGCCTTTATGACACTCACGTCCAGACACCCATATAAGGATAACTTTGTTTCTCATTGATAAATTTTTAAGGGATTGCAGACACTTCCAGCCTACACTTAACTTAATAGTAAAGGATTTTAAGGTGTGGAGAGCGGGTTGACTGTACTGAAGGATACTACTGGTCAAAACATTTATGGCTCTATAAAGCAGGCTTTGGGGCGTTCTTCTATGGCCACTAACTTGGTTTGAAATACCGTAGGGGTAGAGCTCATGGCCTTTGATATACGGCATCTGGGGCCGTATGCACCCAGTCCAACTCCACTGTTCGTTTGGGAACCATCTGTTTGCCACACCATCGCTCTTTGTTGGAAGGGCGGCCTTAGACATCTCTTAGAAGAACTACTACTATAGTACACCATCGATCATCGATGATTTTCTAGTGTAAGCCCTTAATTTTGCTTCATAAGAAAGATATATTTTATGATTTCAATCCCACCATAAGATTTTTCTATCACTTTTCTGTACAATAACTGTGACTTGTACTATTGCAAAACTTTCAATTTTCCACAAGAAGTCCTTTTTTTTTTTTAAAAGTGAAGAAAACACTTTGATGAGGAGTTGTTCTCAAAGCTTACGAAAGCCAACGAGAAAACAATGAGAGTAATACTGGTTTGCGGCTATGGTGTGCGGACATCTCTGCCAGAGAGACAAATAACTCAAGGAGCGAATTGTTAGGACTAAAGCCAATAGCGATATCGGCTGAATTCTTGAAGCGGGGTAAAAAAAACATTTTTCCATACATTATGGATCTTGCGCAGAAAGTCGATGTGTATAAATTCCTCATGAGCTAGGAGTATCTGATTAAATTTCGTAGAGTAGATAGAAGGATATAAGAATAATTGCGATTTAAAAAGAAAATTTCATTGCAAAATTTTCAGATCATCACTACGGGTAAGAGTTTCGAGGGATCACTAGGATGTACCTAGCTAGCCTTATGAATTTATCATGCGCAGACACATGACCAAGTAAAACGAAAATTATTTTGGCGACGTGGTTTAATTAAGAAAGGTTGTGACTGGAATGACGTTGAGAATGCAGTGGAGATATGGAGAGGTGTGGCGAGGTTTGAAATACCTATAATATATCTAACTAGTTACTTAGTATTTCGAGGTGACTAAATGTCATTTTACTATGCAAAGGTAAACCCGTGTGGACGAAAGATCAGACAGAGGTCTATACATGTTTGTGAAGGGTCATTTGATAGAGTTGGTGAAGCCTAATATTCATGACGTCACCAACAGGTTCCTGATAACAGAAAAAAAAACGAAAGAAACTATGATAATCTAAATCAAAAGTCGCAATAGCGCACTTACGATGTAGATAGAAGATCCTGTTCAGAATATGAAAGTTATAATGAGATCATAACTGGGGGAACACGTTATCCAGAACATCGGATAGTCCACGAATATGTTGTACATAAATGACAATTTGTATTATTGAAGTAGCCACGAGTCAACAGCATGACGTATCACATAGTTTTCAAAGGATCTTAATCATCATCAACCCATCCCTCAACATCTATACTAAATTTAGGGAAATAAGGCTAAGGACTTTATGTTCAGCTAAGTATCTCTTCCACTCATTAACAGGCAGATAGAAATTCTACTTGAAATATTTCTAAACCTTGTGAAAAAGTAAATTAAATTTAGCGTAAATTGCTTGTAGCTGCTAATTATAATCCTTGTCAACTCTTGAACAAATATTCAATCACATTTTTATAAAACAAGGCCATGTTAAATGCATTCAAAATGCGCTTTAAATCCTGAAATTGATAAATCGCATTCAAGGGGTTTTTGGTAGTGTGGGTGCTTTAAATGGTGAACTGAATTGCATCTTCATACGACTATAACTATCTTGCGGATTACTGGCATTGACAAGTACAACAACTGAAAAAATTAGTGTGAAAATGAATTTTCTTGCAACCATAATGGGGTCAAGAGAATTTAGGTCGTAATATAGATAAAAAAATAACAGAAGAAGAGCAGAATGATGATTATGAAATAATATCTAATAGAACGCAGATGAATTCTTTGCATTTTAATTTTACTACCGTGAAAAAAAAAGTAGAATGATCGTCAGCCTGAGCTAAATCTGTAGCATTTGGAAGTAACGACATTTGGATTGGTACACTTTTCCTAATGCGCTAAATCGATCTCAAATATAAACAAACAAATTGAATTTAAGGATAAATAGTAAAAACCCTTAGTGACATTAGGTTTTAAAGATTTAAAAAAGCTTCTGTTCATAAATGGAGTGGCTGAAAGAGGATGGAAATTATCCCGACTACGGACCACATGAGACTTTCCGGTAGATTGGAACCCTCTAGTCTCAAACAAATAATGAAAATATGTAAAATTAGAGAATGAAGGATATTAGAAAGTCAATCAGTTAAATTTCCAAAATTCCTGAAGAATCACGCTTTCCAACAAATTAAATGAAATATTTCGTGCCTTCAGAAAAATTGTTGGAATCTGATTGAGATGCGCGCAACTTAATTATCGATTAAAGATTTACTCCTCCACAGTAGCATAGGAAAATGTAATAAGTAGGTAGGTAGGTACCAGCTTGATTGAAGAAATGTAAGGTTCTAGGTATATCGAGCTCGTAATGATGATCGTTATTATGTAGAGCAACATGAGAGCGATTTGATAAAGGTAAGCTCCTCGAGTGACACTAGCAAAATAGGGCATACAAAAAACAAAACCGCACAAGACTACGGCATTTAAAAGAACAAAGAAAATCGACGGAAGGGCTAACTATGCATCAACAGCGGGAGTTTTAAATTGAAGATGACCTTGCACACCTTTGGCTTTCCCTCAATAGTATTAAGCCATATTCAAGGCAACAATAAGTAAGTAAAAAAAGTATTACAGTAGCAGCAGCAGCAATTTTCCATTTTAAAAAGTTTAAACAATTTTCTGGTTTCTATAAAAATTTCTAATTGAAGATCTTATCTTGAAAGACAAACCCGTTCTCATCGCGTCAGGAAAAAACGAACAGTTAAAAATTTTCTTATTTGATATATGTACATACATTTTTTTTTTATTGTTATTTCAATGTCTACGCAAAACTTAAAAACAAAGTTAAATTGAAAAACTTTTCAAGCTACTAAATTACACAAAATTTCTCATTTTGATACCCCCGGAGCCATCTATTGGCAGAGTATCACTAGTTTAGAAAAAAACCATGCAGTCCAAATGTGCATGTTAAGATTATAATATTGTCGGTCCCATTCACTCTTGTATATTTTAAAGAAACAGCGAATACCAGGCGATCAGCAAATTTCAGATCACAAAAATGTAAAATTTTATTCTACTGCGCATGACCGAAATATTCGTTAGGTTCGTTAAGTGAAGTACAATGTTTGTGTGCATGCACTTTTCAACCAATGACAAGAAGCAGTAATTTTAACTTTTAGAAGAGGAGAAGGCAATGTGGCAATTAGCTTTACTTCTGTCTCTCTCCTATAGCCAAAATAACGAATTGTATAAGAGGTAAACGAAGAATTATGGAAATGTAATAAAGATAAAAATGAACGAAGAAGAAGGTATAAAATAAATGCAACCAACTTGGTTAAATCGAGTATCGTGTGTATTTTATTCATTCACCAATCCAAATGAAGCTGTGTTTTGAAGTTTTGGAAGATGTGAAGGCAAACGACGTGATAGGAATCATTGTCAGATAGCAGATTGGTATGCATGACAGAATTTTAAAACTAATGTAGGTAATGATGCAATTTTTTTTTTTTTCATAAGAATTTCCATATGATTAAGAGTTTGATATTTTTTGTATGAAATTAACTAATAGCGACAAAATGCAACAATACAAAGTTTTCAAAAGTTTACTGTCGGTATTGGAAATTTATATTATGGAATGATCTCCGAGAACCAGTTTCTGAGATGTAGTATTCGTGAATTTGTCACCGATGAATACGATAAAGTTTCACAATTTTTCACAGTATTCCGATATTTTCAATTCAAAATTTATAATTAAGATTTCTTTTGTAATATGTACTCTTATAATTTCTACATTATCTAGAGGTGGCATTGTGAAGATTGTTGTAGTTTCCTAGTTGATCTTGGGCATCTGAAGGTGGAGTGATACCTCCAAGATTTATTCCGCGGCCATACCTATTTCACTGGACCAGGTCTTCTCTTAGTTTAATGAAAACGGTGCCAGCTCTAGGAATTTTATGACATCTTAATTTCTTTGAATCGGCCATATATTCCACAAAGTCTTATGTTTGGGTGCGTATTATTGAAAAGCATGGGTCCACTTTGATCATGTTCAAATATGCACACAACTCTTGGAAAATGCCTTGGATGCAAAATCTTCTCTTGTAAGGAATCAGCCTCAAAATTGTCTACTATTGCCACAACCTGGTTGCTAGCTGAAGGAATAATATTTACAATAAAAATGGACAAATGGGGCTCGATGATAATAATATTTTTGTTTTATTTTTCCGCTCTTACTTAGAACTGAGTTAAATACAGCACTATTTTCGGTGCAATATTTCTATTTTACTTTGCACGCACATTAGGTCATGTCCCCACATCTCCACTGAATAGTCCACCATACTCTTTTTCCCGGATGTTTTTCAAGATGGTGAGATCTTCTCCATTTCAGCAATACACGCACCATCACACAAGCTGCATCTTGGACTTTCGAGATTCTGACCGTTTTTAAAAATGAAAAAGTGCGAATAATCACTCCATTAAAGAAAAAGTAGAAAATATTTATGAATTTTTATACACTTCTTGTGAAAAAAAAACATTTATTATTCAACGGCCATAAAAATTGTTGTCATGAGAAAACATTAACAGACAGAAAGATCAGAAATCGAGTCTTTGAGGTTAAACTGTCAAGTAGATGACAAGTAAAATAATAGACAAGAATGAATAAAATTTATGGAAAAAATATGAGAAATGCACTGAACAGCAATGGCATACTGTGTGATACTCTCTGATAAATTAAAAACGAATCATGCAGAAGAGGTTCCGTTAGTGCGGAGTATATTTCTCTTGGGCAGGACTCACCGGCAGCCCCATTATGAACATCGAAATGGATAAGTTTAATACAAAAATATCCTAGAAAACAGCAGATAGGATTCCATATGCAGTTGAAAAGAGATGCCTTCCCATTGATGTTTTCAATAGTACCGAAATTTGTTATTGAATAGAAATGGTTCTTTTTGAAGAAATATTATTTTTGAGATTTTTTGAGGGGTCGTTGGGAGTGAGGTCTAAATTTCAGTTTGCGGGATGATGCATTGTCCGGCATCTTGAAAAAAGAGTGTACCATTTTTTTTCTTTAAATTTCTTGCTTCCCAATTGAGTTAACACAAAATCTAAAGAATACCAAATGTGGACAGAAAATATGCGTTTTTCAAAACTCAGGAATGCAGTGTTTGAGCATTGCGTTACACTCCCGGATATCAATACTGTACTTGAAAATGACGAAATTTACAACGACGAAGAAACCAAAGAGAATGAACATCAAGAAGTTACAAAATCGATTGATAACATTCCACAAGACCACTCAAAATATCGCCTGCTCCGGATCCCTTGTAAAGGTCTCAGTAGGCACTAAAACTCCCTTACGGACTAGATTATATTGAAAATAACTTCCTATTGAGTAATTGCTTCCATCTAGTTTTCATTTCTTTTCGTTTTTTGCTTTATTGCTAAATTTTAGAATTTTTAAAATTTCTTTCCTGACGATGGAAGTTAAATTCTAATTGAAAAATACTAATGCTCTCTCACCCTCTCTCCATGTCACGGGAAAAAAAAACAAAAAAAAAACTATAGAAATGTATTCAAGAAATTTACAAACAATCAAAAAAGACTTTTGAGTATAGATCGCAATTTAATAGGATTTCCCTTAATAAATTCATATTCATACGTAGTCATATTTTATATGGTCATACCTCACATTTTGAACGCATATAAAGTTCTAAAATTTCTGTTTTCGGTATACCCTAGATGAAATCTACAGTAAATACTAAGTTTGTCATTCCGTTTGTAACGCACAGAAGTAATGATGGTAGAGCAAAATGGATTGGACAATCACGCATAATATGTATTAAAAGTTATTTTGATTGTTGCATGTCCGTCCGCCGTCCATCTGACTCGCTGTGGGCTCGATAAATCGAGAACGCGTATACTTAGAGAACTGAAGTTTTGTACGCGTACTTTAAAAAAAAAAAGTAAAATTAAGTTCGAAAATAAAACAAATCGAGCAACTCCTTCATGGGGTTGCTATACAAAAATTTCGTTTTCCACTATAAAAATTTTATACATGATGTTTTCATAGTAATATCAAATGAAATTGCAAAAACTGACTAAATTCGGCAACCCCATATTGGTGTTGCCATATAAAAATTTGGAATTTTTACGAGTACTGTTAAAACGATAAGTCCTAGACGGTTTTAATGTACCGAAAAGTTCATGAGAATGTGAAATTGGTCATAACCATTTTTACTGCCCGACGAACCGTTCTGGAAATATATGTGAAAATCCACTCCAATAATCATACTTGCACAGAGAAGTGCCCATACAAAATTACATATGAGCCTTTATAGAGGGTAGGTATCAAAAGAATTGGTCTTAGATCAATTCTAGCTTTCTTACTTGTTTTAGAGTTAAAATTGTCAATATTTTGAGTAGACATAGCGAATTGGTTGGTGTTTTCATTTAACATTAATGATTCTCAAGTCAGCTTCGTAAAATTATGGTAAAATTTATCAAGGGATTCATATTCCTATACATATACGTCAGCATACATTTTTAAAAAAGGGATGATTAAGATCATATGGGCGAAATATCAGCAAGATGATTTTTTTATTTTTTATTAAGTAGCAGCAAATTCTGAACGACTATATGGCGCAGATCTGTATAGGCTCTCTCGATGGATGCAATCCTTTACTAAATTAATTTGCCTGGATAAATAAATGTCAATAGTGTCTACGCATAATCATGCTTTGAGAATACCAGGAATATCATTAATAAAAAAGCAAAATAATAAGGGCCCCAAAACATTTTTTTGCGCCATGCTGCTATTTATATTTAACTAGATCAAGTGTGATTTGGAAACACAAAAATTCATTTACAAGTACGTAGTTAAGTCAGAAGTGTTTATAATATCGAGCAGAACACTAAGGACCGTTAAAATGTTATTGTCCGGAGCTTGACAAATATCGGTAGAGTCATGTATGACGAGATCGATTCACAGGTACGACCGCAACATGTTGTACTAATTTTAAGATTTCTTATTGTTAGATACAAAGGACCACATGAAAAAATTCACGAGAAATATGCACAAAAACTGACCATGCTATTATCAAGCGAAGAAATTTTTAAAATTTTATAATGAAGAATGTTGTAGAATAGAGGACTATAATCCGTGTCTTTTCGATACAAGGAACAGTAAACCTATACGACATCAAATATTAAATATATTGCAGATCGAATAGTGCTGTCTAAAATAGCTTTAAATTAAAAAAGTACCTGGAGACGACAGTGTTCTCAGTAATTATAATTGAAGATAAAGACCTGGCTCGACTGAAGCATTAAACCATAGGTATTTAAGCGAAAGAATTTTTGCTAGAACTTAATGCGTCCTTAGCAGTGGAAGATCTACAACTGAAAGGAATTCTTCCATACCTATTCTAAGTAATTTAGAAACTTAGAGAGTACTAAATCATAAACCATCACAAGTTTTCATAAATTTTAAGTAGGCATAGAACGTAGAGATGAATTTAATAAGGAAATTGGGAGTACTCCGAAAAATAGTATCCACGGTAATATGTATATGTACATCTGAGTACTTTGAAATCACAAAAAGATCCTTGGTCGGAAAATTGTTATAATGTGACCGTAATAACATACTTGACAATAATAAAAACTGGGACGTTGTAGTCAAGTTGAACCATAGGCTCTAAGTAAAAAATTGGAAAATACCTGAATCTGGCTAGATCGAACGAATTCCAAAATAATGGAAAGACTCAAAGATTGCAAAAAAACATGTCCATGTAGATTCTTTAAAGGTTGACGGACATCTATATAACAAATTGCGTATATTGAATGGGGGAACAATGAAGGAACGTGGGAAATTCCATCCAATCAAAGTGATGATGATGATGCTGGAAATAATTTGAAGTTCTTCTAAGTATTGAGATGGATATTAGAAGTTTCTTGAAATTTTGCAATTGATAACATTTTGTTCCGCTTTTTTGTTCCTATCCTAATCTGAAATATTACAAATATACGAATACGGTATCGTGATTTTCGTGAAATTGCATTAAAGAAAACATGTACCCAGGTGTGCTTAGTATTTGTTTAATAAGCTTTAATTTTAAATTAGATAATTATGTTTTCATAAATGATTAGGTATTAACGTCTTCTGATTCTTAGGATATAGGATAAAAATGCGATCTAACGATTTAGTGCCTTCGAAAATTACAATTATTCATTTTTATGTATATATTCGTTAAAATGCTTTTATGGATTGATTTATAAATCTAACTTGCATAAGTAACGTATTTGAAATTCAGCCGTTAATATTTATATTGATTAGTGACAATTCGTTCCACCTTAGATTAATCAATCTCAACACGAGCGAAACATTCCGCTACTAACAAATTTAAATATCATTTGATTAGATACAGTAGTGAAAGTTTTAAAAATTAGTTAAGAAAAAAAAATCTTATAAAGCAATTCAATATTCGTTTAGTGATTTTCTAATTTTGATACTCTTGGCGACATCTACCGTTTAAAATGACATTATGAGAACTCTTGCTGTCAAGTACTCCACGTGGAGCAGAGCAGTCACTTGATAGACGCATATCTACGTTCGATAAAAATGAATTGATAGACAAAGAGAGAGAGAGAGAGAAAATACGAAGCAAGCACGAAAAACCATAAATCGAAAATAATACAAAGTACAAAAACAACAGAATATTCTCACTTTGCTTGCAGGTGTTAGTGAAAAAAAGACTACTTTTTTATAATAACAAATTGCATCTACAATTGCAAATACATTTGAGTATAGTTGCTAAAGGTCCATTGCGTTTCTAATTCGCGGTCAATTGGGATAGAATTGGATATCGATACATCCCCCCTCAATCTTAAGCATTTTAATTGCCGACTTTAGTGTATAGTCAAAGAAACGAGTAATTGTACCTTTACAAATATTTACTGAACTTTTAATTTAATATGAGACAGCAAAAGTCAACCATCGCAGTCGCAATTGCATTTAAAATAGCATGATTGTATGATAGTAGGTATCATTTCAAATGAACGCAATCAAACCGGACTAATAATATTGAAGCAAAAGGGCGATGAAAATCCTGCGCTCTTGCCGAAAAGAAAGCAAATCTGGCCGTAGAAGTATTGAAATTGAATTGCTAATAAAGTCCTGTCATAAAGATTATACATACTTATATGCAAACCTATAGGCAAGTAAAATAATTAGGAAAAAGTAGCTCCAACTTTATGTTGTTAACGTTTACTAGTTAAAATGCTGACAAATACGTCCATTACCATAAGATAATTAATTCTAAAGAAATTTGGTGAAGAAATTTAATTTAATGCAGACTAAATTACTATGAGGACACACTTGTACTGATTTTCAAAGCGATATGAAAATTCATAAATAACTATTTAAGGAGGTTTCGTCATGAAATGAAATTTTATTAAATTTCTAGTCGAAATGTTATCTTGCAAGATAATGAGAAAAAGTCGAATATGAAATAAATATAAATTATACTAGAAAATCGAAAAACTTTTCTGAAATAAATTTATACAAAAATCTTGATTTCATTGAGCCACAAAATTTCTCATTTCGATACCCCCGGAGCCATCTATTGGCAGAAGTATATCACTAGGTTAGAAAAAAAACTAAATCGAAATATGCCTGCCGCTATCAATTGCTATATTTTATAATTCCAGCCCTTTCACTCTTGTATAACTTGTAGAAACAGCACACAACAAAATGCATAAGATCAAATCATGACCAAATACATTGCGTTCGGTAAAATTCTATTCTATACTGCGCTTAACCGAAATATTCGTCAAGTTAAGTAGTAGTGTAAGTGCCTCTTTTCATTGGCTGAAATTTTAGCTTTTGGAAGAGGAGAAGGCAAATGCTATAGTAACTTCTTTATGGTGTGCATTTGATTAAATATATTTCTCTCTTTGCAAGTGTTTAACATCTCTAAACCCATACCGATGCCAGCAATTTTATGTTGATAGAACAACGCGTTCTCAACCTATTGATCGACAAGAAAAGGGCGGAACATGCAGTAATTTAATTATTTTCTATATTTGTTTCTTTTTTTTAAACATATGCATATATATTCACCAACTTCTTAGAAACTTCGTCAGCTGGGTTAAGTTACTAAAATCATGATTTCGTCTAACAAAAATATTTCCCATTGCAATTTCCTCTGCATCTTTTCAATATCAATCACTCACTCACTATCATTGCCACCACTATAAATTATGTGAACGAAATGTCTACGCCGGCCGTATCGTTTCCAATAAATTTCATCTCATTCCCGAAATATGAAATCACGTTCTACTGCGCATGACCGAAATATTCGTTAAGTGAAGTAGTTAAGTTTTTTGTATTTTATTAAAAATGAAATGAAGCATTTTATGGAAGAGGAGAAGGCAAAATTGATAATTATGTATATTTTGTTTTTCTCTCTCTTCTGACGAAATATCGAATTGTTGAAGAGGATAACTTTCGTTAAATTTGCATTTTACATATTAACCAATGAAATCAAGCAACCATTTTAATTTTTTGAAGAGCAGAAGGGAAATGTGATGATAATCATTATTTTCTTTGTTTCTCTCTTTGCCAGTGCAGACAGCACTACTAGACCCATTGAAAAGGTGACAGACAGGATTTGAATGGCAAATATTTACATTTTCATCCTGATCTGTCTATTTTCGGTTTTTCATTTTCATATGATTTAAAGATTATTTTAATCTCTTTTTCAATTTTAGCTAATAGCGACGAACGTTAATTGGGAACTAGTAAATTTAGCTAGGTAGGTACCTACATAATTATTTTATATCAAAGCAAGAAAAACTAGATCAAAAACTAGGCATAAACTTGAGAAAAAAAAAATTAAAAACTTGAAAAACAATAGCGCCCTATTGAGTTATACCTTCTCATTGTATAGATTCGACAAAGGTTTTGAATTTTCTAAATATTAAATATATATTTCAGTACATAGTCAGCACATTCCATGATTTCAAGTTTCTACCTATTACTAACCGAAAACATTTTCTTTCAATTTTATAACCCATTTTCATTTCGAAAGAACTTTTCTTCTGCTTTTTTCGTGACAGGTAAATATCTACCTGTAAAATTTTTCTTCTTCATAATAATTTACGGAATAAGTAAATGTATCTTACCTACTCATCTCTCCTACACACACCGTACGGAAGAAGACCTAAGATTTTTGTGTACCACATATTTTTCTCAATATTTTTATTTAAAAACTTTTTTATTTCTATTTAACTCTTAGAGACCGAGAGAGAAAAAAAAAATAAAAACAGAATCTCAAGCATTGGAAAAATGACCCCGTAGGTAGGTACCTCACCATAAATTTTAAAGTGAAAACTTTTACTTGCTTAGAATAGAATTTATCGAAAAAAAATTTATTTAACAAACATTTATTTGCTAAGCAAGCTGTGAGTAACCATTGTTTTCAAGACTAAGGTTACAATCACTTTACCAGAACCAACCAAACTTTTTTTCCGGTGTTTCCAATATTTGTCACGATAGTCAAAGGAAATATTCTTTATTAAATTTATAAAACTAAGAAAGAAATAATTTGTGATCCGAAAATAAAAGTTAGAATTAAAAAAGATAGAATTGGTCTAAGACCAATTCTTGTGATACCCAAGATAAATGCTCGTTTGTAATTTCGTATGGTCACCAATATGCGCAAGTGTAATTTTTGAATTGGTTTTTGAATATATCTCTAGAATGATTCGTCGAACAGCAAAAATGATTATAACCAATTTTGTAGGACTTCATATTCTGACGAACTTTCCAGTACACCAAAACCGTATAGGACTGATCGTTTTCACAGGATACGTAAAAATCTCAAATTTTTATATGGCAACACCAAGAGGTGGTTGCCCGATTGCTACGAAGGAGCTACCCGATTTGTCCCATTTTCGAATTTAATTTTACTTTATTTTTTAAAAAAGAAAGTCCATATGGAGAATTTAAGCACTGTAAGTAAACGCATTCTCGAGTTATCGTGAGGATGGACAGACAGACGGATGGACAGACGGACATACAAAATTCAAAATAACTTTTAATGTTATAGGCGTGCTCTACCATCATTATTTCTAAGTGTTACAAACGGAATGACAAACTTAGTATACTCTTTAGATTTCATCTAGGGTATAAAAAGGACCATTAATAGCTGGCGTAACTCCGAATCAATTATTTGTTTTCGTTTTTGTTTTAAATACATACAGCGGGTTTTATGCCTACATATGCATTCATTTTCAAAGTTATCCCTATCCCATATAAAATTTTAAAAACTCAATTAAATGAATAACAGTGATTTTCCGTAAATTATTTTTAATTACCTAATGCTGATGATGGTTATGATATATGTTGCACAGCTATCCAGAATACCTTGCACTAGAAGAAACGGTACTGCTCCAGGCCAGCTATTGATGCATGCCAAGAATGTAGCCATCTTCAGTTGTTATAAAATGTTTTTCAGCTGGGTAATTATAATGACCTTGTCCTGAAAAGAAAATGAGAAATTTTTTATTTATTGTCTGGAAGTAGTCTTTAATTTCATTATGATGATTTTTGCAAAAAAAAAATGACTGTGTCCATTTACATATACATACATACAGAAAAAATGGGAGGAATTTTGCATATGAAATAAGGAAACTCAATATCGCTTATATACATTGCAAAGTGTATCAATCATGGCGTTTTAAGAGTTCTACTACGCAGTGCCGTATCGAGAAAGTTTTGTGGGGCGAGGGGGGGGGGGGAAGGCACAGACGTTAATTGCCGCACCCTTCTAACAATAATCCTTACATGGAGGGCAAATTTTATTACAGTTCCTGGATATGCTAGGCACCATATGTATATCATAGATGAGCTATTATATACTGCATACTGGAACTAGAACCAGAATAGTTAAAAAAAATTTGAACTTAAAACAATAATGATAGTTAAATAAAACGAACCTGAAATTAAAAAAAAAACTAAGTTAGATCTATTATAGATATCAATTGTCGTTTGAATCTCAAACTGTTTTAAAATAACTAGAAAGTAAAAAATCGTATCATTACAAATGCACTTTATTTTATTAACACAAAGAATACAAATTAAAAATTTTAGTATGTCAGAGATTAATTTCTTATTTTAGCCGATTTTTAGTATGAATCTTCCCTGCTAAAACCACTAAAATTTGAGACGGTTGTAAAAAAAACTCTGGGTAGGAATTCTGGCGTATTGCGGTTCAGGTTGAAAGGATTTAGCCGGATTCAAAGGCTTTAGCTCTAGCTAAAATGGCTATATTTAAAAAGTATAAAAATATTTTTCTGGCAACTTTGTGCTTGTGCCTACCGTCTTACATTCTATCTACATTCCAAATAGGATTGGTGGATGATGGGGAACATAGGGCTGCCAGCCACCTTACTAAATCTGCACAATTTTTGAATTCATTTCATATATGATACAAAGGTACAATTTGAGAATTTAGGGGAATTCTTAGTTTAATTAGCTTACAGAGGCTTACGGACTTAAATCTAATAAAAAGTAAAATTATTGACTGTATAACTATAAGCACAATTTAAAGTATGATGTCAGCAAAAGAGCTTCCGGAAAGAAGACTGAAGTGCGAGGTATTGTCTGAAAAAATTTCCACATCTTGTAATTAGTTTTTTCTCTCGTTTACTTATGAGTTCAAAAGTCCATCGTATTGCCGCTCCCTTAAAACTAGGGCCCAGGGTAAATGCCTTCGCGCAGTCCCCCCCCCCCCTCCCCCTACCCCGTCCATAGAACCATTTCCCATGCTACAGCTTATAGATTTTTTTCATTAAAAATACTTTTTGTCACCGATTTTGATCGGGGATGGCTCATTTGGAGCACAATAGGAAAAGAAAAAGATGTGTATACCTTTGTTTCTGATAAAATAACCAGTTGACAAAATACAGCAAAGAAACTGGTAATGCAGGGCACCTGTTAAATCCTTCTAAACACGTAATTTAAGCTCTGCCGGTATTCCTAATATCTCTTTAAACGGCGTAGTTTCTACACAAGCGAGATGAACAATCTAGGAAGTAATTTTTAATGGCAAACTGGAATGATGTGACCAAGTGAACTATTCTCTGTAAAACATTTACATAGGACTCCAAAACTTACAGTTACTTCATATTTCTGTAGGATACTTGGGATAACATACTTCACCTTAGACATGCTGTGTTTCATTACTAAAATGGCAGGAAGGTTTTTGTTAGCGAATTTGTTAAGCATAACAATACCACCGTGCCTGGAAGTTTTCGTTGCATCTACCTTTTATATATGTATATATAAAAAAAAAGAAGATGATAAAGAATGGATCTTTTCTTGACTAAAGTAAAAATTAATCACACACAAAAGATATATCGAAGATGATAAATTAGTTTTTAGTTGCAATGTAACGAATAAAAGACTCTATACAGCCGCGGGCTTGGTTAAATCAGTAAATGCAATCCAAATTTAATATTCCAGAGCTCTCTGAAGAACGAAAATGTAGACTAATGGTAATCGGTAAACATATACATGTCTCTCTTTCTACAGATCAATTATGAGTGCGTAAAAGGTTCTAGAGCAGGCGGACAATAATGAAATGTTTGACAAAATAAAAATTGCCAATCTTGGAATACAGCAGATACCAACAAAGAAGAAGTCGTAGACGAAGACGAAATAACCACCACTACCAACACCAAAACAAATTTGAAATGCTACTGGATTAGCTTTCTGCAATATATAGAAGAAAAATCTACTTGATTTCCTATGAGAGGAAACAAACGAAATTGCCATAATTCAAGAACAATTACTTATCTGTAAAAGGTATCCAGGTCGAATTGTACAATTTTTTCTACAACCATAAAAACCTAAATAACGGTGTAAGTCTGGAACTCTTTATCTTAAAACAAAAAATTCCTAAATTTGACAGACACCAAGGATGACCTCTTTCTTTCCTTTGTACATATTTAGCTCATGACAGAAGACTCACGCTGTCATGAAAATTTCAGGAACTAACTGCCACTGTAAAGTTGAAATTTGGACTGCAAATTATTGGGTAGTTCAGAAAACAACAAGGGATGTGGTAACTTTTCATTAAATTGGTATTCGTGTTATGTAACCAGGGTAACTTGAAGATTTCAATGGCTGGGAAGAGTTCTCATTACTTACCGACAGCAATACCTTTACGACTGAAGGCTAGAGAATATCAAACTTAAGATCGATTTCAATTCATAATCATTGGATAGTTTTCAATTAGAACCTTAAGACCGAGACTCTGGAACCATGTAGGAATCCTGGACTATGGAAGAAATTCACCCAAGTGCTTGAAGTTACACTTTCAGACATAAAATTTCTGCAGGCAATTAATATCGCTGACAAATTATATTGTCGATTCTACCTAAGTGTAAGTATTGATGACTTCAGAAGTGCAAAGAAGCCGAATGAGATGAATAACTGTAAATCCTCTGAATGCATTCAAAGCACTTTCCAAGATTTAGCAAGACATCATCAAAAGAAGACGTTAATTTGGCGAAGAATTCAAATGACGCTTGGACGCAATTTTCTGCTGAATCCTTCAATATTTTGATGAACACACTTTGTCTGTCTAGGCTATAAAGACACCAGTGTCGTTTGGGTTTCGGAACAAATAACTAATGGGTTGAAATCAGCTCTATAAATACAAAAAAAAAACATCTTTTGGGTAGTAAACAGCTTTGTCCCGTACAAATTCCTATAGACATTGATGACATACTGCCTATTATGCTCCAGAAATTACAAACAAGAGTAATTCTATGACCAGCAGTACACTTTAAGACGAACTAAGTCAGTTTTTTTTTTTTTTTGTATAAAACCGACAAAACGTTGGCTTGACCAAGAGAAATACTCAAAAAAAAGCTAGATTGACTGAATATAAATCCGTACCCAAATGATGTATAGTTAATGTGATATTAAGATGTCTCCTGTCGTTATCAGGATTTTCGAAATCTAAGCCCAGGTAAGAGTGGAAAAAAACATTTCACTACAAATACACAAAGGTGTTACCAAAAATTTTGACGTACAAAAGTAGCCTGATTACCACAACGGTGTAAAGTAGGTACTTGAGTAAATTAACATTTAGTCAAAAATATGCAATGGGTTTGTTGGATGTACACCTCTATAGTAGTACATAGCCTGATTTTGACCCACGGATCACTTATTATAGTAGTGTCAGCCCTATGTAAAGGCTACTATTGGATTAAGTTTGGCAAGATTAAAAAAACTGCATGGTCGGTGCGTAGGTCTTGTGTTTAGGCTATCTCCTAGCACTTTCAGATTATTTTACATTTCTTCGCACAATAGTTATTACAAGTCAACAAAATTTGTTGTTGTCTTCGTTTTTATTTAGGCCGTCAAAAAAGTCATTACGTCAAAAAAGTAGAATTAACACGCGAAAATTTTCGAGCCATAATATGTTTTAGGTTTTAAAAACTGATTAACTCACCTACTCGCAAATGATGAAGCCTCAGCTTTCACCACACTGTATATTTTCGTCGTCCAATAAACCACTGAAACTCTATGAAGTATATTGCATTAACCCCTGACCGTCAGGAAGATGTTTTACTCAAAAGAAGAATCGAATTGATTAGAGATCAAAAATGCTCAAGAGATTCAAACCAAGCGAAATCAATGCTCGACATTATGAGAGGTCACGACACTTGAGTTTACGAGCCAGAAGCCAAATGTCAATCACAATGATTTTCGTATTTATTTTGTTCATTCCTTACAGAGCTTATAGCTAAAATTTCGCATATTGGAAATGAATGGTTAATTTTCGATAATGCCAGCATACACGAGACAAATGATGTTCGAGAGGTTGTTGCTCCAACGACTTCAATTTCTTCCACCATATTCATTTATTCTCGATCCTATAGAGCAATCATTTTAAAAGATTAAAGGAGCAGATACACCTGTTATAGAAAGTAGCGTTTGAGAGATAAATGCTAAAGTTGCTGTAAATTTCATAATGAATATGACGACGAAAATCAGTCCTGCATCGCGTGGCGTACGATGATATGAATTTAAGCATAAATATACTGAATCCCTGATTTTAGTGTCAATCAGGTAATTTCTCATACTTATTTAAGTACTAAGTACCTAGAGAAAACAAATATTGATTTCGTCATAACCGAAACAGAACCTATATTTTCCGTAGGAACGATTCGGCGACTCTAATAAAGTAAGTATTAAACGCGAGCGTGCGCGAGGAGGCCCGTGGCCGGCGCGAGCAAGCATGTCATTTCTGCACGCAAGTTCGGCTGCAGTAATAATAGTGATAATTTGTTCAGGCGGCATTTTAAGCATGGTTCCCATGGCGCGTGGTTTCACGAGCCAAACCAGTGTTGTATACCTAAAAATGGTTAACAATGATAATTATAAGAAATAATTATCATTGGGAAAATCATTAAAACATATTTAATTTTCATAAGCTAATCATGTTTAAAATATGGTTAGCTTATCTCTCAGCAAAGCGAAAAATTGCCATCAGCAATTTCGTCACATTCCTTTGCACAAAACCAAAATATTTTCCCATAAGAACGACTTGGGAAAAATAGAAGTTTTAAGTTTCATCCCAAGTCGTTTCATTAGAAAAAAACAAAAGCCCCACGACAAATCGTACCTTCAGTAAGATTTGTCGTAAATACGATATGTATGCACATACATACAAACATACATATCGGGCGCATAAAATTTTACGTCGGTGAAGACTGAAATGATCAAGTCTTCACCGAAAAAAGCTCTTATCAGCGAATTGTCGCGAGCTGCATACATTGTGATCGCAACAATGTATGCACGATAGCACGACGATGGTTGGATATTTATGAAAATATCAAATTTCAACTCCAACCATCGTTCGTCGCGATAATTCTGGGCATGTTTAAACATGCCCAGCGGTAAATAATTTTCTCAGGATAGGAATGCTAATTAAGCACTTTCCTATCCTGAACAACTAGACTTGCGATTAAAAAGATCCGAGTCGAGTGCAGTCAGTTTTAGACAGTCGGTTTTGAAAAGTCGAGAAAAAAGCACTAAAGGAGTCGAACTTAAAAACGAAAGCAGAGTTGAGGTTTCAAAAAATTGGTTCGGTTTCGGCGGATTGGGTCGGTTTCGGTAAAAAGAGTTTTTGTAAAAGTTAATTAAAAGGAATTTTTGTGAAAGGTGAATTGAGAAGCGTTTTGTTAAAAGTTAATTTAAAAAGATTTTGTTGTTGTTAAAAGTTGATTTAAAAGGATTTTGTTTGTAAAAGTTGATTTAAAAGAGTTTTTGCAAAAGAAATAAATAAGTTTTTGTAGAAATATATAAGTTCTTGGTAGAAATAAATAAGTTTTGGTGGAAATAAATAAGTGTCTTGTGACAACAAAATTGGATAAGGTGCTGCTAAGGTATTGACACCTGAAGCACCGACTGATCAGGGAGTACCCCCTTATAAATATACAACAAAATTGGCGCAGCCGGTAGGATAGTGGAAGCCTGCTTTCTAAAAGTCAAAATAGAAAGGCATAAGAGCTTTAAAATCCGCTATCCTGCGAACCTAAGGGGTTCCCTTGACGAAGCCACTCAGGCCAAGTCACCCCCAACACTCGGGTAGATACCATCTCTAGGCGCCTCTGCTCCAGGCGGGCAAGCGTTCACCCCAATTTGTGCACAGGCACCACCGAGGGATACAAGTTAACAGTCCAAAGAAGGAAGTGCAAAACCATCCAAAATCTCCCAGAAGGACGAGTACAGATCAGCCAGGACACAGCTCTAAAAACAGCCTGAAGCTCCAGCCAACCAGACGACCAAACGCTAGCAGTCAACGATCCGGAGTTGAAGAGGAAATCGAAGACGGCTCATAAGCCCCCTTTTCAACTAGATCCAGGGGAAGTTAAGACGGCCCAGGGCCCCCCCAGCTGCAAAAGAAAGCCGAAATCAACCGACAAAGGATTGAGAGGGAACTCGAAGGCGGTTAAAGAAACCCCCCTCTCAATTACAGCAAAGGGACCTAAGCAGGCAAGGAGCCCCCCTTTCACTGAACAGCGCATCATATGCCAGCCGACAATCCTGCTCTACCTCAGCAGGAACCAGAAGCAGCAGCAAGGGAAAACTCTCCATCTTTAGCCGACGCGGGATTAACCCCAGGTGCCAATACACAGCACCCCGGTGAAGGTACATCATCCGCTGCAGGAGAAAAACCTCCACAGATACCCCCAACAGGACCTAGACTTCGAAGCGGAACCGTTCTGCCAGGTCTGAATAGTCAAGTAAGTTTAGCTAAGTTTTTAAATAAATTATACGAGAGAGCGCGGGAATCGGATAAACTGACGATTACCCACTGTGACGCCTTAGAGCACAAATTAAAAACAGAGCGTGAGACCAGACTCGTCAAGTTAAAGACCTTAAAAGAAAAAACAATACAGTTCCGAAAGGAACTAGAACAGTTTTCCGAATCTCGGCGCTCACTCAGTTTAGATCTAGGAAAGAATAAGAGTGTTAGGTTAAGTGACAGTGATAGTGATAGCGACAGTGACGGTGAAGTAGCTGAACCAACTCCCGAAGACCTGCTAATCGATTGGCTCGAAGAATCCTTAACGGAAATCAGCCCAGAAACAAGCCCAGCTAGTCCACCCAAATTTCAATTTCCAGTCAATAGACTACACATAATGGTGGATTACGCTAAAGTAGCTAAGCTCACAGCTCAACTCGTTCCCTTATTTTCGGGTGAAAGTACCCCACAATTGGGACGAGAGTTACAAACCTTCATTGGCTGTTGCAAACAAACTATGCAGTGCCTTAATAATGAAGAAAAAGTGGCTTTCATTCAGGTCCTTCCTACAAGACTCAGAGGTGACGCATACCAATTATTCGCTTCAGACGTCCCTGCTTCATTTACTGAAGTAGAGGAACGTTTAAACAGAACATACCTTCCCCGTGAGACATATCAGGAGCTGGTGAACAAACTAATTACCACCAGACAAAACCCGTTAGAATCTCTCACTGTGTTCATTACAAGATTGAAACAGTTGTTGACGATTTGCAACGAGGCAGCGACACAGAAGTATGGAGCTGAGGCAGTCCCTGCTGTGAAAACACAGCTGATGGATTTCGCCAAAAACGCTCTGAAAAGTGGAGTAACTAACCCACACCTGTGTCAATATTTGCTCACGCAGGGAGAAGGCGATCTAGAGTCACTAATTCAAAAAGCCTTGGACATGGAGAAATTACAACAAAGTGCTACATTCGTCCAGACTCCTCTGGTACAAGCTCCTCCAATGGCTCCAGTAGACCCAGATTTACGAGTGAGAGCTTACTATAGAGCTCCTTACTATCAAATGCCATCAACACCTATGTTCGCATCACCTCGAGCTCCAAATCCAACCCAGTTTCCACGCAATGTGAATAACCCAGGTCCATCACAGTCACGACAAAGACCGTTTACAAACACTGATGCCAGAAACTCGGATACAGATGCACTGGTCCGTAACATCACGTGTAATTTCTGCCAGCGAAAGGGTCATACATATACAGATTGCCTTAAGCGCAAGAACACCCCTTTCTGCTCAAACTGCAAAATCTATGGACATGACGTCCGTGATTGCAGAAAAAGTCAACAGACCCAACAAATTGTTCCTCCACGCCTCTCCCACAGACCTACACAGGATCAACACAACACAAAGAGTCCTCAAGTCTTCAATATAAGACTCAAATGCACCTTTTGTGGTCGCCGAGGACATGCAGACGAAGACTGCCGCCAGAAGAAAAAATGGGAAGCCCGGAGTCAGGGAAACGACATGCAGTCGACCCAAAACTCCCCGGCTCGACTATAAACCCAACTAAAAAATTAAAAGGGTCACCTCAAGCGCCCGAATCCGGTGTCCCTACAGTGAAACTTCCACTGGACATAAGCCTTAACGGCCGTACAAAACTAGTAGTGGACACTGGCGCTGAGGTTAGTATTATTAAGAAAAGAGCAATTAAAGACCTCAAGATAATTAATTCCAATGAGGCATGCACTTTACAGACCCCTTTTGGAACCGGAAAGACATTGGGAAATTGCAAGGGCAACTTCAATTTTAAAAATAAAATTCCCTGCAAGTTTCAGGTGGTACAAAACCTGCCAGGTCTTTCCGATGACGGCCTATTAGGAAACGATTTCCTATCAAACAATTGTAATGTTGAAGGCCCAAATAAAGCACTCAAGTTTCCTTGTACGGAAACAAATCCCGAAGAGTTCACCGTGCCCTTGTCATGCAAAACGGACAAGCTGTATTCCAGAAAAGCAGTCGAAGTGAGGTCAGTTGCTGAAAAGATGGAACCTAAACAGGTTAAGCTATCTACATGCAGTGTCTCCAAGGCATATCAACAGAGAAATGCTGGCTGCCAGGTTCAACAAGAGCCGACGGAATACGAAAAGAGCTGTCTGGGTGATCAAGAAACCAGCGATATGAGGCAGCATCTGGTTACTTTAGAGGAACCGATATGCATACCTGCTAGGTCACAAATTATCACCACAGTCCCGTTACGAGTGAAGGAAGAAATGCTCTGTTTATCTAAAGAGATAGGCGACGGAGTCTTCCTGGCCAACAGTTTACTCCCTACTGGGAAAGAAACAGTGCTAGTTGCCATACTCAACATTAACAATTTTAAAGTAGTCATCAACAGTTTATTATTACAACTGCTCCCTATACATGACTACGCCGTCATCCCAATAGGAGAAGCCACTGATACACAACACGTTCTCAAGCCGAATAAATCGCAAGCGAGTAACACAAACATCAGTGAGCCTCCCAAGGCAGAACAGAAGTCAAGCAAAACTTCTTTCTCCAGAATACCTAGATATAAGTTACTAACGCGGCCCAAGAGCCCCATACAAGACGTGTGCGAGCTCAGTAAGACCCGAACAGAGGCAGCAATGACTCCACCGTCCAATAGAGTAAATTATAAAAAAATTTCGAGGCCCAAGAGCCCTATAAAAGATGCGAGCGAGATCCAGAAGCCGATAAACAAGATGCCGAGGACTCCTCCGTCTAGTTTACCTAGATTTAAGATATATACGAGGCCAAAGAGCCCTATAACAGGTGCGTGTGAGCTCAGTAAGACCTATTCTCAGGCAAAGACGACTCCACCACCCAACCAAGTTAGTGTTAAGAAACAACAGTGGCCCAAGAGCCCTATCACAAGTGCGTGCGAGCTCAGTAAGACCTACTTAAAGGCAAAGTCGACTCCACCACTTAATAAAATTAGTATTAAGAATACAAGGTGCCCCCTGAGCCCGATAAAAGACGCGTGCGAGATCCGTAAGACCTCATTGAAGGCAAAGTTGGCTCCACCGTCAAATAGTATTAAGAGAACCAATTTTTCACGGCCTATTAGCCAAAATACGAAAGCGTGCGAGTACTCGGACCAAACAAAAGTACCCATAAAACATGGTACTCCACCGTTAAAAATGCAGGAAGCCCATTCCCTGCCATCTAGTAATGTAAGTAAAACAGATAGTAAGTACACAACTACACCAAATGAGGAAAGAGACATAAGCTTTTCGGAAAACACAGCCATCTTACAACACGTAAAATACTTATTTCCGGATCATGAAGATCCCACACATACTCCGCGAGTCAACAGGTTAGACCAAGAGCTCAGCCTAGACCCAAACCTAAATGCGGAAGAAAAAGCTTCGATATCCGAACTCTGCTACGAGTACAATGATATCTTCTTTCTAAAAGGTGATAAGCTCACATACACAAATGCTATCACCCACAATATCCCTTTAATACAAGATCAAGCGCCCATAAACCAAAAGGCCTACAGACTACCAGAGACCCAGAGACAAGTGATCAACGAGCAATTAAGAGAAATGCTAGAAAACGGGATAGTCCAAACTAGCAAAAGCCCTTGGAATTCACCCTTATTAGTTGTCCCCAAAAAGGCGGGACCCGATGGTGAAAAAAGGTGGCGCGTCGTTGTCGATTTTCGCAAATTGAATGAAAAGACAATTGGCGACGCATTTCCGCTACCCCGAATCGAGGATATTCTTGACCAACTAGGTCATGCCAGGTACTTTACCACTCTCGATTTGGCCAACGGCTATCATCAAGTCTTAGTCGACAAAAAAGATCGACATAAGACCGCTTTTAGCACTAATTACGGGCACTACGAATTTAAGCGTATGCCATTCGGACTCAAAGGAGCTCCCGCTACATTCCAACGCCTCATGAACTTCGTTCTGACAGGCCTACAAGGCCTCGAATGTTTCGTTTATCTTGACGACATCGTCATTTACGGGAAAAACCTAAATGACCACAATTATAAACTTCGCAAAGTCTTCGACAAATTGAGAGAGAACAACCTCAAACTGCAGCCAGAGAAGTGCCAGTTCTTGAGAAGAGAAGTTGTTTACCTAGGTCACAAATGCTCTAGCGAAGGTGCATTACCAGACCCCAGCAAAACGGCCTGCGTCCAAACATTTCCTGTTCCCAGAACAGTAAGGCAAGTTCAGTCCTTTTTAGGACTCGCCAATTACTACAGGAAGTTCATTCCGGACTTCTCTAAAATCGTTCGTCCAATCACGAATTTACTCCGCAAGGACGTAAAATTCAATTGGACCGAGAAATGCCAAGAAGCATTTCAAAGCATTAAAAATGCTCTAATTTCCCCACCACTTTTAATCTACCCAGATTTCTCTAAACCCTTCAACCTCACAACGGACGCCAGTAACGAAGCATTAGGCGCTGTGCTTTCCCAAGGAGAAGTGGGAAAAGACCAGCCAATCGCCTATGCAAGCCGAACGCTGAACAAAGCCGAGAGAAATTACTCCACAATTGAAAAGGAGTTATTGGCTATAGTCTGGGCCACTAGGAATTTCCGATGCTACCTCCAAGGCAGGAAATTCACGGTCTATACTGACCACAAGCCTCTCAAAGGTGTCTTTAACGTTAAAGACCCGACTTCCCGTTTGGTGAGATTTCACCACAAATTATCAGAATTCGATTATACCATCGAATATAAACCAGGGAAGTATAATACCAATGCGGATGCATTAAGCCGCATTCCACAAGTATTAATCGAAGACAATACAGGCAACACTTTAACGGTACAAGCCCAAGTCCACCACACTATGGACTCAGATGTGGAGGAAAACATTTCCCCAAGTAAAAGGAAAACAAAGAAACCCGCTCATTGCTTCGCCGTGACCAGAGCTCAAAACCAAAAAGCCCAAGAGGCCAACACTAGCTCCAGCGCTGAAACACCGCCCACGGCAGCGGAAGATAAAGAAACTAAACTCCCAGAGGCGGAAATACAACCCCCTGCTACGCTTGACCAAGAAATAAGTCCAGTCAAGGCACCTGAGAGAATCACGAGCCCCAAGGAAGTTCAAACAATCCTAAAGGATTACCACGACTCTCCTTTCGGCGGCCATCAGGGTGTCATCAAGACTTATAAAAGAATCAGACGCAAGTATTGGTGGAGACACATGCTTAGCGATATAAAAAAGTACATAAAAAAATGCCCTAAGTGCCAAACAATGAAGGCATCGCCACAATTCAAGATGCCAATGGTAATAACGGACATCGCAGAACAACCTTTCGACAAGGTTTACCTCGATATAGTAGGTCCACTAGAAGAGACCATATCAGGTAATAAATATATCTTAACTTTTCAAGATAATCTCACCAAGTTTGTCGATTGGTATGCCATACCGAATGGAGAAGCAGTAACGGTGGCGCAAATCTTCTTCAATGAGATTGTCACGCGTTATCGCATTCCAAAGAGAATAGTCACCGATCAGGGAACTAATTTCCTGAGTGAGCTATTCAAGAAGGTCTGCAAACTGCTAAAGGTAAAGAAGTTACAAACTTCCGCATACCATCCACAGTCTAACGGAGCACTAGAACGTGCCCATAGACCATTAATCGAATATCTGCGTACAATCGTAGACGAGAATCCCAAAACATGGGATCAATTCCTACGAACCGCTGCATTCGTGTACAATAACAGTGTACACGAGGGTACTAAACTAACCCCGATGGATTGCCTTTACGGCTTCACAGCGGATGTCCCAACTAATTTAAAACGGGACCCTGAGCCCGTATATAACCACGAAAGTTATTACCATATGCTCAAATACAGATTACAAAGATCATATGCCACGGCTCGTAAAAATCTCTTAGCCAGCAAACAACGCTCAAAGGCATATTACGACAAAACAGTCAGGCCTCTCACTTTCCACCTAGGAGACAAAGTCCTCCTCAAAAGTGAAAGCCGCAAACACAAATTGTCTCAAATCTGGGTTGGCCCATATCTGGTAATCAACGTACCTAGTCCAACAAACACTACCATAAAAATAGGCAAACGGCAGGTTGTAGTACACAACAACCGTTTAAAGCCCTATTACGAGTAGTACACTGGTACATACACCTTTAGAAAATAAGTCCCACTGAAACAGATTTTCGCCAGTTAAACTAATAACTACCTACTTAAAGGTTCCGTACTCGGGATTACTCCCTATGACTCATGAAGTCAAACTTTACCTAAATTTTATTTAAATTAATAAAAAATACGCTACGTAAATAAAACTGAACATATAACAAATAAACCCTTACTCTCTGAGTGAATTAAATACTCTACCAATAAAATTTTTCTTGCTTGCCTTGACTTGCATCCTTCATACCTTGCCTTGAGAGTTTCGTATTCCTCTTCATGATTTACTTTTTACTCATTGTTGTAAATTAACCAATTCCCTAATTAAACTTTTGAAAGAATACAATGCTCATCTTTTGACGAGATTTAGCAGGAACCGGCTTACAGTCCTCCTATCCTGTTCTACCTCGTCTTTCTTTTAGCAAGTAAGCCCCCATTATACAAATTATCAACGATTTAATTAAGCAATACTATACCTAAATGTTATATGCTATTTAGTATAACTAACTGACTAAAGAAGCCTATCCTTCATTTTCTACAGAGCATGAAGCACATATTGGTGTTAATATGCTGCTTCCATCTGGCAATGGGACAAACTCAAACGGAAGCCTACACAATAAGTCCCCTGAACAATACAGGAATACTATATGAGGACTTAGGAAAATTACAAGTATACCACAGTACATGGAATATACTAACGGAGATCAACCTAAGGGAACTGGACAACCAAACGCTTATGGCAGAACAGGCGGAGCACTTAGTTCACCGACTATGTTCGAATCGCTCTCAAACCGATGAGCTATGCCTGGTCCAACAAAAACACGTTCATTCACTCTTGGAAAATATCAAGAGAAGAACAAGTGTCATTCGAGAAGTGGTCCCCAAATCAAGATCAACAAGATCTATCTTCGATGGAATAGGTAATGCAATGCACTACCTATTCGGGACCATGGACAGCACTAATGAACAAGAGGTATACAGTCGACTCGAGGAGCTCGAAACAAATACAAAAGCACTAGCCGACCTGGAAAGACAGCAGATCAGTGTAGTCAAAACTACACTACAACAAATTCAAAAGCCACTGACATCTCTGCAGGAAAGACAACGTCAAATAAATCTCCAGGTAAATAGAATGCAGAATATCACTGATGATTTACTAATGAGACAATTAAGGCAGGAGATAATTTCAAGCCTGACCCTACAAATTGTCGAGATTGAGTACAGGCAACAAGCCTTACTCGACATAATAATCTCCAGTAAAAATCATCAGTTGCATCCGCTAGTGGTGTCTCCCAAAAGTTTATTAGAGATATACCACAAGTCCCACGCTACTTGCCCAGATGCACAAAATTGTCTCTCCCTGTTATATCAGACAGCGGAAACAAAGGCTCGTATAGTCCAAGACAAATTAGTTATTAGAATACAACTTCCGATTTTCAATTTACCACGAATGAAGTTGTATAGGATACATAGTTTCCCTATCCATGTTAATAAAAAACAATCATTGGTACCCGAAATACAGTACTCGCACGTAGCGCACCAGGTACAGACACAGGATATTCTATTATTAAAAACACAAGATCTTAAAATCTTCAAAAAGATCACTCAATCTTCCAAAGAGGACACTTACATCGCTAAGCTAGGCATTCCCATAACAAAGGCTACAATGTCCAAAGAATGCGTAGTGAAGCTGCTCTTTAATCCATTAAAGGAAGAACCACAGTGTCAATTTAGAGCGCAAATACCTCTCAGAGACCTACTTATTAAATTAAGTAAACCAAATTCTTGGATATTCTCGTTGATAGAACCAACAATTGTACACCTTCAGTGTACCCAACAATTCCTAACTTCAAAAATAGAAGGCCAAGGAATAATTACTATCAACCATCCCTGTCAATTACAAGTAGGATCACAAATCCTATATTATGAGGCAGAGAATATCCAGCAATTGAGTCTCAAACAACCCAACTACTTCCCAAATATCGCTCCATTAGAGCAAATGGTAGAAAAATATCTTAATGAAACCAAAGAAAAAATACCGTCGGAAGAAATACAGACAGAACTATATTCAGGAGATGACACTAACAGCATCATCCTAGAAGGTACCCAGTCATTAAAAGAACTGGACAAAAAATTAGAAAAAATAGTTCCTCATATCAGTCACCACCCTACACATGTCCTAGCTGCAACATCAGTATCCTTAACTGGTGTTGTCATCACATGTATGGTACTGTACCTGGTCGCCAAATGGCTAGTCCCATTCATAAAAAATTATCGTTCACGCAAGCCTAAGAAAACCCCAGAGGCGGAGGAACAAAGCAAACAATTCGAAATAATCGAACCTACCCCTCTAAAAAGGACCCGCACCCTACCACCTACTAGGTCAGTGCAAGTGGTATAGTGTCACCACTTCAAACGGTCATAAGCACTATCACTAATAGTAGAGCACCTAGAAAATAAATGTAAGCGATTTCAAAAAACCCTAATAAATAATTTAAAAAAGAGATGTAAGAATAAAAACCAAATGAAAAAAAATATATATATATAGTAAATAATTTAGAGTAAGATAAATTAGGGTATTAAAAACATATGTATATCCAAACTAAAAACAAGGACAAAACGAAACCCTCCCCCGCTAGTGTTTAATAAATAATATAAAAATATAAATATTATCATTATTAACCCAGAATAAAAATTAAATAACCACTAACTTTAGATCATAACAAATATACAAGTGTAACAAAAAAAAAAACATAACATACATATGCATAACACATAAAACAAAAAAAAACGGTAGAAAATAGTAAGATAATAAAGCAATAGAATAGAATAGGATTAGATATTTAAAAACAATTTTAGAAAATAAGATAACAAAATTTTTTTTTATTAAAATATAAATAAGAAAATATGTAAAAACGAAAACCTGTGCCAAACCGACCAGTAGCCGAACCAATGAAAAAGCCCCAACAACAACTTCCCCTGAGAATTATTCCTCTTCAAAGAATAATCCTCTTTTTCGCAGGGGGAAGGATTGTTGTATACCTAAAAATGGTTAACAATGATAATTATAAGAAATAATTATCATTGGGAAAATCATTAAAACATATTTAATTTTCATAAGCTAATCATGTTTAAAATATGGTTAGCTTATCTCTCAGCAAAGCGAAAAATTGCCATCAGCAATTTCGTCACATTCCTTTGCACAAAACCAAAATATTTTCCCATAAGAACGACTTGGGAAAAATAGAAGTTTTAAGTTTCATCCCAAGTCGTTTCATTAGAAAAAAACAAAAGCCCCACGACAAATCGTACCTTCAGTAAGATTTGTCGTAAATACGATATGTATGCACATACATACAAACATACATATCGGGCGCATAAAATTTTACGTCGGTGAAGACTGAAATGATCAAGTCTTCACCGAAAAAAGCTCTTATCAGCGAATTGTCGCGAGCTGCATACATTGTGATCGCAACAATGTATGCACGATAGCACGACGATGGTTGGATATTTATGAAAATATCAAATTTCAACTCCAACCATCGTTCGTCGCGATAATTCTGGGCATGTTTAAACATGCCCAGCGGTAAATAATTTTCTCAGGATAGGAATGCTAATTAAGCACTTTCCTATCCTGAACAACTAGACTTGCGATTAAAAAGATCCGAGTCGAGTGCAGTCAGTTTTAGACAGTCGGTTTTGAAAAGTCGAGAAAAAAGCACTAAAGGAGTCGAACTTAAAAACGAAAGCAGAGTTGAGGTTTCAAAAAATTGGTTCGGTTTCGGCGGATTGGGTCGGTTTCGGTAAAAAGAGTTTTTGTAAAAGTTAATTAAAAGGAATTTTTGTGAAAGGTGAATTGAGAAGCGTTTTGTTAAAAGTTAATTTAAAAAGATTTTGTTGTTGTTAAAAGTTAATTTAAAAGGATTTTGTTTGTAAAAGTTGATTTAAAAGAGTTTTTGCAAAAGAAATAAATAAGTTTTTGTAGAAATATATAAGTTCTTGGTAGAAATAAATAAGTTTTGGTGGAAATAAATAAGTGTCTTGTGACAACAAAATTGGATAAGGTGCTGCTAAGGTATTGACACCTGAAGCACCGACTGATCAGGGAGTACCCCCTTATAAATATACAACACCAGCTAGTTCGAACAAGCCCGCCCCAGTTCGCATCCCGACGTGTGTTGGCCCGAGATGATTTGCCGCATGTGTTAGGTAGCCCAAATTAGCTGAAAAATGCTAAATTCATGTTCCCACACTTTGGTTAAAAAATATCTTTCGTCCAGACAAGGCTTCAAATATCTTGAAATGCAAAAAATAATTAAAATTATATAAAAGCAAACAAGTCTCTAGTTTCACACTTGAAGTAAAGTTTGCCGGTAATACGAAGCCTAAGCTCGCGGCTAAGCTAGACTGTGGGAACATGTTGTAAAAAAAAATGAAAAAAGCTATTTTGTGGCACGGTTGAAGACGAGTCGAAATTAAGAAGCGGACTTGTGCGGTTGTAACACCACTAACTAAATTGTAAAAAATATCGTAAGGTGAAAACTTTGCGTAGTGAATTAGCTTCTATTTTGCTGTTTAATTAACTATTTTACATTATAAGATATCATTTTCCCTGATATTTGATAATCATTAAAGACACTTATTGAAAATTTAAAGAGTTAATTATTGGAATAAACTGTGTAACCCAAATGTGTAAATTAAAGCATCTTGTATGTGTAATTAGAATCTATTTTGAATTAATATCAAAACGATGAGTTTTGATATGGTTTCTGCTTGAAATATTTGAATTTTTTCACGGAAGATTAATACTGTGTTACTACATCGAAGAGTCGTAATTAAGAAGCGGACTTGTGCGATTGTAACACATGGTGCCATTTTTTTTAAAATATCCATTCTAAAAGGCCGCGTGAAGCCATTATTGAAGTTTTTGTAGCCGCTTTTGAATGAAGAATGACGTTCGCGCCGTCACGGACCATCTCGCTCATGTTCATGCCACATCCTAACAGAAGCGGCAAGATGTATGCTCGTCAAAGCCCATCTTGAATAGGTGCTTACTCAGAGCTAAGGAGTAGGAACTCCCTTGTTTATGCGCCAGACGTGTAAATAATTTTTTTCGCCTGACAGTCCTTGTATCCTATCCAATAAATATTTGATATTCTCCCAGTCAATTGGGGTAGATCAGAGGTAGCACTTTGAAGTGCCACAAAATGGTTCTGGTCCGACAAAGGGAGTTTCCGCTCCTCTTTTGTCTAGACGCTCAGCAATTTCATTCCTTTATGGCCCTCATGGCCAGACACCCACATAAGGATAACTTTGTTTCTCATTGATAAATTTTTAAGGGTTTGCAGACACTTCCAGCCTATACTTAACTTAATAGCAAAGGATTTTATAATTTGGGGGAGGGGCTTGATTGTACGCAAGGATATTAATAGCTGAAGCATTTACGGCTCTCATAATGCAGGATTTGGCGCGCTCTTCTATGGTCAGTACTTTGGTTTGACATACGGTAGGGGTAGAGCTCATGGCCTTTGATATACGGCATCTGGGGCCGTATGCACCCACTTCAACGCCACTGTTCTTTTCGGATCCATCTGTGTGCCACACCATCGATCCTTGTTGGAAGCACGGCTTTAGACATCTCTTAGAAGAGCCACTACTATACTACACCATCGATGATTTTCTAGTCTAAACTCTTAATTTTGCTTAATAAGAACGATATCTTTTATGATTTCAATCCCACCATAAGATTTGTATATCACTTTTCTGTTTAATAATTGTGACTTGTACACGTGGAAAACTTTCAATTTTCCAGAAAAAATCCCTTTTTGTTTTTGATAAGTGAGGAAAACACTTTGATGAGGGGTTGTTATCAAAGCTTACGAAAGCCAACGAGAAAACAATGAGAGCAATGCTGATTTCTGTCTATGGTCTACGGACCTTTCTTCCAGAAAGGCAAATAACTCAAGGCGCGAATTGTTAGGACTAGACCCAATAACGATATCGGTTGAATTTTTGAACCAGTGTTAAAAAAAAAAAATATTTTTCTATACATTATGGCTTTTGCGGAGAAAGTCGATGTGTATAAATTCGTCATGAGCTAGGAGCCTCTGATTAAATTTCGTAGAGTAGATACAAGAATGATTGCGATTTAAAAAGCAAATTTCATTGCAAAATTTTCAGATCATCACTACGGGTGAGAGTTTGGAGGGATCTCTAGGATGTACCTAGCTAGCCTCAGGAATGTATCATGCGCAGACACATGACCAAGTAAAACGAGAATTATTTTGGTGACGTGGTCTAATTAAGAAAGGTTGTGACTGGAATGACGTTGAGAATGCAGTGGAGATATAGAGAGATGTGGGGAGGTTTGAAATACCCATAGTATATCTAACTAGTTACTTAGCCTTTAGAGGCGACTAAATGTCATTTTACTATGCAAAGACAAACCCGTGTGGACGGAAGATCAGACATAGGTCTATACATGTTTGTGAAGGGTGATTTGATAGAGTTGGTGAAGTCTAATATTCTTCAAGAGACATATTGATAACGTCACCAACAGGTTACTGATAACAGAAAAAAAACGATGATAATCTAAATTAAAAGTCGCAGTAGCGCACTTACGGTGTAGACAGAAGATCCTGTTCAGAATATGAAAGTTATAATGAAAATGCCGACTCTAATTGAGTGGGAGTGCTCTAAAAACGTCCACAAAGGAATCCTCTCACTTTCGACACCGAGTACATCAAGATTGAGAAAGCTGATCATACTTATATTCTTAATTCTGAAGTTGAGCGCATAGGGATTGCAAGGACGAATCAAGGCTTTTTATAATTCTTCGATAGAATAGACTAATCTTGTTGATCAACTGTAGAATATTGCCACACGCTACTATTTTGACCCATTCCAGACCAGTAATAATTCTAGAACGCCTACAACTTAAAAGAAAGAGTTCATTTACATTTGAAACTTATTTTCGTTTTGAAGTTTTCATTCGAAATTCTTAAAGCTTTAATGGCGAGGGTATTAAGGATATAATTTTTCTCCATGGCAACAATGTCATCATTGAGGGAACACGTTATCCAGAACATCGGATAGTCCACGAATTTGTTGTACATAAATGACAATTTGTATTATCAAAGTAGCCGTGTGTCAACAGCATGAATTATCACATAGTTTTCAAAGGATCTCAATCATCATCAACCCATCGCTCAAAATTTATACTAAATTTAGGGTAATAAGACTAACGACTTTATGTTCAGCTAAGTCTCTCTTCCACTCATTAACAGGCAGATACAAATTCTACTTAAAATATTTCTCAACTTCCTTGTAAAAAAGTAAATTAAATTTAGTGTAAATTGCTTGTAGATGCTAATTAGAATCCTTATGAACTTTTGAACAAATACTCATTCACATTTTTATGAACCAAGGAGATTTTAAAAGCATTCAAATTGCGCTTTAAATCGCATTCAAGTGATTTTTGGTAGTGTAGGTGCGAATAGCGACAAAATACAACTAAACATAGTTTTCGAAAGATTAGTGTTGGTATTGGAATTTTTTTACTACGAAATGATCTTCGTGAACCAATTTCTGAGATGAAATCTTCGTGAAGGCTTAAACACAATTCCGACGATAGAGCGACAGAACGACAGACGACAGCGAATATTTCGCTGCGAAACAGGCATTCGAAAAATAGGGAACACAATTGCAACGACAGGCGATGAGCGACGATTGTGAAAGAAGAAGATATAGAAATTTTATTTGTTAAATGTTTCGAGCGTTTCAAAAGGAGATTTTTATCAAGAAATTTTATATTATATTGAAAGAAATGCAATGAACCAAAGTGTGGAAAAAAACTGAAAATGCGGAAATTAAGTAAATTAAATGCTTTAAAATATCCATCCAACCCTAGTCTTTTTTGTCCACTTTTCTTGCCTATCTTGTAAACTATAAATTATTTTATGGATTTCGCATTTCCTCGATCTATTTTTTAAGCTCGTTATTTTAAAATTACCGCGGCGTGCTACCACCTAAAAAAGACAAAAGTGAATGCCACAACCATTTCATTCGATTAATTTTGTTGGTAGGACTACAGCGACGACGGCAAAATTAGAAACTGATCAATCCCGGCGATAATGTCGTCGATCGCTCAACGTCGGTCGTCGCAATTTGGTGCATTCCCATAAGATGCTGTGTTTTTAGAAGTTTGACAGCGATATATCGTCGTCGTTTGTCGTCTGTCGTCGGAATTGTGTTTAAGCCTTGAATTTGTCAGCGAAGAATACGATAAATATTCACAATTTTTCGCAGTGTTCCGATATTTGACAACGCAGAATTCTTTAAAATTCAAAACTTATAATTGTGATTTATTTTTCTGCATTAGTGGCATAGTGAAGATCTGTTATCTTAGTTGATCTTTGGCTATACCTATTTCACATAATTAGTTTAATGGTAATGGTGCCAGTTCTAGGAATTTTATGGCCTCTTAATTTCTTTGAACCGGCAATATATTCCACAAAGTCTTAAGGAGCGTTTACAATGACAGAGTAGAGTGGAGTGAGCTTTTACCAGAGTAGCGTGCATGCACAATACAGAGTGAGCTTCATTCAGATTTTCGAAATCACATGTAAATTGTGTGACAGATTATCATGTGTTTACATTTGAAATATACTTCAAAACAGATCACAAATGGTGTTAAATTACGGAAGATATTTCTATAATTACACCAGAATGAGCTATGAACGATTTGAATTATCACAAAATACAAATTAACATTTATTACAGACACTTTCGAAATGAACGACTGCCATCTATATTCCATAGATAAACCATTTCGAACATAAGAAAATTTTCATTCTTAATTGACTTTATTTTGTTAAAATTGTATCATAAAAATACTAAATACATTTTTAATTTCTTATAAAAAATATTTATTTTTGGGTTTTATGTTATAATTTATTAATTTTCGTTAGTTAAATTTTGTATTTATCAGTGCGATATCTGTTAGAAACTAGTATTTCGAAACAAATGTTGAAAGCTTTCGAAACTATCAACGTGAGATTGGGAATTGTTCCAATCTGACGCTACTCTGTGAAATCCACTCTGGTGGGTAGCGCGAAGAACTTATATGAGAGTGCAAGCTTGAGTAAAGGAGAGAAGATGCAATCTGGTGACTCCACTCTACTCTGTCATTGTAAACGCTCCTTTATGTTTGGGTGCGTATTATTGAAAATCATGGGTTCACTTTGATCTTGTTAAAATATGCACACCACTCTTGGAAAATGCCTTGGATGCTTGAATTGTAATAAGGTCCTCTCTTTTAACTTTGTACTTCGCGTGGATCTTTGAAGATACACTCAAAAAGGTTTTTTTTTATTTTCTCAACTTGGTAATGGTATACCAGAGCTGGTAAGGAATCAGCCTGAAAATTTTCTACTATTTCCACGACCTGGGTCCGATATAGGACTAAGTTAGCTGAAGGAATAATATTTTCAATTAAAATGGACAAATGGGTCTCGATGATAATTAAAAAGGCAAAGCACTAGTTTTAGTTGAATACAGTCTCATCGTGTTCGGTTTCATAAATTCTGAATGGGCTTTTCTGTATTCTTCCACCTTTCGTTTTTTTCCTACCAAAGTCAGCTTTATACATCAAATGTAGGTACTTGAGTGGTACTTTGGGTTTCTTTTTTTATACAAGGAAAATATACATCCGTATTCATATAGTTAAAACTCTAGTTTTAGCTAAACTGAAGATTGAATTTTAAGGAGTTCTGAGTTGTCAAATATCGGAATACTGCGAAGCCTTTTGAATCTTTACCGTATAATGGGTAACGGATTCACGAAGATAAGATCTCAACAAAATTTCTAAATGCCAAAGGTGAGACATTTCTGATATTTTATTTAATCTGGCATCCGAAACTTCACATGGTAAAATCGTAGTAACATTTTCGTCAGGTACTATAAAAACTGCTTGACGACGACTCGTATTATGCACCTCTCACGCTAAGTCCTTAGAAGCTCTGGGAACACATAACTAGGTACATAGGCAGCGTTTGATACCTAGGTAAACCTATACATTACGGAACCGTATTGTATCACAAACGATTGCTTCGATGAGGCAAACTCGTGCTTTTGTTCGTACAATTTAAAGGAGTGTAATTGTAGCTAATGCGCAATCATAAGACCTTAGGTGACATATGTTTGTATATATATGACTAACATGAGTCGGCTCTAATGAAAGATAATCAGACCGTTGAACATTTTCGAAGGGAGAGGTCTATGTTTCTGGGGTGGGGTCTTAGATAGAGATGGTGCTCGGCAAAGGTAAAACTACATATATTCCACCCAGATTTCATTTCTTAGTATGACTAAATTGACCATGTAAGTTCAGCAAGCTTTTTTATGAGATCGAGAGGACAAAATGCAGAGCTATAGTTGGCTGTCGCTCACAATGCAAGGTGTCTATCATTCTTGGAATGCTTAAAACGATCGAAAACATTTTGTGCATTTTTCCGGCCTATGTCAGGCAGAAGAAGAGCATTAAAAACTAAGCCATACTTCACAATATTAAGAGGACAGGAATGTTTGAATAAGTACACAGCGATCAGCAGCCAGGATAGGGTAAAAGTTATGGGTAGTCGTAACCTGTATAGGTTTAGGTACCTACTGGGCATGTTTTTACCGCTATTACCGTTGATTCAGATCTGTGTTGTGGTTGGGAAGCAGATTATGTTGGGAATAAATATTTCACTTTTCCGAAGAATTGCTGAACTCGTTAGGTTTTCATGCATTCTTTTACTTAAAAGTAAGGCAACACTAATGACATTATTACAGCACTTGATTTTAGACCAATACCTTCGAAGTTGGGAGCATGTTCCGAATAGAAGGAGAAAAATGTGTTATTTCTATTAATTAATAATTTTCAGGAATAGTTAGTTATGTTAGTAAGAGGATTCGGGGTGATGTTTGACATGCAGACTGGTTTGTATAATGACATCGGTAACGGAATGGCGACGGCTATTAATATCAATTATTGGCTAGTTAAACGTCGGTCAATTGGATTTCAAGTGCTATGCCACCATAAAGATAAAACAATTGTAATACAGCAGTCATATGCATTTTTGTGAATGAGTATAATTATTCCGACTATAACTTTTAATGAAGCCTAGGAATGTTCCAGTAGACTACACAGCTTCTAAGCGCTAATTATGGAAACCTTTGTTGCTCGAATGATCCGCAGTTGCAAAGCATATGATCCCACATTTAACTTATTTTTATAAAGAATAGTTAGCTTTCAGTTTTACTATAGTCACAAAAAAAAAATGAATTAAGTTGTCTTCGCCAGAAACATTGAAAACCGGTAAAAATTTTCTAAACCCATCTTTCTGATTCAGAGTAAGACAACTGTTTGTCTTACTCTGAATCAGATCACTCGTTTTTAACTAAATTAATTAATTTACTTATAAGAAGTATCCGGTAAATTTTAAATATGAAAATTGATCTGAATTTGATTTTTATAAAAAAAAAAATCTGTTCCATGTTTTACAGACGTCGAATTTGTTGTACGACATGGAACGCAGCAACTGGATAGTACTCCGTAAAATTCTATTATGCGCAGAAGTTTTCAGTTCATTTTAGTATTTTTCAATCGTCTTATTTAAGTGAACTAAAGACTTCGTGCATGTCATTGAAAGCCAGTTCCCGTAAGTTTGTATGCAGCTGACTTTGTTCCGCATTCATTCTTGTCACCTTCTTCGCAAGCTCTGGCTTCTCCACTAACATGCAATTATAGTCAAACACACCGTTACAATTCCGCACAAGGGAGGTCTACAAAGAGCCCTCAGTTCTCAAAATATCTAAGGCTGCTGGTCTTGATGGTATTTCCGGCTGGCACTCAAATGCAGCGCCTCTTCTTTAGCGGAACCACTATACGATTCTTTGGAAAGTTTCCGAAAACTCGTCAACACCCAGTAGTTGATGAAATATCTATAAACTAACCACCTTATTAGCTATCGCCAATACGGCTTTTGTGCTGGCCGCTTTACTGAAAATTTACTAACATTCCTTACCGAGCGTTGGAATCAATGTCTCCATAATTTTGGTGAATGTGAGATCATCGCATAAGATATCTCGAAAACCTTCGATATAGTCTGGCATCCTGCTCATTTAGCTAAACTTCAGGCATTAGGTCTGGACGGACCCCCTCTTTTCTTTAAATGGATTCAAAGTTCTCCCTCCAGCCGTTCAATTATTACCCATGTCGGTGTACCGCTTGGATCTGTGCTCTCTCCTGCTCTCTTCCGCATTTTTGTTAATGACGACAGCAACCCGTGGGAATGTTATACTTGACCAACGAAGCCACATGTTTTGTTCACTAAACTATGACCTCACAATAATACTCGCTTGAGGCAGAGCGAATCGGGTCTTGTTTAATATTTCCAAAACGCAATATTATCTGTTATTACTCAAACATGCTCCAACTCCACTCACCCCATTTCCGTGGATGGAGAAGATATCTCGAACTCACCGTCTCTTAGCGTTTTAGGCATTGAAATATCCAACAATGTTAATTGGTATCGCCAAAAACGCGATGAAATGCCTGGGCTTCTTGCAAAAATACATGAAATATTTTAGTCCATCTGACTTGGTGCAAATTTACAAGTCTCATATCAGGCCTAAATTAAAATATAACTCCCATATTTGGACAGGGGCTGGACGCACTACATTATCAGCGTTAGACAAAATCAAAAAGAAGGCTTTGCGGCTTATTAGTGATGACATATCAGTAGCAACTATTGATTCCCTAGGGTAATGGCTTAATGTCCGATATCTGTCTCTCTTTTATCGCTACTTCTATGGCCTGACGAAATTTCGAGCCTGATCCCTTGTAGAACAGCTTGCCATTCTCTGGTTTTCCTCCCCAGCTATGAGCTACAAATCTTCAAGCCTAATGCGCGCCGTCGCCTACTTATTTCAACCCAATAATCCTCAATTCGCTATTCCTTTGTCTTTTCCTGCCAAGGCTGTGCTAGGGCTTGAGCGTTGGCACCTAAGATGAAAAAAAAGTCGATAATCGTTTGTACATGAACGAATGAAAGGAAAACCTGCGCAAAATACCTGAAGGTAAAGACTTTTTACAAACTTAGTTTTGTAAGTACATTTTTCTACTATCGGATAGATAAAAAAATTAAGTTTGCAAAATATTTGTGGAAGAACGTGTTGAAGATAATATTTATTCGTAGTACACTAACGAATCTGATTGAAACAGTAACCGTCGTCATCAAGTTTTCAAGATATCTACAAGTTTTTCTTAAGAAATTGCTTGGAGTTTCATATAAAACTGTGCATCTAATTTCTATTTGAAACCGGACGATTCTGAAAATTTTTAGATATCCCGGAAACGTTTAGGTTTTCAAAAAAGTATACCTTGATACAAAATTGTTTTGTCTAATTGAGTTGTAATGATAAAAGAAGGAGCTTAATGTTCTTAAATATACAAATAATGGAAAAATAAAGTTTTAAAGAAGATAATTAAAAAGAAACATTGTCTTATGTAGTCAAATATACAAGGTAAAGGCGGGAAAACTTCGAATTTAATACCCACAACATTGAGAGCAACAGGATTGTGGACCGCCTTGCCAAGAAGAAGAAGCCAGATCTGTATTTATCGGCCTGAGCCTCTTTTTGGCTATCGAAATAGCCATCTTTCTGCACAAGTCAGGCTTTAGGAGGACATAGCTAAATTAGCACATTGAGAAAACACGTGAGAAGTGAGAGAAGTGAAGAAATTCATAACGTAGGTACTTCGGTTAAAAGTTGTACAAAGGGGAATGACCATTTTAGGCCCTACATGAACAGATATAAGAGATGTCTTAAATGATGCATTATGATACTCTAAACATATTTTATTAACAATGTTTATTTCAATTAAGCGGGGGAAAGCTTGGGGAAGGTCAAAGTTTGATCTAGTACATTCGAATAAATCTGAAACAGAATTGAATTCCTGCGACATATCTGTGGATGCTCTATTTCCTGCTTCTAGTCGTGTGGAGGGACCTCCGAAATAATGTGAATCTTTTCCATAGATAAATATTTAAAAACTTTCAAATTCACAATAATTAATTACAAATTAAAACGTGTTTTTATTTTTTCCATTTTGAAAGATAATTTGAAAAATATTTAATATGAAATTATAGTAAAACGTATTGCCAGTAGGCAAAATAGACAGATTAGTATTTGTCAGTAACAATGTTTTAGTTCCAGCCTCATAAAATCTTTGTATGCTTAAGAACTTTTTATTGAAATAAGGTTTTCCGGACACGCATACATTGAAAAAACGAGGTATTGAAAAAATGCAAAAGGCGTTTGATTATTTCGCCACTCATAAATAAATTTCCGTATACGATGTACTATCTCCCTCTTAATATCTGGAATAAAATGCATGCCATCATAATGTAAATCCTCCATTAGATTTAATAATCTGTTTAAAATGTAATCAAAATTCAAAATACCACTGCGATTAAGGTATGGTGGATCAAAGCAACCCTAGTAGAAATTCCTTACAGTTTTACCTTGTCTCTTGCCCCGCAGGGAACAGTTATTATGTATTTGCAGAACGTATATTCTAAACTAATTTGGATTGAAACAGGAACAATAACGTAAAATATAATCGCAAACAACAACATGGGAAACACACCAAAGGCGAGTGATTTTCAGTTCCGAGAAGGAGGATAATGTAAAGTGGCGCTAAGGGGGAACCCATCCGAATGTCTCGATCGTGCGAGTTGGTTTACTTGTTATGTAACAAAGTGATTTCAACTAATTTCTCTGGTAACAAATAAAGTTTGGCTACTGAAAGTGTACCATCAAAAAATGCGGAAAATTTAAAAATTACTGCGGCTGCAAACACTAAGTATTCTATGACATTGACGTTGTTATAACCTACGTGAAATGATAGGGTATAAAAGTCTGTCGATCCAATTGTACCGCATAGAAATAATGATGACAGAGCGAAATGAATTCGATACCCAGGCACGCATAATATTAAAAGTTATTTTGATTTTTGCCTGTCTATCCGTCAGCACGATAACTTGAGAACGCGTGAAACTAGAGAGCTGAAATTTCACCTACGGACTTTTTTCTAAAAAAAAAAAGTTCGAGCACGGGACCAATCGGGCAACTCCTTGTAGGGTTACCATAAAAAATTTCGTTTTTCACTATACTATATATTTGGACACTGTGTGAGAACGCGTCAACGTAGAGAGCCGAAATTTGGTACACATTGTTTTCATGGAAATAGTAAATAAAATTAGAATGTGAAAACGGACTAAATCGGGCACCCCTTCTTGGTGTTTCCATATAAAAGTTTAATTTTTGTACGCATACTATAAAGGCGATCAGTCCTAGACGTTTCTATTGTACTGAAAATTTCTTCAGAATATGAAATCCTACGAAATTGGTTATAATCATTTTTACTGTCCAACGAACCATTCTAGAAACAGATCCGAACAATTACTTTAAGTAGTGACCATACGAAATTACATACGGGCATTTATCTAAGCTATCCTAAGAATTAGTATCCTAGAATTGTACTTGTTTTGAGCTAATTAAATCACATTTGAACTCAAAACTCAGTCTTCAGCTCAAAACTCACATTGAAGCTTAGGGCTCCTTTTGTGTTCGATATCTTGCTTTCAACCTAACAAGTTACTTTTCAATACTAGCTTTTTGCGCTCATAGCTCACCTACTTGAGGCTATTACACTCCAGTATAGCTCAGTTTTAATTTATAGTTGATTTTCCAGTTTTCACCCAAGTTTCGCAAAGAGTATACCTACATATTTCACTTTTCATCCCATACCTTCTTTTAAAAGCCCATAATAAACAATTTTACTTGGTGAGGAACTTTCTTAAAGTTATCATTTGCTCAATGTGGCAGGTGACTTAAAATTTTGCGCTTAAATGCCTGTAGAAGATTCGTCATTGATTTGCTCTTCTAATTTCCTACAGCTTTTTTAGAGGCCATGGAATTATTGTACTGTGTCATATAAACGTACCGTTCATATTCGATTTCAAAGTTAAAAAGTGCTTTGTTCCATGCTATATATTAATCCTTTCTTAGTATCTATGATCTGTGATGCAATCAAGCGTCTAACTACTTCTATCAATTATTTTCTTGACCTCATATAGCATTTTCAGATTTAATTAAACCTTCGCCATAAAGAATTAAACAAAATCCGCAAACAATAAAACTAAATTCATGAACAGTTAAACTAATGATTTTCGTATTTATTTTGTTCATTCCTTAGAGAGCTTATAGCTAAAATTTCTCATATAGAAAATGCTGGGTTAATTTTCGATAATGCCACCATACACGAGACAAATGATGTTCGAGAGGTTGTTGCACCAACGACTTCAATTTCTTTTACCATATTCATTTACCCTCAATCCAATCACTTTAAAAGATTAAAGGAGCAGATACGTCCGTTATAGAAAGTAGCGTTCGAGAGATAAATGCTAAAGTTGTAAGTCCTGCATCGCGTGACGAACGATGATATGAATTTAAGGATAAATATACTGAATCCCTGATTTCAGTGTCAATCAGGTAATTTCTCATACTTATTTAAGTACTAAGTACCCAGAGAAAACAAATATTTTTTTCGTCATAAACGAAACAGGACCTACTGGGCGACGCTACTAAATTAAGTATTAAGCGCGCACGTGCGCGAGGAGGCCCGTGGCCAGCGGGAACAAGCACGTTATTTCTACATGCAAATTCGGCTGCAGTAATAATAGTGATAATTTGTTCAGACGGCATTTTAAGCTTGGTTCCCATGGCGCGTGGTTTCACGAGCCAAACCATTTAGCTCGGACGAGTTCACGCCAGTTCGCGTCCCGACGGGTGTTGGCCCGAGCTGTTTGCAGCATGGTGCCATTTTTTTATTAAATATCCATTCCAAAAGGCCGTGTGAAGCCATTATTGAAGTTTTTGCAGCCGCTTTTGAATAAAAATGACGCTCGCGCTGTCACGTGCCACCTCGCACACGCTCACGCCGCATCCTAACAGAAGCAGCAGGATGAAGGCTCGGCAAAGCCCATCTCTGTTCGCCTAAGGAGTAGGAACTCCTTCGTTTATGCGCCCGTCGTTTCAATAAACTTTCGTGCTTGATAGAGTCCTTGTATCCTTTCCAATAAATATTTGATATTCTCCCAGTTAATTGGGATAGTTCTGAGGTAGCACTTTGAAGTGCCACATAATGTTTCTGGTCCGACAAAGGGAGTTTCAGCTCCTCTTTTGACTAGATGGTGAGCAATTTCATTGCCTTTATGGCCCTCATGTCCAGACACGCACATAAGGATAACTTTTTTCTCATTGATAAATTGTTAAGGGTTTCCAGACACATCCACCCTATACTTAACTTAATAAGGACTTTAAGGCGTGGAGAGCGGCTTGACTGTACGGAAGGATATTAATGGTTGAAGCATTTATGGCCCTATAAAGCAGGTATTGGCACGTTCTTCTATGGCCACTACCACGGATTGAAATACGGTAGGGGTAGAGCTCAAGCCCTTTGATATATGACATCAGGGGCCGTATGCACCCAGTCCAACTCCACTGTTCGTTTTGAAACCATCTGTGTGCCACTCCATCGATCCTTGTTGGAAGGGCGTGTACTACACTATCCATGATTTCTTAGGCTAAACCCTTAATTTTGCTTCATAAGAAAGATATCTTTTATGATTTCATACGATTTTCTATCACTTTTCTGTTCAATATCTGTGACTTGTACAATTGGAAAACTTTCAATTTTCCAGAAGAAATCTTTTTTATTATAAGTTAGGGAAGGGGAGCGATGAGGGGTTGTTATCAAAGCTTACGAAAGCCAACGAAAAAACAATGGGAGCAATGCTGATTTCTGGCTATGGTCTACGGACCTTTCTGCAAGAAAGACAAATAAGTCAAGGGGCGAATTGTTAAGACTAAAGCCAATAACGATATCGGTTGAATTTTTGAAACAGGGTTAAAAAAAAAGATTTTTCTATACATTATGGCTTTTGCGGGGAAAGTCGATGTGTATAAATTCCTCATGAGGTAGGAGTATCTGATTAAATTTTGTAGAGTAGATACAAGAATAACTGCGATTTAAAAAAAAACATTTCATGGCAAAATTTTCAGATCATCACTACGGGTAAGAGTTTCGAGAGATCACTAGGATGTACTCATGAATGTACCATGCGCAGACACATTACCAAGTAAAACGAGAATTATTTTGGTGACGTGGTCTAATTAAGAAAAATTGTGACTGGAATGACGTTGAGAGTGCAGTGGAGATATAGAGAGGAGTTGGAAGATTTGAAATATCCATAGTATATCTAATTAGTTACTTGGTCTTTAGAGACGACTGAATGTCAATTTACTATGCAAAGGCAAACCTGTGTGGACGGAAGATCAGCCAGACGTCTATACGTATTTGTGAAGGGTCATTTGATAGAGTTGGTGAAGCCTAATATTCTTCAAGAGACATATTCTTAACGTCACCAAGAGGTTACAAATAACAAAAAAAAAAAAAAAACGAAAAAAAACTATGATAATCTAAATCAAAAGTCGCAATAGCGCACTTATGGTGTAGATGAAATTTATAATGAAAATGCCGACTCTAATTGAGTGCGAGTGCTCTAAAACCCTCCACAAAACAATCCTCAAACTTTCGACACCAACTACATCAACATCAACTACATCGACAAAGCTGATCATACTTATATTCTTAATTCTGAAGTTGAGCGCATAGGCAGTCAAAGTACGAATGAAGGCTTTTTATAATTCCTCGATAGAATAGACTAATCTAGTTGATTAACTGTAGAATATTGCCACACGCTACTATTTTGAGCAACACCAGACCCGAAGTAATTCCAGAATGCTTACAACTAAAAAGAAAATGTTAATTTACATTTGAAACTTATTTTAATTTTTAATTTTGCATTTAAAATTCTTAAAGTTTTAATGGCGAGGGTATTAAGCCTATAATTTTTCTCCATGGAAACAATTTTATCATTTGGAGAGCACGTTAACCAGAACATCGGATAGTCCACGAATATGTTGTACATAAATGACAATTTGTATTATCAAAGCATCCGTGTGTCAACAGTATGAAGTATCACATAGTTTTCAATGGATCTAAATCAAAATCAACAACAATCATACAACAACTGAAAAAATTAGTGTGAAAATAAACTTTGCTGCAACTACAATGGGGTCAAGGGAAATTAGGTTGTAATATAGGTAAAAAATAACAGAAGAAGGGCAGAATGATGAATATGCAATAATCTCTAATAGAACTCGGGTGAATTCTTTGCATTTTAATTTTACTACCGTGAAAAAAAAGTAGAATGACCGTCAGCTTGAGCTAAATTTGGGACATTAAGAGATCTTTAGGATTTGCTTGTAACGACATTTGGATTGATACACTTTTCCTAATGCGCTAAATCGATCTAAAAATAAACAAACAAATTGGATTTAAGGATAAATAGTAAAAAATCCTTAGTGGCATCAGGCTTTAAAGATTTCAAAAAGCTTCTGTACATAAATGGAATGGCTGAAAGAGGATGATAATTTAGCCCGACCACGGACCACATAAGATATTCCGGTAGATTGGAGCCCTCAACTCTCTAACAAGCAATGAAAATATATAATAATTAGAGAATGAGGGATATGAGAAAGTCAATCAGTTAAATTTCAGAAGTTCATGAAGAATTTATGCTTTACAACAAATTAAATTAAATATTTCATACCTTCAGAAAAATTGTTGGAGTCTGATTGATATGCGCGTAACTTAATTATCGACTAAAGATTTACTCCTTCACAGGAGCATAGGAAAATTTAATAAGTAGGTAGGCAGGTACCAGCTTGATTGAAGTAATGTAAACGTTCTAGGTATATCGAGCTCGTAATGATATTATGTAGACCAACATGGGAGCGATTTGGTAAGCTCCTCGAAAGACACTAGCAAAATAGGGCATGCAAATAAAATTCGCACACGACGACGGCATTTAAAAGAACAAAGAAAATCGACAAAAGGGCTAACTATACATCAACAGCCGCAGTCTTAAATTGAAGATGACCTTGCACACCTTTGGCCTTCCTTCAATAGTATTAAGCCATATTCAAGGCAACAGTAAGTAAGTAGAAAAAGTAGTAGTTTAAACAATTTTCTGGTTTCTATAAAAATTTCTAATTGAAGATTTTATTTTGAAAGACAAGCGCGTTCTCATCGCGTAAGAAAAAAACGAACAGTTAAAAATTTTCTTATTTGATATATGTAGGTACTTACATTTTTTTTATTGTTATTTCAAAGTCTACGCAAAACTTAAAAACCACGTTAAATTTAAATTATACCATGAAACTGAAAAACTTTTCAAGCTACTAAATTACACAAAAATTCTCATTTCGATACCCCCGGAGCCACCTATTGGCAGAGTATGACTAGTTTAGAAAAAAAAAACCATGCAGTCCAAATGAGCCTGTTAAGATTATAATATTGTCGGTCCCATTCACTCTTGTATATTTTAAAGAAACAGCGAATACCAGGCGATCAGCAAATTTCAGATCACAAAAATGTAAAATTTTATTCTACTGCGCATGACCGAAATATTCGTTAGGTTCGTTAAGTCAAGTACTATGAGTGTGTGCATGCACTTCTCAACCAATGACAAGAAGCAGTAATTTTAATTTTGGAAGAGGAGCAGGAAATGTGACAATTAGCTTTATTTCTGTCTCTCTCTTATAGCCAAAATAAAGAATTGTAAAAGAGATAAACGAAGAATTATGGAAGTAGGTATAAAATAAATGCAACCAATAGGGTATCGTGTATATTTTATTCATTCCGCAATCCAAATGAAGCAATATTTTCAACTTTTGGAAGAGAGAAGACAAGCGCCGTGATAGGAACATTGTCATATAGCAGATTGGTATGCATGACAGAATTTTAAAACTAATGTAGGTAATGACGCAATTTTTTTTTTTCATAACAATTTCCATATGATTAAAACTTTGATACTTTCTGTTTGAAATTAACGAATAGTGACAAAATCCAACTAAACATAAATTTTAAAAGATTAGTGTCGGCATTGGAGGTATTGGTAGTAAAGATTGTTGTAGTTTCCTAGTTGATCTTGGGCATCTGAAGGTGTAGTGATACCGCCAAGTTTTATTCCGCGGCCATACCTATTTCACTGGACCAGGTCTTCTCACATAAACAGTTTAATGGAAACGGTGCCAGCTTTAGGAGTTTTATGGCCTCTTAATTTCTGTGAACCGGCCGTATATTCCTCAGAGTCTTATGTTGGGTGCGTCTTATTGAAAAGCATGGGCCCACTTTTAAAATATGCACACAACTCTTGAAAAATGCCTTGGATGCAAAATCCTTTGTTGCAACTCTGGTAATGGTATAGCAGAGCTACCGCGACCTGGGTCCGATATTGGACTAAGTTAGCTGTAGGAATAATATTTTCAATAAAAATGGGCAAATGGGGCTCGATGATAATTAAAAGGGCAAAGCACTAGTTTTAGTTGAATATGGTCTCATCGTGCTCGGTTTCATCAATTCTGAATGAGCTTTTCTGTATTCTTCCACCTTTCGTTTTTTTCCTACCAAAGTCATCTTTATGCATGAACGGTAGGTACTTGACTGGTACATTGGCTATCTTTGCTTTTATACAGGGAAAAATCTACACCCGTATTCATATAGTTAAAACTCTAGTTTTAGCTAAACTGATTATTGAATTTTACGGAGTTCTGCGTTTTCAAATATCGGAAAAAAAAACCTAACGGAAGTTAAAATGTGAACGATCTGCCCAGAAACGGAGACAAGCGTGCGTATTGTGGTCCATGCTTAACATTAATGGGTCTTATCAGATAATTGTTTAGGCTGTTTACGAATGCAGTCACTTGACAAATTACCCTATCTGTTGCTTTTTAAGAATATAGGCAAATCCAACATCAAACTGTGTCCACTCTGCGAAGAAGAAAATGAAATATCGAAGCATATCATATCGGTGTGCCCCGAGAGCATTTATGTCTCAAAATAAGTTCTACCAGATGATCCAGAAATTAATAACCCAGCTTGTAAAAAGGGTAGATTTAGCGTGACTACTCCAGGGGAAGACACAATAGAACAACTTTGATCGCGACGTACGAAAGGGGTTCCCAATGGCTAGTCGTTCGTACTCTTAACCTATCCCAACATAAAAGGATCTGATTTGAAAAATCACATCCAGATGACCAAAATTTATATGGGAACTATAAGAAGTTATGATAGCTGCCGGCCATGGATATGTTGGTTAGTTTAAAATAGACCACTGTATTGCTGGCGCCGCCGGGATCAGTCCTAGCAATCTGGGAAGTGCGGAGGCAGAAGATTTTTTCATTAGTTTCTATGAACCACCCTATTACTTTTAAACGACACAACCTATAATGATTGTTAAAATATAAATGAATGTTGGAGCTTTCCATAGTCCTGTAATATGTTTTTCGCTTATTTTCTCCCTTTCGATGATAGGAATCTAAACACACGAAATTTTTAACTGAATATTTCTTTCTAACAATTTTTCTTTCAAAAAATATAATATACCTGAATCTAAATATAGTATATCTATATCTGAAATGTTAAAGACAATCATTATAGGATGTATCGCTCAGAATTTATAGGGTGTTTCTTATAAAAAATCTATTTAACTTGCTCATCCGTAAGGATTTACCCCCACCAATATTTTGCTCGTCTCACCTGATCGTTGTCAAATACCACTCATATACATATCTGAAAGGTTTTTTAATTAGTTCGTCTGCATTTTTTTTAAATTTCTGTCCTTATTCCCGTATTCAGTAAAACGCGGAAATATTATCTATATCTTTTGTAAGTTGAAAAAAATTATCCATTTAACCCGAAAATGGCACTTGCTTCAAAGAAACCATAATATTTATTTCGTCTACTTTTCGAAACTATTTCCTTAGATTCTACTGAATAAAAAAAGAAGAAAGACGCAAAAAGATATTTACAGTCAATGAATCATCTTCCAAGATTCCAAACATTTCTTTTGCAGAAGTGGCACTTCAAGAAATAAAACCCCAAAATAATGTGGTGAACTAACGAATTCAAACCAGTGGATCTCCTGAATTGCCACATAATTTAGTCCTTTCATGTAGCATAAGCAATGGAAATTGCGTCCATGACTTTGGCTAAATGGGAGTAATAAAATTCAACACGGCCTATAAGTATGCACTAAGTCATATAGAAGAAAATTTCATGTACAAGGACCACCACATCGCCCGCCATAACAATCGCAAATAAACTTTATCATGGGGGATTCATTTATGAGACACACAGCTAATAATACGCCCTCAAGTGAATCATCACAATAAAATAATAACGAACAAAAAAAGAAGGAAAGAATTGAGTCAAGTCAAAGTCTGAAGGGAGTGTGATTCCTTAGAAGGCAGTATAAGAAGCAAGCGTGTTGTAAATAGCGTAAATGAAGACGAAGATATAAGTGCCGACTTTCGAAATTGGGTCAGGCACAATTTATTTCAATTTACTCTGGAGGGTAAATTGATTACAGAAATCGGTGATCCGACTTGAAAACGCTGGAGAATATGATCGGTATTGAAAAAGTTTTCAAATGGGAATAACTTAATGCCGTAACTATTTTTTTGTCTTCCAATTGCTTGACATCCCAGCTAACGGTGACCGCTAGTACACAATATCTTAGTTTAATTGCCTACAGGCTCGCTGGTATCTAAATTGAAACTTTTTCTGAGTACTGACTCCTCTTAGTATGTACTTCATGTGGGTAAAGATTAACATTTTTGCTTGTGTTATTCTATTCGAAAATTAGTTGAAGATCATCCATCATCAACACACCTACTTTGTGCTTTGTCCACTTTCTTTAACCGGTAGGTTCACCACTGTAATAAATATAACTGTTTTCGGTAACAAATAAATATATCTTAATTCGCATGACTTTTACTTTAACTAGTAGATCGAGCTGATTTGAACATGGATTATCATATAGTTAGAAGGATTTATTCTAAGCAATATTCATGCACTGAAACTAATATGTACAAGATGACTCTACACCTATGTATAAGGCCGTAATTTACATTATTATTATTATGATTTAAAAAAGAAGTAATCAGAATAATTATTCGGTATGTCGTCAAGATAAGTGTGCATCGTAAACTATTTAATAATAACAAAAAAATCTTCATTACTTTCTCTGAAAAATTTCATACTATGTGAACAAGAAGAATCGATAGTCTGGAAAGTTCATCATATTTCCAACCAAATTCCCGTTTTACCATTAGGGAAAAGCCATAATCTGCGTTCATCTAATTTTTAAATTACAAATTCCAGATTACTTACCTCTGAATTCATATCTCCATGCACAATACACACTAGCTCGATATCATAGCCTTCGGCTGCATGTACCCATGATTTTTCCACACTGATTTCCGGCGGAGCTGAAAAAAGGAGGAAGAAAAACCAATGATTCAAACAATTTCCTTTTTATTTTGTAAGGAGTTCCATAAATTCTAAATGATTTTGAAACGCGCGAAATTGGTAAAATGGCCTTAGGTAATGAATAATATGCCATTAACTTTCTTGATCTATACCGTTTCCATAAGAAATTCTGCGAAGGATCTCTATTCATAGAAGAAAAGGAAATGTGTTTTTTTATCTTTTTTGTAATACTTTTAGTCGCTTCCCTGCCCACGCATCTATTTAGGCTATCCTATGAGAGGGAGAGAAAACTTATAGAATTTTAAAATGCAATTTCTTGTTGACAATGGAAGGAAGGAAATTTATAGAAGTTTAAACTAAAAGGTTTCCGTAGAATTCTTTCAATTTGTAAAATAATATTAATTCCCCCCCCCCCCCCCCCCCCCCCAAAGGACTTCATTCAGCGTTCGTCGTGAGACTTTGAACAACCAATAATGCTAACTTGTTAAGAGATAGAAGAGAGAGTTGGAACTTGGAAGTTCTGCAAAGTACTCTTGTTGTCTTTTATAAAGGCAAATCTTTTGAAAAACGTTTACTTTCAGTAATTCCTTTTTCTTGTTATATGTCTCAGTCTCATATTATCTCGCCAGTGGGGCTTAATAATTTTTCGTGAATGTCATAAGTGTTACCACTCTCTTTACCTAGGGATAGGATCCAAGATACACGAGTACAGTGCTTTAAAAGAATGTGCATGGAAAATATACACAAATGTTTCAGTAAAATTTTACTTCTCATAGTTAACTAAAGCTTTTAATTTAGTTTTCCTTTATTTTTTTGACATATTAAAACTGTTGGGGTTTACAAAAATGCATAAAAACACTCAAAATATCCCTCGCATTCATTACATACATTAACACACATAATATAAATGCACTCTAAAATTTTTAATTTTGGGACAAGTACTGTGATATATTTATGTATGTATGGGTAGAGAAGTTTTTAAATATTTTACACGTAAATCATAAAATATTTTTCTATCATCTACCGGTAGTCTTGCACCTTGCAAACAGTTTCATAAGGTCAACAATAGTAGTCATATTATGCGTTACTGACTATAGATCAAGGAGTTCCTCAAGGTTCTTTATTTATTTATTTGATAAATTATAGTACTAGAGTATAAGTGTCATTTGACTACTGATGACTTCACTTCCCAGTATGAAAAAAAAAATAGAATAATGTACTATTAAAACTTACTATAAATTTGACGAATTTTACGACATGAGAGGATTGAAAGAAAAAGTGTGAAATGTGCCTCATCCTACTCTAGAAGCTTTTTAAGAATTTAAAGATCGCTCCTAAAAATATAAATATACAACAGAGAGACCATCCTTAAATCGCAACCCAAAAATAGGGACAATCACAATAATAAAATTAAATAAAGAAAAATCTACCGACCCAAGAAAATTAATTTGGAGTTATCTAGAACACTTGACATCCTTTTAAAATAGAAAAAAAAACGTCAACCCGGTCGCAAATAATTTATTAGGTTTGAGAAGAAGAAAACAGAAAAAGACAAGAAAAGACATATGTAATTCAAAATAGATAAAAACTTTGGATTAATTTTTTGTTTGATGTTTAGCATTAACGGGAGATCAAAAACGTTGCCAGCTCTTTGTATTTCTTACGTAAACCAGAACACGCCGGATTTTCCAGAAATCTTCAATACGATATTTTCGTCCTTGTGAAATGTCGTCTCGTTGTTCACACAAATTTATATCTCTCAACATAAAACATTACAAAAGGACAGAGGAAAAGATCAACAACAGTCAAAGAGCATTATTTGTGAGCTGAGGAGATGTGCTGTAGAGCCCACTTAATACCTTTTCGTCGATAAAGGTAACTCCTCTGAAAGCTTTCAAAAACGTCCTTCCTGTTAATATGGTCCTAATGTTGTCCCCCTCACAATAACGGCGATAAAACTTATTGGTACGAGTAACTTGCTCGGAGCAAATAATTGATAAAAAGACAAAAACCATTTGGAATTGTGTAGAATTTGCTACTTTTTATTCGCTCTAGCCTCAGTCCTAGCTCGTGTACTAGGAAAAAAAAGGAGATAGGGACCACTCCTCCAAAGCAACTAAAACCAATATACTTCGGCTTAACAAAAACTGATTTGCGACATTTGTTGAAGGAACCTGAAACATTCACAGGGTACGCTACCATCGTTTTCCTCATTAGGGATGGCAATTATAGGAAAAAGGTTGGCCTAAGAGAAGTCATTAGATTTAGAAATCATCAAGTAACAAGAGCGGTGAAGATAAATAAAAAGTTATTGATGATTGCAGGCTATACGCATGGATTTTCATCCAGGGATCTGCTGGTGGTTGATTTTGAAGTGCGAGTGTTATTAATTGAGCAAGTTCCTTTTGAATAGGATGGTTGCATTGAAAAGCGCTTTTGATGTTTAGTTTATATAGCTGATCTGTTGATGCTGGTGGTATGGCCTTTGAGAAATTTATTCACGTAATCATGACGTTGAACGTGCAGAGGAAGTTGTCATCATTAGTTATCAGAGATAATTTGTCTTCCGTTCTTTCAAAAGGATAGAATTTTTGTGATGTATAACTTATTAGTTTTAAGAGGACTTTTTCATTTATTTAGAGTAAATTGGTTTGTGTATATATTATTATTTGTTTCCTCCGTGCTCAATATCTGATGGATGGATGGATTGAAAAGAAGTTGAACCGCCAGTCGGAAGCTTTAGACCGCAGGCCATAACAAGGCTTTCTCCTTACCGGCTTCATGCAGTTCTTCCTGGAGATGTGATCCAAGGAATCTATAACGCTTATCTGAGCGAGCCGGACAGTGTCAAAGAAAGTAGGGTCACCGTTTCGGATTCCTCTCCGTGTACTTTGTACACTGAATCATCAGCAAGTCTCATCCTGTGTAGCTGACCCCTAAGAAAAAGGTACCCAGTGAGAATTGATGCAAAAGTCCTTACAGCTTTTTCGTTAAGCTTGGGTTAGGATTACCACACAGTTCTTTGCAGTTCTACCCTAAGGGTCAGCTAACCAAAGACGACCGTCTTGGGCGTCGGCCCAAGTCGTATTATTATAGGCAAGATGTTTTGGTGCAATCCCAACTGTAGAGGAGGATGTCTCCGAGGCTACACCAAGGAGAACAAGCTCGTCCACCTATTCGTTCCCACTAATATCACTGTGACCTGGCACCCAAAGAACGAGTTCCTTATTGGTGGTCTTACATGCCAATACCAGTTTGGATGTTGCAAGGGGCTTTGACAAGGCTTTGAGAGTCGCTATACGAGCAAATGGCAATCTCCTTGTTCTCTATTGTTCTCTATATCCTTCCTAATTTTAAGATGGCCCTGATTTTCGCCTAGTAAACCGTGATATGTTTTCAATGTACTTTTCCTCACGAGTCCTCACAGAAAACGCAAGCGCAGAGTGTGATTACTATTCCGCGCTAGTTGGAATTATCTATTTGTAGTTATTTTTTAGCATAGCCTCTACGAGCTGGTCCCTGTCTTAATCGATATCAGGTGTTATAGACTGCACAATTTCAAAGATGGATTCGTGAGGAGCTTCAGTATGAATGCAGCTTTGACTGAGATGAGCCTCAGCTGCGATTGACGTCCCCTTCTCAATGTTTATTTGCACGGGTTGTATGTTGAGAATGACTTCAAAAATCCGAGTGCTGATTTATATGAGAGCGCCACTTAGATAAAGGAGGTACAGTCTTGAATATTTTCCAATATCTTAGGATCATTGACGAAATCCATTACTTTCCATCGTACCGCAAAACCGTAGGTTCTCATGAGTCGGATAACGCTAGTGTATATCCATAATATCACCCGATTTGCATAGTGCGAAGGCTTTAAAAGCTTTGGTCGCTCTGTTGTCCGGGTTTCTGATAGATCTAATGAGTCACTGGCATCATGTATCGATGGAGTTAGTGATATTTTGCTACATGCTAGCGAATCATTACAATTCGCATGTTTGATAGGTACCTATACCCCGAGTTTGCATGATTCAGAAAAGTTATTTATTTGGTTGGTCATAAGGACGATTCGAACGTATATATACTACATATGCATATCATTTGCAATTCTCTGAAAGATCCCTTGGGCCACTAGTGTATTGTTCGAATCTCTTCTTAAGTTCACTAATAATGTGGAAAAATTGCACAGACATTTACTTTAGAATTTCAATTCCTTAGGTAGATATTCCAAAACGAAAAATTTTGATTAGCTGTAACAGCGATAGCTTTTATACGATTCATGCATAAAAATAAGAATTGGTACTCGGTTTTAATTCCAAGATCATATTGATATTATTATGATCCGTTCATAATGAAGATTATATTTTGCATTTGCGTTAGATTTATTTTAGTTTAGTCCAGTTCATTCTCGCTTTAATGCTATCCAGAAGAAATTTATTTTTCTTCTTCTACTGCCGTCATTTTCTAATTCATATAGATTTAAAGAGGATTAATTCTCATGACCTTTACAAGTTGTTAGAGTGCATTCCTGAATAACCCTGTCCATTGGAATCTTTTAAACAAAACAAATCGAAACTACTGAAAACTGCTTCTATATTAAAAGAAAATTTATCCCACCTAGTACGAACGAAACTATTTACTCAACTAATTCCATTAAGGTAACGATAGCTTCCAGGACCTAATCTTAAAACTCCATAATCCGCTTTTTAAATTGTCGACGTCCATTGTAAGAATAAACGTAGACTTGAAGCATTATGTACATTCTCTAACATATGTACAGAATGTTAGTCCAAATCGTTGGAGTCCAAAGTACTATCTAGTTTGGAAAATTACTCGATAGTAGCTATTTCGAAATTCAACGATTTGGAGCAGGATTCTGTTATAGAATCTTACACCAAATCGTTGGAGTTCGAAGAACACTATTACTTAGAAGCATGGTCGCTACAAACTATGACAGGTCAACATGAAGTATTTCCTTATATGACAAAAGATAAATCCATTTGGAAAAAAGTTTTTTAATCTACGAAACCAATTATTCCCAGCTATCAAATTGGAACACCACCACCGCGTCACCTCAATTTTGAATTGTTAACGCGGACACTCGAACAACCAATGTAAATATATGAAGACTACTCCAAAAACCGTCCACAAATATTGACACTTGTGTACCCGTAAAATTAATGTTGATACAGTCTGCACTTTATTTTCTGGGAAAAGTGCTTTCATTCATGCAGGCAGAAGATGGTGTACTAAACGTAGGTACGTACAGGTATGTACAGTGCATATAAATCATAGGCGCGCATTTTGAGCGTTCCTGTTCACACGCTTTGCGTTTTTAAGGTTAACCAAGTTCAATGCAGATTTGCATTTCAGTACTGGGGCAATTTAGTACGAACTGGAAATTTGTACAACGCTGGGAGACACAAACAGAAAACGACTGCAGGTACACTACTAGTAATCTGGAATAGATGTACATGAATGAAGAATACTATTGAAACACACACCATCCTCGACTGTCGTTCAGTAGCAGCAGCAACATACCTTATTTAGAGGTCCACCGAATATTTTTAATTGAAAACACTTTTGGGTTGAAATTTGGGCCAAACTTGTTTGATTAGCTCGAAGCACTGAACTGTATTTCTCTTGTTTTCTGGTGAAAGTTCCACCCCCATAGCACCATTTTTCTTCACTAACAAAGTATGTAGTAATTATATAGCCATCTCCTCCTAACCTCATCCCTAAACCACCCAAATCCTATATTAAAATGTGTTCATAACCCGCCAATTTGGGTGAAATAGTCAACCGTCCCAAATGGGGGGCAGTCGGGTTGTGTGCATGTTTGAAGAGTTAACTGAAATTGAATTGAATAATGTAAAATTTAACTAAGTGTAAATTACTTACAGAGTATGGTCAACTAGATATTCATGGAGACTCGTTCCTTAACGCCATTATCTGCAGAACATTGATATATTCCAGTATGATGTCGGTCGACATTTTCTAAGATTAAGGTTGAACTGTCAGATAGATGTACGGGTCCTGAAAACACACGTCCTTCTTGTAGATAATCGGTACAGGATTGCCTGATGCTTTACATTCTAATATAACTGTGCTACTCTTTCGTGCAGTCACTTGTCCATTGCGGGGTAGAGTCAGCAAGGTGGGGGCTACTACATGGATTTAATGTAATCCACAAAATAAAATAAATTCAAAGATTTTATCTTCTATACGACCAGTCTGGTATAGTATACAGGGAATCACCTAAAATCTCTACAGTATGCACTTGATCACGATTCTCTTGGTCGCCTAACTGTCAAATATAGCCTCGGGCATGTTGAGTTTTCACTCCAGTTATTTCCAAATTATAGTCACCGACGACTTTGAATCTTGTATCTCGGGTAATATGGAGATGTCCTGCTGTGAAAACGGATGTACCTTTCCACCCCCAGGAGAACATATGAGCCCACGAGGTAAGAACTTTGAAGCTACTGTGGGATGGTCATTTTCCGACGTTGATATGTAGGAACTTAGCTGCTGACATATTCCTGCAGGAAGAGAAATTGAAAAATGTTAAAATAATAAATGTTTTGGGATGTATTTAAATTTTAAGTCAAATGTAAATGGAAGAAGCCAAAAGTCTGTTGTATATTTAATTTTCGTATACTTATGTACGTTTGGGTAATATAACATGAATCATTTTTACAGATAAATAGGTAAGTCTGTCTGTCGCTCTGTTTGTATGTCTCACCTGTACATACACGATATTCTTAAAATGTAAAATGATGCTATTTTCTGCTAGTCATCCGTGGAGAATGGCGGTAGAAAATTCATCATAAAACCTGACAGTTGAAAGTTGAATTTTGTGTGTGAGGAGAAATGTTTCTATCTCAGATATAGTATGTCTCTATGTGTATACCAGTAGAATATAGCGGATATTTGTGTGTAGGAAATCTACAGAAAAATATGATCCTGTATTAAGTCAAGTCAACACATCTGGGTCGTGTACATTAATAGTCCTTCTCCAGAAGTGGGGAGATAAGTGATAACAATGTCTCGGATCATAAATGTTTCAAGGCTATTGTAAGTCCTGGATTTCCGGATTTTTATTTACTTACTTTTTTATGGTAATGAGAAGAACATAGCCCTAAATTACATATAATACGATTTCTACTTTAACGTTCACAGTGATTGTGTTTCTTTTGTAAATTTGGAATAAGTCTGATTATATTTTTACAATAGATAAGAATTATTAGCAACACTAAATTCAGTTATCGTTCAATAATTTTTGAGCACAAATAAATGTTTTTAACTTCTTAATTTTTTTTGTATGGGACATTGGGATATTGGGAGTCACACTTTTTCCAAGTTCGATAACTTCCACAAAAATTATTGTTTTCCAAATTTCATAATAAGTTATGATACTAAGAAGGAAACACTAACTTTAAGCTTAGACAGTTTCTTGAAATTATTATTTGCTGGAAAAATCTGAGGGTTGGCAAAAAACATACGTTTTTGAGAATTGTTAGTCACCGTCTGAATTAAGTCGGAAATCAAAAATATCGTTGTAAAATGTTTATCGTATGGTTGAAAATTACAAAAGAATTACTTAGAAGTAATATGAAAAAGAGGATATTGAATTATTCGGATTCGCAATACAGTCATATGTGAAATAGGCTGCAGTACGGACGCATTTCAAATGAACATATCGATCGCATAAATCGCAGGGAATAGAATTATTCCGGTTCAATTTCTTCGGCATATCCTCCATACAAAATATGCAACGTCAACATCTTCGTCTCCAGAAGAAGAAGGATTTCGATTCGTTATTGATTGTGCTCAATATTTTCGTTTTTGTGAACTGCTGCTTTTCCATCATAACCTCGACTTCTTTTTTCAAGCAACTTCAGGCGACGTTGAAATGGTGGTTTTCATTGGCTTGCGCCCACGATTATATTTTTTAGCTGGTGTATCTCGTTTTAGTGGACCAACTTCTCTCAGTGTCTCACGAAGAAATAGAAATGGTTTTCTCTACTAATTATTGCAGCAATAAAGTCTAATGGATGAATACCTGTTGATTTGATTCCGCATTTGATGCTCTTTAGCGTGACGGAAATATTTCCCAGCGATGAGTGGAATGTGATGTAAATGAAAAACTACACCCACGTTTCTCCTTTCCAAACATCATGCTGTTATGTGTAAAAGGTCATAAGTAGGCCAAAGCAGAGACATCCAATGGTTGAATACGGTGCGTATAATGTCGAGGGAAAGATAGGATTGTAATTCCGTACTCGCCTGCCTTATTAATTGCTTTAATCGATAAATGAGATGCGTGGGTATAAAGCAACAAGTGTGTTGGTGAACCGGCATTAGCACCTTTGTGCTTAATGAAAAAATGCATATACTTGTTGAATTCAGCGGATGTCATCCAGCTAGAACCAATTCGATACCATTGCTCCATGAGTGACATGTGTCATGTAAACATCTTTTATTTTCTCTCTCGGAAAGAGAAAGAAAGGTAGAATTGATCACTCCCGCTCACCGACAACGCCATAGACACATTTGTCCCTCTTTCTGCCACTAAAATGCGCTATGACTTTCACGGCTTTTATTGACAATGAACACTCGTCCATATTCCATATACATACGATGAGATTCAAAGGGAGTTTCGATGAGCACAGAACGAAGACTGTTGTAAAAAGCATCGACAGCCTCCCTGTTAAAGGACCTTGAAAGGTTTTGACTGACTTGCTCCGGCGTTCGTAACGACGAACACGTATTGCGGTTCATAAATGCGTAAACCGGTCATTGCTTGCTCGAGAACTAAGGGATAACTAATTCTAACTTTTAAGCTCGGCAATACTTAGTCCATAATGAATATTATTCGCCTTGAAAACATATTGCATCAATGCCTTTTCTTGCTGTGCATTAAAGACTGGATTCTGACTACGTTTCGCTCATTGCATGTTTATGCTAAATTCCTTTTAAAAGTGGAAATGGCGATGCCATGCGATAATCATAAATATATTTCGCTGAATCTATTCTCCGAAAATCGTTGTCTGATCAATGCAAACAAACACAAATGCTCGAAATAAAAATTTTGTGAACATTTTGCAAGTGGTTGTCGTTCGGAAGGTACGAGTACACGTATCGATTGCTAATGGAAAATGAGTTTCGTCAACTACAAGACAATGACAGCCATTTGTATGAGTGAGACTTTTCATTTATGCTGAAATTTAACGTTAATCACAATTCCCCAAGCTTTGAGGGCAGTCTTATAACATTATTACACAGTTAATTTGATCGTCCCCAAAGGTTTCAGTTTCCAGACGCATGAATTCAAAAATTTTAAGATGTGTGGAAGAAAAATGTTCAGATGTTTCTGCGACGCACAATTATATTTCTATTCAACGAATAATCTTATTTTTTTATAGGAAAAAAATTTCTTTTTTTTTACTTTTTAGTAAATTTCTTTCAAATAAAAGCTTTTCTTAAAAAATATTTTGTTTATATAATGTAATTTTTTCATTCTTAGTTTTTAGTTCCATACACTTAGTTCAATCGATGTTGTCGCATACGATCAATGTTTGCAAGAGCGTGATTTTTGTGTAATCGAGCTCTTCAATCAGAAGTTCATCGGGTATTCTAGGTCTGCTGTGAGCAATATATGCTTGGTCTTTTGCGTATATTTTTGATCCCGCGAACTTTGATCCCACGTATACGACAGCGTGGTCTGGAAAACTACCTCGCATCTTGTGTACAGTAGATATCCATGGTAAGACTACAGCTACCTATAGTCTTATCATCGGCATCTCCGTTAAACCGTGCTAAAGAGAATTGCTTTGATATTGGATTAATCTCGTGAATGCCATCTCTACCAAAGTCTACAATTCTATTCTACTCGTAAAGCCCTTTGATTTAATACCCATATCAATGGGGTTGCGATAGAATGATATTAGATATACTATATTACATTGTCACGGGACTAATACATGTGCGAGAAATTTCAAATCTCTAGCTAAATTAAAACTAGCTGAAATTTTGATTGCCAGATTTGTAGTAGACAGACAAAAAATCAAGTTTAATAAAAGCTTATAAGAACCTAGTAAAAATACTGTTTATTGCTGGATATTCGGCCATCATTTAGTGTATACGAATCCATGTGGGAATAGAATGGAACCAGTTCCATAGTGAGTATCGAATACATCCGATTTCCATTGGAACGGCATTATGTATGTACGTACAGATATTTACTATTATAGTGGGTTTTTGAATCGGATTTTAGGAACAAATATTCCTGTAAAACTGGATTACTTGGAACATTAACAAGATAGAAAGAACAAATAGACGAAAATTTGTTATTCCAAAATATATAGAGTTTATGTATGCATGAGCCCAAGTGGTACAATTAAATTAAAGACCGAATCATTGTGGCAGGAGCTGCAGATTCGTTTCTTTGGCCTAATATTATTGATAAAAGGTTTTAACCTTCAACTTGTGAGGAGAATTTCGGTTTCACTATTGGTGTGGTGACATCGAGTTCGCATACTTTTAAAAATTATATTTTAGGTACGTGGACACTCTGAAAACGTGTTCTGTCCTACTTAACTTACTAGAAATATTAATGCCACGAATTCATAAAGACGTTGCAACGTAAATCAGTGCTCCATCAAATAAGCAGGAGTGGAGAATTATGATATTGTTTAGCATTAAGTCTTGGACCCATTGAACTCAAAGCGATTCACTCTGAACCAAGCGTGAAGGTCGCTACGGAATGACCTAATCGGACTTTGTAATAATATACAGATTACATTTGAATCTTAACAAGAAGGAGCCCGTCGGCATCGCCCGGCGATAATATAGATACCTAGTTGGGTGTAGGTGGGAGTGGGGTAGTTAGAGATGCATAATATATAAGATATTATCTGATTCGATCGGGCGATTTCACAGTCAACGGTTTCACTCTGTGTCTGCATGTGTGTGTGTGTTTGTGCGTGTGTGCATGAGTGTGCTTACAAACATTCGGTTATGTTGGAGAGTGACTACACTGAGCGTCAGTGCCTAAATACAGGGTGTTTCCAACTGGGAGGTCAATAGAGCAGGAGGTGATAATAATCACCTAGACGAACCAGAAATTGTATCGCGGGGGGGGGGGGTATATCAACCGTTTAGGAGTTACAGGGTGTTTACGAAAAAAAGCTAGTTTTTCACAAAGAACCCTTTGTATCTTATAAACGACAGGGCGTACGGTCACAGTTAAGAGCTAATTGCATGCAAAGCTTCATAGCCTTTCCAATGACTGCTCAACCATCTCCATATCCCTCTCCCCTTATGGTTGTCTAAAACTAAAAATTTCGGATTTTCTTACCTTGTTTTTTAAATTATCCTGTATTATTTTTGCAAAAAGGTAGTTAACATAATTTTTTTTTATAAAAACTGTGAACTGCAGACTCTCCTCTTTAATTTGACCCATTACACCCTTTGTGCTATGTAGCCTTTTAAGACTTATTAGTTCTAAACCTACTCTATATCCTATTTTCAAACCTATTCTCAACGATAATTTGTTCCCTTCGCACATCATTTTAAAAAATATCGTCTAATTTCGGTGTAACCTGAATAGGTTATGAGTTAATAACTGTTTAAGGGCTGCAGTTAAGACATAGAGTATAATAATTTAATAAACTGACCTTCTGTGGGAAGCGGATGTCCCCCCCCCCCTTCAACGCGACCCTAGTATAGAATACAATCTGTTTATGCGGATAAAGAACTTTTAACAAACATCTTTCAATAAGAAAAATCTTATAAAAAAGATTTTTTTTTTTACAAACACGGCAATTCGCACTAGCAGGTGCCGCATACTCTTCAGTATTGCTGGGTTCCTGCTTATTCCACCTATTCCTTTGGTAACCTTCTTTTTTTAATTTACTGTTTCAAAGAGTTTTTGTTACTAGATTCATGAGCAGCACACTTGGGAGTAATTTCGTTCAATTTCATATTGACTAAATTCTCTATGAATTTATTTCATTTTGAAAGGAGAGAAGAAGTGTTTTACGTTGAGTTAAAAAGGCAGGATTGCCAGACTCTATACAAGGATTTTGATGTACATATCTAGGGCAACAGTTTTGAAATCCAAAACGAAAATTATGGATACGATGGTTTCAACATTTCGTAAGAAAAGTCAGCCAGTCTCCAGGTGAGCATCGAGATCGTAGGCGAGTTTATTAGTTTCTATGTAGATACATATTTAATTAATTTAGAATTAATGATAGATTCAAAAACCTTCGAAAGAATCGAAGTGATTACAATATGTCGATAATTGCCCTATACCTAAACTTAATTATGCGTAAAATATTTCCCACATTTTCAGATTCAAAGTGCTCTGAACGTATTAAAGGCACATTTGGCACATTTCCTCATCTATTTTGGAAAGACCTCTTTCTTGTATTAATCCAATCGCATTTCAATTCGACTGAATTTAGATTACAGTGATATGGTAGCAAACACTTCACTCAGTGACCAGAGGCTTTTGCTATTACGTCATAAAAGTCATTTTTTGACTTAAGTGATATCAACATTTCCAGCCCTTCAGATTTAAGCATGTCATCCTCATAGGATAAATTATGACTTTCCAAGCACTCTTTAATAAGCTAAATTGTGCGGATTGTGATGTCATTTACATTAGGAAAAAGAAAAGCTCTATAAGAACAAGAGATTTGAGTAGTAGTATTAATAGCACATAAGCCTAATCCAGACGACATAAAATTATTACATAATTTATCAGAAAAGAGATTACTAGATAGATATAAAACATTCGAGATTAAAAACGCTAAACACGATATCGTACAACAAGAATCCTGATGATTTTCTGATAAAACGAAACGCATTGACGTTTAAATTATATGTAAAATAAAAATATATATGTATACGTTGTGGAAAAAACAAGAAGTGTTTTGTAAGGCCATGACCACGGTCAAGAATTATAAACAAAAATCAAATCGAAAAGTAATTAAAAACAAACAAAGTTTGCTCTACCTCCAAAAGAATTTGCAACGCAAGCAATTTCCGCTACGCAAGCATAGTTCTTCATTGCGAAAATATACACACCTGAGGTCATTGCTTTACAATATCAATACATTATGATTCATTCAGAAATTGTGTGATCAGAAATGCTGACACTACAATTTCTGATTTTTATTTTTAAGTATTGCAATTCTGCATTAATCTCACCTTCAGAATTATAACGAAATATTGATTCCTTTGTAATCATTTTATATAAATAAGCAGTTAATATTCAATAAAGATCAGAATTAATCTGACTACCGAAAGGTGTCTTTTTATTTCTCAAAATTCAACATCGGCATACTCTGCCATCATACTATTACAGCGGCATACTCTGCCTTAGTAAAACTCAACATCGGCATACTCTGCCATACCTCTATAATAGCGGCATACTCTGCCTTAGTACAGATATAATAGCGACATACTCTGCCATTTAGATTAAAGCGGCATACTCTGCCTCTAATATTAAAATATCGGCATACTCTGCCACATAATTTACTTCGGCATACTCTACCTCTATATAATACTATACAGCGGCATACTCTGCCATAGCTTCAGCAAATTGGCAATACCCAGCCATGAAGGTGACCAGTATACACGGAGGAATAATAATAATATAACCGCGACTCTTTTAGCCATCCAACAATAATTATGGTAGCGCTCTGCCTCTTCAAAACATATTTCCGATAAAAATTATAACGATAAATAAACATGGACAAATTATTGTGTGACAGTCAGAATAATCTTATTACATGGCGATCAAGACAACATTATTACAGTTTACTTATCTTTTCTAAGATAGCAGTTAAAATAAATCTATTCCACCAAGTGTTATCGCTAATATCTGTAACCTGCTCACCTATAAATTTTAGTATTTCCAGTAAATTTGTTTCCTCCAAAATGGGTTAATAAAAGCCATAATAATTCTGATATTATATTTAAACATCCCCGTAAGGAAACATGATTCAAAATGGACAGATCTCTGAAATCTGAATTTCACTTTCCTGTAGAATCTGGAAAATTCATCATATAAAGTCCTCTCTGATGCTTAAAAAGAATCCTTTTCTTGATAGAGCTAGTGAACGGGCTAAACTCTAACTAACTATAGTCTTAGATGGTATGTAGTTTGTGGCTTTTCTTGTGATTTTCCATCTTGGCTTTAACGAAACCTTTACCATTTTACGTAAGAATAAAATACACGTAGGTATTCTGTTATAGCGCGCAGAACACAAGTCACGAAGTCCAGAAAAATAGCAATTTCTGTCTTTTTTCTTCTTTTATAATGAAGTCTCCTCTTCAGAGGGTAGTAAAAAATGGTATCCAATAATCCTATCTTACCCGGAATATAAAAATTCAAAAGTCCTTTTATATCTCACCGAATAAATTAAACTGAACGAAAAAAGTAGTAACAAAAACAACAAATAACAATTGGTTTTTGTTTTTACCTTACGGCAGGAGAAAATTAAATTTTTAATTTGCAGCAATTCTAGTAGCTTACGAAAGTATTTCCGTGTGCTGTACCCTGAATTTATGAATATTCAAAGCACTCACAACTCACGATGATTTAGTGGTCTTATCTGTGACCCTGTTCGTGTCATCGGTATAAGCTGCCCCGGGTCTGCCAGGATAACAATTTCAATTTATTATTATTACTTGCAAATAAAGGATGGGACCGCGGCGGCGGCTGTTGCTGACACCGGGCAGCAATTATTAAGCATCGCTTGTAAGCCACAAGTGTTCACATACACAAGAGTTATGCAAAATGATTGCCCTTATTTATCTCATAGTTTGCATTCATCATAAATTTGGCAGCATTTATCTGTGTTTATGTTTTGTTTGTCGAGATAATTAAAGTTCAGCTACAGAAATTGCATACCATTGTTGCACCTAGGTGTTGGCAGCTATATAATCCATTAAGTGTTTTTCTGAAAATAGCACAAATGAAAATCGATGATCAGAATTGGCACCTATAACTACTGTTGTTGTTCGATCCGAAAAATAATGGAAATATAGGTTACCAAGTTTTCTCTCTAAATTTTGAATGAAGCATGCTAAAAGATTACTGGCAGCGCCTCACGAGAGCAAGTGAAAAGAGAAACTGATGAATATAAAAAACTCCTAACTACAACAAGTAAAAAAACTAAAATTGGTCCAATAGACGATTTTTGAAGTCGTTTCTCGTATATATTTCTTGGACGGTTCGTCGGACAGTAAAGTGATTATTGTCAATTTCATAAAACTTCATATTCTGAAGGACATTTCAGTACAATAGAAACGCCTAAGATTAATCGTTTTCACAGTATACGTATAAATACTTAATTTTTATATGGCAACACCAAGAAGGGGTTTTCCGGTTTAGCTAATTGTATTCACTATTTTTATGAAAACGCCGTGTACAAAATCAGCTCTCTACATTGACGCGTTCCCAGGCAGTGTCAAAATATATAATAAATAACGAAATTTTTGTATGGCAACCCCTCGAAGGAGTTATCCGATTTGTCCCATGATCGAACTTAACGGGTGGACATGCAAAAATCAGAAAATATCTTTTAATATTATACGAGGGTGTTGTATCCATTTTGCTCTAGGAGCATTATTTCTATCCTTTATATACGCAATTACTTAGTATACCCTATGATTTCATCTATATAAAAATACTATTACTTAATATCCGTATACAAATCCACTGATGCAAATTCAAAAAACTGGGCATCTTGCATTTACGCTAAAAATAATTAGTCAAAAAAGTAATTGAAGGAACTCAGTTGCTATCGGTAGATGATGTAAATTTTCTGCGTGCAGTATCATGTGTTTAAGAAATAGAAAACTGAGTTGAATTAAATTATAAATGAAAATCTTGTTATTAAGAATTAATTGTTTCGCCTTGTGATACAGTTTCCCATATATTCAAGATAAATGCACAAAATGGCAACAGTGAATTTTAATTAGGCAACAAAGTGAAACAAAAGAAGGGATTAGTTCTTGTATCGAATTAATATAAATGTGAAAGTAATAATCGGCATGAAAGAACAAATAATAGTCTCAGGATTTTGCATCCTGTATCCTACCTCCTGAATTTTGAGAAGTCAAAAAGATTTTCTTGTTAAGTTATATGTCTTTTGATAGTACTGTCTTGCTACATATTTTTCTGGGTTATTGTATAAATCTCACCTATTTTTCCTGATTTAGTTGCGCTACTGGATATGGTATAAACACGGCCATGTTTTTTTAAAAACAACACAAAATATGACGTGACACTCGATGTTGAGAAGGTAAATGTTAGAGAACAACTTCATTTTCATATTGCTTTTATACTGAATGTGAAAAGATTTCAGACGTCAATAGTAAATTATTTCGAATAGCCCTTAAATAAAGAATCAGAAGCAGTAGAAGCTGCGCACAAGGTGCAGATTTATCATCAGTACTGTTGTGCATTAAACCCACTTCAGTAGGCTGGCTTTAAGGCCCACGAATACACTGATGGCAGTGTCGTTTCTGTAAAAGGGAAGTTTGAATCAGCTTCCTTTACGCGAGCTTTTGCAAATAGCGATCAACATAGTCACTGGATGGTGCCAGAATATAGGACTATCAATGAACCCAGAGAAGACGGAGTTAGTTCCTTCCACCAGGAAAAAGAGTCTTCAGGTTCCAGCTCCTAGGTTATTTTTAGATTCAAATCCCATTTCTTGTCATACAGTCTTTGGCATATATAGATGACTATTGTGGCTTTCTGCATAATTTTTAACAAATGTTTATTCCGTGTAAGTCTCTGAGCCAAGATAAGAGCTAGAAAGTATACCGCTTCAGAGAGAGTTTTATGTTTGTTTCGTGTCAAGAGCGTGCCTTTAGATTAAGTTTCCTCGTCCTAGTGAAAGAGACGATATCATTTTTGCTAGGATTGATGCGTAGATCTTCGTTTTTTATCAGTCAGAAACAATATCTGAGGCATTTTGTATTAGGTCCAAGATCGCACCATCATGTTTCCACCTCATTTTTATGACTATGTCGTCAGCGTAACATAATTCATCATATCACGCTCTAAGAGCTCGGCTATCATCATCGACCACAAAAAAGCTGAGTTCCACCCTGTGGGCAGAGAGTGCACTATTTGTGAAAGATTCACACATTACGGGAGTCGTAATAGTTCGATTTTTAAGCATGGCACTTATGCATGCGACCATTGATGGCTTGTAGCATTTCCTCAAAAATACTATCTATTGATTGTATTGTCGAAGGGTACCTTCGATGTCGAGGAAAGCACATAATGCTATTTCTCTCTGCTTATTGCCTGTCCATTCTCGCTAACGAGATAGTGAAAGGCATGAGTAGTTAATTTTCCTGATGACTGTGAAGTGGCTTTTCGTTAAGGGTGCTGTTTCTAATGTTTTTACACATTACAGAACTCTTGACCAACCACTTTGTAAACCTAGCATAATTAATTTCCAAATTCGCGTCTAGTAACACCTTGCTGAACCCTGAAAGACCAAAGCGTGAAACACAGTGCTGGCTTTTCCAATCTGGCTGGCCTTACCAACTTTGACAGTTTTGTAGAATATATGAGATCAGGTTATCAAGCTCCCAGTTGCAACTTTATCAGCCTTAACAGCTACTTTTTGGGAGTTTTTAGCGCCAGCATTGCTTACGAGAAAAAAATGTAACGTGAAAAGTTATTCCTGCTGTAGTATTAATTATGATAGCAGTATTATACAGAAGTTGTAAAAAAGTTGTGAGTTTCAAAAGTTTGGAAGGCCCACCAAATTGGGGCTGTTTAAGTTATACTCAGGTTGAGATTTTAAAAGTTAGCACTGTATTTTTCGCTTTACCTATGTAGGCATGGACCTTAATTTTGTAAAGAGATTAAAAAAAAAAAAGTTGAAACCAGAGCCAGCACTCGAAATTAAAGGAAGAAAATCAATAACTATCTCCTGAAAGATCATAAAATTTACTTTTATGTTTAACAAATAGTTACGATGAAATTTAGATCCCCTGCCAGTGTGTCCAGAAAAGGAGACGACTGAATTCCTCTCAATTAATAAACTCACCGTCAATATTGTGAGTGCAGCCACCCAGTTTTCCACAGTTTCCAAAGTGTAGATAGGGCGAACGGTCACGAATAAATTAAGATTTTTGATGTACTATTTATGCCATTTTAACATCCATTGATAAGGTTTGCTTTCCTTAGCTTAGATAACCCTACGGTCGTACTCCAGCACTTAGCTACCCGAGTGAACGAAAAAAAAAATTAATCCTAGAAGGGTTGGTGGTACGTTAAAGTATGAATTTTCTCTTTTTTATATTATCATGAGTTGCTTCTTATTCTAAATTCAGTTAAATGTTAAATTAAATTTATTGTTACTTGCTGTCATACATGTGGATAAGCATCTATTGCGCCGGCGGTTTTCCAGTCTCTGTTGCTCCTTTTCCTTCTCGGAATGGATCAACTTCCATGTAACTAGTTATTTTTTTATATGATTTCTGACTTCAAATTTTCCTGGCGGTTGACAATTTCTTTAAAATTAACTTTTACAAATTTTCAGCCTAGCTTCTCGTCTTATTAGCGCTGAGACCAAATACCGGATAAAAAACCCTTTATCTCACTCTCCCGTTTCGCATTTTATTCTCATGCTGTTTTCCATTTGGTAATTAGTTAAAAGGTCGTTCGATATCGGAGGCGTGGCATTAGCAGCAACGCTCGAGATTTAATTAATGTGTAGTTAAGTGCAGACTATTTATTTAGTCGTTCCTTTTTTTCTTTATTTATGTCATTTATTTACTTATTTAGTTAGTCGTATATTTAGAAAAGGGCTTCTCATAGATAATAACTTAAAATCACTAATGTTCCCAATGGGTTCCAAAAAGACCCAAATGAAGCTTTGATTTCAGGTATCAAGACAAATTGTTTCCCTAATACCAATAAATGAGTATGTCACAGGCGCATTTCAGATTTATTCAAGCCCCACAACAAACAAGAGTATTTAAACCTTGGACTGGCTGGCTCATCTTTAACACTGTAACTGAAACCCAAGAAGCTGACACCTTCGGAGATAGCCGAACTGTTTTCTAATCCGGACAATTAGTCCAGATCATCAGAAAAGTATCTCTTCTGAGGAAAACGAAACTACTTGAAGCAAATTTGTACCATAGCAAACTCGTAGCAAACATTAGAAACCGCTAACGAATAAATATAATTTTATCTTTAACATCTGGATCGGAATGGATCAATGCTGTTGGGAGCCTAACAAATAAAGCTCTCTTAAGTTTTGAAAAATAAATCTATTAACGAGAATCTACACTGGTACATTTATAATTATCTAAATAACTAAAATTAAAAACAACGACATCGACGTCTATGCGTGAAACATGAAACTAAAATTGGGCTTCAATCAGCTAGAAAGTTGTCGTCCTTCGTATCCAAAGGCTAAAAACGGGAGCCCGATGTCCGCCCGTCCGTCACCGGGATGTATCTCATGAACTGTAATAGGTAGACAGTTGAAATTTTCACAGAGTGTGTATTTCTTTTGCCACTATAACAGCAAATAATATAAAATTAAATTAAAAATGAAAGGGGGCCCCATAAAAGAAACGTGTTTTGTGGTGTATACATAGTGTTAAATTTTGTACAATGGTATGGAACCCTTCGTGTGCGAGTCCACTTCGCAACTTGTCCGGTTTTTTTTATACTTTTTGCCATGCTTATCCGTTTTTTATTCCTAGAGTTCAATTAAAAAGATTTAGATTGGAAATAAAACGATACCATGTCAGTGAAATTCAAATCTATATAAACCGTTTTTTCGTTTTAATTTTTTTAAATAAATTTAATAAAAAAAAAACTGAATTTGAAGGTAAAGGTAAAGCTTTTCTTCATAAACAAACCGCACATATTTGTATATATAAATAAAACCTACATAATTATGAATGTTGGGATGAAAATGCTATATATGTATGTCCATAGATATGTATACATAATATTTCATCAAACGAGCTTCCGTGTATTTGGATATGTATAACATAGTTGATAGAACTCTCCCGACAAAGGTATCCAGCAGTTGAGCTTAATGTATGAACTTGAAATGGGCTTCATTCATTAATGAAAAGCCTAAATACACAAATACACTTCTCCTCCTAACGTAAAAACATTTATCTCCCCGATTTTGTTTCTTCATTATACTCTGTGTATATAATTCTAATGTCTACTAATTCCCAGTCCATAAGAAAGAAAAACAGAAGAAGAAAAAACTCACAGATAAATGGTTGTCTAGCCATACAGTTCCTAAACCTATATTACGTGGCTTGTAAGTGCCTATACAGTAAGTTCTAAACCTTTTCCGTAAATAACCATTCCCATATATGGATTGGGAGGTATAATATTTCGGGCCACTTAATGCCCCAATTGTATAATATTAAGAATATGCGCACACCTTTATCTTTGTTGAAAGGTGTAAGAATAATTCAACCCAGTGAAGTTGTTATCGCTGTCACAGGTTGGTATATAAATTTACAAATGCGCCCAAAATAAGAAGTAATTAATTAACGCTTATAATGACATTTTATATATATTTATATGTTGCTAGGGAAAGGGGGGGGGGGAGTTGGCAGGACAAGCAGAGGGCAACAATCCTCTTGGAAGAATCTCCAAATAATACATTAGCGTAATGCTTGGAATTTATAGAGAAAACTAGGGAAGTGTATAGCTTCAGATTCTCAGCTTTGAATGTATTAGTTCTAAGATACGAGAGTATGCCTGTATGTATATTTATTTAGGTTAAAGTGTATGTTCGGCACACAAATCCAGAATCAACTTTATCCATCCAAAGACTCAGATAAGGGCAAATATCGGTTTACGTTTACCACACCACATCTTCCTTAAGCCCATTGAGGTTAGGAGCAAAGTATAGGTCCTGGAATTCATTGCTAAAAGCAAACCACCGACTTCCTTTGATTACCCTCCTGTTTACTTGCTTGCCAAACTCTCTCTACATTATACCCACTGTCCGGAGTCTCTTGTATCTAAACATCTCGAACACAATGAAAATATATTCCAGCCACGATTGTGGTACTCGTCTAGCTAATGATTAATAAGCAAACTAATTAGAAATAATCACGCAAATAATCAATTAAATTGCTCGCTCTATCGTCTTGGCATGACGACCGACAAACCATAAACAAGAAAAAACAATCAACCCGGGAACACAATAGTTGGATAAAAGTGAAAAAATTCTAAAAAAGGTCTAAGGACATCCACTGAGGATGGCTAATCCTATGCGAGTTGTGTGACATGTGCTCACTCTCTCTCTCTCTCTCTCTCTACTAGATTTATGTGTATTAAAAGTGAGTAATTAGCTTGAAACTGTGGACTATTTGCCAAATTCATTTATTTTACATATGGGACGGACATAACTGCCTTTTGTTGATCTACATTCCTACTTTGCGTTCCTCTGTTTTTATAAATAGTTATAACAAGTTAGCTTCGATTAACTCTTTCATAGCAGTGATTTGAGTTTGAGAGTTACAGTTAAGCATGCGATGTATTTTCGCTGTACTCTCATTAGCTTAGGCAGGGGCGGATTTCCCTATAGGCCGAGTAGGCCCGGGCCTAGGGCGGCAGATTTAGGGGGCGGCGATTTTTTCTTGTAGTTGTGGGTATTTCATTACATTTTTATACTTTTTCGTTTTTTTAAATAAAATAATTCGTTGGAAAGTGTTATTTTTAATTCTACTCCATTTTTTTCAAATCTACTCCGATTTATGAGGCAGCCTACTCCGCTAATTCTAGCCTGGGGTCCCTTCACTGGATATAGATCATTCAATTTTTCGTGTTTTACAGGGAGTAGGGGGCGGCAATCTTCCATAGGCCTAGGGCGGCCAAGTGATCAAATCCGCCCCTGAGCTTAGGAATGCATTACAGATTCCATAGAAAAGGGCTATATTTGAGCTTTAATCAAAAAGTTCGTAGAAAGGCTTGATAGCTCAAACAAAAATATCTGACATTACATGTGTAAATTATTTAAATTTTTTTCTGTTATATTTATATACAATTAAAAAAAAATTATGATTTTAAGAGCTTGCATAACATTGTTGTGAAGTTATTTTTTTTTCTTGTGTAGAGAAAGAGGCTATTATTTAATTTGGTAAATTTTCATAAGTGTACATCAAGTTTATATTCAATTTCGAAAAAAAGCTGCCAATTTAGTACCGTGTCGGGCCGTTCTTTAGCAGCTAAAATATGACAGCGGAGACTCAAAGAAGAGATATATTAAAAGCAAGAAGACGTTTGTGGAATAATTTGAAAAAGTTAAGCAGGGAAATTAATTTTGCAAGGGGTTAATCAATTTTACAGTGTCAAATGGAGGAATAAAAACAGTTTTATGCGTATCTGCGTTTTTAATTTGGAATTATCAATTTTTCTTTCTTTGTTATTTCTTTATTCTCTGAGACAACACAACTGTCACATCCCAATTGCCAAAAATTTCTTGACTTAATGTTAAGTTTTCTTTAGGAAATAAGTGGAAAAATTCCTTTATCGAGTTCTTAAGCTTTAGCCTACCGCCCTTAATACTTTTGATTTGACTTATCATTAATTGTTGACCGACCACAAAAACTTCACTTAAAACTGAATTTAAGAGATAACAAAAATTAACACATAATAATCACAGCGCCATCTAGATGTCACAGAAAATTTAAATGAAGCGAGCATGGTAAATATAGTTACACAAAAAGAACCAGTAAGATTTATATATACGAGAAAGAAAATTAAGACAATTTGACGTTTATCAAAAACTCTTCTCTGGATGTTATTAGCAATGTTTGTACCGTAGAAATGCGCATTTAAATACAAAAGTGCGAGTCGGACTCGCACACGAAGGGTTCCGTACCATCGTACAAAATTTAATACTGTGTACTTTTTATTTATTTTTTCAAATGCGAGTAGGCGTCATGTGAAAAAATATTGCTGTTATTTGAAAATATGATAATAATTCTGTCATTTGAATACCATTTGAAAAAAAAAAACATTGCCTAAATAATGAATGAGAATAAAACTAGGAAAAATCGCTGGAAAAATCACGTTTCTTGATGGGGGCCCCTTTAATTTTTAATTTTATTTTATATTTATTATTTCTTGTTATATCGCCAATAGAAAAATACAGTCTGTGAAAATTTCAACTGTTTACCTACTACGGTTCATGAAATACAACCTAGTGACGGAAGGACGCACAGGAAAGTCTTAGTAATAGGGTTCGCGTTGTTACCCTTTGGGTACGGAACCCTAAAAATGATATTCTAACCATAACCTTTCAACAGAATTATATTTAAAGTCAAACGTATGTTCATATGACACATCTGGAGTTTTGGGTAGGATCTTATTTAAAAAAAAAAAAAAACATTATCAAACATGGACCTGTAATAGTTTCCCAACCACAATTTCTATATGCGCAATATATGTAGTTAATGCAGCACACGAGGTAAGTGCGAGGTGGACGTTTAAGGTAGGTAGGTTCCTCTGAATAGGATCTCTATATTTTTATGCTGAGAAATGTTTACAACTTTCCGTTTCCAGTCTTTACCAGGCATCAGCAGGAGGTCTTCATCGAGGTGTGCTGCTGCAGCGAAAAATATAAATTGTGTACAGGAGCGTTGGTCCAAGTGAATTTTCCTGTGCAAATAAATCACGAAAATGTTATTCTTTCTTGTTAACACTTTAAGATTGGTGCGAGAAACTATGGTCATATATACATAGATAGGTTAGGAAGGACTTTAGCTTAGATAAATATATATATGCCTATATGTAGGCATATAATGTTGGCATAGTATAGAAAATGTTGCCGCCCGCTGGTTTATTTCTAATTGCACACAAAATCTCGTTTATATCTGACGTTCTTGAATGTCTACTGATTTATGAGTCGTGGATTATCTGAAAAGCTTATTTGTTAGTAAAGTGGAACCTTACCGCGGTGCATGCTTGCAATAACAAGAGAGGCAGCGAGCAATTTGTGGCGCAAATGTTGTTGCATTGTGTCTTCTTCTATCCCTGGAAGAAAGGACAAAATTAAGTTAAAAAGAAACAAGTCCTTTCTTGAATGAATATGTTTCATGTAAGGATGTAAAAGCTCTTCTGAGCAGATCTAAGCATTCTACACACATATCCTAGGCTATAGTGATGACGAGATGACGATGGAAACTGGCAAGTTTTGCTAACGAGACACAAATTTATGTGAAGATGGAGCTAAGAAAGGCTACGAATTGCAACTAAAAGAAAAGAACATGAACTATAGGTACTCTGTTTATACAGTAGGCTAGGGATGATGGGTTGGGCGGTAGGGATTGAGGTGGGTTTGTGTTGATTAATGTCTCTTACAGGTATTTGTTTTTCCCTCCGCTTCAAGTTGTCCTTTATTTTCTTTTCCCAGGTAGTACACTGGTGCTTATCTTTAAGGACTGCTTCTACCGTCAGACACAATTCCATTTATCCCAGAAGTTTTCGGATTCGTGTGCTTTTTATTGTACCCTTAATGTCACGTTACGCTCGGAGATATACAACAACTTATGGCATCTTTAAAAAAAAAATTCACACGATATTCTCTTCGTCATTGATACACCTCTACATATATATATTTGAATGTTTTAGCTAGTACATGTATATATACTAGCTTAGGTATAGCTAATTTCTTGCAGGACGACTTTACTATAGTTCCATGAGGTGTGGTATTGTTGTTGTTATTCTTGCTTTTCTATACGTTCCTTGTTAATTCCTCTCGAGTACATTTATAGTGTGCTTGAAGTCAGGAAACGACAGAGCTTCAATGACTATATGTATTTGCTTCAAAGAAAAACGTGGGGCTCTCTTGCGTTAATGCTGTTTACTTAAAAGTCCTGGAATTGTAGAGAAAGTCAAGAAATTAAAAGATTAGCTTCTTGCTAGTGCTAAGTGCTTTTAAAGTAAATTTCAAGAGCTTTTAGGATGATATCAGTGATTTTTAAGGAAAAGAGATTGTCATGAAAAAATAAATAAAATAAATCTCATTTGTGATGAATTGAATAATGAGAAGATCAGAGAAGTGATGTATAAAATGATAAAGATGGTTTCTAAAATATCTATAGTTTAGGTAAATACTTTTAAAGATATTGAAAATTAATCTGCTTATGAATTTCACTACTGCATGGCGCATTGCAATAATGCAGTTAGTTCCCTCAATAAGACGTATAGATGGCGCGATACCTATGAAGGGTGCAACAAAACTGCTGTTTGATGAATTAACTACTCAAGAATTTTCAGACTTTAGCTTATGTCTTATTCAATAATATATAAGGCCTTATTTGGTGGTTGTTTTACGACAATAAATGACTTGGCCTAATACTATTTAATAGTATCTAGTAGTAATATCGTATGGTATTTCTCATAGCTCAGATTATGATACTGATAACCTAATTCACTTTTATTCTATTTCTATATTCCGTTTATTGCAGAAATGTAGGTATCCTTGGTTCATCTTTCACCCCAAGTACTTTTTCCAGACAGAATTGAATTGAATTGAATTTTGGAGTAGTGATTATCAAGGACACCTATTATAAGAAGATGGTCGTAAGGTCACTGTATCAGTAATAGCACCAACCATACATCAGTACTATTTCCCAGCTTTTCCTCATCAGTTTCAAAAGCAATTCTTGAACTTACCTTTTAATCTGTCGAGGAATAGTGTTGTCTAGCTACAAGTACCCAACGCAGTTGATGTTTCCTGCGAACATATTTTTTGAGGTCACATGCTCTATGGCAGACCTTTCGCAATTCTTATCGAATAGATACCGTATTGTACTTAAAGATACAACTATCATGCAATCCCCTGGTAATTAATATGATATCATCCAGTGGCTATTTAAAGTCATCACGATGATATCAATTTTTAAGAGGATAGCGATAGTCTACTCTTTGATACTCACATCAAGAGCCAGTTTCTCTGCAATTGTAGTATATTAAAAACCTTACCCGGGAAGTGATTGATATTCATGCCAAATGAGTGCATTATTCTTCTAGCACATCATGAAATAAAATATCAGCCCTTGTCTGTGATAGAAACATTCGCAAAAATCTAGATGATTGTCTTGATCCAAGTAAAACGCTAAAGGACTATTGCTGGATTTATTCCTCCCCTTCCAAATGCCCCAAAAATGAATTTATTGAAATAGTATGATTGTCTGAATGGCTAAATCTATGTAAGGTAAAACTTGATAGCCGAAAATCTCGCTTTCATTCTCAGACACTACCCACAAAAGGCATTAGTAAAAATTGGTTTTAATCTATTGCATCAAGAAGAAAACTTTTGTAAGCGTGTAGATAGGGTTATTTATGACCTCATTCATCTTTCATTTTTAATTTTTAGTCTAGATAGACTCCGAGATCTTCAGCTAAAAGAAATTTCAAGGACAAAAGAGCAGAGCTTTAGCCGTAGGGTGAAGAAAATTTAGTTTGTGTTCATCTGATTCGTCGTTGTTTGATGACAAGCACAACAGCCTTTAACGGTTTAAGACCTTATTTTTTTTTATCTACATGATAAAGGAACTAAACAGTATGCGACAGAGTTGTCAAAAGAAGTATTCCACCTTTTGACGTGTCTTCTACAGCATCATGCCGCATTCACAATACATAGTGGAGTAGAATAGCGTAGAGTGGCAAATGGCAACCATTTTTTCGCACGGAGTGGTGCATTTGGCCATCTCTGTTTGGCTCAGACTAGCGCAGAGTGGAATTGCATGAAATGAGGTTCTATTCTATATTCACGTTGCATCTAGGAGTGCGTATTGAAAAGTCTTAAGTTTTATGAAAAACTGTTTTTTATTTTAAAGTTTCTTTTTAAAAAAATTTGTATTTATTTCCAATAAAATTTCTTATTACAAAAGTATTTCTTATATCACATTGCCCAATATGAACTTGGAAAGATGGCGCATTTGTGTTAATCTCTATTAGTTTTCCACTGTTGTATTCATCTTCGACGTCGATAATGATTTCACCCTCTCCAACTATCTTCTGCATCCAATGAACTTTTTCAGCTCCCTTTACATATATGGTTTTGTTTCGACGCAGTGGTCCAACTATATTGTACAGCTTGTGATACGGTATGTAGCCATCATCCCAGCGGAATCCATGAAAATTGTGTTAAAGATTAAAGATTATTATTATTCATGAAAAGTACACAAGATTTTACAATCTTTTCAGCACAAAAACTTTTAGGAATACTTATGGGAACATTTTAGAAATCTAAATAAAAATATCCTAACTATACAAAAACTAAAATAAAATTAAAAATTGATAATTAAAAAATTATTAAAAAATTAAAAATCAAGAATAAAAACCTACTGAAATTAAGTAAAAATTTGGGAATAAACATAAAATAAACAGAAAAAGTATAAGTACCTACTGCTAAAAAAAAACAAACAAAAGAAACTAAGAAGAAGAAGAAAGCCATTTTACTTGTCTTTTTTTTGCTGAAGTCAAATCTTTGTATCTGAACGGTGGTTGAAATATAAAGTGCTGCATCTGGTTTTCATTGGTTAAAATTGCCAGTTCTTTAGTGATAAATTCATTGAGGTTTGTTTTGCATCCTTGGACGTCTACGATGACAGTCATCTTCTTAATTTAACTTTCTAACTTCACTTGTCCGCGGACTGTATTCCACTATTCGATCGTGTAGAAGCAGGCAATATGCTGTTGTATTAGCCGGTATATTTTCAGATGCCTTAAATTCTAGCCTTATATCAACAGGTCCAGCTTTTATTGTTTCATTTTGATGTGAGCAATCAATGACAGCGAACTGGGCATCGGTTTTGAACTTCTCCCATGTGAGGAACGGCTGATACTGATGACCATAGTATGATTGTGTAAACTTCATGTACATGTCATACAGCAATGCGTATCTATTCAGATCAAATTCAAATCATCATAATGATATGATTCTGAGTTCAAATGAACTGTAATATCGGTGAGTTTGCAGTGATCAAATTTGCTAGCATCCTTGGATGATAAATCGCGGTTTCTCCAGTTGAGTGGAAGTCTTAACTGACCAGGTTTGATGCGTGGATTCTGGCAGTGCTGGATACTCATATATGTCCCAGCTGCGGAATGGTATTTGTATCGGGCGACCTCTCCCGATAATTTTAAATAGTTGCAGCTTTTCATCATCGAATACTGTAACATGCGGAATGCTCCATTCAAGTTTGGTAATTTCAATTTTCACAACATCAGTGGGTGATATAATGGCATTATCGTCTGTCCTGCTCCGGATCAATATGAGTTCATGTTTGGAATTTATCAGAATTTTCTTGTAATCTTCAGCGAATCCCAATAAATATTTCAGAGGTACACAATAGTTAAACAGACCATTGATTGGTATAACGGATGAATCTGGTGACCAACTGCCGTTGAGTAGTATCCTACTTACATTTGCATTTAGCGATACGTAGTTTTTTAATGTTGTCGCAATCCCAAGATTTCTTGTACGATCGATTTCCACTGCATTCAATTCATAGCGTATTTCCTCAAAATGAAATGGTAGAGCATTGTTAGCTAATTTGGCAGTTGCTGAAACGGTTCCATCCAGCTTTGTTAGCGACCCCTCAATGTTTTTAAATGATGTTAGAAATGGTGAATAGGAGTGATGTTCAAATTTAGTAACACTGTTATCAAAGCAAGCGTTTGGTGCAATATCTAGTATTCCTTTATTCATTGTTTCAGCGTTAAGCATTCCGATTGTAAATATGCTATATTTGCACGTGTTAATGTAGGTTTTGACCGCTTCAAGGTTGTCTGCTGACTAATGATCTTGTCTGCTCCGTATTTATCATTATTGTATATCAACATGCTGTGGATTCAAATGTAACCTGATGGTTATAGTCTCTCCTCTGAAGTTGATTAAGTCAGTCTTAGTCCAGGAGCTTCAATGTTAGAGAACTTATACGTTTGGTGTTCACAGGCAAATAGATTACATTTTTGGGTACCTCCACTATTTTATACCCAGGCCCCACATTCGGTGAAAACTCGTGGAGAGTGTGTACTTGTGTGTTGTTGAAGAATGATCCTGATATAATATTTCATTCGATGCGTATAGTATTTACTTTAATGATGTTGACTGGCAACTCTGATGTATGCACTATATTACCAGATAAGTTTCTTTTACTGAATCCTAGCAGAAGAGATATGGATCTCTGTTTTTCAAAATGTATTTCTTCAGTTGCCTTAACTTCAGTCCTCAATGTATTATTGTTAGCCTTTATTGTAACCTTTATCCTTTTCTCTTCTTTATCCTAGTATCCTTGTACATATTTTGCTATATCATCAATCTCATAGGATCCAGCAGGTATCTCAACAACCTCATTCCCTACATGAACCAGATTATTGCTCACATCTATATTTGGTATAGAGTTGTATGTTTGAAAATCAATTAATCCACAAACATAATCCGTTGCAAGCTCCTGCGGACGAAAGTACTCAGTAGTGAGTAGAGATGAATTTCCCGTGAGAGTTAGTGTTAATGACATGGCTGTTGATAATGCACTGTCACAATTTCAATATAGATAATAATTAATGGCTATAACAATTATATAAAAACTCAAAACATAAGTGACCGCAAATTACTGCATCATAGTTCTCATAAGAGCTGTAGTTGTATGTAATATTACTACCCAAGTAGTTTATGATCACCCTTGGTGGTTGGAGATTGCCAAAGCTATCAAAGTATTCGATGTTATCACTTTTTTGTAGTACGCTGCCCAGTGTGTACCTTCTCCAGTTGAGATGTGCAAGTTAACAGTTCCGCTTTCTTGCTTCTATGGTTTTCTAGGTAGATTATCACGCATAAATACTCCTCTGAAGTGCGGCAAGTGTGTGGTATACTTGAAAAGATCCAACTCGTTTAGCGGTCTTTTGGGTAGCGTCTTTAATAGTTTTTTGGTTGAGGTTGTAGATAGAGTCAAAGTCCTTTTCTGTATGGCTTCAGGAACAGCCCGTTTCCATCTTTACCAACCGCTATAATTTCTATTGCTTGGTTATTACGTTTGCTTTCTTCCAATTTTGCCTTTGCCGCACTGGTATCATTTACTGGTTTAGCTATGCCCGCTGCACCTCCCGATAGTGCTCCTAATACTGAAAGCCCAGGAAACAACGGGATGAGGAACGGAAGTGCCCCACCAACCTTTGGTACAGGTATCACTCGTGGAGTTTTAATTGATTTTTTCTTTCTTTTCACAATATTTTTAGCTGCACTAAGAGCTATTTTTGTAGCTTCCATCAAGTCTTTTGGTTTTTTGAAAGCTCACTAACTGGATTTTAGAACTATTAGTATGTAGATGGCGTGGAGAAAGCTCCACATTTCTTTATCACAAATAATATATTTGAATGTTATTTTCTGATTTAATATTTTTTATGAATAAAAAACAAGAAGCATGTTTTGCAAACTTCATGATTTAAAAACCACAAAAACTATGTTAGTTCTTAGCTAGTTTCAAAACAATCTGATGGTGACCTGTTGCACTCCTTTTTCGAATTTATTATTTTGACAACGACAGTTGTTTGTCTGTTTTTTGATTTGGCGTGGTTATGACAATTTTCCACCTTTAATTACAAAGTTCGAATTTCACTATGAGCTGTATTGTGAACAGCTTTGCTACTTCGGTCTGAAAGATCACTCTGCTCCACTCTGCACTGTTGTGGCATCAGTCTGATTGTCTGGATACGGTAATTATTCTGGAGTCGTACCAATTGTACTCCACGCCGATGAGCTGTAATACCTTTTCCTCATAGATGGTTTTCCTGGCCTTATTAAAGCTCGCAAAAATTGTAAAGACTGCCTTTCCAATGGCTTTTTCAAAACAGTGAAGTTCTTAGTCAACACAGCCTTGAACCCGAATATAAAGCTTAGTTCCATCTGCTATCTTCCCCAAAAAGTCCGACTGAGATTCGTATGTACGAACTCAAACAACTGCCATGCATGATGATGCGATACCTTCCAATTAGTGAAAATATTCCAAGAACCTTTGAAATTTAATAATATAAAATTTTGCGACCTCATAAATATCACGATTGGTAAAATATATGGTTAATTATGGTTAATTATTCAGACTATAGATGTCTGTAATTGTGCCCTGGAGTTTTTACTGTCATGTTTGAGTAAGTCAAAGCTCCATTAAAAACAATAAAAGACTAAGAAAAATCTAACAACTAAATCATTACAAAGCTTAAAAGATCTAAAATTATTATAATTTCTGCAATAAGTTTGGTTACATTGTCAATGGTTCGCTGATGTAAAAACTAAAGATTGAAGTATAATTTGTCATTTGTTTTCATGCATAAACCTAACTAATTCGACGAAAATTGATCAGAATTGAGATAACTTACTCTGAATAAAGTAAACAATTCAAGACAGAGAACGACAAAGGTACCAAAATATATCCTTGCGGAGCATCGGTAGATCTTAGCTAAAAGCTGGAGTAGGAATAACTAATATAAATCCCCAGCAATATAAAGCGCAGTTGAATTGGAATTCAGTAGGCAGGTAACTGTACTCCGACACGAGTTCAAAACCCGGATAGTTAATTTGAGGAGAAAAAAAAAATAATTTCTAACCTAAACTTACACAGAATTAAAAGTTATGGTTAGGAAAAACGTATGAATTTAGGTAGTAGCAATTTTATCAATTGTGCAGTTTTCTTGACAGTAGCATAAATAGGACGTTTCTTGTGTGTTTTTTTTTTTTTTGTAATATTAAAGCAATCATTAAATGTTTGTTAAAACAGTTCTATCACCAGTGCAGGCTCATGTAGATATCAAAATACTTTCGAGAGCTCTTCTCCTTCATTTGCAGCAATTTCCAAATGGACTGGAGAACTTAGGCATGGTCATGAGAGTCTGGAAGGTGATCCTCACTATGGACGACCAATAATTATATCAACAATAGAGATTGAATTGAGAAAGTCCATGTCGTTGACAATTAAAAGTACCAGTGTCAGATGGCGCGGAAATTCATATTTTTTTATTGAAGAATTAGATACGAAAAAGCTGACAATAAAAATTATGCTGCATTATCTAACGGCTTTCGAAAGAGTCATTAATTTTAGTGATAGTCTTAGGAAAAATACGTAAATTTATTACCATAAATGATGCGAAATCAAAACAGTAACCCAAAAAGGAGATGGACGCTCGAAATAAGAGAAGATAATGGCGGTAATATTTGGCAGAAAGGTTATGGCATTGGTTTTCCAGAATGGTAAAGAAATTGGCTTAATACTTAGATTGTATTCGAAATGGTAAAACACGGTAATGGAAAAATGTAACTAGAGGTAAAAGAAAATAATTATTTAAGCAAATTTTAATAAAATCAGAGGTGTTTACAGGGGTGCTATAATGGTTTCAAGACTTGGTCTGAAGGGCGATTATATTGTAAAATAAAAAATCATAAGCATAATTTCAAGATATAGGACGAATATTTCTGTTTTTTGTTTTGCGCAATAATAAGAAAACAAGTTAGATACCACCAGACCGTACCCCTACACAATCACCTATGGCCGACTTGCTATATCATACAAAAATCATAGGGTATACTAGATAGATAGATACATTGGAATTAAGCGCGATGAGTGGCCTTTGCACTGCAGCCATTCATTGGCTTATTGTGCACCACTCTCTTTACATCAAGCAATGCCATTCCTTCAAGGAAGAGCAGTAGTTTTTGGATTAAGTCGATAGAGCTTAGGAAGTATGAGCCAAAGGCCTGGACTCTACATTGTGCAATGGCATCGCATTCTGATAATACATGCAACGATGTTTCATCCACATCGAAAGATATCCGACATACAGCAGTGGGTAATATAGCTATTCGATGCATGCCTTTGATAAGTTTGCAGTATCCGATTAGAACTTTTGTAATTACTCTGACTTGAATCCTAGATAGCCTTAAAAGACCCAGGTGCTTCTTTTGTAAAAGTCTTTTAATGAATCATTTGGCTGGAGCCTATCATAGAAGTCCATCTGTGGTCCATTTGGTGGTGGCTCCAGTTTTACATAGTCAGATTCACGGTGTTCGCAAAATGGTTCCGGGCCTAAGAGATGCATGGATGCTCATTTATTGGCCGGTATGTCTACCATATCACTCCCACCAATTCCCGAGTATCCTGGCACTACATGTTAGGTGGTTTTTTTCACAAACTTTGTTTGGGTTTGAATGCATTCCCACGTTATCTTCGTATTGACCTCAGTTGATGATATGGCTTTCAATACCGGTTGGCTATCTCTATATATTTTTATTAGTATAGGATCGGCTGACGTTTTTTTTTTGGTCAAGTAAAAAGCTAGAATTGGTCTAAGAGCAATTCTTATGATACCCTACATGAATGTTCGTTTGTAATTTCGTATGTTCACCTATCTGCGCAAGTTTGATTTTTGAAGTGGTTTTTCGCATATATCTGTAGAATGGCTCGTCGGACAGTAAACATTATTATAACAAATTTCACAGGACTTTATATTCTTAAGGACTTTTTAGTACAATAAAAACGTCTATGACTGATCGTTTTCACAGTATATGTAAGAAACGAAAATTTTTATATGGCAACACCAAGACAGGGTTACCAAATTTAGCCCATTTTGAAACTTGATTTAATATTGATATGAAAACCCCGTGTACAGAATTTCAGCTCTTTACGTCGACGTGTTCTCAGGCTATACCCAAATTTGTAGTGAACAAAGAAATTTTCGTATAACAACCCTACGAAGGAGTTGCCCGATTTTGCCCATTTTCGAACGTAAATTTACTTTTTTTAAAAAAGACTCTGGGAAAAATTTCAGCCCACCAAGTGGACGTTTTCTCCTCAAGTTATCGTGTGAACGGACAGACATGCACATTTTGCTGTACCATCATTATTGCTAGCTATTACAAACGGAATGACAAACTAAGTATACCATTTAGATTTCATCTAGGGTATAAAAATGGGAAAAATAAGATAACCCCTTCGAAGGATTGCCATACAAATTTTGTGTTTTTATATATAATTGCACACTACTTGAGAACGCGCCACGTAGAGTGCTGAAATTTTGTACGCATTGTTTTCATGTCAATAAAAAATATAATGACCATTCGGAATATCATATCGACATTCATCTAGTGTATCATAAGAATTGGTCTTAGAACAATTCTAGCTTTTTACTTCTTTTATTTTGATTTTGTGTTTTTTGGTGTGGGTTTGTGGGTTTTTGAGTGTAAACTCAAACATATAACATCAGCATACATCAGTAGTTTTGCACAGGTTATTTAATTCAATTGTAATATTTTGGTGCTTTGTTTTTTCAGGTCTGACTGGACAAGTACAATGTAAATTTCTTTAATTCGCACTCGGTTTTGTTTTAAACCAACCGAAATCCTATAATACATACGTCCTTATATAATAATAAATAAAAACTGATTGTAATAATGCAGATCCATTCAAATTACGAGTCTTTTCTCTTTTTATCAGACAAAAGTAATTGGTAATGCCAACCGAACTGAACATAAGGACCCTTATGTATGTATGAAAAAAATTTGCTTTTTCACACATAATGTCAAAATTAAACATGTCTTCATTGGATAAATGTGTATAGAACAGATATAAAAGGATTAACTATCATTTAGCAGATATTCTACCAACCATCCAACCCGCTAACTAATTCCTTAGTGAAACTGAATGGGCGTACTTCAAAGCATTTTAATCCCATGAGAGCATTTAAGAAAACTCGAGAACCCTAACCCTTTACGGTGGCATTAATTTCTCTCCTCGCTCTCTCTCTTCGTTTATAATTTTTAAAGAGTTTTACAATCTCCCTAAGTTCACTTGAATTATTCTGAAGGGTTGGTTGTGCCATCAATATACGTCTATATGCACTATGTACGCTACAGCTTATTTGGTCCTTCGAAAACTACCTTAGTATTTTCCACGCTTTTTATTTATTTCGTTTTCAAGGCTCCTGTGTCGATTCGCTAGATAATAAAATTTAAAAGAAAATGTCGAGTCCCTTAATAAAAAAAAACTGCATCCGTAACGTTCTACCCTCTTATTTTATTGCGATCGTCGTTGACTGTGCTTTCACCGTTCCATTTAAAGTGTTTCATTATAAAACATTGTGCCCTTGTCATTATGCTTTCATCATACCCATCTATATATCTTCTGCTAGACTAAGCTAGCTCCATCTACATTCACCCCAATATTTAATACGTTCGCCGTACCACAGGCAGATTGATTTCATTTTTCTGGAGAGACCACAAAAAAAAGTGCACCGAAGTGAAAGTACCAGGAAGTTGATTTTATATGTAAATCATTTCAAATAAGATGGGAAGATGCCACTTATTCATGCTAACACAGAGACATTTCCGATTCTAATTCCATGCAAAATATTTTGTATGTTGATATGCCATATGCCATATGAAAAGTAGTCATATCTCCTGAATCTACGGGATTCGACGGATGTCGATTGCAAAAGAATTTATTTTGAATTTTTATGTTATTTGTATATCTTTCTCCAAGGAGATCCTCATAATCCTTCCGGATTGTGGACATAGACTTTCAGATTTTACTGGTCTGAAATGGTTTTTGAGTAGGTTGAAAAGCTCTTCAACTTTGATAAATCCACACAAACGATTTTAATGGCTGAAACTGGCTTTAGCAGGGTGTTCTACTTGGAGTGAATGTAGAAAGAAAAGAAAATATGTAGGTATACGTCGTAGACATTTGACGTAACTCAGCATTTAACGAAAAGTCTAGACACTTCATGGAAAGTAAGCAAATAATGTAACGGTTTTGACTTAGCCCCTTTTTACATTATGTGTCTGTTTCAGACAAATAATGTAAAAAGGGGCTAAGTCAAAACCGTTCCATTATTTGCCTACTTTCCATGAAGTGTCTAGACTTTTTGTGAAATGCTGAGTTCTGTCAAATGTCTACGATATATATACAGGTACCTACAGGTTGGAAGTAGAAAACTTATAGAAAACGTACCAGAGGAATCAGCTGTTATGTGATCATTATTTTTATTTTTTATTACATTTATTACCGGTAGAAGATATTACAAAATTTACTATATGTTTTTATTAAAACTAAGATTTACCTGTAATTTTAGTATTAATAATATTATTTTTAATTTACCTACATGGGAATCGAAAAATGTGCATTGACGCTTAAGAACGAATTTTTTGTGCACATGTGATTTTCTTGATACAACAACACCAAGGTAAACAGATATTTTGATTTTTGATTTTTTTTAATATTTTATATTATCATTTAGTTCTTAGTAAAATACGCAAGCAATCAGTTAAAATGTCAAAATTGTCTGCCATCGTATAATTCGCAGTGATTGCAAAAATTTTCGTGCAGCAAGTGTGACGCTCCCTTTTGCACATCATAGACTTTAAAAACGATACATGCGACGAGAGTATTTAAAAATTCTTATTTGTGGACAAATGATGAAATGCCCACATTTAAAAAATCCTGAGTAGTTGACGTGAAAAACAGACCTGATAAAATGAAAACAAAAGGAAATTTCTCCAAAAATAAATACAGCAAGTACCTTTTCCATGGCCTTAGTCCGACATACTCGCACCAGTAATCCACAATGAACACCAAATATAAAAAATAACATAACATAAATCAAATCAAAACAAATAAAACCCAGGCACAGACAAAAAGGCAGAGTACAAAATTGTCAGTCGTATACAGTTAGGCCTGAAACAAATTTGGAGCTTTTCAGATTTGTTGGCTATTTAAATCAGTGTAGAAGAGGACAATTAGAACTTGAGATTTGATCAAATTGCAAATTTCAGTTCCAATGGCTGCTAACTTGAAGGATCTTTGAATGCTGACAACTGGTCGAATATAAAATATTAGATATGAATGGCTTCTGCTGACACATTTTTTGAGACAGTTGCGAGTAAATAGCTACCATAAATATTATTTTTACATATAATTGGCACATCTCGAAAACTATAAAAAAAAAAAACATGAATTTATCATAATTTGCGAAAATCGGATGCATTTTTGTCTTTCCTTAATGTCAATCGAGGAAAAAATTCACGCCATAAACAAGCTTAAGTTGCAAATGTCAAAAACGTCAGTTGAATTCAATACGGCTTTTTCTGTCGACCTTAGAAGAACGCTGGCGATAAAGCTCGCTGAAAAGCTCCAATTGTGCTTCAGGCTTCATTTCATGATCAAAATATTGAAGCGTTCGGGTATTGCCACTTGGTCATCAGTACATATGGCTGGTCAAGTTGGTAGATGAACTCAAAAAACAATATGGCGGCAGGTTGACAACTGTATAAAGCTGAGCACGCCAAGCAAGCAGTCACTTGATTTTCTGTGCTGGTACCGATAAGGTCAAGTTTTTGGGCTATAACTAAAAAGAGGTAAGTTTGTTCGAGCCTTCGAGTAGTACATAGCTATAGTCGCGAACAGACGACGCAAGTGGATCTGCTTATTCACATGAACTGCAGGAACGTGTCAGTTCTATAAATGTGCCATTACCAAAGCAAATATTTCTCCGAAAGTTTCTAAATATTCCAAATTTAGGGGAGCATTCTTGTTATTTACCGCCGAGTTGTATGAGGATATAAGAGGCCGCAAGAACCACCCAATCTATTAGGCCACATAAAAAAACACATGGCATAAGCAAGAAATTTATATTTATTTATTGATAAGTGTGGATTTATAAAAAAAGAGCTAGCACATTAACTTATATCTCGTCCATTTTTTTTGTGTTTTGACAATATCCTACAAATGTTTGTATTAGGCACTAGCCACACTGGCATTTGCATTTCAGTTTCGGTGCACACATTTCTGTTGCGAAGGTCCGTTCTATCATTTTGCTTGCATTCAATGCAAATTTATTTATTTTTCCGGCTTGACGGACATATAGTATATAGCAAGGTATCCTGCAGTCATCATCACAATGCACACACTTCTATCTAATATTTTCTGTGCAGCCTATTATGACACTTGTTAACAAAAAAATATTTGTGAGACATTTGAAAAACAATTTAGAGGCAGCTGACAAATGTCTGAGAGGATATATGTGTACAAAATGCTTTCCATATGTTCAGTGCATTGAAGCAACTTTCGTCGTACTTGCCTCAACGTTTCAGGAGAATTTTCGAAAAAGGAAATGGTGGAACAGAAAATTTTAAAACACATGATTACAGTAGAGCGGTGGTTTAACGAAAAATGAATTGAGGATCTTTCCCGTTTTAGAAATTTTGCAAGAATCTAATAAATCTATTAATTTTATTATAATTACTTTGTGCCATTTCTCATGCACTTTATTATTAAAAAACTTCAAATGAACTTTTACTGTTCATAGCATTGGAAAGCACTGTACAAGCTTTAACAAATATCTAATGTTTTCAATTTCATTTTGATTAAATTGAAACTTTTATAAGAATCCATAACTGTAGAATTTGCGTTTACACCCAAAAAACATTGCAGAAAAATTAGGCAAATGTTTGACAAACGTTTAACAAACGTTTCTTAAACATTTGGGGAATGTTCGCTATGTGTGGACGTGTCTTTACATTGGCCGTTGTACTCCTACAGGGTTCTTTCGTGTCATGTGTAGATAAACAAGGCTTTACGCAATTGATTAAAAAAAAAACCGAATCTGGATGTTTTTGTTGACTAACGACAATATGGCTTTTTGTAAAACTAAAAACTTTAATGAGGTTCCTTACTTCTTGTCGGCAAAAATTACATTTCTTATTTTTCCTCATAGTTCTAGCAATAGCGAGTCTTTTGTATAGTAAACATGGTAGAATTTAGGCACGCAAGTTTACATATTTTTTAACTTATTTTTAACCCTACGTATACATAGTTTTGCTTTTGTGTGTTAAAACAAAGTGCAACGGCAAGAAAAAACGAGAATGTGTAAACTTCGTACAAAGTCGAGAATATGGATATGTTCTACGATGCAAGTACTATTTCTTCAGCTACACAGAACCACCATAAACGGAAACAAGATGGACTTTTTGAGGCCGTTTGTAAGAAGTTTGACGATGGCCAAGACTTGCTAATGAGATGCATCCTTAATTGCTCTGTTTTCAATGTCATGAAACTTCAATGATTGGGTAATAGGTCTGCTTGGAGCAGGAAGTGTGGCTGTGGTGATGTTTGCTTGACGCAGGAAACGGACGGCTTGAATACTGATGACGCAGAAAACTGCTGGATTGACTGCTTGATGCAGGAAAGTGACCAATGGAGTATCTGACTACCAGTCGACCAATCGCTCGATTAGCACCCAGAAGAGCCTTAACCAACTACGTCGCCACAGAAGTTTAAGTCGGCTTAGAAAAAGTTCGAGGAAAAAATGCAAAGCACGACAAATGCAACCTAATAAAAAACCTCCCTGAGGGGGTGAAAGATGATGCACGATTACAATGTTTACTCTTGTAATGAATTTGCTTAAAAACTAGAATAGTGTTTTTTACCATTCGATCATCAAAATGTAGTATATTGTGTCCGGTTTGGATACGTTGGGTATCATCCACAGAATATAGCGCTGAAAGCAAATCCAGAGCCTTTTCTCTTCCGGCACATAAGTAGCGACTTTGTCGTGGAAAGGAATTTTATATAGTGAATGGAAACAACAACCTCTTATTTTCCGGGGATTCAATGAATTTAGAATTTGACCCAAATTCATATTCGTGAATGAGATTTTTTCCGGTTATCTTCGAGTGACAAACTAGATACAAGTAACACGCCAAATTGCCCCGGAACTTATGGTTTACCAGTACACAACTGTATGCATTCCACAACGCTTCATAAGTCCACTTATTTGACATGTAACCCTTTTCCAAGCTTGTATTATAAGATCCCATCCCATATATCCCTGACTAGAGCTGCCTTGTTCACCTGATGATAACATTTTCTTGTTCTGGTGTCCTTTAAATTAAATTTTTATCCACGTAATTGTCAAGTGTGATTTTCTTTGAACATTTCCATTTCAATATGAAGTCGATGCAGGTGAAACCTTAACTTTTAATGATACAAAATAAAAATGTCTATTGGTTTTTTGGATTTTTCTTAAGTTTTTACTTTTCTAACATCTGCTCTCGGCTTGATGGCAAATATCGCAGAGAGGCTACAGAAAATTCACTGCGTCTACTTTCAGAACTTACAGCACTCTGTTGGACCGGATGGGCATTTCATTTCTGCAATTTTAGTTTTTCAAGGTATTTTAATTATTACTTAATTACTTTTAATTACATTTATCGTTAAAAAAAAAAAATACCGAAATTTGCTAGTTTTGCTAATTAGATTCGTTCCATCAGAACTTTTCACACATTGCCTGGTCAGCTATCGTAAAACACCCACCATATTCCCAATATTTATATATAAAGTTCCTACCTCACAATATATTGCTCTAGATATTTGGTTCTCTCTAACACGTTCTAATTCAACTTTGCTACTACAAATGTGCGCTCGAGTATTGCTGAATACTAACTAGGGTTTTATAAAACTGTTTCTAGAAGCTTTGTACCTAATTGTTATAGAATGTTGCAAAAAACAAGAGGCATCTACTTTAAACTCGTAAATCAAGCTTTACTAACGACACGAGAACTGAAATCGTAAAAAGTTTAAAGTTTTAGGGCACTACTTGAGATATGGCCACCGTACTTGGCATTTTGCCTTTGGCTTTACAAACAAACAAAAAAAAAAAAAACTAACTTTTATAATAATTTTCTGAAAGTATGGCAAGTCAGTTCACCGACCTTGTTAACTGTGCTAATTTTAAGCTTAAAAATTCGCCATACAGTTTTGGCTTTAGATTTAAACAAAAGTTAAGCTTGCTTATATATGAATTAATCAGAACCATACCATCATCCTGCAGAGAAATATATCACGTGGATATGTAAGTATGTATGTAGAAGTGTATAGGTAAACTAAAAGTTCATAGATCATATTTGCGATAGTTATCTGCCGACTAAGTAAGTCCTTAAGCCAATTAATAGTTGTGTGCAACTCAGGCGTGCCACATAGCAACAATTCAAATTATGGAAATAAAAATTTACATGAAAAATTACCGAAATCACATGTACTCTGTGCTTCCAGGATGTGAGATTGCTAGTGCGAATATAGGCCTTAGGCTATTCCACAGAAGCGTTGAATATAGAGTTCTAATTTGAAGCAGTGAAACAAGGCGAATAGTCCAATTCCATTCCAAGGCTAATAAAATGTTGATCCTATCTTACGTAGATAATATTTTGGAACATTATCCAGCTAATGTGGCCTAATTTCGATCGCAAATTTAAATGCCAATAAAAGTGTTCAAATCTGTATACATGTGACAGAAGGTTGGTTGCTCGGGATATGTGCAAATATAAAAGGGAAGCGTATGGGTAAATTGTGCGGACTGCCATATAAATTTCGAGCTGGTTATCGCAATAAAATAATTCAAATCGACCGGACGAACAAGCTCCATTTCCAGAAACCGAGCTAATAGGAGTAATAGAATTTCATAAAGATATTCTGTCGCATTATCGATGGTGGTGGGAAGAACAATCCTCCCCCGTTCTCACACACAAATCAATGATTCTAGTTTGAATACATTCCCTGATATGGTCTGGATTTATACGTAAATATATCCCGTGTCAAATAGGGGAGGATGAAGGCAAATTCAATTTTTCTGTCGCAATGGGTATGGGTGGCGGGGTGGGGAGTTATGTATGATATATAGATGCATTGCAAGTGCATATTTCTCTAAATCTGACAGGAATCCTCTTTTCATTTCACTTTTGGTGATTAAACTGAAATTCCACTTTGAATAGAATTTCGAAATTACATCTGAATTTTTGTGCGCTATAGAAAGGGACTTCTTTTGATTTTTGAAGAATTAAACTTTTTTGGGGGTTTAAATAATTAGCGTTGTATAGTGTACAAACAATATAGGCATATGAATACAAACTTAAAAAAAGGGGTAATGAATTAAGGTTTTTTCCGTAGTTAGAGCTCCAGCTCCAGTATGATGAAACTATCAAATTGGAAAATCTATGTCTAATACGTAAATATGTATGTTTATATGCGAATGGAGCTACATAATGACCAAATTATGACGCTTTCCATGGCAGCCTAAACAAAGTTGCCATGAGCTTCGCTGATATTATAAGATTTGCCCTTTTCCATGGTACATGGAAATCAGCTGTTGATAATATGAATGTGGTTATATTTAAGTACTCAAGCATTCGGGGTAAATCTCAGAAACCTGTTCCAGTACTCATTCTAACAGTAATTCTTCCTATCGATTGGACTTCCCCTCCTTAACTCTTCAAGATGTGATCAAATGTGACAAATATCCTTCAAAATTGCATTCTCATGCATTATTACAGCGTATTCCGAGTTTCTGGCATGTTGTAAAAGCCTCCAGAAAGTCTTCTCTTTAAGCTGGTACGCACCGCCTGTGACTTATCTTCCATCTCTAAGACCATCTAAAAATGTCGTCCTCGTCCCATCGGTTTGAAATTCATTTTTGGGAATAAGAAAAAGTCAAACGTAGCTAAATTTGTTGGGCAAGTAGGATGTGGAGCGACAGTCGTGGTATTAGATCTAGAAAATTGTACGAGAGACATCACAATAGAAATCATCAAGGTAAGCATGGTGAATGTGTTGTGTGGTTTATGTGTGAAAAAAATTCAAGAGGAAAATTCAAACCTGTAAGATGTTGTGGTGTCAGGAGATGCGGCTATGGTGTTCGTCGTCAAGGTTGAACACTTTTTGTAGTCAGAGTTGGCCCACTGTGATTGTGTGCTTGGAATACGCCAAAAAAACTTCCAGCATCAATCCCAACGAAATCCGCCAATAAAACACCAGCAAAAAGAAGATCCCCGCCCAAAAACAGAAAAAGTCCTCTTCAGACAATGCAAGAGAGAAGACAGAAGTGCATTTGAAGTGCACCGATATAACGACGACCTGTTATATTTGTCGGAAATGCAATTTCGAATAATGTGTAATTCAAATCTTGCTAAAAAACAGAAGAATGCAACAAATTCGGCTTTTTATTTGATTCAATTAATTTTCCAGGTCATCTTCAATCATTTCAGCACTAATATCGTTGATTTGCCAACCTTGACAGCATTTCACTTTTTTTAAATACCTACTTATATTTTTTCCTTCCCTTTTTTCACCCATGAATTAGAATGATTAGCAAGTGTTCCTTTTTCTTAGACCTTTCCAAAGATGTGGTTGGATTGATCAAATTCTTCCTTAAACGGCAGTTATGAGCAAAAGTCAAAAAGTCTGACGACATTCCCCTACATATCAAGATGGACAAGATGGACGTGTCTCTCAGGTATTTAATTCGAGTGTAAGAATTCTGCTATGTTATTCATATTTCACAAGTCTTCTTTCGTAGCATAATTAAAGCAAACACAACCTAAAGCAATTAGCATTGAAAATGCGAAAGTACATACACTTCTTCAATCTACTTAAGAGTAGACTTAAAAGAGCAATTTCTAGTAGTCGACACCTTAACCACTTAATACTGCTTGTATACTATCACTCGACAAAGCAACAAACAATCAATGGTCTACTTCATTCTATCTTTCTATAGATCTTAAGGTGTCCTAGTTTTGCGTATGCCACGAAAGAAACAACAACAACAGGAACAGCAGAAAATCTGCATCGTAAGCAAAAGTAAGCGAGAATGACAGAGGATGATAACTAAGGTAATTAGTTCTAATTAAAATATAAACAGTCAGGAATTAAGAAGGTCTGCATAGCTCTTATAATCCGAGACGTGTACATAAAGAATGCAATGCTGTATAGCGCGACGATGAAATTAAGTAAAGGATATATCTGCAATTTGCTTTAATTGAAGCGATTTATGTCACTGTAGAAATTTTATAAGACCGTGGCAAAGTTTTAGGTGACCACGGTTAAAAAGAAATCACTTAATTGGTGTTAAGATTTTAACTCTGCTGGCAGGTGATTGAAGACGTTAGATCTAAATATTGCATTCATGAATTTTTGAACGGAAAATGACTTTATTAATTAAAATAAGAAAATCTGAAACTATGTAATGAGGGTGTCAGAGTGTTGTTGGGGAAAGGATGGTGGAGAGAAGTTGAAGGGAAGGAGCGGTGCCGAAACTCTTAGTTTTATCTTACTGTAAATTATATAAACATTCGCTTATGTCCAGCCCTAGCTTCAACTTGAGCTGTAGTAGTCGAGTAACAAAGTCTTACTAAAGATATCTGATGATATTCGCGTGTCTATAAATTCTAATATCCTATCTATTTTTGATTTCTTCGAAACATTCGAAAAATTTAGTCACTTACTACTCATCGTCAAATTTAAAAGATTATTTAATTTCTGTAGTAGTGCTGGCATATTTATTTTATTATATAATACAGACAACCAACAAAAAGTGTTCTGTGACGAGTATTTATCTGAACTTTTGCCTGTATGTTGAGATGATCCACAGGGGTCAGTCCTGGGGCCCATGTTATTTTCAGCGTTCATAACTGATCTTTCTCCAGTCATTTTTAATTTCACTTATATATCCTGATTATGACAAGCTATACATTTTAAGACTGCATAGAAGAATAGAGGATGCAATATGTACTTAAACTAATTGAAGCTCTTGTGGCACTACAGAATAAGCCTCTTCTGAATTATATGGGAATTATTTTTACGGATATAATTTGAACACCATAGAATTTTCAGAAGCGATATTAGATGAGACTAGTCCTTGTCCATACAGCAGTTCGACAAAGAATCTTGTCCTATTTTTTAATGCAACACTTACATGGTTTTATCATGTAGTATGAGTAATGTATATAAGATTTGTGCAACGCTTCGTAGACTTTCAGTTCTTGCCTTCATTACACCTCAAAAGACAAGGCTTATGTTAAAAAAACAACTGATTGCTCCTTTTTTGATATCCTATGGATGCGAATTGTTTTTACCATTTGGACCCCTTGTTGCAGAGGAAATTCGCTGTCGCTGTTCGCTATATGTATGGTCTGAGGCGATATGATCATGCTCCTTATTATGGTAATTTCGTTTTTATATAATGTAATTGTATAAAAGAGGCTCGATATTCCAAAAAATATTATTTTCTCATTCAAATAAAACTATCGCGTTGAATATGCCAAACTTTAATTGACACTGCGGGTAACTTTGATATCATTCGGGGACACTACGATATAATGAAAAATAAATGAAGCTGGCCAAAAAATCCGATTGTTACAAAAAAATAAATAAAAAGGAACGTGCAGATGTAAGTTACGTACAGAGTCCAGTGTAGATTTCATGTATTTTCTATTTAAAATGGGTTTAGGATTTAAGCAGTCTAATTACAACTGCTCTACTTGCAATTTCTGTGCAAAATGCACAAGTGATACGATCCATATTATGCAATGAATGGATCTATGGCAATGGCAACTGTAATGGTAGATTTAAGAATATGACTGAAAAATATTTTGATGACACCAAAAGAACACAAAATAAAGCATCTATTTTTCGTTTAGTTTTTTTTTCAGAAGTTCAGTTGATTTGCTTACCTTGTTATTTTTTTAATTTAGTCAAGTGAGACGTTTTTTTTCAAATTATACCTACACAAAAGTAGAAGGTAAGCTTTAAGCGTGGATTTATTTTACGTTGTTATTCAGAGCATAGAAAATATTGGTACAAGGCGTCCAGGAATAAAAATAGAAAAGCTTCTTGTTTGGATCTTCTAGTGAGAGCTTTTATGACAACTTTTTTTTTTTATCGTGTAGATCATCTACTCTAATCTAATATAATTTAAAAAAAAAAACATCCAGACACTAATATGTACTGTTAACACAAAATTTGCAATAACTTTGCTTGTCTGAAAAAAAAACAATCTCCGTCACTAGATGGCGCCATCGCATAAAAGTGAGACTTGGTCTTCCTCGATACTTTCAAAAGTACTATTCTAAAAATTTCGAAAAGAATCGGTCATGTCTCCACATTTTCGAATTTATAATCTAAAAAAAAATATATGTTTTGCTCAGAATTATTACAAGTTTTCCTAATTTTAGCTATATTCAAACTCCTGACTGATTAATGGAGCCAATATTAGATTGACATGGAATAGCATTACGAGATCATTTAGAGCGCTCATAATCTTGGCAATGTTTTTTATGTATAACAAAACCTCAATATCAATATCAGTAAGAAAGGTCTTTTCCTAAAGGGACACCCATCAATCATCATTTTCAACATGCAATGATGTGAATTGATAGTCCTTCACATTATTAGCTTAGTTTTAAGAATAAATGTTTTGCGATTACTTAAGTCAATTGGAAACATATTTCTACATCTATAGGTACAATACATATTTCCCAAATGGCATAAATCAATGGAAAACGTCTTATTGAACAAACAGGGAAATATATCAGAATGCGGTATAATTTGATAGATGAAAGAATGGAGTGCCGGGTCTTCTTAATGGTCATTATTAACTCCTGATTATCTTGTCAAGGTCTACAATGTGCTTTGAAAAATTGATTTCCCATAGAAAAAAAGAGAAAGAAAATAACATGAGTACAAAATGACTGCATGTAAGTTCCCTCTTTATAATATTTTTTGAGGAAATTTGTTATTATGTATGTAACAAAAAAAACTATTTTCGGAAAATTTTACTTAAATTACTTGAATTAAGAACTAATCCCACCTGTAAAATTTGATTACGTGATGTGTAATTATAGTCTTAAGAGTGATTCAAATTTCTTATGGAAAGTAATTAATAATTAATTACATATGTTTGGGTGGTTCCTTTGAAGGAGTTTTTCTTTTAAAGTTGAAAAATACTTCAATCATTAGAAAACAATGAAAGAAAACTAGACGATTTTTTTTGTACATGGCCACTTGAGTTAACTACTTAACTACCTACATAGATAGATCTACTATAGTTTTATTTTATTACGCGTTTTGATTTATTTGTATGATAGGTATGTAAATTTACTTGAATTAAATACCCACCTATTTCGTTTTAAAATTGTGTTTCTTTACTCCAAGAATTGGTTTTGCTTCAAATATCGGGGCTCGAAATAGGAGGATTTGCACGGCTCGAAATTAGCCAAAGGGGGGCTCGTATCTGGATGATAGCGCATATTTCAGTTAATTTCTTATTATAACAATTCTACTAATATAAATTACTGTTGTTCGATCAAAACCAATACTTTATTTCATAACCTATCTTAAATAACTTACTTACTTAATAACAGAAGAATACACTAATTGCAATAAATCACAGAAAAATAAAAAGCTCTTAAGGGGGCTCGAAACTGGGTGGTTTACCCTACTTACCTATTACTTGAAATAAATATCAATTTTAACTAAATGTAGAAGAGTGTATAAGTTTACTTTAACCAATTCCCTCACTTACACTTGAAACTGATGTGACTCGTGCCTATTCAAATAAAATTTCTCCTAATAATGGAATAGTCAAAAACCAGTATAGAGAGCTTTTTACCAACTACAAAGTAAATGTAATTGGGAAGGTATATCTTAAAAATTATCAATCATTGTGGGGACTACCATCATCGGATAAATTTATTTAATTCAGAAATAAAATTGTGAAGTCCTACCGGGCGCCGCTTTTTATTTAATCTGCGGAAATAACTCAAACTTTTTCATGAGATTTTTTGTTTTAAGAAGAGCATAAGGTTGTGCTATCTTTTGTCCCGTAGATGGCGCTATCTTTATTCCATTATATGCTGCTATTTCTTGTCCCATAGATGGCGCTTTGACGGTCATTTCAAATCAGCTGTAAGTTTTTTTTTTAAATTGGAAAATTTTTTACGTAATCTTAACAATATAGCTATGTAGATTATACAGTATAATTTTTTGAAAATGGGCTGGAACTTCTTAATAGATGTGTATAAGTGCTGTCAACCAACATGTATAAAGCGGAACAGAACTTTAAAAATAGGAACTCGAACTACATGTACACATTCTACTTGAAGTACCTACACATATTTTACAAAAGTTTTCATACATATGTATTTCCTAAGTTCGTTAAACGTGTTGTTGTTAAAGTTCGTGTACAAATATTTTATTTAGACGAAAATTTCAAACCTAGTCAAGATGTTAGAAGAAATTTTGCAGTTTTTCTAGAAAAATCTAGTAAAATCTAGTAAAAAGAGAAGCTGGATAATCGAGAACTTCTTAAAAAATCCATATATAAGTATCATGAACTTTTATTTTTGAAACTTTGGATTCCAAAGATGATGATACCGACAATTAAAAGAAAAATTGAGTAGCTTCAGCACTTCAATATTTCTTACGTGTTACAAAGATTAATGAAAAAAACAATTTGGACTACATTGGATACCTCTGAATCTACCTAAGAATAAGTAATTTATCTAAAATATTCAAATATCAAAACGTTAACGCCTAGTGAAGTGCGGCTGTAAATGTATTATTCCCTAATAGACAACTTCTTGGCTTTAGGGCAACATTAACTGTCCTCCAAAAGGAGCCAAGATCTAAGTTTATTCGATTATTATTTTTTCGCATACCCTAAAATAATTTGTGAGAATAAACAAACGTATCTTGTCAAATTAAAACACGATATTGAAGCGGAAATAGAGTCAATTTTAAGAGTGTTGTATGGATTTATACTTGCAAATCTTATGTCCCGAATAGAGGAATATCAGCAAACATTTTGAATAATTTGCAATTAAGTACCTGAACATCCTGTATTTTTGAATGAATGCTGGGCATGCGATTACGAGGAAATGTTTGACGTACAGATGGTGCTACATAACAGAAGTTCGTTAACCTAACAAAAGCTCTGTTGGTTGGGGGGCAAATTTTAAATTTTGTTAGAGCATCCGACTAGGATTATAAGACTTGAGGGTGAACAAAGGGCCTTGTAATCGCTATCAATTTCATATATCAGCTCATACCCCGAAAGAAGTGTATATAGCGGTGACGAAATAAGGTATAATAATAATAAAAGCTTCTTGAATTGAAATTGTTCGATATCTGTCGTTTTCTTTTTTCCAAACATGACATAGGTAAGCTTCATAGTGGTGATGGTAATTCTATAGAAAATTCATAAAAACTTCCCTTCAACAATATTTTATGAATAAAGTTTGTACGTAAGACCCTTCAAAATCATTCAAGCTATAAAATTTCCCATGATATCGTAAACAACATCTCCGCTAATTTAATAATCAATACCAAACGTTTTAAATGAATCTGAACCGGGATACTTGATATAAACCATAACTTAACCATCTGGGTACAATGTACACTTGACACTATACAAATTTTCCAATTTATACGTATGTTTGTGTGCGGATATAGGGGGTATCTACCATAAGTATGTGGTACACAGCTACAACATACTTTGGAGCACTTATGAAAACATCAAAAGTTTAGTCAACTTTGTCCACGTGTCTGTTCGGCGACGTTTTGCTCTATTTCCATAATAAATATGCTTCATCCTAACCCTTGACGTTAACTTATCATCATCATCATCTTCGTCATCATCAAAATCATCATCGATTTCACATATACATAATTCTCAGGAAGTCATTATGGAAGCAGCTTCGTTTCTCTACACGAACCTTTTTTAATTTAATTCTTTCGAGTCTCCTCTCTTTTAGGTTCTGCTTTTGAAAATTACGTGTGTTAGCAGGTGTACGTATATATTTCACTGGCAATACATTTACTGTATAATTTAATAATTTTCGAAACGCACATATTTGCTCTGTTGATATGCTTATGGGAATGAAAGAAAGAGCACAGCACATGGATAATAATTTCTCTATTAATCCAGTTGAATTTAGGGCGTAAATTTATATGATGAAAGCTAATGTTCAGGAAATGACTATTGAAAATTTCATGCTCTGATTCTTGGTTGCTTAACCACAAAATTTCCACATCCACGTCCAGAATAACATGAACATGGACGTCAGATGACAATTAATGTCCGAGTATTTCGTTTATTTGGACAGTTTTCGATGCATTTGGAAGTGAGTAGTCTCGGGAATAATTATTGCCTAAAATGCAATCAGAAGAATTGTGAGCCCCATTTGGTAGAGGATTTTGCTGAATGGAAAATGTGTGTAACTAAAATCCTAGTTTGTTTGGTATATACCCGCTATGTAATGTATCTCTTATGTGTGTTTGTAATTGTTGAAATGGAAGAGGTTGGATATTATGATCCGAAGTTGATTTCAGTAAAATTACTCGGCATGACATATTGATTCAGAAAATATAAAATGCGTGTATAAATTTAACGACCATATCATTGTAGTGTCAAACTAAAATTGTATGTGGGTCAAATGCACGATCTGAAAGCAGCTGAAGGTCGAAATTATTTTAAAACATAATGAGATATATATAAATCAAAATAACTACTGGGGTAATTTTTAATCCAAGCGAGAGGATACATCCCAAGTAGCAACAAGCAGTTTTTGATTAGTTCGGAAAACAATTCCAAAGTTACTTATAATTTCCTGGAACCGTTCGCAAGTGGCCCCGACAAACGCGCTCACAACAATTAAGCAATAGTCCAGTAGTTATTCTCTTTTGAAAATGCAAGCTGATTTTTGAATATTGGAGGGCGGGGGGGGGGGGCTTTCGAAAACTTTCACTTGAAACTGTCGACCAAAATTTCCTATGAGTTTTCTCCGCCATCTTGGTCAAATTGGTAGCTTGAAAAAGCAATATGACCACCTATATAAAGCAAAGCAAGCCAAGCTTGCTACTTACTTAGTTTGCTCTCCTTTTTGCAAACCAAGTAAACAGCCACTTGATTTTATTGGCTATTACCGGCAAGATAGAGTGCCTGGGTTATAACGAATGCAATGTAATTAGATTTTTCTGAAGAATATTTGGGCGTTGTGATATTACCAAAGCATTGGTATTGAATTTATTACCAATACAAATATATTTCTCTGAAGATTCGAAACATTCTAAATTTAGAAGAGCATTCATGCGTTGGATCATAACCAAAGTAAAAATGTTTTCATTGTACAATCATGCTACATACAAGTAATCGTGGCAATGAGAAAATGTTCTAAATCCTCATCCTCACTAATAATTATTGTACCAACTTGGTCGGAAACGTGTTGCGACCTTGTTGGAAACCAACTTGTTTGCTAAATTTAACATGTGTTTCCATTTAAATGCTCGATAACTTTTTGGCTTAACATAATGGGCTTTCCAATAAGAGGTGTTATTTTGATATTCAAAGAAAAATGCCATTTTTTGACATAAATGATCGAATCTTTATTTCATTATAAAGAGGAAGGTATGCCGTTAATTATAAAAAATAACATCAGCCAAATGACCACCACGACCACGCCTACAGGACCATATCCTTTTCATGAAATTTTCCATAACCAAATCGCAAAGTGGCTGCCCTATGTCCTCGATAGCCTCATGAATTCCATCTTCGAGGTCTTGAATCGACGCTGGGCTGTTAGCGTAGACCTACTCTTTCACGTGGCCCCAAAGGAAGAAGTCGCAAGGTGTTAAGTCACAAGATCTCGGTGGCCAATTGTGATCACCTCTTCGAGAGATAACACGGTCCGGAAACTTTTCCCGTAAAAGATCAATGGTTTCGTTGCTGGTATGGCACGTAGCGCCGTCTTGTTGAAAGTAAACGTTGTCCAGATCAATACCATCGAATTCTGGCCATAAAAAATCATTAATCATCTGCCGATAGTGCAACCCATTCACCGTAACTGTTGCTCCAGCCTCATTTTCGAAAAAGTAAGGTCCATTGACCCCGCGGGACCATAAACCGCACCAAACAGTCACACGTTGAGGATAGAGAGGCTTTTCAACAATAACTCTTGGGTTTTCCGAGCCCCAGATGTGACAATTTTGCTTGTTGACGAAGCCATCGAGGTGGAAATGGGCCTCATCACTCAAGATGAGTTTTCGATGGAGTTCCGGATCATTTTCATGCATTTCAAGGACCCAATTAGCAAAGACTCGACGTTGTTGATGATCGGCCGGCTTGAGTTCTTGTGTTAACTGAATTTTATAAGCCTTAAGACCCAAATCTTTATGCAAAATACGGTGTAATGACGTTTTTGGTATGCCTAATTCCAAAGAACGACGAGGAATGAACAAACCTGGGTTTTCTTGAACACTTTCGACTACAGCAGCAATATTCTCGGCTGTTCCTGAGCGACGTGCACGGGTTTTATTCTTTGCATCACTAACTTGTCACGACAACTCGATTTTTTCTACCAATTTCTGTATTGCGGTCCGACAAGGTGCTTCACGACGACCCAAAAATGGTCGAGTTTTACGAACTGTCTCTGCCACATTTTCACATTTTTATAGTGAATTTTAATAATTTCAATGCGCTGTTGAATTGTGTATCGTTCCATTTTTATTAATGGCGTAGTTTATACTTGTCAAATGTCAAAAAGTGACAGCTTCAAAGGTGACATCTACCGAAATAGCGGGCTAATTAAATAACACCTCTTATTGGAAAACCCTTTATATACATATGCCAAACAATAACAATAACAGGAACAAACCGATTGCTAAAAAGCCAAAGGTAATATCGGATATTTACTTTATTAATAAGGAAAATTAATTTAAAAGACCAAAGTATCAACTATAAGTAAAAGACAAATGAAATTAATTTTTCATGAACTCGCTGATCCCACAGAAATAGAGAGCTCAATTACAAACCTTAAGAACGATTCTGCACCAAAACTCATATAACAAGTGCCTACCAATATTCTGAACGAGACAGAAATACTACCAATTTATAAGGGTGGAGCTGAAAAAGGAGAAAGTATGGACCAATTGCGATATTCAATTCGGTTGGAAAACTATTTGAAAAAACACAATATGCAACTTATCAAAGTGAGATTCATGACTTATTCAGAAATCTTGTTTGCCTTAGCAGTTGCACTTATTGGATAAAAGTGTGAAGATGGAGGACTTTACTCAGACTTTTTCATCAATGAGAAGGACCTTCATTATACTTACATAGCATGGTGTTGTTGTATATTGGAAGGAATTGAAAAAAACATCGACTCAAAGTAGTATAGTAAAATTTTTTATTGACAACTATCCATGCAGACTCAAAGATATATCCGTTCATAAGAAAACAAAAATACAAAAATTATATCCGTCGCTTCATTTTGCACACTACATCAATCTTAAAGAAAGTAAAAGTAAAGTATTCCTGTGCTATCTTTTTGCATTTGAGGAAGCTGGGATATCTAGATGCACTGCACGACACGCATACAATAGAGCTCATTGTAGGGGTGAAAAATATTATATACATTAAGCTAGGTCTCATAATTGAATCCAGTAGACGAAGAGTTAAACCCGTATAAGTTTCATCGATGCCTCTTTACCAAAGTTGTGGAAGACTACGGTTGAAATTGTCGTCTTTATACGGCCTGAAATAAGAAAGATACTGAAGACAGAAGAAGTGAAAGAACTGGTTGAGAGTTATGTGAAATATAGGCACCGAATGTTACTTAAAGTTCAAATGTCCGACTCTTATCTAGCCAGCTTAAAAGAAAACATACAATTAGAGCCTTTTCTGAATCGTTTAAAATCATAATGACTTTTTTAAGTTACCTTATACTGATATGTGTATAATGGAAATACAAATACATGTCCATTTCAGTTCATAAAAATTACACCTATCCTTAGACCTACAAAAACCCAAATACCTTGAAAACAGTTTTTATTTGTTAATTGAAACACATTCAATTCAGTATTAAATTTATCTTCAATCTTGGAAAAAAATTGAAATTTCCAAAAGGCGAAGATCATAAAATGGTAGAATCTGGTGATTTGCAACACTCGAGAATTATGACGTACATACCAAGTCAAAGAATTGAAAAAAAAAGTACAAACTTGATGCCTGGTGTAATTTAATATTAATTTAGACCAATTGTATTGAATTTGATAGAAAATACTACATGACATACGTTACCCTCCCCATAATGTTGTGGCTATTGTAAGAATTTTCATTATACCATTCCAACATATATTACCTATACCTACTCCATTTATACAAATGGCTGAATTATAAATAGAGCAGTATGAAAATCGTGCTGAATACTTTACTCTGCTTTATTTATGTTGAATCCTTTTCTCTTTAAAGATGGAAACATAAACGGGAATTTTGAAATTTTATTTTTGCAAATGTAAGCACTACTGCTACTGACTTGAAATCCAACTCTTGAGTATTTTCGTCATTTAGTAAAAAGATTAAGCTGTCCAACAGCTCTCCCACTCCACTGATGCTATTACTGTAGCACTAGATGAGGGGGAACAAATTGATGCCTGTTATGCCATTCTATCGTGAATGGATTCAGTCCACATCAACAGAAAAATCATCTCATATAAAAAAATTGAACGGGTTTCGATTAATACGACCCAATAAGAGTTTTTGTGTGTGGCTTTCGTAAAAAAAAAAAAAAAACAATTATTAAAAAAATGCCGACTTTGTAAACTTCTAGTGCTCATTTTACTTAAAAAACGGTGTTTGATCGGCTTGTTTAATAGGCACATCAATAGTATCACTAATAACGGTTTAAAACTGTTTGATTGCATTTTACGATGTACGAAGTTTTCTCAACAAGTTCAATTGTTCAAAGTGCCTTAATATATTAGTCTCGTATATACAGAGTGTCCCATAAGTGTTGTGAAACGCGAGGCTATGGATAGGTCATAGCACAGACTAGCAAAAACGGTTTCCAATATAATGGGACTTGAAGATACTTGGGTATGTTTTCATAGATTACCCTGTAATTTTTGAATGCTACACGCTATGCTGTTGACTCATACTTCGGTAGATATTGGATATTTGCAATTGTGGGTAACTTTTACCCCTTCCCTTCCCTGTTTTAAAGTTATGTCTAAATAACTCACTCGATACAGTTACGTTTTAAGCACAAAGTGTATTGGTAATTTTAAACTTATGCTTTTAGGGCTTCTAAAACCCAATTTTAATTATGTTGAACCAAAACTTTAAAACGGAGAAGAGAGGGAGAAAGATCTAACGATTATCTGCCTACCGAAGTTTATTATTTCATCATCATAGGGTGTAACATTCATAAATCACAGGGTGATCTATGAAAACATACTCAAATATCTTTAAGTCCCACTATCTCGTAAACCGTTAGGACTTCCCCCCCCAACACCCATTCAATTTTTTGTTAGTCTAAGTATGATCTAACTGTAGCTTTCGGGTTTCACACCACTTACCATGTATATGGAATCCTTTTTATGCTATAAATATGCACACAAAATTGAGATCGTTCGTTACTTTGACGAGTTATTTTTATTTAAATTGCTTAATAATAAAATTGAAGCTTTTGATATTCCATAAAAAAATTTGCGTAAATTTTCCATCTTGTCCTACACGTCAACTATTAGTAATTAATCCTGAATTACATCGCACAAATATAAGATTGAAGTCTGCCATCATTCGAATCGAAATAATTATTTCAATTAACTGAGTTCTCTCATTCTTGCCTTTCAACTTGTCAACGTAATGCCATAGATAAAATGCTTTCTTAGAAGGAGTTTTTCCTTTTTATATTTATTGATATTTTATTTTGCATCTTACTGTTTTTTTATTTTTTGCCTGTCTCCATACTTCTTTCTATATCTTCCAACTTCCATTTTTTTATTTCTTCTCCTAATATTATTATTAATTGTTAGTAGTTTTTAATTTATTATCTATACCTTTTTTTCATTTGAGTTTGTATTTGATTGCTTTAAGTATAAGTTTTTATTATTAAGTGTTCTTTATTTTTTCTAATTTTTTAATTTTTTTTTAGGCACTCTATTGCATTTTACTCTTTGTTTTAATTTAGGTTTAGTCACTTTTTCTTCTAATTATTGTAGATCTATTTATCAGTACTAAATTCAATTAGCGCACATGGCCTAATTAAAACCTGTTCCGCAACTAGATTTTATTACGTAAATAATTAACTAAAACAAACAAGATGGGTCTAAGAATACACGAGTATATCTGTACGAAGTACTTTTAAAAAGATATTCTTTATGGTCTGAAATTAATGTACCATGTTAATTTTTAAGATAGGTTAAGTGGATGAGAAAACAAAACAAGCTTATTTTTATACTCTCCTCGAAAACATGTACGGTAACACTTCATGCAGGAGGTAGGCATCTCTTTTAAGCAAATTACAATGATGGGCATTATGTAACTTCTTAAAAGCATTATTTTGTTAAAACTGAATAAGCATGAACAATACCTCATGTACCGATCCTCTCACATAACAATCAACAACTTTTAATTTCATCCCCAGAAGAGTCTTACGAATAAAACCAACACTTGATTCTGTTTTAAGTCATACTTTTTAATTAAGCGTGCATAATATCCTATAGTCCCTACCTACCTTATCTACCTACAATACCTGCGGGCCTTCCAGAGAAAAGTAATGGAAATGAAAAGAGCACAATTAAGCACGTCTACAAGAATGAGGAAAATTTCGTATATTAAAGAAGCGCGATTCTCTTTCATACTATGGCGTTTAGTGAACCTTTATCCCCACCCACCCACCCCCAACGACATGATGTACTATCCAACCGCCCTCTTTTCCGCTCTAACTTTATACATACTTCGTTTTTCCTCCACACCAGCAAACCGCCCCGCATCCACAAACCGCTACAACTACCCATGAAACTTGCGAACGGTCAACACTGTTCGCTTCTTCACTTACCTACCAACTCTCCTCCACACAGTAAGTTCGCATCATTTAACCTACAATTTAGGCAATCAAAGAGATTTTGAATTTTTTTATCGCCCCTGAAGTTGATGAGGTTCTAAAGGTGGAAAGGATAAAGCCGCGGTGATAAGGTAGGTTTATGGAAGGTATATAAAAATGTAATAAAATGTAAAATTGGATTTCCGGTCTTATAATTCAATATACCTTTCAGGTTTGGCTTGTTTGGATTTATTCCAGACTGCGGTGTGATAAATTACTACTGGTGTATACCATGGCAATAACGACTAAGTTTTGTACTAGTAACCCTAAAAACAAGGAGAAACACAGAGGGAAAGAATCTAAAAATTGGGGATTTTAAAACAATGGATTTTTTAGCTTTTCAATTATATAGGGGTATATGTTATCGTTATAGATAAAAAACTTACTGAACTCAATTTATTCCATGCCAGTTTTCTGGTTGTTCTGCTTATAGTTAGTAGTCCCTTTGTATTCACAACAACTGCGCCTATTATCAGACTTCCAATAATAATTTTCCGCTCCTTTTACTTTTCAACAATAATGTATTCATGTGCATACACTCTTGAACAAAATAAATAAAATAAAAAATAAACAAAAAGTTACAGCAGAAGTGTTAATAATTCCCACACAAAACTTTATTGTTTTGCTGAAGGCGGTTAATCCGATTCAAGGGTGTAGAGAAGATAAAAGCCGCTGACAGTCGAGGAGCACTTTCGAGTATAAATAGAGAAGAAAAACACAATCACTACTACACTGACAGACAAACAGTTTATACATATTCTCTTTTTTTACTTAGATTCTACATACCAGTATTCTCTAACTTTGAGGTTATATTTTTTAATAGTTTTCCACTTTTTAGAAGAACTTAATTCTCAAACTTTAAAAAAGGGATAAAACACCAAAAACCCAACAATGATTCTCGAACCCAAGTAATTTTTTTACACACTTTAGTGCCTGTAACTTAAGTTACCGGAAACTTATAGAGGGTAACACTTCACTTTTAGCTAACTTTGATTTAGTAAGCACTAAATTTCCTGCAAACACCTCACACTAAATCACACAATGGCGAACAATGTTCACGTCTTTTTATTCACCGAGAGCAACACGACGACTATTCTAGATGTTCTTGGCCCAGATCATGAGTTCAATTCCATGAATTTCCTTTTTCTGAGAAAAGTAGAGGTATTCCAAATATACACGTGTAGTGCGCATGAGTTGCTTCAATTCCATATTTCAATTCCAAAAGTTCAAACTAATTTCCTTGGGGTAAGTATAATAAAAAGTACGGGGAAGTTTTGTTAAGTTTCAACCCCACTTACCGGGCTTTCCGGGTTTATGTTGTGTTTCTTCTCCTTTTTTGTAGGAAAATACTCCTCTGCTGGAGAAAACGCAGTTTACAATTTCCCCGCAGTAGGTACCCACTTACGTTACGTTTGTACTTTTATATAGGGAGATATTTTTTATAACTTTATGCTCTATGCCGGCATCTATGGCTATGTGAATGTGTGAATATCCCATTTCGTGTTCTATCTGGCAGAGTAATTTCGATTGGGAATGACAAGATTCTCATCGACAAGGAATGGACAATTGGGGACTCTTTCTCTTTTTTTACTCAGGTTACCATTCCAATCTTTCAAGTACAGGGGGAATAGGACAGCGCTGAGAGAATTGTTATCTTAACGGCCGGCATTTAATTCAGGCAGTAGAAAAATTTATACTTTTGTGTTGCTAACATTCGTGAAATTAATTTTGCTCCTTCCTTTTTTCTTTGCTGTTCTGGCTGCGTGTGTCTTCTATGACCTTATAAAATCGGAATAGGTCTAGATTTGGGAATTAATTATTCCAATTTTTCTATTGGAAACTTTTAGTGAAAAAAATGTGGAAAAATTGATTTTTTATTGTTGTTTTTTCTGTAAAGATTTCCTACTGTTATTGTTGAGTTAGGTATTTTCTTCTCATTTTAAATTTAGATATGGTGTTGATTTTTAATGCCCAGATTAATGTGAGACATGTAATCAGTTGTTATTTTGTAATTAATTTTTATTGTCTGCTAGTCGGGTTGAAATGAAAAACAGAAAAAAAAATTAGCAAACGTACATACATTTTTTCCGTTTTGTTTTTTATACTAATGTCACTGTCATTTCAAAGAAAATTAAAAACAATTTATGAACAGATTCCTATATTTTCTTTTTTTGTTATTTTCCTACGCTCGATTTCGGGTTGAATCCGAAATCCAGAAAGACAAAGTTCTCCAGATAGACAAAATCCAGAAGAAACAATATGTAGAAAAGACAAAATCTAGAAGGGACAAAATCCAACTTAAAATTAAGGTGACCACTTAAGCCTTAATCTGAGTATCCATATGCCTCATTGGAGCGGAGCCATTTTTGCTGTATGGCTTACAATACCTTGAGGCTTACCGTTTAAAACTGGATCCAAAACCAATTAGACCTCCAGATAAGCCAAGCCATTAAAGGACCTTCACTTAAGAGGAGCCTGCAGCGTTTACGACTACCTTGGAATCAATTCATAATAATTTCAGGAGCTCTTATCAGACTCTGTAAACTAAACGAACGCATGCATAATATAGGGTATATCATATCATCCACTGATGAAGTATGTAGGTTATGTCCCAAAGATTCAGATTCTAGACTTGTGGCTCATAATTTTTAAAGCCTGTCGACTTTGAAGTAACTGCACCCAAAAACATACTGTGCTTCCTTGGCAGAGAGGGATTGTTGGAAGATATATAAAGAAAGCAAGCAGTGTTATGGCCCAATATACGGATAATTCTTCCAGCAGCCACGGACATATTTTGGTAAAAATAATCAGCGGTTGCTAAACAATTACCTCGCATGGAATTGTTCTGCATCCTTCGGTTGTTTGACTGATTAGCCTAATAGCTGGTGGCGATGAACGCTTAGTGGAGCAATCGACGATTAAAATAATAATTAACCTTGTGTCGTTTGTTTACATATCCGCGTCACGTTGTGAGCAAAGCTTACTTCCGAATATGGGGGGCATAAAAAACCAATGACTGGTCTGGCGAGTGCCCCTTTAGTTGTCAGTCATGATAGTCTCAAGTTTCGGTTCGAAGATAGGTCAGCTTGTTTTGGCGTAAATAAAAGATTTGTGTATTTCAATGTGACTCAAGCGCTTTTAGCCATTTTGGTTTTAATTAATATTTTCTAATATTTTGATCACATTGGGACACGACATGTGCACAAAAAGCCTATGAATAGCTGCGGTGAAAAGGCCACTAGCCTCGCTACATTTATACTCCAATCCTGATACCGAAAAATAAATAACCGAGAGCTTAAGTGTCCATATGAGACCTTAAACTTACACTGTGAAATTGGCCGTTAACATTTTACAAATTTTAAGATTTAAATGCCCGAGTAAACTTTAAAAACAAAAAACATTTTAAATCATTTTCAATAAAAATTGTGGGACAAATTTAAAAATTAGAAAACGTTATTTTGTTGCCTTGTTTGCGATTTATTTCAAAATCTTAACGTCTCGCCCCATCTTGCGAATTGTGCACCGAGCTGTCCAATTTAGGACAACGACGCAACGTAACCTTAACTACAATCTGGGTTTATTTTTAGCACTTTTTATACGATGTAGTCGACTAGTAAACCATTTTGGATGAGAGCCTTTGAAGAGAGTTTTTCGTGACAAAGCAAATGCATTCCCAAACACGTGTACACTAAAGTAATGCTCTATCTAAAAGTATGCGATAAACTCCGTAATATACTTGTTATTCTTAGAGTTTGAAGTTTTTCCTAAATAGGTTGGACACACCCCGTTATGTAGTTAGAAATTTTGGAGCTAAATTACAGATGATTATAAAATACATCTCCATTGTAAAAATTTCCACCCTGTACGGGTGAAATTTGTATTTTAACTAAAACACATGCATTCATTATGTGCTTCACCCCAATCACCAAAATATGAAACTTTTGCTTAAGAAGTGACTGCTCATATAAACCTTCCTATAATTCCAATACCTTATTGATAAGCAAAGTGTACACCACGAAAAACATCCGCACGTCTTCATTCATGCCCAGGAATCGGTACGTTATTAGAGCAATTAGACAAAAATAATGTTCGATTTGTTGTATTGAGGGGATTTTCATAGTGATGCCAGGTTTCGTTAATTGAGCTTTATTTCGAAAGCAGTTTTTATTGGTTTTCTTATGTTCGATATATAAGAATTCTGCTGCTGCATATTATGGTTTATCGGGCCATTCTCCAAGATTTACATCGGTTGATAGCTTCTCTCCACCCAATTTAAATATTCCTGGCATTTGAATAGTTTTTTTTTATGTAGGAGAATAATTTAACTTAATAATTAAATAATTCAGACAGGCACTTATCATTAGACTGCAGCTGTTACGATGTTGTGATCGTTTTTTTTTCGATGTCAAGTATTTTCAGAATTTATCTAAAGACGACTGACTCAAAGTTGCGGCTCTGAACAGATATATTTACGAAAAGATAGTCAATTGATTGTGAAGTAGTTCACATTAGGACTATATACTGTTCTCCTTTCGAAGTAGTGGGAAGCGTTTTGAATATGACCACTGTCAACCTGTTGAACAAAGCACCAATGTTGCTAGTTTAGAGTAGGGCTCTTGATTTTTCTAAAGAACTTTTTCGATGCTAACTTATCTATCTAACATTTCTTACATCAATTTCGAACGTTATTTACTAGAGACTTTCTCCTTCACATCTTTGACTCCTAAATGATTTCCTAATAAGCTATCATATACTTAGACATCTTGAAATATTTTTTCTGGCTTTTGCCCTAGCAGCGGATACCCTTTCCTTCGTTAGAATTAACTAGTGTAAAATGATCTCTCAGTCATAGTATTCCACATATAGTACTCACTTATGGTAGGTGAGGAATAGTATCCTGGAGAACCGCTAAAGAATAGGCCGCAGTATAATATAACCTTTCTCCTAGTCTTTGTGAAAGCACATCTGCATTTGTGATGTTAAATAAGTAATCAATCTTACAAACGTACTCCTATAAGTCCTGTAATCTTCATCCTATTTGGCTCTCTAGTTTCTGGAACATTGAAAATCATTAACCATAATGAAAAGCTAGAACCAGTTCTCGGGGAAAACCTGTGACCTGAATCAAACATAAATCATTAATTTAAATTTGCCTAAATAGTAGAGCCGATATTTGGTATTGCTTCAACGGCTGGCAATGGAGGCTCATTTTTTCTCTATTCTCCTATCTTTTGGCTTTTATTTACAGTCTTCTAGTAAAATTTTAAAACTTTTTCCTTGCCATGTAGTATTTCAAACATCTCTTATATAGGTCAGTCCTTGCATGGTAAGAAATGTCTAGTCGGGTATGGCTTTTCCTGAAGCGTACAGATATATTTGTTGTACTTTGTAAATTATACGAATTTTATCCGTATTCCATAAGAAATCTCGTAAGCTTGGAAAGAGTAGAAATTCTGTTGGGAATGTTTGTAATTTGGTAGCAAGATTTATCTCGATGGCTGAGGCTTATTTTAGTTTCTTTGCTCCTACCAACTGAACCATGATCGTCTGTTTAAATATTCCCTTTAAATTAAATGAAGAAGCCTTAAGTCAGCCGTTCTGAAATAGAATCTGTCTTCGAATGTTTGTCTTTTATGTATTTAATTGCCATTGTAACAACAATCTTCTGAGTGGTATTTTTAGGATTCAACTTGGAAAAGGCATCCTTATGGGTGTACCATATGCAAAAACAGAAAAAAGTAAACTACTATTAAAGAGATAATTTTTAATTCCTAAGTGAATAGCTATAAATCTAGATATAAAACTCAGTATCCTGCCATCTATTCGTAAAGTATACGAGAAAAATACCTGCCTCTAATAAATTAATACGGACGAGGGCTTAGAAACTACTGCTAAGCAGGTAGATTAATTAGACCTAGTCATATTAACCAAAAAGTTGTAAATTCACTCAAGAAGTGCATATGTCTTCTTATAATACCTTACCAAGTTAACAGCAGCAGATTCTTGTCTGGCGTCAAAATTTGTATTGGTAGCCCTCAAATAATGATATCATAACTTTTCGAAGATTTTGACTGCAGGATTTTTAACACACATTTGAAATAAGCAGGCTGAGCATATTCATCTAACCAAATTGACGTTAAATAACACAGACGGATGATATAAATATGTAAGAGATCTGCAAAGATACATTAATTCGACCTGGCTAAGAAGCATCCTGTTCTAATTCACGTTGGAAGTAAAGTATGAGAATATTAGCATTAAGAGAACTCAAGAAGCAAGAGGAAGGAATAATAATAATACTTTCTGTGGTGCTGTACTAAAGATTAAGACATCTTATTTTAGTACTACTGCTATCGAGTAACAAAGGAAATAACAAAATAAAATATTCAAACTATAAATTCAATATTCTTGAATATACTAGAGCAAACTTACAATAGAGAGATATTTCAAAATATGAGGGCCGTTTCCATCTGGAACAAACTAAATACTATTATTCTTTAACAACTTGGCAAATTCCCTGAGGGAACCAATGCGCTGAACATTTACGGATAGTCTGGACAAAGTAAGATCGCTCACATTGGAACAAGAAGTTGAGGATTTCTGGCCGAGTGCAGGAAATGCAGTTTCTCGTGCAAATTGGGGGTTTTCCTATAATTAGCTTTTTCAAGAATATAAGTCTACGACGATCAATATAAGTTTCAATCGAGGTTCCAAGTAGTGCTATTACATATTCAGACACATAAGCATACCGATGAAGCCTGTAAACGTACCGCACCATTTCAGTGAAAGCCACTATCAGTTTTCTCAGTTTTCTTCGAAATATACAATCAAGCTCACTATAAAAGGGACTACAATAGATGAAATAAGGCGTAAGGGCTAATTTATTTCAAAGATGTGGGTAGACAGCTAGAGCTAATCCACAATTGGTGCAGATTGCAATATATATTCCCCAATATTTGAGTGATATATGTAGCTACAGCAACTGAACTTAGAGTTAATTTGAATGCCTACGTTCCTCATGCAATCAACATATTTCAATGTCATATTGCTGAGCATTAACGGTGTGATGTCATATTTTTCGATAACTCCTCTGTAAATAGCCAGATTTTGATGGGTTGAGTAATAATTTGTTATCAAGTGACCGATCATGTATTCGCTGCATCCTCTTTAATGCGATACACACTATCCTCCATTAGCCCGACTGGTCTACTAAGGTATAGTTGAACATCATCAGTATACAGATGAATAGATACGTTTTTCACAATATGATGAATATCATTTATACATATATATTGTGGATCACGGACTGAACCTTGCGGAACACCAGAGTGAAGAAAGATGAAATAGAAAGTGAAACTCGTTTCTATATAATCTGGCAGCAATTTAACAGATGGCTGCCAATTAATTTTACAGCTAATGATGAAAAATTAAAACTATTAGTTAGTTTAAGAAGTAAATTTAAATGATCCACAGAATCAAATCCCTTAGAGAAATCGAGTAAGATAATAATTGATAGTAGCCATCAGATATACGGTTATGGCACAAGAAACGAGAAAGAGCTGTTCAATATCAGTCTGGTTATATTGTCCTATTAAATGAATTCTATTTGGTAACTTGTTTGAATTTATGGAACCTTATACGGTGGGTGACGAAGATGATGCCGCATTGCAACAAGCTGGAGTTCGTGAGGGACCTAATGATATATGTACAAGCGACAATATTACGAAACCGCGGACTCTATACAAAAAAAGAAGAACAACATTGTAAATAATCGATACAGAATATCCCTAGATGATCATTACAAAGACAACCCCACGAACCTTTACATGTATGTCTTAACCAATTACAACTTTTCTTCTACTCAGATCTTTCGTTCTCTACCAACTCATCGTAATTTTCGAAAATTGATCATTTTAAAATTGCGTACCCTCATATAGAAGTTTTAATTTATGCTCTATAGGAGGAGTTTCAAACAGAACATTGGAAAACTGTTTCATAACTATCCGATAGTTTTTTATTTAAGGAACAAAAACCTACGTACAACGTGTGTTGGATGTGCACATCATACAAAACAATAAATAATTAACGGAGAATAATTAATGAATTTGTTCAAAAAGTTTTAAGTGCAACCAGCTGTAGATAGCCGAAGTAAAACAGTAAAACAGAACAACACTTATTTATGATATACCCCCAGAGACTGATAGGTCCTTATCTATAGTAACAAGTGTAGACGACTCGGAGTACAAACGAAAATACACCTCTGAACACTTCGATAATATTATATACTAACATACAGGTGATTCACATATGGAAACTAATGATAATTTCGTAAAGCAGAACAAAGGATTCTGGGTATTCTCACTTTGTGTATATTTTTAAAAGCCTTAGAAACAATTGACGACAATCAGGACATGTTCCTTAATAGTGTGCTTGCCATGTGTATGAAAGTTTATAAAATAAAACGAGCAAAAAGTTGTCCTTTGAATTATTTATGACCATGTGAAGCATACAGGAAATGAATTATTCATGGATTTTTAAGAATGGCTGTAGTCGGTAGGAGATTTATATAAGTACGAACCCATTATAGATTCCAGATTTGGCAGTACACTTAGGAAACAGAAAATCGAAAGTTAAATTTTTCTCGAAATTTTTAGGTAAGTTGGAATACAACGAGGAAAACTAGGATGAACTGCAAATTTTGAAATGAAAATATTTTAAATCCACCACATGAAGAGGAGGTTATATAACTTCATCGACTAAGACCACCCAATCGCTCATACCATCAATAAATTAGTTAGTGCACTGTAGATACTCCGGTGAGGTAATTAAAACTGCTGCTGAAAAAACTGTCATCGTGCACGCAACCCTTTTATTCCATTTTAGCACTTTATTCTCGAAGGAAATTGATTAATCGCGTGACTAGAAAATATGAAATATGCTCAAGTCCTGCCCATTTGGTGACATCGAAACCACTAGTATAAGTGTCGAATGGGGTGCGAATGGTTGCAATTAGTACAAAGAGTCCAATTTATAAGCTCTGCCTTTAGGTCAGTTGCCAGAGCGATGGCTCCCTTTGATTAAATATGTAGAGGTATTCATATACAGGTATTTACTACATACTAACCTCTCTGGAAGTTTCATCAGCAACAATTAATTTTACTTTTAAATTACCTGATTTGTCCGTGAAGGGAAAATTTTCAGTATAGTTGTATTTGAAAGCAAGTGAAAGTAAGATTCTCAACCATCTACTCCATGGGCAGAAACCGTTACCTTATTAGGCTACAAAAAAAGGTTTAGTACAAACCACCAAAACTATTAATTAAAGGAAAATGAAGATTGGGAAGAACTGCTTAGTAGAAGAAAAGGACATAACAAGATTTTGGACTGCAGGTTTTGCTGAAAACAGTTCTTTTTAGTTTTGGACAAGCCATGTCAAAACTTTCACCAACATCATAATAACCAAATACTCGGTAGAAAAGCTTTCTTAATCTGGGTCAAATTGTGCGTAATTAATATAGTCCAGGAGGCTAACTGGTGGCTCACGACATACGGTAGCTGAAGGTATATTTCGGAAAGATACTGATTGCCGATCAAATTTAAGTCCAAGTTTTTGTTGTCGACATTTTCCACTTGCCTTCTTGTCTCTAGATGATTCTCCATATTCATGTGTCATTAGGACGTTAAAGATTATCTTTAGCCCTTGTTTGCTCAAGCGTGTAGCTATGGAACTATGTACACGTATACGTGAACGGCTCGAATTATATGTAGGTCGCTTTTTGAAACTAGAACCCAAGTAACACGTTTATCTGATATACGAACTACACGTAATTTTTTAACACAAAACTTAAAAATTTACTCTTTTAGAGCCGGTGAAGATATGAGGACTTTCACCGTTCTCTTCAAAACAGAAACATAAACTTGTGGGGGCCTACTTAAATTGGTTGCACCATGGGATTATTTTGAATGTCGTAAGATATTTAGAGCATATGGAGGGATAGTGGAATCGCTCTACCCTGTGGTGATAGTCCTAGACCTTATGATCGATTTTTAACGGGCTATTCATTTTTAGAGAACGTCAAGGTGAAGAATCTGCTCGCTAATACAAGCTTCGCTCTCATCCTTGTGACCAAACTTTCCCCTACGCATCATCATCCTCCTTCTTCCAACCACCCGCTGAAGTCCTTACATTCAGTCATTATCCCCTCATTCACCCACCAGACCTCTTCTCTTCTTCATGCCCATATTTATAAAAAAACTTACAAGTGTAATTAATTTTGACAGATTCTTTAGGCTGACATTTTAGGTGACTGTAGAGAAAAGACAACGTACTTTGGCAGCTACAGAATTACACGAATATTTTATATAGTTAGTACGATATTTCCGGGTTATCTAGATGTCGCATCATTGGCATCTTTTCCGTTATACCTGCCATATTCCATACTCAACAACATATTCACTATAGTTGATTCCAAGTAAAGCGGAGACAGTTTAGGAATTTTTGGGAAGTTTAGAAAGGGAAAGTTAATTTCCTCTGTATTTCTGCACACGAGGAATTACATTAGATTTGAAGCTTCGATGGCTGTGTTTACCAGATCGAATGATAGTGTTGGTGCTCTTATTGCTTTAAAGCGCCACTCATATCAAGTCAAACTTCAAAGATTTCGAAAAACTGACATTATTTTAGTCAAAAGCATTGTAAGTAGTATCGACCAAGAATGTAATGCTTCAGTACAGGTTACAACTGTACGTTAAATGAGAACTGATCTCATAAACTCAGATATATTTTGCTTTCTTCTGCGATATTATTCTATTTTTAATATTCTTCGACAGAAATTGTGTTTTTATTCGATAACTTTTCCGGTTCAATACATAATTAAAAAAAAAAAAAAAAGAATATAATTATCACTTGTTGCAACCATTTGTTTGTACGTGTTATGGAGGTTTTTCGCAAATCACGGTTAGGAGAGCAGTGGTCTGAAGTCATTGACTGCTGTCCTAATTAACGATCAAATTGAAAATAAATTTTTATTTGAATTTTCTTGAAGATTATTCTCTTGAATTTTATCAAATATATTTGTTCTGAATCCTTGAACACTTTTGGTGAACTGCGATAGTTCACCTCAGACACACACGATTCAACACAGACACATCACGATTAGCAGTCAACGGAATAACGAGAAGTAGTAGAGACGCTAGATCAAGCAAACAGTAAAGCCAAAAGAACATTTCCTAGATTTGACTTCATCCCAGTCAAATCTTATGTGTCTAATCCAAGCCCAAATACATGCCATAGAGACCATATGCCTGTAAGTACATAGGTTTGACACTGCTAGGCAAAGAGAAGAGCAAGATGATCCGGAGTTGCTAGAGGGAGAGAGAGAGAAAGAGAGAGAATGGGGGAGAGATATAGAAAGAGAAAGGGAGGAGAGAGTGAGAGAGAGGCAAGTTTTAATAGAACTCGTACCATAACATGACACTGTTAAATTTTAAGGTAACTAGGAGGCCATACCGCTAACTAAAATTTTCTGAGCAAAGTCTTATAGTGAAAACTTGTAGATGGGTAAAATCGGGCAACTCTTTCATAGTATTGCCACACAAGAGTTCTGGTTTTCACTATAGGTATATTTGTATACAACTTGAAAAAACCTTGCGGTAGAAATCTGAAATTTTGTATGTGCTATTAAAATAAAATATTTAAACTCAACCTTGAATATAGAAGAAAATGAGGCAACTCCTTCATAGTATTGCCATACAAATAATTAAAATTTTCACATTTCTGTAAAATTGTTTAGAACGTGTTAACATCCCATAATAAGTGTTGCCATAAAAATAAATTGATTTTAAACGCTTATTTTAAATACTGTTGGAAACACCTTAACTTATAGTGGTTTAACATTTTGCATAAGGCAAAAAATACTACCTATATGGCCTATAACTTGACGACTACCCAACCAATTCCAAACGCTTATATCTCAGTTTGACACGACCTGAAATTCTTCTACCAGATTTGATCCATAAAGTCACGGAATTATTTTGGTGGAAGGAGATGCTTTGAAAAGGGAGAAACATCGGGCTATTTTCATGTCTTGTCTTTTTATTGCGCAAAATTCTCTCCGGAATAATATTGTTTGAAAAATGATGTTGAAAAGACAGTTCAAGAAGTCGGATTCACTAATGGCACATCGATTTTCTGTCATTTTCTTAACTGAACACATATTGAGAGGTTGACATCCTTTGGATAAGGATGTATTAACGGCATATTCTCTCTCTGTCGTAGGAAACATAAAATCTGATGTCATTGAAAGAAAGCAAAAAGAAAAAAACTCATTTAGTGTGTGAAATACAAAAGGATTATAAAACATAAGCATATTTGACATTTATAAATAGAGTGGAAAGTTTTTTTTTAAGTCTTTTATTAAGATAAGTTTTTTAATTCATTTGCTCGAAGTTTCGGGTCTAAGTGCCGTCCTTCTTGAGGAGCTCTATATAAAAATGCACATAAGTCAGCTTTCTTTAAATTGACATGCCTTTTTTGCTTGCGCGTATAAATGATGTTCCTTAAAATAATAATAATAAATAACAATTACACAGAATTAAAACTGATAACATTAAAATAAAAATAAAAATACATTATTAATAAATTAAAATAGACAAACAAAACACAAGTTACGCACTACGAGGACAATATGAAAGTGAGTGGTTGTCGAAAAGAAAACGTTTATATAAGTAACTAATTGTTTTAGTTTTCTCAGTATGTATTTATATTCTTTATTTATTAGTTCTGTGTCCTGTCATAAGTTTATAACTAAATTTTTTTTACGTAAATGTGACATGCTTCCTTTAGTTCTCGTTTTTTTCTATTATTCTCCATGTCGATTATTTTTGCATTATTGTAAGAAAATACATGCCCTGATTCTATTGCGTGGGTGGGATGCTAGTGCTGATTGCGGTACTTGTTTCTTGATATACGTCAATAAACAAGCAAGAGTTTCTTCTGTAATGTTGGTGGACCTAAAACTATGAAATTTGTTAATAGCTGTTGAGATAATTAGTCATAAAATCATACAATGAACGCCAATGCCATGTTTATTATTAAAAAGCATTAAATGGGTGTAAAAATTGGACATAGAAGCTCTCTGCAGCGAAATTCAGTAGACGTTATGCACACAAAATTCAGTTAACATAGGAACTCAAGCCAGCAGATCATTCTAAGCGCCAACTATTCTTCAGTTGGATTATGGAGATGCGTAATGAGGTGACGATTTTTTAAACAAAATCATCTTCACAATTAGAAATGAATGGCTGTGCCAACAAACAAAACTTGGATAATGGTGTGATATATGACAAAAAAATAATAACCTTCAAATACTTGGTAGTTATGCCCAAGTACTTGAGAGAGTACTGGTACTTGATTTTTTCAAGTACTAGTACCAGAAGAGTACTGAAGTAAGTACAAGTAGGTACGAGTCCCGGTACTGATATTGGTATATGTCCTTGGAATTTTACAGCTCTAGCTATGTCAGTGAAGAGAGGGCTAACAAGAAAAATATATGAAGCATGAGACAAATTTTAAATTTTGTTACAAATAAGACAACAACAACAAGATTGAAACATTGTACTTTCTATATGAAAACGTTACGAACCACCAGAGTTTGGAATGAAAGGGTCGCTGGTATGAAATAAAGTCCGTCCGAAAAAATATTTGATTAAGACAACGCACACTGACTTATTTTTCATTCCAAAAGGTTAATTGAACAAAATTGCTCCTAATAACCAAACATTAAGCAAAGAATAGTACATAAGTGGGCAAGGATTCTCCGGATTCAACCTGTTGCGGCTTCTTATGATTTCATGCAACTCGCCGGAAAATATCAAGACTTTGTTAGCTTAAAATATGTTTATTGAATTTTTTTTTTATTTTATTTTGTCACACACAGTCCAATTTTGTCTTAAAATTTTTAAAACTAGTACAATTATTAATTTTTAAACTGAAATAACTCTATACTTAAAATTTCAGTCATCCTGAACTGTAATGAAACAAAAAAAATAATAATAAGAAAAATTAATTCAAATCCTTGCTTATGGATACTTGTCCACGCACTTCAGAAATTAGAGGGGGGTTCTAATTTGATAGACTTGTATAGTTTGGTGTCTTCTTTTATATTCCAAGTTTGCGACCTTGAGCTACCGCCGCTCGCGCCGAAAACCGGTTTTTCAAAAATATCAAAATACAATTGGCAAAATCGCTACATTTTTCTCGAAATTTCAGTTAATACCGATTACTTACTATGTATTTCATTTTTGACGGTATTTACAGAACTTTTAGATTATATTATATGATTTTATTTTACGACTAAACGTATATTAGCGAAGACGACTTCAGAAGAGAGCAGGTATATATTCTTTGGCACCAATGCAAAAGTCATGTCATTCGCATTGATCCGTTATTGTTATAGCAGGAATATCTTCAATTCGAACTGGCGTATTTCCTTTAGCTCTGTTTAGCGAAGAAGGAATACACAAGGGCACACAATGTTCACTATATAAAGCTTTTCTGCCTCTTCTAGACCATTCGGAAATAGCATTTATGGTATAGATGGTCGATATCTCCCATATCGGCATCACAATGAATCATTTGCATGGATCTGCACAAACTATGTACAGTACGTTAAGTGACATTATGGTAATAACACAGTCGTTGTTTTTGACGGACTTCCAACGCAGCTACCAAAAGTACAAAAATTGCGGAAAGATTTCGCCGCTCAAATAATCAAACTTCCGCTGACTTCCACCTCAACGATTCGATGGTTTTGAATATTTCGCATGAAAGTTTTTTCTTAAACGAAACAAATAAAATTCGCTTGATTTCAATGGTAGAAAAGAAATTGGAGAATTCTAACTTCACAGTAAAACGCCAAAAAAGATGATGACACATTTGTCGTTAACACGGGCGGCGAACAGCATGTCCGCATCGTTTGATTCAATATTCATATAGAGAAGAAATTGATAAAATAATTTGCTCTCCTCGAAGCTTAGAGTATGGCGAAATAGTGGTAGACAACAGATGGCTCCTGCATGAGTTCTGCGGTTGTGAGACTACTTCTGTTGTTTTCAACGTAGGAAAAATGAAGTTCATACAAAAAAGATGAATATTTAAGCCAAAGCTTTTCTACCGCTCTTTACGACCTTGGAATTTCCAAAGAAAAGAGACTAAGAGTAAATTTAACCTTTCTGCATTACCCCCTACAAGAAAAGCTGCACGGCAACATTTCCTTCGGACCTACCACCAGGTTCAGGCCTGTCATAATATACACTAGAGTCAAGACCAATGGGGTTGGGAAAGAAGCAGGGTTGGGCTAACTCCAGTGAAAACAACAAAAGATTTGGCACCCGAAGAACTTCTGATATTAATTTATGAAAGTTCAAGAAGGGGTGCAGTCGTGCTTGTGGGTGTAGAAAACAGCTTTGAAGTGGTCTGTTATCTTTACATGCTGCTACCCAGATGCGTATGAAAGCAAACCAGAGATTTTTGCGGGCTCTGGAGAAGAAGAAGCCGATGATGATTTGAATGAAGACCTGACCGTTGCGAAATTTGGTACAAGAGGTTGAAGAAGACAACGACGATGAAAACTGGGATGAGGAGGGAAGAAGTATCCAAGAAGATATCAGTGAGCCAGGGCCATCTAAGGCATAAAAAAAAAAGAAGAAAATATCTCAATAAATGATGAATCGTGGATTAGACTTACTGGGGATACCACATTAAAAAAAATGCGCCTCTCACTCTACCTCGTGTTGGTGCGAAAACGAATAAAAAAATGGTTGTATACGTATTAAGTAATAGGTATTTACTGAAATTTCAAGAAAATTATAACTATATTGCTGATTGTATAAATTAGCTGAGTTTGATTCCGCTGTAATTTGTTAATTATTCATCTGATTCAAAAATGTTTTCAACAAAAATTGCAGGGAATTTCATCCTCCATATTATTTATAAGACCACTAGTTTTTAGTACTATTTTTGCAATATGACGGTGCGAACGGCCGTCGCTGAAGGTCACAGACTTCAAAATATTAATGAGGATACCCAACTGTACAAATCTACCAAATTAGAACTCTCCTTAACCTTTTGTAAGTCAGAACTTACCCATTGCCTGGTATATAATGACATGAAAGTTGTTAGTTTTCTTAAATACTTAGAAAAATATTTTTACTTTGGTAAGAACCCAAAGGACGAATACTTTTCTAATTTTTGGAATTTTTAAAGCTCTGCCAGACCAGTATTTTTGAATTGGTAATAGCCCAATACCTGATAGCACTCTCTCATTATTACAATTATATATGGTAGAATGATTATCCAATGTTTAGTTTCCAACTTTTTAGAAAAATAAATTTTTACCTTGGTTCGGACATTACATGAATGCCTTTCTAACTATGTATACTAACTATACAGAAAATACTCGGAAAATTTCTGAATGGCAATTAATAAAATCATTGAATTCCGCCATGATTTTTACGTAAGGAACTGTCAAATGAAATGACTGAATTTCAGATGAAGCAGCTATGGAGACAGTCTGTAGCCTATTACGATTATTATAATACCAACAGGTTGCGGAAAATGAAAAACCGATTCAAAACAACTTATAATGTATTTAATAATTACTCAATTACAATAACAATCCGTGTACTGTGCACAAAAGCTTTAAAAGTAACTCCAGTAACTCACTAACTTTATACACCGACTCTCGGGATTACAAGACGGACTACGAATGACGAACGACGACTGTCAGTAATGATGTCTGGTGTATACGTTTCCATGATCTGTACGTTTATACTGTATACACAGTGGCGTACGCTACACGATCTATTTGTAAAATTAGACGAAAGTCCACGAAAAGTTCAGAGACTATAAACTAATTGAGATAGTGAGTCATTTCAAAGTCATTCAATAGACGTGAAGGGTCAATTTGTCGTACTCGACTGCATTGCGTTTATCAACTTACAAAAACTTAATGTTTTAAACTGAATTATATTTTTGAGTTGACTCCATTAGTCTGTAGGCCCCCACATGCGAGGACTTATATTGAGATGGGGTATAATAAATTAGTTAAATATAATTTCATTATTTTTCTATGGTTAATGCTTAAAAATACAAGTATGACTCATTAAGTTGCAGTTTAATTTTTTAAATCTATCTAAAATCTTTTCTGATGGTTTGCAAAGGCGCTTCATTATCAACCATTCGATCGGTCCCTTTAGTGCATTTGTCAAATTAAATTATTTATATTAAGCAACATATTACGCTATATAAAAATTTTTGCAGAGACTTGTTAACATCGTTTAACCTTTAAAACAATTAATCTAATGATGATGATGATCGTTTGTCGTAATTACAGGAAAAGTTTTGTCATTATTGAAAGAGACCTTTATGATTTTTTTTTTTTTTTTTTTTTGTTAATATATATATTGCCAACTCATTATTGCTTTAATTACCACAATTTTTGCGCAAATACCTACTAAAGTAATTAATTATTGTTCCTTATCGAATTATGCAAAAATTATAATCAACAAAGGAAATTGTAAAATTTATTGATTTTTTTTCTGAATTGGCAGTGCTTACTTTTTATAGAGTTTTTTTTTCCAAGCAACATTTTATTCCCGCCCCTACCCGCCAAACAATCACCACTTCTTTTTCATATCTAATTAACTGAGAAGGTGCACTTTCAGAAATCTGTGTCTTTCAGCGGAGAGTGCCAGACAGCAGCAAAAACAGAATCACATTTTCACAGTTTCTTCGCCGTGAGCCCTACGTTCGGGGTTATCAATAAATCCCAACCTGTTTAGCTGCCCCCTGATAGACGGGTGGATTGATACTAAAGTTCGTTTCCAAAGCTAATTGATTTATCCTCAATAGTTTTTGCATTATTTTCTACCTGTTAGAATATTTTTTAATTTCGAGGCAGGGAGACGAAAGATTCCAAATTCCAAACACGGAGGTCTAAACAAAGCATTTGAAGTGAGCTGTTTTGGTGTAATCTAAATTTTGGAGATTACTGGAACCTGAGCGAAGTCTTCTGGCTTTTCGTTTCCTACATGGCATGCATTAATTAAGGCCTTGAGAGCAGCTTGGCTCTTCAAGCGGATAGCAATGTCGTTACTTTTAGTTCTAGAATTCTACCTGACAGATTCTGACATGGTTTCCTACACATATGCTCATTGCTATACCAAGTTCTTCCAAGAGATTACATCTATGTAAAAAATTCCCATTATACCATCGAAGGGATTTTTCTCTTGAAGGGTCAATCCTTTATCATAATTCGAGTGGTTTAGTAAAATCAGGTACGCCGAATTCAAAGATGTACACATGTGGAACTCTCGTGAATGCAGCTCTGATTAAGATGCATTCTCAGAACCCTAGTTCAATTCGAAAATTCACTGAAATATTTTTCAATGAATTTCAGCCTTTAGACGAGATATTTTCCATTTTGGTAATATTTCATTCTTAATAGGTTTTGTGCATACATATATATATTGAGAATAACCTCAGGCGCTCGAGAATCAGAAAAACAGCGACACATACTCTAAGTAGCAAATTATTTGTATCGAGTCGACGGTTTTTCGTTAATTGGTAAAATCTATTACATTTTATAATAGGTACTACAACTCCATAGTTTAAGAAGGGTAACATGACATTACAGTGTACATCCAGAGGATCCCTTTAGGCCTTAGAGCCCATTTATTCTATTATTGTTCGACACATACCGGAAGCATACCACTCTATCACCCTTCCGTATGAAACTTAGCAAAATATCGGCCAAGCCTGCGCACGGTTTTTGTTGAACATTAAGCTCACATGTCAGCAATTAGGGTCACGAATTGGAAGATCCTTTTCGGCCACTAACTCTGTACGGTCCGAATTCAGGTCTAGAAATGCTTGCATGAAATCCGTAAACATACTTTTTAATTTCGGTACTTTCGCTCAGCTCTCTTTACATATTATTATAATCATCTTAGAGCTATTTGTTTCGAATATAATAATTTCGATGAATTACTTCTGACGGGTAAACGAACATACTCCAATTACAGTTCCAGTAACATATTTGCGAATATGAGCTTAATGCATTTCATTTATCGGAAAACGTTACTGGAGCCGATTCATCCGATTGCCTAATATCTTTCTAAAACTCTTCTCTATCTCTTATTCTTTTGAAATTGAGCCTGCATCTGATTTACCACTCTTGATAACCCAACCAATATCAAATCAAAAAATGCACATGTCCCACAAATAAAAAAATTTTTTTTTTTGTAGTTTATTGGGGGTCTGCCTGATCTAAGTTGTTTCTGGGTACATATATGTATTCCAATCATAAATACTGAGATAATAAAATGGTTGATAGCATATATAACGGTAGTAGGAATTTTTCTGCTGTGATTTAATAATGCCTGTAACCTTTATTCTACTTTACGAGTACCATTAATACTACCTTAAATTTTGAGATTATTTGAACGTTTGTAGTGGCAATTTCTCATGAGATGACAGTGTTATGGCCCAATATACGGAAGATTCTTCCAGCAGCCAAGGGCGCATTTTAGTGAAATAATTATCAATTGCTAAACAGTAACCTCGCATGGTACTGTTCTGCAACTGTCGGTTATTTTGCTGATTGGCTCAACAGCTGGCTGCGATGAGCGCTTAGTGGAGCTATCGACGATTACAATAATAATTAACCTCGCATGGTAATTATTATGTAAAGCGATTGTTTACTACTGAGCGACTCAGGTGCTGCAACCGGTAGAACAAACGGCAAGGTTGTTGTCGTTTGTTTACATCCGCGTTGTTAAGTAAAGTCTACTTCCGAATATTGGTGCATAAAAGACCAATGACTGGTCTGGCGAGTGCCGTAAAGTGTGCAGTCTTATCGTGATTAGAGTCGGTTCAGGTTACCTAAGCGCCAGGTAACTTAGTTATATTGCCATTAAGTTAGGTCAGTTCTCGTTTTATTAAAGTATTGTTTTAAATGCAACTCGTGTGTTTTCTTTGGTTTAAAGATTTATTGTTTTATTGATTCGTGAGTTTTATTATTGGGACACGACAATTGGCGCTGCCGGTTTAAAAAGGTATTGTGTTTTTAAAATTGATATATATTGGGAGTTATGCTTTTTTAGCTACTCCATTTTTTTTATTTTCTGGGAGTTATGCTTTTTTAGCTACTCCATATTTTTTTATTTTCTGGGAGTTATGCTTTTTTAGCTACTCCATTTTTTTTATTTTCTGGGAGTTATGCTTTTTTAGCTACTCCATATTTTTTTATTTTCTGGGAGTTATGCTTTTTTAGCTGCTCCATTTTTTTTATTTTTTGGGAGTTATGCTTTTTTAGCTGCTCCATTTTTTTGGTTAATTGTGGGAGTTATGCTTCTTTTAGCTGCTCCATTTACTTTGTAGGGTAAATTAAAGAAGTGTTAGAATAAGTGGTAAATATAATATAAATATATAGAAATTGATTGAGGTTGTGATAATGCTGAGATTGAGTGTTTGGGTTAATTGTTAATAGTTATAGGCGTTTGAAAGTTTTGTTTTTCGGAATTCCATGTGTAAGTTGAAAATATCAAAGTATAGGTTAAGTATTTAATTTATCGGGGGCTCTTGGAATTTTGTTTTTGTTTTGTCTGCAGTGATGTGGATCAGTGCTTTTCGTTCAACCGAGGGAAATAAATGTTTTGTGTGTTCATAGTTGGCTTTCGTGTTCTTGTTACAAATGGGAAGTGTAATAAGTTTTTCTTTAGCGTTGTGTTGGTGAATGAATTTATGTGTATAGGAGAAACGGTGAATTTTTTCTTAGACGGTAAAAGTAGTTGTTAAGAAGAGGAACTTTTTGTAATGATAACGTTATTTTCTTTTATGCCGTTTAAAAGTTGAGTTTCACTCCTGTTTGATCGAAGCTCTCTCGCTATTGTAGTAATTTTGATAGAGTATGCTATATTCGTTTGAGTCGTCAACATTTTAAACAGAGATTATGAATCTCGATATTGATATCTGCTGAGGTGTTGGGTTTATGTCTTCATGATTCACACAAAAGTCAAGTCGACTGTAACGATTGTGATTAAAGTGTTAATCTAGGGAGCATTTATGTTACAAAGCTTTGGTTAGGTGTTAAGTTTAATAAATTAAGGTATCGCGAGTCATTGGTAATTAGGCTTAGATTGGAAGGAAAAGAGAAAAGAATTAATTGATCTTCTGGTGCAGACTTCAATGTCGGGGAGTAGAAGTAATGTACTGACAAGAGAGCAACTGTTACGGTTCGAAACTCAAGAAAAGGAACTAGAGGAAAGATCGCAGGAGCTAAAAGAGTGTAAGGAGAAGCTAGAAAGCTACGAGCAAGACTGGCAGTATATCGGAGAGCATCTCACGGCAGAGTTGCAAAAACGAACAGCAAGTGAAGAATCGAGAAAATTGATTCAGGAGTGGAATACAGCTGCCAAGTCCTGTACGAAAGGCGAAGCTTTAGACTTGCTGGTAACGGCTACACTCGAGGTGATCCAAAGGGGTGAGATCCAAGCAGAACAATTGTTAGAAGAAGATAAAAGAAAGAACAAGGGTCTGGTAAAGAAAATATTGTCCTTGGAACAGCAACTGAAGGAAGCAGAAGAGGCAGCGGAGGAACTGGAGACAGAATTAAGAGCCGAGGGTCCACTGCCGCAAGAAAAAGTATACAGGCAAGAAGTCAGTAAGAAGTGGACACCAAGGAAATTAGTGCTCTGGGATAAACCACGAGAAACGAAAGAAAGCTCATCGAACGGAAAGACAAAAGAACCAGGAAGCAGTAAATCATACGGATTGCTCAAGAACAGTATGGCGGAAGCACATGGGAAAGTTATGGATATGGTATCCAAATATATACCATTATTTTCTGGGGAAAGGTCACCAAAGCTGGGCAAAGAACTGTACCGTTTCTTGAAGTGCAGCAAGGAACTCTACGATCAATTGACTACTGAAGAAAAAGCTATATTTATCAAATGTGTGAAATTTCGGCTTACAGATGACGCTTATTATCTAGTGTGTTCCCAGGAGCCGAAGGATTTTGAAACTCTGCAGCAAGTTATTACAACTGCTTATACGCCACGAAAAACGTTCAGTGAGCTACGTACGGAAATACTGGAGTGTAAACAACGACCTGGAGAGGACATTCGAGAATTCGCTGACAGAATGAAAGAGCTTCTGGACAAAATTAAAACAGCAGTCACAGCTAAGTACCCAAATAAGGAAGGTGGACTAATAGCAGAATTTGAAGCTGACGCAGTGGCTACTTTTAAAGCAGGCGTAGGGAATAAGGCAACGCAAGTGCATCTGACGGAAAGGAGATTCCAATCTCTAGATGAACTACAAGAAGAAGCTAGTTATTTCGAGAAGGATGCAACGAGGCTCCAGAGTAGAGAACCAGAAGTCTGGGGAAGTGGGCGAAAACTGAATTCCGAAACAATGCGAGATAGCTGGGGGACTAATCATTTCAACAATAATACCAGCAGACCATTCAGAGAAGCCGTACAGAAGGGCCCATTTCCAGCAGCAGCAGGAATATATCGTGGATCACAGGCTAGGGCAACGCCGCCTAGGCCCATCCAGTGCTTCCCGTGTGGGCAAAGAGGGCATATTGCTAGGGAATACCAATCAAGAAAACAGCCACCATACTGTGTAAAATGCCGAAACTATGGTCACGATACTACTAGTTGCCGAAGACAAAGCATAAGGTTCGCGGATACTTCAATTGGTTCTCCAGGACAGTTGCAAACAGACCCAGATATCCTTTATTGCCAATTTTGTAGAACCTGCGATCATTATACCGCAAACTGCTTGAAGAAATATCTAGCGGAACAAGAAGCTCTAAAGAAGGGAAACGGGGAGCGGCAGCTGGGGGAATTAACCGCAGCTGCCTTCAATTAACAGAATTCAAGACCATGAAGACCTCACAGAAAGAAGCCAGTATCATAGAGTTAAGTTTGTTAAATAACTGCATTATCTCAGTAGAATCGGATATAGGTATAACGGGTAAATTAACATTATTAGTAGATACAGGTGCAACATGTAATATAATTAAGGTAAATCGTATTAAAGGAAACACGCCTATACAAACTCTCAAGAAAATAATGATTGGAGGGTTGTTTGGAGCACAAGAAAGTTCAATTGGAACTTGCAAAGCCACACTACGCATAGGTGGAGTAGAACAGCCATGCGAGGTTAACACCATTTATGACACTAATTCGATTCCAGCTGACGGTATTTTGGGGATCGAGTTCCTGAAGGACAAAGCAGTCATTGATTGTATAAATGGAAAACTGTCAGTGAAAGGCATGGAGAAAATAAAGGAAGAAAAACCTCTTTTTGGATGCATCACTGGAAAGGAGAAAATCGAGATAATAGAGTTGAAGGAAAGCACCCAGGATAATCATCACTAGTTTATCCAGAAAGAAGAGTCAGTGTATTCTTCCCCAAAAGAGATTCAGCTACGAATGAAGAATCGAGTCGCAGCCTTGCGCGACATTATATCCAAAGCGGGTGTGGTATAAGATAGCCTCACAAAGTATCTTTCAGAAGTAGAATCTTACCAAGATGGTGAAATAAAAGAAAGAAAGATGACTTTTCCAAAAGAAGATGATGTACAGCCAGCTCTAACAGCTGAGAAGTGGCCTTTCGTACAATTGGTCGAGTCCCCTAGCACGGGAACGAATCATTAAGATTCTCAAGAAGCACCCATTAATAGGACTAAACCGAGGGGAAGCAGAGAACAAGAAGGTGTAGCAGGAAGAAGGGAAAAGGAGCTGGAAATTCCTCGCATGGAAGTCCAGCGCGACCCCTCTAAAGCTACAGCTTACGCTCAGAGCGAAAAGGTACATCTTACACAGCGAAAGGAAAAGTATTACTTAGGAAAGAGTAAAAACACTCAGGGGACAAAAATTAAGTTGAACCCAAGAACAGAGCGGTTATTGGAAATTCCTGTCACAGGTGAGGAAGATTTAGTATGCATGGCGGAAGAAATTAGGCCAGGAGTGTATTGTGGGAATGCTATAATTAAGCCAAGGAACGGTAAAGCGTGGGTAGGTATTATTAACGCAGGAAGGGTGCCCGTTGAACTAGGGAATTTCAGGCCGAGGCTTGAAAAATTGAGTAAGTATACTGTGCATCCACTAGGACGGGATAAGGGTAAGATTGATAATCGCCAACAACGGCTCAAGCTAATGAAGGAATCACTGGTGCTGGGAGAAGACCTTAACTTCGAAGAAAGGGAAGCAGTAACCCATATTTGCTACGAATACAGTGATATCTTTCATTTGCCAGGCGATAAATTGTCATACACCCCGACGAAGACCTTTAAGTTACCGTTAATGGCTAATACGGCCCCCATACACAAAAAGCAATATCGCATGCCAGAAGCCCATCGAGAAGAGTATTAGGAACAACTCAGAAAATTACTCGAGGACGACATCATCGAACCCAGTGAGAGTCCATTTAATTTCCCCGTACTTCTAATTCCTAAGAAAGGAGTAGATGATAACGGTAAAAGAAAGTATCGGCTATGTGTAGACTTCAGAGAACTAAACAAAGTCTGCATCCCCTTTTCTTATCCCCTTCCCAGAATTGAGGACATCTTAGATCGTTTGGGTCATTCTAGATACTTCACCACGTTAGATTTAGCTAACGGGTACCACCAAGTATTAATCGACCCAAAAGACAGAGAAAAAACGGCGTTTAGTACCAATTTTAATCATTTCCATTATAAACGATTACCATTTGGTTTAAAACGGCCCCCCCCCCCCCCCATTTTTTCAATCTCTACTGAACGGAATTCTAACGGGACTTCAAGGGATTAAATGCTTCGTGTATCTCGACGATGTAGTGATATTTGCTAAGAGTTTGGACGAACATAACAGCAAACTACGAGAAGTTTTTCAGCGCTTCAGAGAACACAACCTTCAGTTGCAGCCTTCAAAATGACAGTTTTTAAGGAAAGAGGTAGTGTACCTGGGCCATATTTGTTTAGAACAAGGGATAAACGGTTAGTAGAAGTAGTTCAAAATTACCCAAAACAAAAACTGTTCGTCAGGTTCAATCTTTTTTAGGGCTAGCCAATTATTACCGGAAATTTGTTCCGAATTTTTCAAAAATATTGGCACCCATTAATAGTTTATTAAAGAAAAGCGTTAAGTTCACATGGGGACTCGAGTGTGAAAAGGCTTTCAGTCGTGTCAAGAAAATTCTTACTACACCACCACTCTTGATATACCCGGATTTCACAAAGGAATTTACGGTAATCACTGATGCAAGTGGGGAATCTTTAGGGGCAGTTCTGGAGCAAGAGGGCAAGCCAATTAGTTACGCTAGTCGTACTTTGAACATGGCAGAAAGAAACTACTCCACTACAGAGCGTGAGATGTTGGCCATTGTGTGGGCAGTACGGAACTATAGGTGCTACCTTCTGGGCAAACCTTTCAAAATAATAACGGATCACCAACCGCTACGGGGAGTTTTCAAGGTGAAGGACACTACTTCACGTATGCTCAGATTTCACCAAAAACTATCGGAGTATGAATTTGAGATTATATATAAAACTGGAAAGGAAAATGGTAATGCCGATGCTCTAAGCAGAATTCCAAGGTACGTTGAAGAACCTGAGTTCTATCATAACAAGGAGTACCCATGCCTTGCAATAACTCGTGCTCAAGCTAGGGAACAGAAAGAAAGGGAACAAAAAAAAACACCATGGCGAGATTCTAAAAACGAAGGTAACAGTATTGAAGGTACTGAGATAGTCACTGAAGAAAAACTGAGGAAACCAGAACCAAAACTGGTGACCAATCCAGAAGAGATTGAGCTAATTCTAAGAGATTATCATGACTCTAGGTTTGGAGGACACTTTGGGAGGAACAAAACGTTCAACAGAGTGAAGCGCTTCTACCGTTGGAAGGGAATGAAGGCGGATATAGCTCGGTATGTTAAACGTTGTACGATTTGCCAAAAAAATAAGCACGCTAGAGCAATCAAGATGCCATTAGTAGTGACGGAAATCGCGGAAAGACCTTTTGAGAAAGTCTATGTTGACTTAGTTGGACCTTTGCCAGTCAGTCACAATGGTAAGAAGTACATCTTGTCTATGATGGATGATCTGACTAGGTTTGTAGATTTCATGGCGATACCAGACCAAGAAGCGAACACGGTAGCCCAGGCCTTGTTTGAGCAAATCCTCAGCCGGTACTCGCTACCGAAACAGCTAGTAACGGATCAGGGAGCAAACTTCACTGGAGAAGTCTTAAAGGCTCTTTGTAAAATGTTGAAGATAAAGAAGCTGCAAACAACTGCCTACCATCCCCAGTCCAACGCTGTGGAGAGGCAGCATTCTACGCTAGCCAACTATCTGAGGAGTTTCGTTGATCGGGAGCCACGAAACTGGGACGAGCTGTTGAGAACCGCAGCGCATGCGTACAACAACACCGTGCATACAGGCACAAAACTTACGCCCATGGAAACGTTGTTCGGATTTGTAGCGGAAATCCCCAGTAGCGTACAGCGTCAGCCTGAACCGGTATATAATATGGAGAAGTACCATTCGGTATTGCGGTTCAAATTATAGAGGGCATTTCAACTAGCTAGGGAAAACCTACTTAAAAGCAAACTAGTGGCAAAGAATTACCATGACAATTCAGCTAGGGCGGAAGTCTTACATATTGGTGATAAAGTTCTAGTTAAAGACTTAGCTAGGGCAGGGAAATTAGCATCCATTTTTAAAGGCCCATATGAAGTAATTTACGTTCACAGTCCTGAGAATGTAACTATACTTCACGAGAAAAAGCTAAAGCGGATTCATACGAATCGTTTGAGAAGGTATCATGATTACTTTTAAGATTAGAGTTTGTTCATCATATTAGGACGATAACCTAAGTGGAATGAAGCACGAGAGAATAGTTTTACAATTTGAATATTTTTTTTTATTTAGTCTTTTTCTTAGTTTCTTTGTTTTTCTTGCAGAACAAGGTTCATTAAGCGTTTAGGCTGAGAGGAAAGGAAAAAGAAGATTATGCAGATGCGAAGAGATTGCCAATAGAGGGAAGTAAGTAAGTATATGTAAAAAAAAAAGAAGAAATAGAGAATTTAAAGGAAATAATAATAAAAAAAAAGAGAAAGAAAAGAGGAATAGTGATATAAAGATTTTAAAAAAAAGAGATAAGAGATTTTGAAAAAAATAATGGCAAATCAATAAGAAGAGCTGTTGAAAGAAAACATAAATAAGAGGTTAAAAATAAAAAGATTAAAAAAAAACAGGTTCAGAAATTTAAAAGAGAAGTTTTTATACAAGTTGTGTAAAGAGAAAAGAGAATTGTTAAAGAAAGAAGGTGTAAGAGAAATAAAGATTGTAAAACAAAAGTGAGAATTGAAATATAGTAGAATAAATTAGGAGTTATATTAAAGAAAAACAAAATTCATTTAGTCTAAGGATACTAAGATTGCCCTAAATTTATATAGTTATAAAGTAAGGTTTAGCTTCGCGATGAAGACGGCAATAATTTTAATCTTCGCTTTGGTAGCTGCGATACAAGCAGAGCAGGCAGGTTATAGCATCGAGCCGATACCACAGTCGGGAGTGTTGTTCGAGCGTCTCGGGGTGGTTAATTTCTACATGAAATATTGGACTATTCTGTCTAAGTGCCAAACACCAGATCTCACTGAAGACTTAAAATTCGTCAGCAAATGCAGCGGTTTGATAAGCGGATTATGCGCAAACGTAACCGATACTGGAGGCGTTGCAAGGTGTAAGGCAGCAGTCAAAGAGATAGGAGGCTGGGTGGAAAAAATTAAGCGTCAGGATGAGGAACTCTCGCATCATACCCAAAATGAGACCCCCGGAAAAAACAAGCGTTCAATTTTTGATGGAGTAGGATCTCTGGCCAAGACACTGTTCGGAACCATGGACCATGCCGACTCGGAAGAAATACATGCAGCTATAGATGACCTTAATGAGAAGGAGAGCCGAACATTAAATCTACTGAAGGACCAAATTACAGTCGTCAAATCTACGTTCGATTTGTTTAATGCTTCAAGGCTACAGGCAGCAGAAGAGAGAGAAGAACTATAAAATAAACTTTCAACCATCGTTAAAGAGCAGCAGGGTCAATATCGGGAATTCTCGTCGTTAAAACTAAGCATGGAATTGAGTGAGGTAATTACGCTAATGAGCCTTCACTTAAGAGAAATCAGCGAAATGCAAGAAACAGTGATGAGCATATTAATCTCCCTGAGCGTAGGAAAGCTACACCCGCTGATTATTCATGCACGAGAGCTGACCGAGATAATGAAGAATGCCACTAGTAAGCTGGATTTAGATGAAAAATTCCAGAATTTCCAATTGCTGGTACAAATTGCAAAGGTACAAGCACTCCAGGTAGGCCAAGAAATCCTAGTCAGGGTAGATATCCCACAGCCCCAACGAGTTGCATTTGACTTACATAAGGTATACACGATCCCGATAGCTATAGATGAATTTGGGTATCATGTATATGATCTGGACGCTGAATTTGTGGCAGCTAACAATCATGAACGACAGTATGTCTTGCTGAGTTACCAACAGTACCAGAAGTGCCAGAGATTGTTAACCGCATCAGACTACCGGCAAATCGTATGCCCACAATTAGCCCCAACTATTACTGCTATTGGAGAAAACTGTGTGCTGAACCTTTTCCGGAGCTTCAACGTAAATGCGAAGGCCTGTAAGGAAAGAGTTACAGCAAGGTGGAGCAGCTTAGTGAGAATGGTAACGAGAAACCACTGGTTATTTGTCATGTCCGAGAAGACCAAGCTGGAAGTGAACTACCAACATTCACCAACTTCCATCGGTGAGCTGGAGCAAACAGGGGTATTATTCATCGAAGAACATTGTCACCTACAAATCGGTGACCTACAAATACAAGCTGAAGATGCCGCGCAGCGAAATATATCTCTATGGCAGCCCAGACGAATGGAGTTACCAGCCTGGAGCAGCATTGCAACACAGACAGACAGGCAGAGAGAGGAGATAGTAGAAGGAAAAAGGGACGAAATACGATTGCTGGCTAGTGAGAACTTTAATCAAGCATGGAGAGAGCAGGATGCAGCTATAAAGAGGGTTGAAGACAAAATCAGCACGGAGGAGGCAAGTAGACGTGCCATTCCACATCCAGTACATTTAGTAGCGACAACTACTACCGCATGTTTAGCCATCATCAGTTTAATAATCCTGATAGGAGTATTATGCCATTTGAAGCGCTGGAAGAGGAACTATACTCAAGCCGGCACTAACAGAGTGATTCTACCTATAGTTCATAAGTCAGAGCAGCAACCCAAGGCCCAAAATGCAAACATAACAATTGAGACAATCTTGCCCACGACAGCGAACTTGCCAACCACCAATCTGCCAACTATTGTGGGGAAACAACTTGTGCAGCTAGAGTGACCGCCATAGGTTTAGTTAAGTATATATATATATTTCTTGCACTTGTATAACGTAGAAGTAATTTAAGGGCAACCTATAGTTAGAGATTAACGTGTAAAGTTATATAGAAATAAAAATATGTATATATGGTTTATAATATTCAATCATGTTCAATGGAAAGGAATAGATTAATTGTTATAAGATTCAAATGTAGGAAATTATTAGTATAATAAGGCATTTAAGAAGTGGAGGAAGTTTCCAAGAAAGGACAGGTGAAGTAAAAAAAAAGTAAATAGATATGTTGTAAAATCAGAATAAATAAAAGGACATGTGAAGTAAAAAAAAAAGTAAATAGATATGTTGTAAAATCAGAATAAATAAAAGAAATGATGTAAAAAGATGTAAAAATATAAGAAAGGAATTAAATGTGAAAATGAAATATTGAATTTAAAGAAGTTAAATGTAACAGAAAATGAAAAGAGAAATGATGTAAAAAGATGTAAAAATGTAAAATGTACGGTTTGAAAAAGAAAAATAAAGCAATTTAGATAGTAGGTATATAATGGAAAATGTAAAGAATCTGAACCGAATGAGGATAAAGACATTTTCAGTTTTTAATTAAGATTGTAGCACTCTCCAGAACTAGTTCCCGGCGGAAACTAGTTTTTCCAAGGGGGGAGGAATGTTATGGCCCAATATACGGAAGATTCTTCCAGCAGCCAAGGGCGCATTTTAGTGAAATAATTATCAATTGCTAAACAGTAACCTCGCATGGTACTGTTCTGCAACTGTCGGTTATTTTGCTGATTGGCTCAACAGCTGGCTGCGATGAGCGCTTAGTGGAGCAATCGACGATTACAATAATAATTAACCTCGCATGGTAATTATTATGTAAAGCGATTGTTTACTACTGAGCGACACAGGTGCTGCAACCGGTAGAACAAACGGCAAGGTTGTTGTCGTTTGTTTACATCCGCGTTGTTAAGTAAAGTCTACTTCCGAATATTGGTGCATAAAAGACCAATGACTGGTCTGGCGAGTGCCGTAAAGTCTACAGTCTTATCGTGATTAGAGTCGGTTCAGGTTACCTAAGCGCCAGGTAGCTTAGTTATATTGCCATTAAGTTAGGTCAGTTCTCGTTTTAATAAAGTATTGTTTTAAATGCAACTCGTGTGTTTTCTTTGGTTTAAAGATTTACTGTTTTATTGATTCGTGAGTTTTATTATTGGGACACGACAACAGAATTTGGACATTTTTTTTCAGGGCAGGGAAATGAGTGATTCCACGGAGGCCAAGGATATGAACAAGCTGAGTAGGAGAAGCTTCAGAGCTATAAAAATCGAAAGGAAAATAGGTAGGAGGTAAAAGCGGAGGAGCGTGTCGAGTTAGGATTCGCAGTGGCAGGATGGCAGTCAGAGCGTATATCAACTGAGCTAACGATGCCACACCAATTTCGCTTTAGAGAGTACAACGCCAATTGACTGGGAATTTGAGTAAATTTAGGCACATTTCCTATTAATATTCAACTTGATCTAGGCGTACATGTCACCGAAAAAAATTGACGAATCGTCCTGCTCTCTTTCTAATTACGCTACTGACCTCGCACTTTTATTTTTAGTGGTATAAATCCGAAAATATTGTAATATCTGAAGAAAAATTTATTTTCTCCTCCAAATACTATGATGACTGGCTAAAGTTTTTGTGAACTATTTCAGCCTGAGTTGGTGTTGCCATTTAGAAGTTAAATATTAAATTTTCAGCAGCAACAAAATAACTGAAAATTTAAACAATTATTTCAATGATGACTGAAAATTAAATAATAGCTCAATCCGTCATCCCTTCTCATACAATTATTGTAATCTATGACCCATTTAAAACTCCACTCATAGCTAATTCTAAATTTCTAGTGAATTTGATTTCTTACTCAATGTCGGAGGATTCTTGCAAGCTCCTATCATTGCTGTTCTGTGAAATGTGTCGTGTATCATCCCACCCAAGAAAGCGCAAGAAATTATCCTTTTGAATAAGTGCTTAATATTTCATTTGATAAAAAAAAAATATAATTTGCTGAGAACACTCATAGAACAGTAAGCGTTGCAGAAAGCATAAGTACACATTTCCGTATTTATGATGGTCATAACTTAAGTTTTCAGGAATGAAAATTTGAGCGCAACAGCCTTGTGGGATGGTGCGGGTGAATCTAAATAAGCCCTCGAAGAGATGTAATTTTCGCAACCCTATCAAGATAAGAAATTCATTACAGAAGCAAAGTAATTCCAATATAAAAGCTGCAGTGGAGTTTTTTACGCTTACCGTCGCATTATAATCGAGGAGAATAGGAGAATGGAGGGTAAAACACAATTCTCGTAGTTAGGTATATTCTAAAATTTTTGCTCACGAAACGTAATTTGTTTATGTGGAGGCGTTAACTATTTTATTACATCAGCAAGACACATAATGACAACTCATTTCATATAGGCTATGATTACACAAGCAAAGTGGACTTAAAGCTGAAGAAATTTCCTGGTGTCATAATTTAAATTCACTCTACACGGGAGGATGATATCATTAGAAGACGACTTGCCAGGAATAAGTTATTTCGGATAAGAATAAAGTTTCTCGTTTATTTTTCCCTTTTAAGTGATTAGGTCTCCGTAGTAAGACGGTTTCATGACATGCATGATGAAAATGCGGATTTTAAGGTAAATATTCTTAGCAATTGGAAATGGTATACATAGCTCTTTAGAAATTAAGATTAAGATCAAGGAAAGTCGGTTTAAAATTGATTTTATATGTGAAATATCTTGACATAGGATGTTCTACATATGTAGGTGACAATCGGCCAACCCAAGATGTATTTGTATGAGACAGATACTACTTTATTTATGGAATAAAAACTATTTGGAATTTTCTCTGGATTTTAGAATTTTAGAAGAATATATAGAATAAAAATCAAACGATTCGCGTTTATACTTTAATTTATGTACCTACTGGAGTCATAGAAGAATAATTCACGCATTTCTCTTCCTCTATTTCGTAGTTATAGGTGTAGCTGCTCAGTGAAAACTCGTTTTAATAGAATTTTTCTCCAAAAAAACCGGGATTTTTCAAAAAACAATTATCTACAGGATGTATCCTCCATAATGGTCCGTAGAGCGGGAGGTGATAACACTCATCTAGACGAACAAAAAATTGTAACCTATTCAGGGCATACCGAAATTAGACGATATTTTTTAAAATAACATGTCTCCGTCACCAAGGGAACAAATTATCTTTGAAAATTGGTGTTAGAGAATAGATTTGAGAATAAGTTAAGAGATAATAACTTGTTAACGGCTACAGATAGCACATAGAAGTAATAGGCCAAATTAGAACAGAGAGTCCACAGTTTACAATTGCTATAAAAAAAACGTATGTTAACTATACCTTTTTGTAAAAAAAAAATAAGAGGTCAAAAAATCGGAAATATTTAGATTAGACCACTATAACTCCTGCGACGAGAGGGGTGTGTGGCTGGTTGAGCAGTCGTTGGAAAGCCCATGAAGCTCTGCATGTAATGAACTTTTGACGGTGACCGGATACTGTGTACTTTTGGAGGCAGGGTATATTTTATGAAAACCTAGCATATTTTCCTAATTACCCTGTAACTCCGAAACGGTTGATGTGGTCCCCTTGCCATAGAATTTTTTGTTTGCCTAGGTGAGTACTATCACCTTCCGTCTATGGATTGTATATCCACATATTATAGTTGGCCAGTTATTAATTACTATAGAGGAGAAGTGTAAAACAATAGTAGTTAATTACGATAGTACATATCAAATTGCATATGTAGAAAACCATACTGACAAAAGCAACGCTTCGAATGTTAGCACGGAGAAAAAAAACCGAAATTACGAAATTCAAAATTCTGAAAAATCAAAATCGGCAAAAATTACCGATATATAAATCTGGAAATAATCCGGAAAGAGTTCAGTTGGAATGAGTAGCATACAAGGGATAAAAACTGAAACATAACATTTAAACAAGTGATTAGTAATTATATAAAAATTTGTTAATGCGACAAGACATGCAAAATACAAAGGTCCATTGTAAGAAAAAAAAAATCTCGAAGCAAATTGAATAACAATTAAAAACAAATATATAAAAGAAGTGGTCCAACTTTTGAATAGACACAGATAAAGTGATGAAACAAAAAGCAGCTAAAACAAGACAAAATTAGGCTTTATTTAATGTAAGAAAATAAAAAAAAATTCAAGAGAAATTTCCGAGTTATTGGACTTTTATTACAAAAATTGTGATATTTCGTGCAAAATGTCTGAATTTAAGTTTTGATATCTCGACAACTATCTTATGTAAAGTCTTCAAAACTACATCAATTCAAGAATAAGGTGTCTGGTTTAAAATGCGTGTTAGATCTCTATGCAACGTTGCGTAGTTTCAAATTTATAAGTAAAAATGCAAAACCATGCACTTTGATTTTGGAATATCCTTTTAAGTCGAATTCCTCGAAAACCGTTAAGAGAATTGAAAATTGTCCATACAATTTTTTTCGTTTCTCGAGCTCCCCTATCACCTCCTGCAAGGATGACATCCTTATCTGAAACACCCTGTATAGCAATATTGATATCTTAAATTTTCGAATATTAGATGTTAAACTGGCGTCATTGTTATCCAATGCAGACGTTTAATATGTGCACAAAATGGCTAGATTCAGACCACATTTTGATGGGGCTCTTGTTTACAATAAGACATTGAATTACCATCATTAATTGCTTTCAGCGACGTTTGTAAATATACAAAGTGCCTTTTGTTGCTGAACAAGTGGAAGATTGTCTACAGTTAGACATTGAACAGGAGTTATTTAAACGTCTATTGAACTCTGACCAGTTTTGGGCTTTCAATAAAAAGACGGTTAATTGGCAATCCCTTTGTGTCTTCCAAATGTTAGTTGGGATACGTGATCCTTCACAAATATTGAGCATGGATCTTTTGACTTAGGCAAATGGATTAGACTGCCTAAACCCGACCGATTTCGAAGTAATTTCATTCAAAAAGGTACAGATCTTTTAAAAAAGAGTAGGACTACTGGAGGGTAACAATAAAAGAAAGTGTTGCAAAAAAACATTAATAAATAGCTGCGGCACAAAGACCATTAGTTCCGCTTATTAATCTAAATCTACAAATAAAATCTAAATATAAGTTTATCTTCATTCTCAAATTTGAAAAGCTGCAACCAATAAAGTTTCCAGCAATTATAAAAAGATAAATACATTGACTTCTTCAATTTGTACAGACATTAAGCATTCTAAGTAGACTGAAATTACATTCTGTTCCGTCAACCAGCGAAACCGATTTTTTTTCTAAATACAGTCAAATGTAATCATAAATTCCAAGGAACTTCACAAATCTCCTGGGTCTACCATTTCACAGCCTAATGTGTCTAATTTAAATCAAATTGTATATTTACTACCACCTAACGATAGAGTTCTTTGTCAGCAAATTGTTTTTCCAACTCCCAGTGAATAAAAAGAAAGAAAAAAAAACAAAAAATCGAAATGATAGGGAAAAATATCACTAAAGACAAAGCTCTGTAGTGTAGAAAAGGAGCATGATGATACAGGGGCCAAAGGAAGAGGAGCGCCAAAGGTATTTGGATGAGGTAAGTATTCCAAGTACAGGGGTTTACGTGGACTATACATAAACTACATACATATATATACATAAGTACTTACAATGAAATGCAAAACCGGGCTAGCATTTCCAGTTCCACCAGAAATCTTTGACAAAGGGGTACGTCAAATGCAAAGCTGAAGGATATAAAAGTTTTAGAGAAGTGCTCCATTCAGAAACAAACGGATTGCTGCCAAGGGGGCAATGAATAGCACAGAAATAAATTTCCTTTAAACATTTTGCCTGCTTTGTGATGCGGCATTTTATTTTTTTTCTGCGTTAAATTTTCCGCTTAACTTCAAGTCTTACGGTTTTTTGTAAGTTTATATTTAGTTTTTATTTTTCTTTGTTTTTATATTTATGATCATAGGTCTGTGTGGGAAGATTAATTTGAAATTGTGTGAAGAATTCACTTTTGATTACATGATATAAAAATTTTCATCAAATTAATGACATTGTTTTGTAAATTTATTCAATTTGGATATAAATTCGAATAACATTTTACGCAAAATCTTTTAATACTAGTAAAGGGTTTACCAATAAGAGGTGTTATTTTAATTAATCCGCTATTTCGGTAGATGTCACTTTTGGAGCTGTCATTTTTTGACATTTGACAAGTAGAAACTACGCCATTAATAACAAGTAAAAAAGCTAGAATTGGTCTAAGACCAATTCTTATGATACCCTAGATGAATGCCCGTATTAAATTTCGTATGGTCACCGATCTATTCAAGTATTGATTTTGAAGTTGTTTTTCGCATATATTTCTAAAACAGTTTGTCGCACAGAAAAATGGTAATAACCAATTTTATAGGATTTCGTATTCTGCAGAAGTTCTTACTACAATAAAAATGTCTTGGACTGATCGTTTTCAAAGTATACGTAAAAAACCGAAATTTTTATATGGCAACACCAAGAAGGAGTTGCCCGATTTAGTCCACTTTTGACATTTTATTTGCTAATGTAGTAAAACATCATGCACGAAATTTCAGCTCTCTACGTCAACGCGTTCTCAGGCAGTGTCCAAATATATAGCGGAAAACGAAATTTTTATATGGCAACCCCACGAAGGAGTTGCCCGATTTGTCTCATTTTCGAACTTAATTTTACTTTTTTTTTTAAAGTCCGTGTACAAAATTTCAGCTCTTTAAGTATACGCGTTCTCGAGTTATCGTGTGCACAGACGGACTGACGGTCGGACGGACGGACAGACGGACGGACGGACGGACATGCAAAAATCGAAATAACTTTTAATATTATGAATGGGTGTCCAATCCATTTTGCTCTACCATCATTATTTCGAGGTGTTACAAACGGAATGACAAACTTAGTATACCCCTATGATTTCATCTAGGGTATAAAAATGGAACGATACACGATTTAACAACGCATTGAAATTATTAAAATTCACTATAAAAATGGTGAAAATGTGGCAGAGACGGTTCGTAAAACTCGAACATTTTTGGGTCGTCGTGAAGCACCTTGCCGGACCGCAATACAGAAATTGGTAGAAAAATTCGAGCTGTCGGGACAAGTTAGTGATGTGAAGAATAAAACCCGTGCACGTCCCTCAATAACAGCCGAGAATATTGCTGCTGTAGCCGAAAGTGTTGAAGAAAACCCAGGTTTGTCCATTCCTCGTCGTCCTTTGGAATTAGGCATTCCACAAACGTTATTACACCGTATTTTGCATAAAGACTGGGGTCTTAAGGCTTATAAAGTTCAGTTAACACAAGAACTCAAGCCTGCCGATCATCAACAACGTCGAGTCTTTGCTGATTGGGTCCTTGAAGTGCATGAAAATGATCCGAATTCCATCGAAAACTCATCTTGAGTGATGAGGCCCATTTCCACCTCGATGGCTTTGTCAACAAGCAAAATTGTCGCATCTGGGGCTCGGAAAACCCAAGAGCTATTGTTGAAAAGCCTCTCTATCCTGAACGTATGAATGTTTGGTGCGGTTTATGGTCCCGCGGGGTCATTTGACCTTACTTTTTCGAAAATGAGGCTGGAGCAACAGTTACGGTGAATGGATTGCGCTATCGACAGATGATTAATGATTTTTTATGGCCGGAATTGGATGGTATTGATCTGGACAACGTTTACTTTCAACAAGACGGCGCTACGTGCCATACAAGCAACGAAACCATTGATCTTTTACGGGAAAAGTTTCCGGACCGTGTTACCTCTCGAAGAGGTAATCACAATTGGCCACCGAGATCTTGTGACTTAACACCTTGCGAATTCTTCCTTTGGAGCCACGTGAAAGAGAAGGTCTACGCCAACAGCCCAGCGTCGATTCAAGACCTCAAAGATGGAATTCGTGAGGCTATCGAGGACATAGGGCAGCCACTTTGCGATTTGGTTATGGAAAATTTCATGAAAAGGATATAGTCCTGTAGGCGTGGTCGTGGTGGTCATTTGGCTGATGTTATTTTCCATTATAACGGCATATCTTCCTCTTTATAATGAAATAAAAATCCGATCATTTATCTCAAAAAATGGCATTTTTCTTTGAATATCAAAATAACACCTCTTATTGGAAAACCCGTTATTTATAACTTTTTATATGTATTATTGATTAAATAACTCTCACAAATATTAGTTGCTATTGTTGATAAAAGAAAAATATGTATTTTATCCAAGCTCAGGGGATACCCTATTATGCAAAGCAGAGCATGGCAGGAAGGAGATAGGGAAATAATTAGGGGACATCAAGAAATGGCAGGGGTGTTAATGTGTGTCATTGTTAAATCTTCGTAGATTTTAAGAGCATAGACAAACTAAGAGCATACAAAAAGTGGACAAGTAGAACAAAAATATGCAAGATGCAACGCTTTTCTCGAATATAAAATCGACGATATTTCGACAATGCTTGGACTTGCACTCCCAAGTAACAAAATTTTCCAATGTTTGGTGACTGAAGGTGATGGGTAGTTTTATAAGGGGTATATAATGATTACTCGGTTGTATAAGAATTTGAATGGTTATATAAAAGTTTTATAATATTAGCAATTGGTGACGGAGTTATATTAGACTTTTTTAAGGTTACTAATGGTTTTCGTGGAAGTAAGTTACTAAAGGTTTTATAAGTTGGTGATGGAAATGTTTCAATCTATATAACTTATAGTAACCATTACTATAAGGTATATAAGAAAGTTTTATAATTGTTTTCATCACCACGTTATATAACTGATTGGTAATAAGTGTTCATTGCGGTATCCGTGGTTACCCTTATATCTCGACAACATTCAGTAATTTAGGTGATTCTAATAAAAATTGGGAACTTTCGTTAATGCATATACCCACTATATAATATCGTAACATTTTTTACTGGCCCTTTAGTAATTACCGTGATCGTTATAAAAACAAATTACTTTTAGTGTCGAATTGAGCTATTATAAAACTGTTTTTATTTATATAACATAATATAACCAAAGGGTATATAAAGACACTCACGTCTGGTTTTGTCACTATAAGATATATAGCATTAGCATAGGTTATGACTAAAGGGTATACAATGACCATTTTCAAGGCATGGTAGTTCCTTTAGTATTACGTCATCAAGTGCATGCAAGGCATCGTCAATTTTCTCTTCGAGAAAAGCGTTGCATTTTCTTTTTGTTCTACTTGTCCAGCAGTCTGTGTATTTTATTAGTTTGTTTAATGCTAATAGTGTTTAAAAAATTAAAAGAGCCGTGTTTTGTCGTGTTTTGTTGTAAAAATTGTTAGTCGGGCATATTTGACCCACGTCATGCAACACAATTCAAAATTATTCATTGAGTATAAATCGTATAAAAAAGATAATTAGGTCAAGCGCAAACCGGTCTCGTTCAATCAGCATTCCATACTAGAGCTTGATCAATGAACAGCCCGTCGACCGAATTTAGGTGCATTTAAATGTAATCCATACTTGCTGTGATAACTGAATATTAAGGAATTGTACCAAATTTCGCTGGAACATTAGTAAATACGTTACAGATAATTGTGTTTCCTTTTTAGTTACCTCTACACTTCATATGTTTTAAATACTACTGTCATAGACAAATTAATAACATACAAAGACTGGACACGTAGAACAAAAATATGCAACGCTTTTCTAGAATATAAAATTAACGATGCCTCGACGATGCCTCGACTTGGCACTTGATGACGTGCCCAAAGGGTAGCCACCAATGCCTCGCTCCATACAAAATCAATGTTGCCTCGATCCGATGAAGAGAAGGCCACAAGTTTTTCTTAGAAATTTACTGGAAATTTCTTCCTTCGAATTTTTATGCATTGGCCGGGCCGAGAGCAGTGCCTCGCTCGAATATAAAATCTAATAACGATGTACATGCTGTACGTGTATCCCATTGACATATATAATATGGACTGACTGCGTTAATGGAAATGCACTACAAAAAGTGGGCTCACTTCTATATTGCTGACTCTTTCGGTCTAAGCACCAAGTACCAACTGAGGAGAACTATAAACAACAAATAAATAAATGGGTTCGTCGAAATAAATGTTTTTAAATTAATTATTTAGGGTTATTACTGATAAAATTGTTTTACCAAAGGCAATATATTCAAGATATGAAGCAGAAGTTCGAAACGTTTTATTATAATCACTTTTCGAGCTGCCCGCTTATTTTTTAAGCTTCCCGCCAATGATTTTTTCAATGTTGGCACCGGCGTAAGAACTTTTATTGACATAAGCAATTGAGCCCACATGAAATAGAAAGTTAAGCAGTCCATATTATATATGTCAGTGGTGTATCCCTGAAAATAAGTCTAGTGTCGGCCACCAAATGAATAAAACTTCTACCAAAACATTTTGTGTAAATTTCTAAAAAAAAAAAAATTGCTTATTGCTTGTCTAGTGTCTACGCTCATAAAAATTGTTGTCGCCCTCCAAAAGTGCTTATGAATTCTAAGGAAAAAATGTCCAGGAAATTACTAAGAAAAAATTTCGGCCTTCCCTACACATCAGGTCGAGGGATCGTTGTAAGATTTGATATTCGAGCGAGGCACTGCTCTCGGCCCGGCCAATGCATAAAAATTCGAAGCAAGAAATTTCCAGTAAATTTCTAAGAAAAACTTGTTGCCTTCTCTTCATCGGATCAACAAGGCAACAGTGATTTTGTATGGAGCGAGGCATTGGTGGCTTACCCTTTTTGTACGTCATCAAGTGCCAAGTCGAGGCATCGTCGAGGCATCCTTAATTTTATATTCTAGAAAAGCGTTGCATATTTTTGTTCTACGTGTCCAGTTTTTGTATGTTATTAATATTTGTCTATGCTACTGTTTTTCAATAATAGTCAAACAGACGGACGCAAGAGAGATCTTATAAGAGTTTGTTTTATTAGTAAGAATTGTTTTATAAGTTAATAAGTTATTACAAAAAAAACTTTTTTTTTCTGTTATCTGTGACTCTGACCATGATAATATCAAAATTTTAGATTTATAAACCTAGAACATTGGTGGGGGAACGGTATTTTTTTACAAACTTTTTTCTATATTTTAATAATCAACACTTACCAAAAATTCTGAATATTTTACTTGAAATTAGCGATACCTCAAACGATACAAAAGAAAAACAAATTAAACTTAGGCTGTTGAAATATGGAACCTTGGCAAGAAAAGTGACACAAGTCAAAATTGGACTGTGTTCAAAATAGCGAAAGCCAAGGTTTTATAGTTGTCATTGTTTGGTTGTTTGAGGGTGACAAGTTATTTTTACGTTGAATTAATAACAAAACAGAAAAATTTTGATTTTTATGCTGTGGTCACTGTTCTTGCCAAGGTGCGATATGTACGCGTTACAAAGCCATGCTGCCAGATTTTAAATTCTTCAGTCACGTCGTTTTTAAAAAAAAACAAAAATTTTTCACACACAAACAGTTGTGGTTGAGTGTTCTAGATAGAGCAACACACCCGAATAGACTTTTAAAGCCGCAACACACGCTCAAGCAAATCGTACGGCTTGCGCGTGAATGAAATCGGCCGAAACTATTGAGTACAAGCATATCTTACGAATTCGCTATAGAATTAGAACTGGAACAAATCAGATGTTAGCTTTAGCCCCCACACGCAACAACTTTTATGCAGACTTTAGTTCAATTCTCTAGGAAAGTCAGATAGTCAGATAGTTTCAGTCGATTTCCTTCATATCAGACTTCAGGCTCAACTCGAGCTCCACCCAGCGGGAAATGGAACCATACTATCACCCAAACCGGATGCCTTACTTGGAAGTTGTGATGCATGCCTCTTCATTGGACACCTTGTAGGACTTTTGTACAGGCATGTCCTAGGGAGGAAGCAATTCAAGCTTTTTCGTGTGCTTCCCTCTAGCTTCCTTGGAAGGAACGAGGATGCATGCCTCTTCATTGGACACCTTGTAGGACTTTTGTACAGGCATGGCCTAGGGAGGAAGCAGTTTAAGCTTTTTCATGTTTTGCACTAAGGTTTTACTGCTTTAGCAAAACAGGAATGAGCTTGAAAAGTGCACTGCTCCTTCCACCAAGCTTCTTACGGGATTAATGTGGAATGGATCGACAATTTTTCGGCTTTTTCATATATTTGCACAATAAGTTTAACTGCTTCCACAAGCCTTCACGTGAAAGGCCTGCCCAGATTTCCCGCTGGGCATCTTTCGGTACACACACTCATACAAATCATACGAATTAGCTTGTGCATGCCAGGTTGTACGATTTGCTTGAACGTGTGTATCGGTCTTTACCAAAATACAGAGAGCTCTGTTTAAGTATTACAGGAGTTCTTGGAACAGCACCAACGACGTCAATTAAGGTCATGCTCCAGCTCCTCTTGCCCCTAAACATTCATCTCAACGTATTGCTGCAAGAATGTAATCTGACCTTATGAGATACTTGGTGTCAACCACTCAGTTATTCTCTGCTGTCTCCCTCCTAAATTAAACAATCATCTCCAGGGCCCCTATTCTGCATTCTCACTCACTCCACTCACTCACTCACTTACCCGATTCCACGTGTTTCTTTATTCTGGAACGCAAGTGAGTGAAATATTTGTGGCAAAGTGAGTGAGATATTACTACTGGGTATAAGGTACTCGACACGGTCATTTGTGTTTGATTTGAATAACTCCTCCGCCCTAAACTACTATTCATACAGAAAAATGATGTTTTGATAATCTTAAGCTTCCTTTCTTATCTTTCGAATCGAAATAAAATTTGTATACCTTTCCTAACAAAATTATATAAAAAAATTTATCTGAACCAAATGACTACGATTCCTCAAACAAAAACTCTCAGCTGAGTAATCATTGCAATGTCGCTGTCATGGCATGCCGTGGGCTGATGATATCGAATGTTGCTGCCTACAGATTCGGACTCCGGCTGTACATACACATATGAAATTATTAGTGAACGTAAAATGGTAAGATTATTTTGTAATTAAAACTATTTTATTATTTTGTTAAGTAAGGTATATAGAAAGTGTAGCCTTTGGGAAGCTAAGGAACCAAGCTGTAAATTCCTAGAAGACTATTTTCCTTTATGGATAGTAGTTTAGGCTCTATACCAAATATAAAGTCACATCAAACATATTCACCACGAATGTGGTGGATTATTTTATTTTACAGTGTACATCGCATTCCATTTGTTTTCTAGAATACCTAAATGGTGGGTGAGTGAGATCGAAGTGAGTGACTTCTCTCATACAGTCATAAGTGAGTGAGATTGCAGAATAGGGGCCCAGGTAGCTTTACAATAAGCTGGCATGTGGCATCATAATTGACCATTGATGTCCTAAGTGTGGCTGATCGTAGGTACATATTTTGATAGCCACCACTCTAATCTCACCTAAGAAAACGAATTGGAGATGAAATTTCTTAGAAAAATTTTCTTTGCTGATCACTCGAATACTTTTCTATAAAAGCTCAATTTCTTTAATTTCATTCATTTTGTGACACAGGCATTTTTGACATTAAAAATTCATTTAAAAAGGTAAAAAAAAAAAACAAATCAAATCAAGCTAATCAGTTATGAACCTAATAGTCGAGTGAATCCAATTATGAGGTGTTACAAACCAGGCTATAATTACAGCCAACCAGGTTATAGTTACAGCAAACATAAAACAATCTAACAAAATCAACATTCCGCACAACCCAGACAATAAATAATCTCGTTTAAACACGATTTTCAACAATAAATAAATCCCGAGAAACTAAAATAATATTCACCTAAAAGTCAAATGCCTACTTTGCAACTAACTGAAATAGTTCTAAAGTTCAAAAATTCTATAATCGTCTTCCTACTATGAACGACAAACAAAAAGATTTCTAGCCAAAATTAAAGCCATAATTGACACTTTTGAATCCTCATTTATTCAGACATAGAACTGCATGAAATTTTTGGTATGGCTTCAGATAAATTTCTCCATTTCCTCTGTTCGTCGGAATGCGAAAAGTTTCGTGCTGAATCAGGTTAAAAACTTTTTAATAAAACTCTCTGTCGATGTAAACATTTAATTTAAGTATTGCATGCTTGAGAGCGCAGCTAGAATGACAGATGCTTTTGTGGTTAGTTTACGTCTTTAGGCATTCGACAAAGACTTATAATAAGACAAAATTTTCAATTATTTAGAATTCTTGGGGTTTTCTTCAAGAATACAGTACCGCATGCGTTTGTGTGGGTGTGTATGCGTTTGTTGAGTGGAATAAAGTCTGAATTTTGACGCGTACATGTGATTATCATGGCATGCATATAGTAATTATGATTTTAAGTTTAAATAGTTCATAAACTTCTTAGAAGTGTACTCTAAATTATGTATTTCAATATACATACTTACGAGGAACAATGAAGCTTATTAAGAAACTTTTGATCAAATAAGAATGAACGCTCTCGCATAGGTGAATAACTTATTGCCTTTCATAATAAAATTGTATAAAAAAGGGAAAACTGGCGCAGAAAAATTTCGCGAATTTAAAGCAGGATAATTTATAAATAAACTAAAAGTTTTATATTTTACACAACATTTTTTTTCGACGACAGATATGGCAGCTAAGGAAACTTTGCACCAAATATGTAGGCATACAAGAGAAGGCTAAAAATTTCTAAACTACATTAAGAGCCAAAATGCAAATCTAGAGTCGCCGCTAGCTCAATATAAATTTTTGAATTTTAGTTAATGCTTTTACACCATTTTCAATTCATGAGGTTCAAACTCCCTCTTACCTGATTCTCTTTCCGAATTTTGGAATTTTTTCTAGCTTGCCGCCTTTTCCTGGAAAAGACATCGTACCAATTTCCATTAATCATAGAACCCTTAGGGAGGTATCATAGTCGATGCAAACAATTCCTCCAAAATTCCAATAAACATTGGTCATCAACTTCGAAGTCGATCTCTAGATTTCGAATTTGTTAGAAGATCGTTTCTCGTTTTCTTCTTTTCCTTCTATCAAATCTATCACCGCTCATGCAGATAATATCTCGCTGAAATTTCTTACACTTATCTTGCTGTGGATCATTTGGCCAATGCGACACATATTCTATACGAGCCTCTCTAATATAGTACTAATTCCAAAAAACAACCTTCTGCCAAAAACTTACCACACTTTTGGCTCATTAGTTTGTTGAGCTTCTTTTCATAAGTACTTGAAAAATTATTCTATATCGAATAAATATCTGACAGCGTTTAATTTATTGAGTGTGTGGCAGTCTGTTTTTCAGGCTGGCCATACCTGTAATATAATCAACAATGTGATTAATACCGAGTTTGGAAAAAGACACTTTATGACGCTGTTGTTATAAAACTTGAATATTGCAGATTTTTAAAAAACTCTTGAAAAGAACGGACAGATTCCTAGAAAATAAGGTCATGCAAATGCCAACACAAAAAACTGTTTTTTTTTTTATTGCCTTTTAGTGGTTGAATAATATAATAGGTGCTCTATAATTTTACTATATGTGTTTAGAACATTATCTATTTATTGAGCATAAATTGGAGTAGGTATTAATTCTGTATACTGCTCATATTTCTGAAAATTTAAAACTAGTTTGGAAGTAATGACTTATTTTATTGTGCGAAATGATAAGATGAACACAAGCTTAGAACTACTGCTAAAATGACACAGCTTTTCCATTGGTAGACAAATCATGTGAAGTTCATCAATGAGCTCCTCATGAGTAATCAGATGAACGTCCTGATAAAATTTATTCGCCTTTGGATCAAAACCTAGGAAAAAATCATTTATGTATTTACTTACTCATAGAGAGTGCGCCTGAGATATTGCATCTCTTTCACTTGTTTAGGAATGTATACATTGCTTCTCTTTTCTGGATTTTACAATATTAGGTAAGCACTTCGATAAGTACGTAATGAGTGTCACGATGAGCTTATTAATGAGCATAGCAATGAATGTCACGATGACCTTATTAATGAGCATGTCAATGAGTGTCATGATGAGTTCATAAATGAGACTCTGATTTTACGATTTATTTCATATATTTTTCTGAATTCAAACTCAGGTTGCAAATCAAACTCTGAGATGCTGAGGCGTGAGGATTTGGGCATAAAGTCTCGTTCAGCATATGGGCGACAGCCTTTCCGCGGAAAAACAAAGCAAAAAATTACTTTAAAATAACTAATTTAAAAATTTAAATAAATAAATCACAAAAATCATTGCAAGTTTTCCTATTAGAAATGTCATCTGACACAGTGATGACAAGAATAAATTTAGTTTTTGCTGGTTAAGTATATGGGGAGCAGTTTTATGATATCCAATGAGCCCTTCGACGAGATTTAATGAATACTAATAAGAAGGCTTATCGGGACATAATTTGCTATATGTTGCTTCGTGTACTATATTGCAAACACCTTGATGCTTTTCAGTGAAATTAGTATTGGTTTACATAATAGCTGTTCCTTGCGGGGGAAGATACAATATGAAACTGTAAGCAATTTCTACCAGGGACAGTTTTACCAAAACTGTGTGTGGTATACTTACTGCTAAATATAGTTAAAAGAAATTTGCCGATCTACAACCCTTGTAGAAAATACTCAGCGGTTTAGAAAGCCTCTTTCCACTCGTGTGAATTTTATGTAAACTAGTACAGCGTCATCTTTTAATTGCGCATAACATGTAAATCTTTCTACTTTGAATGCGGGTGAAGTTTTCTGAAAAATTCCGATAGGCCTTTCGGTGAGACTTTGGATGAGGATTCCATGAGCGTTTTCTTTCTCAAAATTAATAAGAATTTCCAAGAAATTTCAATAAATATCTTATCATGTATTGAGTTGATTAAAGAAACAGTAAAGTTTTTAATCTGATGCAGTTTAAATGCATGGTTTCCTTTTACGACAGGCTCACTAAGGATCATTTATAATCTTGAAAAATGTGCGCAATTCAGAATAGGCAGATGTACAATAAAATTATTGTGCGATATTATATTTGTATTGGTGTATCAATGTCATCATTCTGAATTTATTGATCAAAGTAGCGGTGAATATTTCCATTATTCCATCATAATTTGACAGACGAATCTATCAGTGCGTATTTTCATTATCTCAACAGAAAAAAATAATGTAACAACTCATCAAACTAGTCATTCAGTAATCATGGAAAAGCTTATTATGTTGAAGAACAAATTTCATCATCACATTTATTTAAGCGTTCATGATGAAATCATCGAAACATGTCTGTTAGGCAAGTTAAATAACACTACAATATTCTAAATTCCTAGTAAATAAATATAAAAAAGGAGTTTCGCTCAAATTTTATATTGAGCAAAATCGATGTAGCGGTAGTAGCTAACTTTGTTCCTGATCAAAATCAAAGAAATAAATCGAATCGATATTACTTTGACTTTGGAGGCAACGGCATTCAACTTTTTTAAATTTTCGTCTTCGAAGGAAAGGGAAAACTAATTTTTTCTTTTAGATCTTTATTTGCATATAAGTTTTGCTACTTATAACCAATGGATTTGAAAACAAGGGGCTTGTCAAAGTTGTGGTTTCGAGCGGGTACTGTAGGGCAGGTTCTAGAAGAAGATTTTTTTAGGAAAAGTTTCATGATGGTGTTGGTTTTTTTTTCGTTCCTGTGACTTTTGCGAATGAATTAATCATTTACAGTCAGATAGTGAATTTGTTTTTATCGATTTTCAAAACTGTTGATTCATCCCCACGTAGCAAGTAAGAGAGCAGGTGCTGGCACAAACTAAGTGTGATCTTAGACATCTTTTCCACCGACTCCCAAAATGTTAGTTCATCTCTTGGTTTATAATTAAATTCCTAATCGCTTATCTAATGGTACAGTCCGCAACGCCTCGGAGCGCGTGCCGAGATCACCACCATTCACCAGGATGTGCAAATGCTACAATAAATGCAGCAATGTATGCTGCAGGCATTGCGGATTAATGGCAACAAATTTTTCAAGGATTTAAGTACTCGTACAAGTTTAAGCGTTTTTATCTCCAAACCACTTTTTCAAACAAAGAGGACGGATTACTCGAACACCTTTACATGGATCAATTTGAAAGTTAGTTAGTAGCTACACAATTATATTCTCTGTCGGAGTACGCAGCCATTTTTTGTACATTACATGTAAACTTTTTGTTTTATAAAAATTTACTGATTATTTTTTGGGAAAAAATCAGAATATTTCTTCAAAAATGTACCATTTTTTTAAAATTAAATAAAAAAAAACCTACGTAGTCCCATAGCTAATTATAGCTATGTTCTTTTGTGTCACCAGAACAGTGCAGAACAAAAGATAGAGAAAAGTACGCCTCACACTTTAAATGAAGGGAACAGTACAAATAGTTTGCTACAATCGACAGAACAATTTGTTCTCGCCAGTATATAGGAATTCTAGAACAAGGTACACAAAAGAACGCAGGTAATAGATTATAGTATTTTTTTTGGCTGCTCCAAGTGATATATTTTTCGAGGAAACCGTGCTCCTGTAAAGCTATTTGTAAAAACCACGCTTTTCAAGGGGTCGCCGCTATTTTATATGAAAATAAAATTGTAATAATTATTTTTTATATCTGTAATATGTGCTAAATAAACCCTCTCAAAAGAAGTCCTATTTCTTTTTTCATACTTCCAAAGTTAGGCCTTATTTTCTGCCGACAGAGTGGTTTTACCCCTTTGATGATAATTGAATAATAATAAAATAATAAATTTTCGAAATACGAAATATTAGCCAAATATTATGATAGTTTTAAAAGTGAGCTATATTCACACTTTTGAAACTGAAACTTATTTGCCATATTGGTGCTTTTAAAGTAAATTTATGATTTTCCCCAATATATCTTTTATATCTTTTCAATTCAATTGAATTGCAATATTGTCCAAAATAATTTAAGTGACTTCATATCGATTTCGTTTTGTTTTGTTTTGATCAAATTCAATATATATTACAATAGTGTTTAATCATAACAATGCAAGCAATCTTGCTAATATCCATAACTTTTTATAAATCTTTAAAAAAGAAAAATTCAAATACATTTATTTTACATATACATACGTATATCATATACATACATGCAAACATCGCCAAAAATCTTTATCTTAAAAGAAAGATTTTCTAGATATACATTTTAAGAAAGTACTTGACTTGAATGGTCGTAGTCAAACGATAAATCAAATTTTCACACTCGTCCTTTTTCTTCATGCATTTCCATTTTCTTGAGATTATCCTTTTTGTTTTCTGTCCTAACTTTTTTAGCTTTCAGCTTTCCGTGCCGTATGCTATAAAAAAAAAACACGTGCAGAAAATACTTCAAAGAGTAAAGTATATAAGATACAAGAGTAAATTATAGACCAGCTCCATCTGAAAACTGTTGCAAGAAGTCTGCTTACTTTTTAAAAAGACACACATTTTTTTAGATTACTATCTCATGGACCTTATTTCTTACATATACATACATATATGCATATATTTATAGCCAATATAGGACTTATATTGCATACATTCTCAATTTTCGTACAACTTTTAGGTAGATAAAAGTTCACAGATGGATTGACTTTTGACAAATGAAATTAAATAGATAAAATCGTGAGGTTTTTCAAAATATTCAACAAACATTTTCCACTTCATTTCGTAAATAACATGAACTGGTCAATAAATAATGCGAGAAAAAGTTACTATTTTGGATATCCAAATAGGTAAGTTTTCGGATCTCAAATTAATTATTTACCATTTCATCTCTCTCTCTCTCTCTGTGTGTCCGCCCCCCCCCCCCCCCACCCCCTTCACTGTACTTAGAACGTGCTGGCGAAGATTTGAACATTGAAATAAAACCCAGCGTTAATCTTATAGATGTCGAATAAAAACAAAATCACCTACTACTTCCCATTCGTCGTCTCATTCAATTCCTTCCCGTCTAACCATGATAAACGTTAAGGAATCGTCAAGCACTTTTGGATAGCATAACACACTTATAAAATCCGGTGTTCCACACTCATATGGATTCGGTCAAGGAGAACAAATTCAACCCAAAGCTCAACCTTTGATGCTATTGAGATTATTCAATTTCCGTCTACGTACATTATTTCGGTTGTGGAATTCTAGATCTCACTAAATCCAGCAACAGCAGCAGTAGCAACAAGCAAACCTATTTCCTTTTTATCACTCCCCACCCAAAATTCTCAACGTACTCAGGATCCTGAAGGATGTTTACAGATGCCAAAGAAAAAGAATAGGAACCATGAGGATGTGCTCACTCTGTGAAGGGTAACAACTTAACGAAATACGGTTCTCTCTGAGATGAGATGTACACACTTAGTCGCCTTAGAATAGTTTTTCTACTGGAAATGGGGGCAAATCTTGCGCACAACAAAATAAGTAAGATAACGGAAATTTTTGGAATGTTATGAAAGACATCAGAGCCTGCGATAACTTACGATTCTGTGGCAATTATTTGAATGATTTTGTACTACAAATTTTGATGATTATTTAAATCAGTTGATGCCGTTATTTAATTTTTACATATAGAAACATCTATGCAATGAACTGGTTGTTTAAGAGCCGATACATTTAATGAAATGGGCCCTCGCATATCGCAGAAGAAATGATGATTGCTTAAGGAGAATGCTAGAGCAGTTATTATAACTCTAGATGATGAAATCATCACTTTTGTCATACATAAAAATAATTATGGTAGAACAAAATGGATTGGACAACCACACATAATATTAGAAGCTATTCTGATTTTTGCATGTCCGTCTACCCGTCCGGTCACCTGTCCGTCGTCCAGCTGTCCGTCCTCTTGATAACTCGAGAAGGTGTTTATATGGGACAAATCTGCCAACTCCTTCGTAGGGTTAACATACGAAAACATCGTTTTTCACTATTATTATATAATTAGGGTACTACTTGAAAGCTTGTCGACTTGGAGAGCTGGGCATTTTGATAGAAATTGTAAATATAAGTTCAAAGATGAATCAAATCGGGCAACCCTTTCTTCTTTTTTCTTCATATGATTAAGCCAAGCTCCCGTGGATACCCTATAATGCAAATGGTAGAACAAAATGGGAAAATGATTAGGGGACATGAGGAGAGTGCTGATATATGTGCTTGGCATCAAATTAAATTTTCTGAGATTGGCGTAATCATATAAAAACAAGTGTAGAAAACGTACAGTTTTGGCAGCTTCTAATCTTATGTGGGTGAGGAGCCGTAAGAAAATAATTAGTCTGCTGTTGCACCACATCAACAAAAATATCATGTCATACAATTATCCAGCTAGCTTAGTAAGTATAAAATATTCGGAAAGGTTAGGGAAGAAAAATGAGTAGTCAATATTTAATTATCGTCACACTATTGAGATGGCCTGCTGTTGGATATCCCTTATTTCTTAGCACAGCTTCAATGCGGACAGGCAATACTTTTGCGAACTCTATACAATGTTCTTGTTATATTTGGTCCTTCAACTTTTGTCATAGCTACCAACTGCAGGGCAGGTACATTTAAAGGTAAATTAATACATTGGCACCACTATAACTATTATCATAAATAAGTACAGATGAAGAACGTATATCAGAAAAATGAAAATCAACATTTCTCGTAACCAAAATAGTTAGTCGCAACGAAAATTATAACTAAGAAATATTGTTATTAACGAAAATATTATTAATGTTAGCAAGTTTTACTTACAAAGTTACCGGAAATTTTTTCTTAGAACTTATACGTATTTTTGGACGCCGACAAAAATGTTTGAGCGTAGACGCGAACATATGCAATAAGCTTTTTTTTTTAGTAATTTACAGAAGATGTTGAATTTTTATCCATTTTGGTCGCCGATTGATGTTATTCTCAGATACAATACTTTCATTTGTGCCTTTCTCGGCCCCCAATTGCCAATAAGCATTCATTTTTTCGGTCGTTATCAGCCTCCAATAATGCATAAAACTTCGAAGAACAAAATTTCTAAGAAAATCTTTCCAGTATATTTCTAAGAAAGAATTGAGGCTTTCCTATATCAAGTCGAGGCATCGTCAATTTTTTATTCGAGGGAAACGTTGCAATTTTTTTTAATTGACTAAACCCAACATGTATGTATCTGACTTCTGGTTTTCAATTTTCCTATGCCTATTTACTTATTTGTACTATTATTTTAGGGCAGTAGTCAGAGGTAACCATAGCATAAGTCTTGTACAGTTTATGACTGCAATGCAATACTTACTACTTTGTAGCTACTACTCATCCCTTCCTTTTGTCGGAGCCTAACTAAATTGTTTTCTGGGTTGTCTTCCTTCTGTCTATCCTTCATGACATATTAGTTATCTTTGCAAACTTCATTCAGCCTCTTTAAATTTTAATTTAGAATCTGCCGCATTAACAAAAAATTTAGAGAGAGTGACTCATACATTAAAACGTGTGGTGTCCATTTTTTTAGTCAGAGTAATCCCATTTTATATAATTGGCTGGTTTGTATTTTGTCAGCTACCTTTTCTTATCGCAATCCGTCACAGTCTCACATTTTTTCCAAACTTTACGTCTCTTTTTTTCCTGATAGGTATAGCGGCACTACTTTTAAAGCCAACTTTAGGTCAATACTCCTTGGAGACATCATTAGTCACAAATGAGATGGAAAACTTTCCACATCAACATTTTCCTATTTTGACGAATTTTCCAGGCATATAGTAGGTACGACATCAAAACATATTTAACCCGATGATTTGTTGTTGTGTTTGTTTGATCCATCTTCGATTATTCTGAATTGTTGGGTCTCCTGAGAATTTATATTCCTTCTCGCTCCCTGAAGTATTGTAAGCTCTTTCAAATTCCATATTACAGCTCAAATTGTGTTATACAATAGCTGTTCTTTGCTATATTTCAATTTATCTAAAGGGGCAATTTAGAGATCAGCTTAGCTATGAGGCCTTTCTGCTATTAATTTTGAAATTATTTATAAAAGTTTTTTTTAGTAATTTATTTGTTGATGCGCCGAAATCAATAAACATATAGTTATTCGTACTTAATGCGTTTTTCATATACCTATATTTCGTATGGCAATCAAATCATTGAGATCGATATTTATGCAATAGTTTAAAAAAAAAACGGCGCTGTTTGGATGGACGAAGTTTTCATATTGATTTTGTACTAGAATAACTAGCAAGGAGTTATGCAAAAATAAATAAAAATTGTAAAGGGAAAAACTCAAGTCGTTACAATATTAAGAATTCAATTAATTAAAAGGCTTTCCTAATTGAGAAACTCACTGTATTTATACATACTTTTGACAAGCTTCCTAGCTCCTTTTGTTATTTAAATTGAGATTTTTAGGTTTTCTAATTTGGTTGTTGAGTTGGTTATCATCCTATCTTAAGATCACAATATTAGTTTATAATTCTTTTATACTGCCTCTGGAGTCCCACAGGGCAGTCACTTAGGGCCTCTTCTCTTCATATTATTGAAAAAAATTTGCTACCAAATCTAATTTGCTAATACACGCAGATGATTCACACCTGTGGAAACCTATCGATTCGCATTGCCATTGTCTGAAACAGCAGGATGACCTGGACAAACTCCTTGAATGGTGTACGAAGAGTTTTCTCTTTTTAAACGTTGATAAATGTAGGATAACCATTTTCTCTCGCAAGCGATTCTCTTCGAATATTTTCTATGTTACGATTGGGTTGTTATTTCGAAAGTTGATAAAATAATAATAATAAAATGTGAGTTGAAGATATTATTTGACTCCTAACTTACCATTAACTTCTGCTTAGGACATATCGTTAATAGGGCGAAATCAATGTCAATCTGAAGCGCTGGGCAAAAGAATTAGATGATATCTACATTACTAATGTTTCTTTTACCACTCCTGTATGGTCTCCATGTTACAAAAATCACTTCGATAGAAGTGAGAGCGTATAAAACTCTTACTTTTTGCCCTAAGAGGTCTAGAATGGAGGGATAGAGTTTATCTTCCTCCATATAATGAAAGATTAAATTTAATACACCTTCCTACTCTTGAAACTATGTGACTACTGCTATGTGACAACAGCTTTGTATTTCAACTTGTGAAGGGTGACATCGACATGGCTTTGATGCTTGAGAAAATTAATTTCAGTTCATAACTCGACACTTATGACTTTATATATTTGTGTTCCAATCGCAGTTCCCATAGTTGGCACTTTGAGCCTATGTAGATTGTACTATACTTTTAAATTGAATTTCCATTCGATTAATTATTATATTAATAAGTCACAATTAAGAAATATCTGTAATAATAATTATTCTGCGCTATATCTTTTATTTAAGTATTGCGTTCAAAGTTTATGGTAATCATTTAGCAAAATAAATTCAGACATACGAAAAACAATTATGCCACAAAATAAACAAACATCTTTATCAATGATTTTATTGATTATCCTCAAAATATTTTCCCACGTGCTAAAACATTTTGTAAAATGGTTTTATCGAATGATAAGGCAATTCAATATAAAAGAATCTGTCGTCATATCTCCACCCGCTTATAGATAGTTAAGAAATGTTTTGAATTTAATGTTTCAGCGTTTTGTTTGATAAATTGGTGGCAACCAGTTAAGGATATTAGATCTTAAGCAATTACAGAAAATTTTAAAAGCCTATTCTGTGGTTGAACGGCAGCAATGAAGGAAGCATTTCTTATATTCGATGAAATGCGACCACAAAGCGAGAATTAGTTTACGACGTCTAATTTGATGGAATTCTTGGATATGTTGATTATAAAGATGAAAAGTTTGGAAAATATATATCTGTTTTCATGGTAAAATGTTATAAAGTTATTTTGCTACTGAACATCCAATATCGGGGAAAATTCTAAAACCAGGATTCAAATAGCAGAAATCGTTTCAAACGATTACAAGCCAACACTAAAGAAAGCCTTCTTTTTCCAGAGTAATATTTTTTTTTTATTTCGAATTCCCACATTTGGTGCTTTTATTTAGGTCTCTAGTTCTCGGCACAGAGGGAATTGAAAAATTGCGGAAAAACCTGTCGAAGAAAGCAGTGATTTCGTGGTTTTCAAAGGAACGAATTTGAGACTTCCCCCCCCCCCCCCGTGCATGCACTAATTATATATAGATGTACTCGGAATCATTTGCGTATTAAAAGTACATGTCGCCAATTTTTGTTCACTTGTTATTTATAGCTTTATAGCTTCTTATAAAATAATTTTGAATATTATTTTTGAATTAGTTCTAATAGTTTCTATCACATTTATTACAATTAGCGACATTTCCTTTCCAACTCGTAAATGTCTGGCCACATCTATTTCAGTAGCGCAGCCAGGATTTGGCTAGGGAGGGGGGGGGCATATGTGTCTCAAGTCCGAAAGGAATCGGAAATATAGGGCTCTAAAGTCAGATTCTGAGCCCATAATAATGAATTCTGACTTTCTAGAAAATTTTATGAAATTTAGTAAGTACTTATCTGTGAAAGTGGTGCAATTTAAAAAAAAATCTTACCCCCTATGGAGACCGGTCCCTTTCGCCACCCTCCTCCGACGGTTGACGTGATCTATATATGTAAATAATCAATACTAGTACGGGTCGTATTTCTCATCCTGGATGCCCTCCTTATTGCTTATATAAAAGCTCAAAAGTATGCAAAATAAAACCATTTGCCTCAAATATAAAAGTAGGAGCTTGGAGACATCGAATAAGCTCAGTTGAATGCGAAAGAATCTCACTTTTGAAATTCTATATGATTCTTCTTGTCTTTATTATGTCTACGTCATTATACATAGGCGCATAATCCAAATGTACATTTTCCTGTTTTACATGTGCAGTAGCAATTCTTTTGGGCTACCAGTCCAGTCTCAGTCATCTTCACTTATTTAGATATAAAAGTAATAATCTCGTGATTTTGATCACTTGTATTGTGATGTGGCACTCAACAGTCACCAGATGCTTCCTGCAAGGCCCATACTGTTCAGTTCAGGAACGAGTTAGACCATATTTTTTCTATTATCTGTGATGCATGCTGATTATATCTGGGATTGGTAAATGGAAGCAGGTGGCGCTTTTTCGAAATCATGAAAGATGTGTAAAATGCTAGATGTAATATATTATCTCGCTCTTAGGCAATTGGGGCGTTAGGTTACCTTCAAAACGTACCCATTATTGCACACCAACATAAAAGGCTTTAGAAGATTACCGAACTTGTGGGGAGTATATGTGCATACTTGAAATAAAAGGTTGGAGGTTTATTAATATAAACATATGTATGTTCCATCATGGATGATAACAATATTTTTTTTAGGGTCAGCATCAGGGTTTCTAAAGAGTGTATCAGATGGAAGTAAGTTCCACACAACAGTATCCTCTCTGATGACGTAATGGCAGCCTGAATGTTGTGAACCAAGGTCTCACATCAAAGCTTCTCGGCGGACTTTATGAAACCCTTTAAGGTTCTTCAGCTTATGTGATCTTTTAAAAATTAGAATCAATCTCTCGATCCTCCAGTTTTTAATTTGTTTAATATTATTTCAATCGAAGTTTTAGAGCGACTTGGCATTATACGATAGAATTTGTTCTAAAGTACTTAATATGAGCCATACCTTCGACAGCCCCTTTTATCTGTTATAATATCACTTACCTGCTCTGCATATAATCGATGCCAAAAGTGTGGTGCCTTATTTTCCAGATGCTTGACTGTAAGTGAACTTGATATTATCTATGCGGATTGAAATGCATATATTCATTGAAATCCACCAAAAGACTGGACGATCTTCGAGATGAGTAGCGTTGATTGCATCTTGGAGGACCTTAAAACTGAGGAGCATTGAGTGCATCTTGTTAAGAATGATTTTCAAAATTAGAAGCGTTGGGTGCATTTCGTGTTAGAGCATTTTCAAAATGAGGAGCTTCTGGTGCGTGTATTTAGAAATATGCATTATATTATTGATCGTGATAGAGAAGAATTACGTCTACTTATCGTAGAGCAAGTTTAGGTCAGGAATTGTTTGTAGTACAGCTCAGTGTAGAATTCTAACAGTAAAAGTAAAAACCGAAAAAAAAGCGCACACTACACAACGAAGAGCTATAGCAAGAGCAAGTAATCGCACTGCATGTGCAGCCAAGCAAACTAAATAAAGGATTAGTCAGGTGCGCCTGGATGACGCATCGCTCCTAGAGGAGTAGTAGCGCCGTCGCATCTCACTAAATCCAAATGATACCAATATCTTTATTTTTCCGTTCTTTAAGTAGATACTTTATTATTTTACATGTGTAGATACTTTATTATTCTACTTTGCGGCCAAAGGAGATGGGCTTGTTGGTAGCTACTTCTTTTTGGAGCTGAAACATCATGGTAGATTTTGTGCTACTCCAAGAAAGATAGATGGTGTACAATGAACCCATAAGTGGTCTAAAGAGAAGCAAGACAAGCCTTCCTTGACGGTACCCGTCCAACCTAGCTTAACCTTCGACAAAGATATTTTGCTATATCTATAACTCGGCTCTTTCGCGATATCTTTTCTTGGTGTCATAATATCTTTTATGTGGCTTTTACCCAACTGGATGTGGGAATTTTTGCTGAGTCTAGGCTTGATTCTGATTTTCTTGTAAGGCGATATATAGTCACATTTCTGACTTTTGGTAATCGATCGTGAGATGTATTCTTGACGATTATCTAATTTGTCGAATTTTTGTTTTGTTTTTTTTTTGTATACCTATAACTCAGAAACAAGATGAAAATAATTTTCGTCTTCTCCCGTTTTGTTACAAATGGACGCAAATCAAAATGTTTTGTAAATTTCAGAGGAGCAAACAACTACATAAGACTAGTCAAACAGTCGACTCTTACATTAATATAAGCTTTTACATTAAAACTTAATTATAAATTTAAAAATATTCTACTCATTTTGTATTAAAAGTCGGGAATGTATAAATGTTAGGCGTTATCAAAGCACATTAGGGATACCTACATTCGCATATAAATTATTTATAATTCGTTGAACCTCGTGTAGAAGACCTCAATTATCTAGTGTGAAGCTTTCTCGCAGGCAGCTTAAATCATTTTCTTTTTAATTTAATGGATCCACTTCAAGAACAGGAGAATGGAGAATTGCAGCACTCTATATATATATGTATGCATGTATGTATTATTGTAGGTACATAATAACTAAGTTCACATGAGTGCTTTACTGTGAAGACAGGTTCAAGCTAAACCATGGATTAAGGTAAACGTGCTGAATAATTAAAAATGTGAGCCAAATTATACGGTTAACAGAGAGTGGTAATTTTTCCATCTTTTCTCCCTACATGTTTTTATTCAAACTTAATTTGGTTTTAAAATTTTACATCAATTTCAAGAACAGTGAAAACATTTTTTTCTCTCTACCTCTATAAAATTAGCATCATAGCTTTGTTGAATTTAGTTCGGACCTATCTCAGAACTTGTTGAATATTTGTTGTGAAAATCTAAAGTTTATGTTTGATTTGTTTTGCTAAAAAAAAAAACAAATTTTATATATATAATATATACAGGGTGATTCAGATCAAGATACCTTCCGGTATACCACGTAATTTCTTGCCGTAAGATGATCAAAAAATTGTTCCACATACCCGCCCCTTAGAAACCTTCCTTTAGGAGTTGTGGCCAGTTGAAGATTTCGCCAATATTCGTGAGAATAAATGAGTATAAGTTTTGAACCACCCTATAAATTAGGTTATTGTTGAATTATTAAAAAGCCAAGAATTGTAGCTGTCGAAAAGTGTATTACTCTGTATTTGTTAATTAAGCTTCTTTAAATTATTCTCAAATATTTCCAAAATTTTGATTTTTTTACGCACAAAAGTTTTTGAAATAAATAACGGCATTTATGAAATTTGTGTGTAAAACAATCAATGTTTTGGAAATATTTGAGAATACTTTAAAGATGCTTAATTAAAAAAATACAGAGTAATACACTTTTCAGCAGCTACTATTCTTGGCTATTTAATAAGCTAATAATAACCAAAATCTATAGGGTGGTTTAAAACTTATACTCATTTATTCTCACGAATATTGGTGAAATCTTCAACTGGCCATAACTCCTAAAGGAAGGTTTCTATGGGGGAGTATGTGGAACAATTTTGTGATCATCTTACCTCAAGGAATCACGTGGTATACCAGAAGGTATCTTGATCTGAATCACCCTGTATATGATATATATATATATATAATTATGAACTTATCATGACATTTGTCGTTGATTTAAGATGAAAATTAAATTACAAATGGCAGAGTACCCTTTTTTTATCTTTTTTAAAAGCCGGTACTAAGTTAATGTCACTTGACAAATTTTATAGGAATACAGTATCCTGGAATTTGTCGTTTATCTGTCGTTTATTTCTCGCGAAAATCGAAATTTTTGTGTCCGTATATTTTTTAAACTCGATGAACATGGATGCGTAGCAACTAACTAAATTAGACCAACATTTTTCGAATTGCGAATTGCAATATTTTATGATTCGAAATTTATCGTTTATCTGTCGTTTTGTGAAAATTAAAAAAAAAAAAAAGTTTTTTTGTTTTTAAAGAAAAACTGCTCACCGACCCACCACTTTTTTTCAGTTCATCTCTGATAATTTCTGCTAAATATACTCTGAGTACAAGTTTATTTATATGTTTAACTATAAGAGTATGAACACCTCTGAAGTCTTTTGAATTATGCTTTATGAATACCATGCATCTACCAGCATTATAAAATATAAATTCAGCATGAGGAATGTAACTAAAGTCATTAATTTCAAAAACCATAGGAAGAGTACTGCCATTTATATGATAATCAGATATTCACTAGTATTCACTATCGCTACGAAAACACTTTGTACAAAATTTCATCTCTCTACGTCTATGCATTCTTAGGCAATGCCCTAATATATAGAGAAAAAAGAAATTTTTTCTATGGAAACAGTATTAAAGAGTTTCCCGATTGACCCCATCTTTGAAACTAAATTTACTTTTTATAAAAAATTCGTATGATATCCTAGATAAATACCCGTATGTAATTTCGTATCATTACCAATCTGTGAAAGTTTGATTTTTGAAGTAGTTTTTCGTATATATTACTAGAACAGTTCGTCGGACAGTAAAAAATATCATAACCTTTTCATAGAACTTCATATTCTGAAGAACTTGACAGTACTACAAAAATGTCTTTTTATATGACAACACCAAGTGGGGGTTGCCCAGTTTGGTTCATTTTTGAAGCTTTATTTACTGGTACTATGAAAACAGTGTGTACGAAATTTCAGCTGTTAACGTCGACGTGTTCTTAGAAGTATTCCAATATATATTAAAAAACGCAATTTTTGTATGGCAACCCTACGAAAGAGTTACCCGAATCGTCCCATTTTCGAGCCTAAATTCACTTTTTTTTTAAAGACCGTGCGGAAAATTTGGGCCCTCTAAGTGAAGGTGTTGTCGAGGTATCGTGCAGACGGACGGACAGACGAATGGACTGACATGAAAAAATCAAAATATGTAACTTTAAATCACAATAAATTTTAATATTATGCGTGGTTGTACAAGCCATTTTTTTCTCCTAGCATTATTTTTGTGCGTTACAAACGGAATGATGAGCTTAGTATACCCTACGATTTCATCTAGGATATTAAAAGAGGTCACTCCTGCGGGAAGAGGAAAACTGGGCTGGTCGAGCTCTCGTTGGCAAGGCCATGGAGTTCTGCTTATACCGAGCTATGAAAGTGACCGTACACTTTGAAATTTTTAAGATACAGGGTGTTTTGTGAAAGACTAACAAACGGTTGAGATGCACCCCCCCTACCCGAACAATTTTTGTCCTATATAAAACTCGGTGCTCTGCTAGGGAATAAATCTTGAGAATTTAAGGTGTCATTGGAAGTCAGATTATTGTCTCACCGAAGTCCTAGGGAATTGCGCTAGACTCTTATAGCGATAAAGTGGAGAATCCAATATCATGCTCCGGGAATAAAATTTAGTGTTTATATAAGAATAATAATTCCTATAATGTACTTATATCTTAATCTCATATTGCAGTACTAAGACTTTACATATTCGCTATTGTAGAAATAAAATGTTATGACGTTATTGTGGGTTTTCCTAAATGGGTCTACTTCATTTATATAGGAATTAAATATATCAATAGTGATAACTTATTTAGGAACAAAGACAATAGATCCTATTTAAGTCTGCAAATGTAATATTCACGTGGAATTTATTATAGATGCGCGATTAGATTATACCATATTATATATATGTATATTTCTTAAAATTGATTTTTCACAAGGCATATGATAGAATATTACAACGATTAAAGTTTTACTGTTAGTATCTAACACGCTAGATCGACAAAAAAATAAAGAGCCTCAAAATAAATAAATATATAGAAATTTTAATTAACTATAGTTAAAAACAGTCATGTTCACCTGGCTCCCAAATAAATGGAACTAATATGTATTTATCTATTTTTTAATAAATTTATCAATATGTCATTATTTTAATGTTTCTAATCCAATTTGTACCTAAGTCTTTAATCCTAAAAAAATTTGTCTTGTTTTATTAACAAGTAAAAAAGCTAGAATTGGTCTAAGACCAATTCTTATGATACCCTAGATGAATGCCCGTATTAAATTTCGTATGGTCACCGATCTATTCAAGTATTGATTTTGAAGTTGTTTTTCGCATATATTTCTAGAACAGTTTGTCGCACAGAAAAAATGGTAATAACCAATTTTATACAATAAAAATGTCTTGGACTGATCGTTTTCAAAGTATACGTAAAAAATCGAAAATTTTATATGGCAACACCAAGAAGGAGTTCCCAGATTTAGTCCATTTTTGACATTTTATTTGCTAATGTAGTAAAAAAATCATGTACGAAATTTCAGCTCTCTACGTCGATGCGTTCTCAGGCAGTGTCCAAATATATAGCGGAAAACGAAATTTTTATATGGCAACCCCACGAAGGAGTTGTCCGATTTGTCTCATTTTCGAACTTAATTTTACTTTTTTTTTTAAAGTCCGTGTACAAAATTTCAGCTCTTTAAGTATACGCGTTCGCGAGTTATCGTGCGCACAGACGGACGGACGGACATGCAAAAATCGAAATAACTTTTAATATTATGAATGGGTGTCCAATCCATTTCGTTCTACCATCATTATTTCGAGCTGTTACAAACGGAATGACAAACTTAGTATACCCCTATGATTTCATCTAGGGCATAAAAACGGCCGTCCAAATATTCAGTAAATATGGCTACTAGCAGACCGGTACATAGAAAATAGTTAATATAGGATTTCAGTTCTACCTTAAAAATTGACACAGCAGACAACATTTTATATCATGACTTCAACATCGAAAATGAAGTCTCACTGAAATTACTTATTCCCGTATTCTTATATAAGGGTTGATTGAAGGTTGATTTTTGATATGAGATTAGATATGTAAAGAGCTGTACTCCCCTATATAAATTTCCCAATACTGATATAGGAATGTTATATAGGATTACGTTTTTCTGGGAATTATAGTCCCATATACTCACGTTTATAGCACTAATGTTCAAGCAGTAGATTCTTCTCATAAGACTTATACTACTTAGGGTCAAATAAAACAACAAATGTAGATATAACACTCTAACTATTTCTTTAAGAACTACAAGATCTATTGGAGAACTTAAATGATGATCGATATTTATATATGACCCATATAGGAAATATTCCAAATTTCCAGCACTTGAATTCTTAACGATGTTACCTGGGCGCCATGCCATACAATTTTTTGTTTGACTATTATCACCTCCTATCCTATTGAAGAATGCTCACGTTTCCGCTGCTGTAACTCGTTACGCATCAGTCTTACAAAACAAGGGTGCATAAAAAAAATGTAGGGGAATTTATTCTTTATTAAATTTGTTCCAGCCATTTTTGTCGTCTGATGGACCATTGAATAATTATTTTGGAGAAAAAAACACAAGTATTTTAATCGAAGATAGCCGACATATAAAATAATCACGACCGCCCCATCTTTTGCAGAGCAAAGGCCTTATTTAATCCCTATTGACTGGAATAACACTCAAGACTTTCTAATCTTTTACATAAGGTTTACGTGTAGGCTACAGTTAGAAATATATATATTTTTATTTTTGCGTTTATTTTGTTAAGTCGGTTTAGTAGTTGTTTAATTTTTTTCGGAATTCTGCATATAATGTTCTGGAATCATGTTGTCAATAATATTAATTATTTTTATCCTCAATTTAATATCTGGTCCTTCAGATGTGTCATCTTATTGATTAGAGAGGAATAAAATGATCGTGTGCCAATTGACACCCTTCTTAATATTTCCTCAACTGAAACTAGATAAGTTTAATAGAAATCCCCCCCCCCCCCCCAATAAGAATTTTAAATTAAAAAGCAAGAAAAGAAGAGAGGAATAAACTTAATCTTATTATCTTATCTTCTTTATAAAATATACTACTCACCCTGTTGTATATGCAAATTAGCCTAGGTGTTATAACGTAGATGCTAACAAATATTGTAGCCCATAGTCAGGACACATGTATATATATACATATATAGATAGGACTAGGGTGATCACCAATGAGATAGGAGATCGCAGCTAATCGTGCTTCAGATCTGACACTAGGAAGTAATCATCACTTGAAGTTAATATACATCTAAATTTAAGCTAACATCACTTGTTTTTATTTAAGTCCTCAAGTACCAAATAACACACACCCTAAATCTATGTAAAACCATTATCCTTTTCGTGCTGACACAGTAAGCCGAAATGTGCCGAGTATCTTAAAAATATGAAAGACATACAAACTTGGAGAATAATTCACAGGCTTTACAGTTATATGTATAAGGCGCCCTGAAAGAGGAGTCTTAGATATTGCGAAAGAAATATAATTTTCACGACTGAATCAGATATTCGGTTACATTTGCATTACTAAGCAGAAATATACTCACGTACTTTATTGCTGGTGCATGAATTACTTTTTTGGTAGGAGGAATTAGATTCGTTTTTGATTCATGTTTAGGCGTGCCACTTAAAATGCAGATTTAAAATCAACACCGCAGAGAGCACACTAATTATTAGCACTTGCCCTAATATTTGAATTTTTTTTTCGTAAAAGTTTTTAGAATTTTTATTGTATAACATCTCATGATTTCATTCCGCACAGATACAAAAATATTAAACCTAGTAAGACGTCTTGGTTTAACAATGACTGTTATACAGCCGTAAAGTACAAGGAAGCTGCATTTGAGGCTAAGAACTTTGCCATTCAGCGGAATTGAGACAGATATACAAAGAAACATGTAACACCTGCAAAACTTTTATTCAGCGCGCTAAGTTCCAATTTGACCAAAAAGAATTATACAGAGAATCTTTACTATTCAAAACGGTATTCTCTTGTTAAAACAGTCAAGAACAACATCACTAGTTCCTTGGTGGCACACATGATTCACAACGGAGATGAGTATACGAAATCAATAGACAAAGTCAATTTGTTTGTACAGAAGTGTGCTACGCATTCTTTGTTATCGCTTTCTTCGCAAGCTCCTCATGCAATATGCAATTTTATTCAAAGACTATTACATTTCCATACAAGTGAGGTCTTCAAAATGCTCGCGTGTATCTTAGGCTGCTGCGCCTCATGATACTTCGCCCCTCGCACTTAGCTGCTATCTCTTCTTTAGCTATGCGCAAACTATTTCACCTCTCTTATGCGACAGCATCCTTTCCATCGGCATGGAAACTTGCACATGTTCAGCCCTCAAATAGACCAATTGCCCTTACTTTGATTTTTTCCGAGGTTTTTGAAACACTAATCAACACCAAATCGATAAAATGTCTAGAAACTAATCACTTTATTAACGATCAGCAATACAGCCTTCATGCTGGCCGAATTACTGGAGATTTCCTAACATTCCTTATCGAGCTTTGGAATCAATGTCTCCATGATTTTGATGAATCTGAATTCACCGCATTAGACATCTCAAAGGCGTTCGATAGTGTCGGGCATCCTGTTGTCTTAGCTAAACTTCAGGCAGAAGGTTTAGATTTTCTTTCATTAAAATGGATTGAAAGTTTTTTCTCCTGCTGTTTAATGGTAGTATTATTGCACGAAATTACTCCTGACCGTTTTATAATCCATACCGGTGTACCGCAAGGCTCTGTTGTCTCTCCCATTTTCATCCTAATTTTTTTTAATGACCTGGCAGCTCTCACTTTCGATCCTATTCATAGTTTTGCAGACAACAGCATTGAGTTCGTGTACTTGTTCGAATCTACAGCTGATTCCCGTGGGAATGTTATAGTTGATAAACGAAGCCACATATTTAGTGCACCAAACTATGACCTTAAAACAATACTCGCTTGTGGCAGAGGGAATCGGATCTTGTGTAATGCTTCCAAAACGCAATGCTATGTTCTCTGCTAACACTCAAACTTACTCCAACGCCCACTCAGCATAACTTCTGTCCATGGATAGGTTATAGCGAACTCGCAATGTCTTAATATCTAAGGCAAACAAATTTCCATTTCCATATTTTGGACATGGTTTGCATTATCGGCGTTAGACAAAGTTCAAAAGGACGCCTTCGGGATTATTAGAGATGCCAAAGCAATAGCCACTATTGAGTCTCTGGAGCACCGGCGTAATTTCGGATGTCTATCTCTTTTTTGTCGGTACTTCTATGGCTATTTCTCTGACGAAGTCTCTAGCCTGATCCTTGTAGAAATCTTCCTATGCGCACCACACGCGCTGTAACCCGAGCTCATCCTCACACCCTTGAAGACAATTACGGGCAAACCGTGAAATTCCGCGAATCCTTCATATGCAGAACAGTACGAATGTTGAGCCGCTTGCCATCCTCTGTTTTCCCCTCAGTTATGAGCCGGAAACATGCAAGAGTAATGCGCACTGGCACGAAGCCAAGGGGCTCAATCCAATAATCCTCAATTCCCTACCTGTTCTTCCTTTCCATTTAAGGCTGTTCTCAGCCATCATGGGGTATCCCTTGAGCTTTGGAAGCATCATTAAAAAGGAGTACCTTCCGGCAGTTTTTAAAAGCTCATGGTATGACCTCCAAGAAAAGGCATGGCGTTAAAGAGAAGAAATAGCCTCTGTTGGGACATAATCTTACTGTTATTCAGTGTAGCTCCGTCAGATCCGGATAAGTTTGACCTGCTGTTTTTAGTAGCGGGTGACACTTCCTTCAACGTTATCGGATTGCTAATTGTTGTCATGATAGTAGCTCTGTCACCCTTTCTACGTCCCTTTGTCATGGTAATGAGAAGATTTTATTAGAATGGCTCTTCATCTCCCCTGCTTTAGGTGTAGTATTTACCTATTCGGTTTCGGTTTCTTCGGGCAGCTTGTTGGCGTCTGGCTCTTCTGGTCCTTTCTGAGTTCTTTTTGAACTGTTTTACTCCTTCAGCTAATCGCCTCGTCCCAGATATAGTAGGACCTTCTTTAATTTTTTATCTTTATACTTTTTAGCAAAAATACTAAACGACCAGATAATCAATAATGCGTTTATCGGTCTTTTATAACAAAATAATTCAAATTAAACAATTTTTCATTTGCTTCTATTTATGTATCTCAACCCTTGAAATACAAAACTTTGAGCCACATTCTACTATTAAATAGCAAGCGTTCTTCAACATTTTACCCACAAATGAAAATTCTGAGAAAGCGTTTGTGTGCACTTTCCTCAATCTATAGCTAGACATACGAAGAATGATAGGTAAGTGCCGATAAAAGACGAGACATACTTTACTAGTCGTCCTAGCGTAAATAATCTCTGCGACTCGTATTTTACAAAACTTTGGTATTCTTCTGCACAAGGGGGAATACTGTTAGGTCAAAGCCACTTCCACCGATGAATGATGTCTTCGTACAGATAAAACTTCGAGCACAGCTATTCAATGGTGAAAGTAAAGTAGATAGCATGAAAGGGTATTGAAGCTAAAGCACTACCATATCCGTTCGGAAGCAATTTTCTCTTTAGTGCACTAAAGGTTTTTTGAGTGTGGTTTCCATAGCATCGTGAATTAAATCTCAGAAAAATTGTGCTATAAATACCATGCCGATGCAAAAGATTCTCTACAGGTATCAACTCCTTATATGATGGTGGTTGTAAAGGATGTTTACTCAAAGAAAAATGTTTTAATTAAAATTTAGTCTATGGGGGATATTTCATGTTCAATAGTTAAAAAAAAAAAAAAAATATATATATATTTTTAAAACGTATATAGGTACTTAATCTTGTGGAAGGAGAATAATAGCAAGTAACTTTATCGCAGCAAGGATGATTTTATAGTTGTTATGTGTTTATTTCCATCCATCCATCCTTTTTCTGCCCATAGAGTGTATAAGGCGGCTAACGGATCTCGTAATCTAAAAACATGGTAGTCTGAATTGGATTTATCTTGTAAAGAGTATTCTAATCAAAACCTAACGATGGGGATAAGATTAAGATTCAAGACTTTTGTAACAATAGAACATGAAACATGGATTTGTCATTAGTAGGTCTACATCCATAAATTTGGTTCTCTTTAAATTATTTCCAACCAAATTGAAGAGGGATTTCAGGTTGATGATGTTTATACGGACATTGTGAAAGACTTTGACCCTGGTTATTTGAAGCTTCTTATTGACAAATTACATGCTATTGGATTTCTCTCATCTTTACTAAACTTAATGGCCGCCACCAATATGTTAAAGTTGATTTGTATGAATATTTTATTTTAAAGTTTTGTTTGGCTTGCCCCAACGTAGTCATTTGGGTCGTCTCTTATTTACTATTTTTATTAATGATGTAGTCAAGAGTTTCTCTTTTACTGAATCAGCACACAGAGATGATTTAAAGATATTTGTTACTTAAAAAAAAATCTTTGTGACTGCTTTCTTCTTCAAGCAGATCGGGATGCACTTCCTTATTGATGTATTTCTTATGAATTCATTTTAAATCCTGGTAAGTGCAAAATGTTCACATTTCACCGCATTCTTAAGACTTTATATTATAGTTAAATACTTGATGGGCATGGGACACAAATTAATAGACCAAGCTAAATTAAGTACATGTGGGTAATTTTTGAGAATAAACCGGGTAGCACATTGATTGTGTTTGTGCTAGGGCTTCATAGAATGCACGGTAATCTTAAATCTAATTCCACTGATTTCAATGATCCATTCATTCACATTAAAACCTTATATAATTCTTTAATTCGATCTAATTAAGACTAACTTTCGGTACTTTGGAATCCTTAACCGAGTATACTTATCATTCGGATTGAATAAATTTAGAGGAATTTCACTAGATATACTCTTCGTAAATTATTTTGTCAGAATAATTTACAAGCTTATAATGCAAGATGTATGCTTTTAGGCTTGCAAAAGTTAGAACCTCGAAGGATAAGTCCAGTATTATATTTGTAAGAGAGATAGTCTAAATATTTATTTATTTACTTAATACTTATGTGCATGGTATGTCTCTAAGTACAAGAAAATGATTATGTACCTATCACACATCATAGAAATTTATATGGACAGCAAAAAACCATTAGCCGTTCGTGCTCGAAATTTAAAAGAAGTTTCACATGATATAGATTTGACTGTTGACCATACCAAATTCAAAGATTGAACTTATTTACTTTTGCGCTTCTGTTCTTGCTTATTTTAAGTATCATATTTCACATATTTCATATTTATTTACACAATTGGTTTGTACACCAAGATTTACAATCTTTTACTTATGTATAGAATAATACATATTGAATTGTATACTACTGAAATATTTAATATTTATAGAGTGAAAATTTATCAGAAAACAGGAAAATGAGACAGAGAAAATCAAAATGATATAATATAAAATAAAGAATCAAATTCACTTAACTATCCTAACCTATAGTTCAATCTACTATTGCCGAAGGCACACTCTCCCTAGGATCTATCACTAGTAGTCAACAATTCAAATCATTTCCTCCGAAATGCACCAACCATCCATGTTCGCTGATCTCAACTGGTATAGAATTCCATATTCTAGGTACATGGACAAAATAGGTGCGAGTGCCAGTCAACGTTACGAAACGTGGTATAATTAATTTAAATATAATGGAGATTGAGAAATTTGTATATATACTATACCCCAGCTTATGTAATAATATTAAAGCCTTATGAAGAAGATACGTATTTATGGCGCATGATCATATCATCGTAACCCATAAATAAAGAGAATACAACATTTAAACGCTAAATTCTATTTACGATGACAATTATGGTCTAACGCAGGGAAAACAAGGTATCCATAAGTGAAAAGCGGTATAATCAGGGCTTTTACAATCCTAAGTTTAGTAACAGTGGAGAGGACATATTGCGAAAGCCAGAGTCTTCGTAAGGCAACACAAGCATTGTTAAATATTTTTTCTACATGGTCGCAACAGGATATATGTGAGTTGAGTGTCGCTCCAAAGTTCCTAACACATTTAGAATGTGGCTTATCATATGAATTCATAGCAATCAGAGAAAAGTCAGTAGGCTCCAAACCTCTCCTGTATATGAGTTTATAACTAGATTTACCGGTATCTAACAATAGACTGTTACCAACAGACCATTCACGTATACGTTCAAGGTCCAAATTTAATCGACCAAAATCATTCTCCGAATAACCAGTGGGGCAACTCAGGAAAACCTGCACTTTTGCATAATGAACAACATTAGGTAGGTCATTTATGTACAGGCTTAATAATATCGGACCCAAGATGGATCCTTGCAGTACACCACAAATAAGCTGTATCGGATCAGAAACGCGATTTCCAAGTTTCATTAGCTAACTTTGATTTTAGATTGTTATGACTTACACTATCAAATGCTTTGAAGGAGTCTAGTAGAACAAGAATACTCATATCATTTTTAACAAGCGCCATACGTACCTACCTATATTTGAGCTCACTTTTAATAAAGCAGTTTCACAACTGTGATATCGTCGAAGATCAGATTGCAAGGTTGATAGTATTGAATGTTCTTCAATGTAGTTAAGCATTTGAGAAGCCATAAGATTTTCAATAGCCTTGCCAAGAAAACACAACAAATTTGATAGGACGGTAATCAGATAAACTATTCGGAGGGTTATTTTTAGCAAAAGCAATAACCAAAGCTTTCCTCCAATTAATAGGGAAATTAGAAGATGTTAAAATTGTATTGAAGGTGTGAGTTATTACAGGATGCACCCCAGGTATATACGAGTAGTTTTAAGAAGTGAGGAGGAATGTCATCTGGACCAATGGCACTCGACTTAATCGAATTAATGATCAATGTCTCGTCGTTAGTAACACCCTGGAGAGCAAAGCCATTAGATGCAGATTGCAGAATATCACCAGTATTACTATCAGCCGGCTCCGATGTATGGGACATAGATGAAAAGTAGTAGCGGTAGTAGATCACATCCACGACCTTCCTTACCATGTATGCCCAGGAGCCTCAAATTAAGTAATCGGCAGGTATTGATGATGTTATTGCCAATCATCGGATTTTAATTGAAGCAGAAATTAGACTGAGTAATACCAGATAAGTTCTGGTAAACACACAAATATAGCCAAGCTTAGGAATGAATTCGTAGAGACTGAACAATAGCTTCCGATATGTGGTAGATTTTATCTGTAAAGGGAATCCCGGGCGGCATTTTTGTTTTTGGTTCCCTCAACATTTACAAGAACGCAGATGGCCTCCAAGAGGCCTACATGGTTAGGGATTTTCCATCCGTAATGATTTTCATACTACTTATAAAAATTTTCCTATTGAATTCGCAATATACATAAGATCCTAATGTTGGGAGATCAATCGCACTTTTATGGATCTACATATGTATACAGAACCTGTTCAATGAATTAGATACACATGTGAAAATTCTGAAATTTTAAAGAAATGCTACCTTTTTTCCTTGAAACGATTTCTTTTTAATAATTTACTTTAAAAAATTCAATCTTAACACCTTCCTGAGATATGTGCTAGTCGGGAATCTAAGAAGTTTACCTAAAAAGAGGTAGAGGCGCAGGTATGCAGATTGTATCCTTAATTATACTTTTCATTTCATGTTCAGTCAGTCTTGCCTTGAGCAGCCACAATTGTATTTGTGAGTTTAAAACTTTAGGTGCCGTAAAAATCGAAAATACATTATTCAAGTAATTTATTGAAAAGCACAATTATTAAATTTTATATAGTGCTTGTAGTTTATTGAGTGTTGAAAACAGACAACATCTAAAACAATTTTTTTTGACATTGGCTTTGTAAAATATGATAGCCCTGAAAAGCGAAAAATGATTTTGGTCTTATTAAAAACTAACATGTTTTCTTCTTCGAGATACATATAGCTAAAAGAGAAAATATTTCGGCTTCCAAAGTCGACAGAGTGGTAAAAGCTTTTCGGTCAGGGGCCTTATCGCTAGTAAATAAGCGAGTAAATTCCCATAGAATTAGAAAAACGACGAAGAGAACGGATGGAAAGATCATCTATAATATTGTGCTACAATGTAGAGCATCTGCTCGCTTTTTAATAAGGCATCTAAATGAGCATGCAGTGGACATATCCGTTATGACATTGCAGTGAAGATTGTACGCTTACTTACAACTTTCAAGTGTAGCCGTTCCGAAAAAAGCCTAAACTGACGCATCGAATTCAGAAAGGCGATTGTTATGGGCTCAACTTCACTGGAATCTTACAATTGATAATTGGAAATAGGTTAAATATTACTTATTTACTTATTTACTTCCCATTAGTTTTCATAAAACTTTTAGAAATAAGCAAAATTTTTCAAACTCAATGGTTATATACTGTGATGAATACCGCATGGAGGCAGCGATGGAATCGTCCCAATTTATGATAAGAAGTCCAGGAGAGATACAAAGACGACTGCATATTACAAAATGTCAAACGATGCATCACACCTAATATAAATTGGTCCTATCCGATGTCCTTCTTCCATTATTGAATTCTCTCCACAATTCTCTATATTATTAAACTTTATGCAAGATGGAGCTTCCTGCCATACAGCAAAATCTATTGCAAACTTTGTCAAAAACGAAAACATGAATATCCTTCCTTGGCCCGGCCATTCACCTGACTTAAACCCAATAAAAATTACTGTGCTTACCTCAAATCAAAAGTTTATATATATATAAATATACAAAATATTTAGAATAATTCTGAAGATTTGAAAAAAGTGGTAAATGCTAGTATTTGTAGTATGCCGGCGGGCACAGAAAGTGTGATTAAATCAAAGGGAAGTGTGACAAATTATTAGAGAAATTACAATAATATGTGTGGAAAGAATAAATTAATAAGAAAAATATTAATTTCCTAAAAAACAATGTCTTTTATAAAAAAATTGTCTTATATATAAAATATTTTCTAAATATTGAAGGTGCGTCTAATTCATTGAACAACTACTGTAATATATCACACCAGAACTAAAAACGATTAATTCGATAAACTATGCAACCTTCCCACCATTGTGACAATATTTGGAAATTGTTATTCTAAGTACCAATTATTTTCCGTAGATAGTCTCTATTTAATCCGAACTATTACCATGACAACGCACTAATTTGAGTAACTAAGTGCCGCACTACTAGAAATCACAAAAACGCCAAATAGGTTTAAAATTTGTTAGAGGACAAAAAAAAACAAATATGTTAGCCGATTTTCGAAAATCTTTGCTCTAGCCAAAAAAAAATTAATTAAAGAAATTAAAGAATTGAAGTTATAATAATATTATATCAAAATAAAAAATCGTCGGCAAATATTACTAAACTAAATAAAATAAAACCATGAATGAGTTGCTTTCACAACGCCGCAAACCTAAAATAGATTCCAAATTCTTCAGAAAACGATGCTAAGAATACATATTCTCATGATATATATATATATACAGCAGCATTCTGCCCTTGAATTCATTCGAACTAGCATATAACAATGTGGAGCCATATGAAAAGTGTAGCAAAATCAAAGCGTTAAAAGGCATTATTGCATTTTCCATGCTCAACGACTTTCTTATACGCCCCAGAAATCTAATCTTCCTCGCCATCTTTTTTCACATATAATGAAGATCCTCGGTTTAAGCTGATGACCAGATATGTTATGTGTGAGTCTCTATCAATAGAAGCACTTATATTCTTTACACTGACTTCAATTAATACATAATTCAACAGTGTCTTGTAGTTTTCTACAATAAAAATTCTTACGATCACAGATTGTTTGTTTTCTTAGAAGTCAATTTTAAAATCTCTTGAAAAGTCTCATTTGTAATAAAAAACATGTAATCATGTAATCGTGATTACGGTCACATTTTCCTAAGATTACTCGATGTAATCATGATTAATGACTGATGGGTAATCATGACTGATGTAATCATGATTGATATGTAATCATGATTACGCCCAACACTGGGTCCACATCAACCGTTTGGGTGTTACAGGGTGTTTAAGAAAAAAAGCTAGACTTTCACATAACACCCTCTATCTTAAAAACTACAGTTAAAAGCTCATTGTACGCAGAGCTTCATGGCCTTTCCAACAACTGCTCAATCAGCCCCTCTCCCATCAAGAATTATAGTTATCTAAACTAAAAGTTTCGGATTTTTTTTTTTAATTTGACTTCTATTATTTTTGCAAAAAGGTAGTTAACATAACTTTTTTTATAAAAAGTGTTAACTGTAGACTTTCCTCTTTAATTTGTGCTAAGTGTAGCCCTTTAAGAGTTATAAGCTCTTAACCTATTCTCAAACCTATTTTCAAACCTAATCAACAACAATTTGTTCCCTTAGTGACTGAAAACACGTCATTTTAAAAAAATATCGTCTAGTTTCGGTGTGACCTGAATAGGTTATAAGTTAATAACCGTTTAACGGCTACAGTTAACACATAGCGTGTATAGGTCAAATAAAAGAAGAAAGTCTACAGTTTACAATTTTAATAAAAAGAAGTTATGTTACCGACCTATTTGCAAAAATAATAGAGGTTAAATTAAAAACAAAAGCTAAGAAAAGCCGAAATTTTTAGTTTAGACAACCGAAATTCTTGCCCGGAGAAAGGTGTGGGACTGGTAGAGCAGTCGGTGGAAAGGCCATGAAGTTCTGCATACAACGAGCTTTATAGTGGTTGCTTCCCGCAGCTATGGAAAAACTCCTTTATCATACCTATCCACAAAAAAGGTAATAAAAATGAGATTTCTAGCTATAGACCTATTGCAAAATTATCTTGCATGCCCAAATTATTCGAATCTATCATTTACTCTCAACTATCATCTTCCTGTAAGAATTTGCTCTCTTCAAACCAACATGGGTTAATTTTAGGCAGGTCTACAACCACTAATTTGTTGGAATTTGTCTCGGATACCATTTGTGGGTTTGCAAAAGGCTATCAGACAGATTGTATTTATACAGACTTTAGTAAGGCGTTCGACAAGTTATCTCACTCCGTGATACTCTTTAAAATGGAAAAGAATGGGTTTCCCCAAAAATTTCTAAAATGGACGGAGTCTTATTTAGATAACAGAACATATCAAATCTTATTCCGCCATTCCATCTCTAGAGTCTTGAAGGCTTCGTCTGGCGTGCCTCAAGGTAGTCACTTGGGCCCGTTGTTCTTTGTTCTATCTATTGACGACATTGTCTCTGTTGTGAGGCACTGTAAAGTCTTGATATATGCTGACGACATTAAGCTTTTCGCTCAGATTAAATCTGTTAGCGATTGTAACAGGTACAGGCTGACCTTCACAAATTTTACGACTGGTGCTAAAGTAATAATTTGGTACTAAATATAGACAAATGTGAGGTTATGACTTTCCACAGAAATCAGAAACCAATCACTTATGATTACGAGTTCTCGCATTCCTCGATTCGCCGTGTTAGCTCTGTCTGTGACTTGGGTGTCAAATGATTGTCACAGATTGAATTTTATCTCCCATATAAACTACACAGTATCAAAGAGTAGTTCTATGCTGGGTTTTATAAAACGTTGGTCCCGAGAGTTTTCAAATCCTACCATAACATTGCGTTTGTACACTTGCTTTGTAAGACCACTTCTTGAATACGCTAGCCAGATCCGGTCTCCATTTTACGGTATACACATCGACCGTATCGAGTCTGTTCAGCGGAACTTCTTACGATTTGCTCTCAGGCACCTACCCTGGAATAATTCATTAATTCTTCCACCCTATGAGGATCGCTTGAAGCTTTTAAATATGCACTCGCTTGAGAAATAACGTTTTTGCATCAACGCTTAAACGAGAATATTGGATCTCCATTTTTACTTAACAAAATCTCTTTCCGTGATAGTAGGCACAATTTAAGAAGGCTACCTTTGTTGCATGTTAACTCCTCAAGGTCTAACTTTAGCATGTATGAACCTGTTAATCGCATGTGTATTACTGTTAATAATATGGCTGAGCATTTTGTTCTCGACGTTTCTAAGCATGTTTTAAAAAAACGTCTTTATAATATTTAATCTATTTTGTTTAATGTTTTCTGCGTTTAATTTCATCTGGTGTTTGGTTTATGTTTAGTGTAACATACTAGTACTAACACCGACTAAATGATGAAACGCATGTATTGTTGACCGTTTATTTATTAAACGTATCCACGCAGCGAGCTTGTGTTAAGCTGGTTCTGATAGTCAAAAAATAAAAAATTAACTGTGACCAAATGTCATGTAGTTTTTAAGACACAGGGTGTTATGTGACTCTCAAAGGGTTGATGTGGACCCCTCCACCCCCACCCACCCCACCGGCAAACAATTCGCACATTTCGTTTGATCAAGTTTCGAAAATACAAATTATATCTTTACATAGGTATAAAAAAAAAGTTATAATTTAAATAACAGTATCATATTATATATTTTATTAATCAACAAGTCACTAAAACATTTTCACTTTTTCCAGGAATTTGATATGATATTATAGGAAAGTGTTGGTAAGCGGTTTACGATAAATACATAGAACTTTGTTAAAGTCATGAAAATACCGGAATGAACACAGATTTTAAACTGATTAAAATTTGTTTGAAAAATTGCAATGAACACAAAATTTCTAGACTAACAGATTAACCGCACTCCGATCGATCTCTTGCGTAACTACTTACTATGCAGCCGGTTATTGTAATCTTACTCTTGAATATTACCAGAATTTTAATGTTTCTCTTCCGCCGGCAATTTGCAAACGCAATGTTTTTCTATTGTTATTTTTTTTTTTTCGTTGGAATTAGCCTTGAAAATATTTGAAGCCCAATTTGTTTTTGATATATTTTTGGAGAATTAACTACAAACCTACAAGACTTTTTCCCTTTAGTGCAATTAGGTTAAATTATGAGGATGTGCTGATTACACTTGTATGATGCTTTTGCACTTCGAAACAATTACAAGTTCTTCTGCCTGGCGCAAGTATTCCATCTATGGGTCGCAACCCCGAATGAGCGACGTGTTTTCTGTGGGGTCGCCAACTTATACAGTAAACTAAAGAAAATATTCACTACAATGCAATATTTATTTTTAATTGTGTCATATATTTTTTCTAAATTAAAATAAGTGTAATCTAGGTACACAATTCTGTCAAAGTTGGTTGAAACATGTGTTAAGAGTTTGGGAGTATTATTGAAATTCCTCTATTGCCAAGCAAACAAAGCCTCACACAGATAAAAGCTCATCAAACCTGCTTGTTGATATTGCTGAAATTAATTCTTGGAGATTCCAGTAAAGTAAAGATGCAACAAATATCTCCGTCCAATAATACTATTCAGCGGCGTATATCAGACATGTCCGTGGACTTCAAGGAGCAGATTTTGAATGAAATCAAGGTTTCACCATTGATTTCTTTTCAAGTTGATGAATCAACAGACGTAAGCTCGAAGAAATGTTGCTATTTTGTAGTGGACTTAAACTACTACGAAGAGTGAAGATATTATGGAGAAGAAAAATACGTTTTTTGAGACTGGAAGATTAAAGTGGAAAACCGTCTATTTGGTTTATGCGAATGGTGTACGGATGGTTGGGTTCAAATAGGGCTTTCAGAAAAAAGGTTAAAGAACTAGTTCCCCAAGCAAGGGAATTCACCGGTATGCCCTTGCCCGTAAGACTCTTCCCACTCCTTTGCAAAAGGTACTTGATTCGCTGCTAAAAATCATAAATTACATCAAATCGGGAGCTCCTAACGCCCGTCTGTGTAAAAAACGAAGCTCTTCTTTTCTACACTGCAGTGCACTGGTTGTCGAAAACATGACCTTTTGGTATACTTTACTGACATAGCTTGGCTGAAAAAAGTAGCATACCTAGCAGATATAAGTGTTAGAACAGCAAAATATGCCTTAACCTCCAACTTCATGAAAGGAAACGATCATCGCATTTCACGATAATCTCGGGGAATTTTTATCTAACCCGCAAATCTGGCGAAGAAAAATAAATCTTGGAAGCATTGCCATGTCCGAGAAAATTCGCAGAGTGGTAGAAATCTGAAGGTAAAATAAATGAAAAATTGAAGGAGTAGATTACTAGTCAGAGACATATTTTTCATTTAATTTTGTTATAATTGGCAATTCCTTATCTTTATCTTTATATACGATGCAAGTCATACACGTGTGCAGGAGTTAGTTTTAAAAATTTATAAACTATGACCTTGTTGGAAAGGGGGGGGGGGGCTTGTTTAATCAAATTTTGTTTTATAAAATCTTCGTAAAGCGGCCTTTACTGTTACACCCAGATAATGCATCTAAGTAATCATTGCTATAATTATTTAATTAAAAATATCGAACCCTCTTTACAAATATAAGAAATACGCTGCTAAAACTGCAATTGAAAAAGCTTTCAAGTCTACATACATACCGCGAAAAAAATGAATTCCATTTGGATTCGTTTTTCTCTACAATCCAACAAATTAAAAATTACATAATTCATCTTTAAGTCTCCATCCACCACCACCACCTCCACTGTAGACGAAAAGATGTACTCATAATATTATGTACGAACATTTACCAGGATGTACGTACAGTTCCGACATTTTGAATTTGAATGAAAATTTATCAGCCGCAACTCGTGAGATTAATTGATTGCTGTCGCTACCAAGTTTTTCGTTAATAGCTGCATGACATGAAAGGCTTGACAGTTTTTCCTGGTGTTTTTCTTTTTTTTCTGGTTTGTTATACCGGAAAAGTACTGAGTCTATACGGTCGAGTTGTCACTTCATATAAGGAAAGCATTTTTCATGCTGTGAATTGGGGAGTTATTTCTGTTCCATCGGCTGTTAAACAACATGAAAATGCCTGAGTTTGTGCTGGGTTCTGTAGAGATTTTTTTTTAAATTTAAGAAGATTTCGTTTTTATTTCGAAAGTTTTCTTTAATTCCATTTAATTTATTTAAATTAAATTTCTAAAAGTGGCGAGGATCAAAAGTGCAGCCGTATTAGTTCAAGAAAATGTGCTAATTCTTACTGGGAAATCAATCTCTTAACTATGATAAATATATGAATAAATTGCAAGATTTCCAATTTTCCAATCTATTCACAGTACCAAAATACATTCTTGAATGTAGGTGATATTTTTACAATTATATCCACAGATATACATATACCAATTAGACATAGAAAATTGATTAGAAGAGAATATCCACTCATATTCGAATAAGACCAGAAGGAATTTTTGGCATTCATGAAAACTGCTTGTGTTCATCCGAATACGTTATACCTAGATACATCCATATATATCCCCCACATACATACCTACATATCTACATTAAATTTCCTTCCAATCAAAACAAGTTAATTAATTGATTATTCCAAGGACGTTTGCTTTCAATTATCGAAGGCTCCTTCAAAAGGATTTGATTGGCAATTTATAAAAACTTTGAATTCTGCAATTCGAGATACGAATTAGACACATCTACATCTACAAGATACATTATCATTTGCGATGGTCCTTTAAAGAGTTTGTGTTGTTGTTTTAGATATATAAGTGAGAGATGGAGATAGAGAGAGAGAGAGAGAGAAGATCTGGTTTCAGTTAAGGTATTTAAGTTAATTACTTACTATAATTGGGAAACGGTTGCCAGTATGTACTATATGTACATGCATAGTGGTATACTCTGAAGATACTGGTTGGATTTCAAAGAACTAGCTGAAAAATGGCTTAGAAAGACAAGTGTAGTACCAGGTTTTCCAAATTTTGGAAATTGGTGACTTAGAGGGGGGGGGGGGATGGTTTTTGAGATTTCTGCTATGTAAGCTTTATAGGGGTAAGTGTGGGTACTCAAACTTCTTCCAAAGATCTGGGCTATTTGATTCTGTACTATATTTTACAATATGTAATAGATAAAAATTTTGACCGCCCGTGCGGAGCGCAGCATATTTTCGATTAAAAACAAAAAAACAAAACAAAAAACAATATCATTCCTAATTTTCGGAGGTCTTTCGATCCCCATACTCACTTTTTTTGTTCTTCCCTGTTTTCTATTCAAACTAAGATACTAGCGCCTAATTAATTAATGTCACCCATTCACTGGCGGATTTTCTCCGACTTTTTTGGATTGGCTCAAGTATTATACTCAAGTTTGAGAATTAAATAAAGTTGTTGTGGGATTAGGTATACTTAGTATGGAGAAGGGGAGCAGTGAAAAGAAAGGATATCATTACGGCGCATCGATTGGTTTGTAGCTCATTTAGGTTGAGGTAAAAAATGGAAGGGTAGGTGTCGGTTCTCTATGTTTTTAAAAATTTAATTTTTTTTAAGACGATCCGAAGGTCATTGAGAAGGAAAAAGTACATGGTTGCCTAATTTTTCTCTCAATGGAAGTGATGACACAAGAAATAATACAGTGGTGATACAAGAAAAAGTATATTAAAATTCTGAATGACTCTTTGAGGAAAGTTGGGTGAACGGTGAGTAAAGCCCAGCGTATTTACTATACACTCTGATTTCAAATAGCTCTCGCTCCAACCTTCCAATAATAATTCACAGCCAAAGCGAGTGTAGCAGTAAAATGAAACAGTGAAACCAAGCTCCTCCTGAAATTTCACTTTTTCGTTTCACTCCAATTCTTAGTTCACTACACTTTATCTTAAGAATTTTACTTCACTATCGAGCTAATGGAGTAAATAAAACTAATTTTCCGTATACACAAAATTCACACTACACGCATCCACATGTTCATATTTATTTATGTAATTATTTTCCAACAAATATTTCAAGCTCAAACCTCATGTATTACATTGAGTGACAATATGAATGACATGTTTTAGGTTATATGAAACGAAAGCAGCTTTTCATCCTGTTAAAATTTAGTGAAATGCAGAGACAAGACCCCCACCTCAGGCTTTTCTTATGGAAATCTTATGCTGTGAACACTGTTATGGTACGTTGTGGAACTAAAAAGCGGTGGTTGAGACGAAGGTAGCAGCTGCGCCAGGTAATGAACGTGAAAATTAGAATATAATGGAATTAAAGGGAAGGAGAAAAAATGTAAATTTTTGCGCTTAAAAGATTGTTTTAGGTTGAACTTTCAGAGAGTGCAATGTATGGTCCCGGTAGCATGTTTAAAATTGTCTAGCATCGCACTAATCAGGCTATTAACATAATATATATGTATGGATTTGTATGTATTTTTGTATTAAAAATGCACATTTCTTTTGATTTTATTGAATAAAAATGTAGTTTAGGGAACAGATCGACTGTATACATTGCATAAAACTGTTTAGTTTTATACTATTAATATGAGCAAATGTGGTTAAAACGTCAAATTGTGTTTAGTTGAAAATATTATTGTTAGAATAAAAAATCCTGATACCTACATATATTTTGTATGTAAAAAGTTCGTCAGCACAAATTTTTCTTTTGTTCTTGGAATTTCTTTTAGGGGCACGTAATGTTTCCATTACCATATCATTTAACTAAGATTATATAGACTAGTACTTGAAACTTCTTTGTGGCCACTATAAGTCCCTTTTAGAGTTTAAGTGGAGAATTATATAAAGGTTACCATTACCTGATTTAGGTTACGTGATACTAATCAAGGTTTATGAAATGAGTAACAAAAATATTCTGGTTACCTTAATATAACTTATTACATAACCTCTCGATTATGTTGTTAAGAGCATAGAGTGGGTTGGTTGTATTAATGTTTCGGTTACCATCATAAACGCAAGTGGGGACTGCGATATGAGTTTCCCTATGGGCGTCGCTTCCCTGTGAGTTTTCCTGCAAGGGAATAGTGGGCTGAGGGCAGTTCCTAATCAAGCCTTCCTCGTCCTCTCTAAAAATTTTCACCGATAGCTCACTAATGAGAGAGCCGAGGCGAATATTTACTTTCTTGAACCTAACATTGGGTTGGAGTACTCGTTTGAAAGGCGCACCACTATATTCCAGGCTAGTCTGCGGTAAGAACATTGCTATCTTTTCGGAAAGTCAGGCAGCTTTGATGGCTGTGAATGGCCCTCGGATAACATACAAGTTACTGAGGGACTGCAGGTCGTCCATGGAAAACCTTTGTATCCACAACAGGGTATCCCTTTATTGGGTTGCTGGTCACATGGGGATCCTAGGGAATGCAAGGACTGACCTTAAAGCTAGGTCTGGCTCTAGTACATTAGTTCCGTGTATTGGAACCCGCCGTTGGCGTTTCTACATCGATGATCGAGTCCCTCATCTAAGCGGATGTTCAAATGAATCATCAGCAGAGATGGACGAACCTGATGACTTATAGGTTGATAAAACTTTCTCTTGATGGACCTAATTGGAATTTCTCAGGTTTTATCTTGGGGTTCGGGAGAAAACAATGTAGAACTGTGGTTGGCATAATCACCGGTTACTGCTCGCTTCACGCTCATCTTACAAAGATGGGAGTTGTTGACAGCTCTGCGGGTTTGTGCTCCTGGAAGGAGAGCCTGAGACAACCGACAGCTTTCGGTGTGCTTGTCCGCCTCTGCCCGAAGCAGTCTGGACACATTTGGGTTTTCCTTTCTATTTCATTAGGGAGACAGGAAAGTTTTGGTTATGGAGTTTCTAGCAGGTTAGCAAAATGGGCCGCTCTAGCCTGCGTGCTTTGGAGCTCTTGTCCAATTTTATAAAAAAAAAAAAAAACAATTACAGTAAGAGGAGATTTGACCTCGAGGAATTCTTATGAAGAGGCTAGTGAGAAGGATGGCCTGTTGTACAGTGCAAGCAAAAACAGTGAAAGTTTAAAAGCAGACCTTAGCAAAGATGAGCAGAGAAAAGGTTTCGAAATATAATACCTTAGCAGCTACGATAACACTTTACAGATCACGATGAATTCAGAAAAACAGCTGAAGAAAATCATGACCAATTTATATGATAGAATCACGGATTTCTTGTCAAGATATATGCCAACATTTTTTCGGGAAAATAACAACTTCTGGTGGCAGGTTATTCCGAACAGGCCTGGACAACAATTGAATCAGGCCTGAGAGGATAACCAAGATGTAGGATGCCACAAGAAGCGAGGAAACTCACAGAGCAGACTCATCTGCACCTTATGTATATAGGAGCCAAGTCCTTGACCGGAGAGATAAGCATCTTTAGCTTAACATTGGTATCATGAGTGATGTTCCACTTAAGATGATGGAAACGCCAGCAGGGACCAGCAAGCACTAGCAGGTTATCGATACTACCCACTATCCAGCCTGCCTGCCATCGTGGAAAACATGTCGTCGATTAGAATAGCTATGGTAGGTTTAGAAATTAAAAATGTAAACTTTGTAGAGATTGCATAAATTATATATATATTTTTAAAGATGTATCTTATTTGTAGATCTAACTTTGTGCATTTTTATCACTTTATTTAATATGTACCCAGGTAGGCTGAGGCAAGATAGGGAAAGAAATATTGCATTACTGTTAAGATTAATATGGTATGGTTGCTATATTTGTAATTTCTTGTTGTTTTTATCCCGCTATAGTTGTACTATTTGTAGGTTTTATCTTATCTTATTAAACCTATTTTTATAGTTGCCATAACTATTTATAGCATTATTTATGTAAATTTCATGTACATGTGTGATGAGAAAAATATGATAAAGTGCAAAAAAAAGAAATATGTATGTATAGAAAACTTGAATGTAAACATAAACATAGGTATAGGTGAAAGAAAGAATATAATGAATGAGGGATTATTGAATATTGGACTTTTAGTTTTTTCTTTTTTAATTAGTTAGTTTAAGTAATGTGAGAGAACCCTGATCTGATGCCACTTTTTACTTAGTTCTTCTCAGGGGGGAGGTATATCGTGGCAAATATTCAAATTGGTGGAACTGTGATATCACGATAAGCAATTTGCAATAACTAACAGTTTTAATTCGCAAAGTAAGATGCTTGGTTTACCAAAAACCTGTCACATCCACACAGCTGTTTGTAATCAACCATTGAGTCATGGTTAATTAATTCACCTCGCATACTGGTATGCTAACCTGTGCTAACTATTTGTTTACGAACGGGTATTCTTGTCTCCGGTTTGCGGCAGTGATGAACGTAATACTTTCTATAATTATAATTGCAGGGTATTATCCTGGTTCACGCCTAATTGTCTCGTGCAGGGAACACGGTTGATTCGCTAGATCAGGTTGCTCAGTTCGTGGCGGGTTTTCTTTCAGTGATAAGATAACCCAGAAGATGTTCGTGACTAATTAGCGTTGTTAATAAATTACCAAAATCATCGAAAGTGCTATCTTAAATACTCCTAGGAGAACGAAAATTAAAATTCAGATTTTCTTGATGCTTGAATCTTCCGAAAATTTATAATCGAAACGACGATTTACTGGATGGGCCTCTATGAAATGTGACCGCCGAAGGTTATGATAACGCCCTGTAATATAATAATAAAAGGCCATTTACAATTTAGACAACTATGTCCGAAATGGGCCCTTTTAAATTCAGACAACTATGGTCGCAAATGGGCCTATTAAATTGAGTCAATTGCCCAGTTTGGAGCAACCTCAGCGGTATAAGAACTTGTATTAATATCTATTTTCATTATTATTTTCTACAAACAAAAAATATAAAAATTCTCCCGTTGGTAAAAGGTCATAAATATAGAAATTAGGAAAACCAGAAGCATCACTAGCAACAGTAACAATAGCAACAACTGTAACAACACCACCAACAATGTAGCAATAATAAATACGAAGAAAAGTGCTGGAATCATAAACATTTTTTTCATCCCCCAAAAACTTAGACTCTGTCAGAAGAAATATATGCATGTGTCACAGAATCAGAAAACCTACATGCTTTTCAACTGCGATTTTCCCATTATGGATGAATTCACACACACAGACCACACACAAACATATTTAATTTTAACATATTTGCCAAAAGCAAACACGTGAAGAGCAGCAGAAAATGCACTGAGTGACGACGAGGTTGTTCTTTTCAGCACGTTACACTTAAATACAAAGTGTTGTCTGCACGTAAATAATTTAGAGATGAGGTGTTCCCGAGATTCCGGCATTCAAACTCATGCACAAGCACCTCCTCCATTCTAGATTCTAGGAAAATCGTCTTATGGTTCTGGTAGATTTTCTATAATGGACTATTTATTTTTAACGCAAGCATACATATATCTCTTTATAAGGAAAAACGCGTAAACAACTCTTCGTGCACATCCCATCTAAGTTGAATCAAAGTGGCAATGGAATCAACTACAAGAAGCCGAACAGCGTGAAAGACATAGAGATATATCAGAGATGGTATAACGCTGTCATCCTCAAGAAGTATATTTACATAATCATTTTACTTTGAGCTATTTACTTTGAGGTTACTGAAGAGTCAACAGGTATTTAAGCAGATTAACTCCTCCTGGGAGCTTATTCACTTCCATCTCGACACATTTACTTGCTTTGTGCGAGGAAAAGGCCCAAAATCTTCTAAGTTGAATTGAGAATCATCACCAGGACTCAGAAACGCTGATGGAGAAAAACAGCGAATATTTAACATAAAATCTTTACTTGGAGAGGTACATATGTATAAAAGTTGTAGGCTGATATGGTTGTCTTCCAAGTTTTGAAAATTACACCAAGGCAAAAGATAAATTAATGAAAACGAGTTGCGGTAAGAGAATAAATGTCATCGTGGTCTGTAAGAGAACCCACGAGCTACGTGGAAGTATGAAATATTTACAACTTTTTGTTTATTTTTAGATTGGCTAAAATACCATAAAGAAAACTGGAAAATGGAAACTTTCCGTTTATGTGGCGATGTTCTGTGATTTTTGTCATAGATAGCGAATTTTAAATTTGAAGATATACCAAAGGATGATGCCAGTAAATGTACGGACTCTGATAACCGCTTCATCGTCTCAATATATAGCTTCTGATATAGTCAGGTTTCGATCTATAATATCATTTCTGTATAAAGCGTCCATTCCTGCATGAATGACAAAGTAGTCATTGATAAGGCATTCACGTGCTATAGAAATCAACCACTCAAGGTTTTGTCTTGACATATTAAATAATGTCGCAAGTTTTTCGTTGGAATTACCAGTTCGCAGTTTTGTGTGAAATATACCTTAAGTGGTTCTTGATTTTATATCTGTGGCTTCGGTCCAAAAATGCATCTCTTCATTAGTCATAGCATCTCTCGTGTTAAATCTAGCATAGAAACTTCTTGTAAAGCGTTCCCCATCATGTAAATAATATCACAGAACTGGGCTGCATTGAAGTCATTGGTGACATTAGCTGTGTTCTTTTATGTACCTTGTTCTAGTATATGGTAGTACTGAAGGGAACAAATTGTTCAGTCGATTGAAGTGAAATATTTGTACTGTTCGCTTCATTTATAAATCTCCTATGAAAATGTATGAGGCTTTGTTTTGTGTATCTTTTGTTCTGCCTTCTTCTGCGGACACAAAAGGACGCAGCTTGTAGAATTGTGGTAGTTCGGCTCAGTTATTACTCTCTAGGTGTTCTCGATAAACTCTAACACCTTCGAAATGTACAGTTGGATTCACAAAATTCTTCCGGTATTCTATGACGGATCTGATAAGAACAGTTGCTAAAATTTCAATGCCTGGGAGCATTAGGACCTTTCCCTTATCGATAGCGGAGAGAGAAGAGGGAGGAAGAGGAAGGAGTGAACTCAAGACCGGGTTTTGGGTAGCATGTGACACTGACTCATTTCTAATGATGCACAAAATGGCAGTGAATTAAGAAATAACCAAAATATACGTTATTTGGCTAGCTGAAATGTATAGTACAGTGTAATCTGAACAGATAGGGATTTGTAAATAAGTGCAATACTAACTTCAATTCAGCTCAAAAAGAGCAATACGACAATGTATTACACCTGGCTATTGGAAAAGGTTCCAACATTTACATCATCCTTTGGTTGACTGAGGGCGGACTAAAAAATATATATTTATTTTATTTTTACTACTAAAACGGAGTGACATTGACAGGTTTTGAAGTTGTCATCGATTTTTTTCACATAAAGTTTCGAAAAATTTAATATATTTAGGTGCCATCATAGCACTTGACATATTGTTTATGTAAACTAGAAAATAAAAAAATCATATCACTTAAAATTTTAGAGAAATATGCACTTGAAGGGCCTGCCAAAGTCACCCTGTGCTTGGGGTGACTTTGGCAGGTGTAAAGCCATGACCACGGTCAAGAAATATAAACAGTAATCGAAACGAAAAATAATTAAAAACTATGCAAGCATAATTCTTGATTGAGAAAATATACACACCTGAGGTCATTGTTTTACCATATCAATACATTGTGATTCATTCAGAAATTGTGTGATCGAAAATGCTGACACTACAATTTCGGATTTTTAATTTTATGTATTGCAATACTCCCCCTTTCAGAATTATAAATAAATACAGATTCCTTTGTAATCATTTTATATAAATAAGCAGTTATTGTTCAATAAAAATGAGAATTGATCTGTGGCCATCGAAAGGTGTCTTTTAATTCTCAAAGTTAACATCGAAATACTCTGTCACATACTATAACAGCGGCATACTCTGCCTTAGTACAAAATACAACAGCGGCATACTTTGCTTCTTGGCCATCGACAAGTAAGTTTGGCAGCCTTCTGCCTTTTCAATATATTTTTGGTAGAAATCATAACGAATAAATAATCATGGATAGATCATTGTGTGACATCAAAGCAATCTTATTACACAGGTGTATAAATTTAGATGTTTCCATAATTATTAAACATAAAAGTAGGCGATACTACGAGAAAATTGTGTAAATCAAAGTAGTTAAGTAATTTGAGAAGATTTATTGGAAAAATAAATTAGCCAAAAATCAAATGTAGCTTATAAAAAAAAAAAAAAATAACCGTCATCTTCACATTGTGCATGTTATTAAAGCGGATCTTTGCTATCTTCGTCGCAGTATTCGCGTAGCCAACCATGACACAGGACGTATTGTAGCCAGTCTATCATTAATTTTATTTCGCACGATGAGTACAGGTCATCATTATCATCATTTTATATCACATGATCGCCTGATGCAAAGTATCCGTAATCAACGTCTCTTCCACAGGGCTTAAAGCAAGTGAGACACCAATTTTCGCCTTCTGTATACCACTTAGTATTCTGAATCTTTTCACGATACGCATTCCACTGTTCTCTCTCAATGAATTGTAACATACCCTTCTTAATATCTTAAATTGACACACGTGCATCCACTACCGAATCGCACAACACATTGAGATATTCAGTACACCGCGTCTCTTTGCCGTTAAGTCAACCAACCACCGGGAACTAAGTGCCAAAGTAACCCCGTATGCCAAAACACGAAAATAAAAATATTATGGATAACAAAAGAATCCTGAAATGTGTTCTTTATTGTTATTCCGAATATTCGTCTTTAACCTTTACAAACTTTTGCATACCTTTTACCTAATTTTAAATGAATTGACATCGCCTTTCTGTAGTCACCGCAGAGATTATTAATTTTGTTAACATCTACCTGTGGTGTACAGTAAATGAGTAAATGAAGATCCACGGAAACAATCATTAAAGAAAGGATATAAAAGGAGGTCACACGGTATTAAGTGCGGACTATAGGACAGATAAGTCATCAATTCGACTCTTGAAATGGTCAGGAATCTGAGGTACGGTATTTGTTGGTGTATCATCGTAATAGAAAAGAATTGATGTAAGGTGTTATAAATTTTAAACAAATTTAAATAATTTAAAAAAAAACTTGGCAATTTATGTTCCACTTTATAAATAATTAAACAAGAAAAGAATTCACCCTGTTCATCCTTTCTGAAAAGTATTGCACAAACAAATGGTGGTGTACCAATTCAGCACCAATTCGTACGACGATCTTCAAGTGGAATTGTGGCAATTTCATCCGTAATATCCAAAGAAATGGGCAAATATTTTATTTCCCCAATGTCCTGAGCGGACTTTTATTGATTTGTTGATTTGTCGTAACCTGGGGAGATTCACTGTTCTAATTATGAGTTATTTTTTGGCTCACAGCAGTAAACCAACTTGCCAGAAGTTGAACACTGCATTTGACTGGCCATGCTTGAATTTCATGACTATTTTTGTTTTCTTAATTCAACTTGCGCCTTATTGTATAGTAAAGTTCAATCAAAGTGTAAGCATCAATGGAACACAAATCTTCCAGACGGTCAGATGTTCATGCGGGTTTGCAAAGAAAAATGATTTAACGAATAAATAAAACTTAATCAGTCGTAAACTTTATAAATTATGTTCTTTATTCCTCGGTTCTTCACAAAATTCAAAATCTAGACAGTACAGCTATACGAAATGCAATCCCCTTGAGACTCCTACCGGGACTAGATTCTCGTCTTCTCCACAAGTTTAATTGGTGTCCAACAGAGTTTTTTAAGAGCGCTTGAGTCATTCACAATGGTTACATAAAACTTCTAAATACTGTCTTAACATGCCGCCCCTCTTGAAGTATAAGAAGGGTACTTTAATATGAATTTAACAATTACAACTACGATTTTCACATGAATACAAATTTCGAAAGCATTTAATTAACAAAAAAAGAAAGTAGTAAAAGCAAATTATGGCCATGATGTTACTCATCTACTGGCAGGGGTGCTAAGCGATGAATTGGTCGCTTAAACACTCCATTCTTAGTTTTGATGTCCACCACTCGAACATGACCGTCCTTTGAACGACAAACATTGACCACTCTGCCAATCAACCATTGCTGTGACGGTACGTTGTCTTCAGCTATCAGGACCAACGTCCCAGTCTGGACGTCTTTCTAAGAAGCACTCCATTTGTAGCGCCACTGCAGCTCGAGCAGGTATTCCCGAGACCACCTCTGCCAAAAGTGTTGCTGGATTGATCTCAACCGATGCCACCTCTGAAGCAAAGACTATTTGTTTTCTTCTACTTCCATGTTTGGCTCCGCGATGCAATTCATTGGAGCCCCAATTAAGAAATGACCTGGTGTTAGAACTTCCAGGTCATTCGGATCTGTCGATAACGCAGAAATTGGCCTAGAGTTGAGTATCGCTTCTATCTCAGCCATCGTCGTCGTAAGTTCTTCAAAGGTCAGCAAGGTGTTTCCTAATAAGCGATAGAAATTACCCTTTGCGGATTTCACTGTTACCTCCCATAGCCCTCCAAAGTGGGGAGAACGCGGCGGTATGTGATGGAACTGAATGTCATGCGAAGCGCACCATGAGGCGATTTTACCTTGGGTTTGCTGCTGCAAGAATTTCTCACGGAATTCCGCCAACTCCCTTCGAGCACCAACGAAATTGGTCCCATTATCGCAGTACAGATGCTGACAGAGACCCCTTCGAGCTACGGATCGCTTGAGTGTAGCGATGAATGCATCTGACGTAAGATCCGAAACCACCTCCAGATGAGCCGCCTTTGTCACAAAGCATACGAATATTGCTATATAGGACTTGTAAGGGCCCTTACCGCGAATTTTATGTGTAGTATATATTGGGCCGCAAAAATCTACTCCGCAATTTAAGAAGGGACGAGCGATATTCACGCGGGCCGCTGGCAAGTGTCCCATTATCTGTTCTTTTAGCTTGGGACGATATTTGAAGCAATGCAGACACTTCTGCACTATTGATCTGCAGACGACTCTCGCGTTAATTATCCAAAATTTCTGCCTAACAATGGCAACTAGAGCTTGAGACCCAGCATGATAATTTCTAAAATGTAAATGGTTAATATAACTTTTAACGAAGGGATTATTCTTTGGGAGGAGAATGGGACATTTAGTTTCATAAGGTATGTTCGCATTTTGCAAACGCCCTCCTACTCGCAAGAGCTTGACTTCGGAAGTGAACATCAAGGAAAGGATTGAGTTTTTTGATGTTACTCTTAGGGCTTATCTGATTTCCTTTGTTAAGTGCGTTTATCTCTTCTGTGAACGCTAACTGTTGAATATTGTACACTATTCGCATAAAGGAGCGATCAACCTCTTGTGCTGATGGATCCCTTCTTACTATGGTTGTGTATGTCTTCTTCTGGCATCTTCGAACGAAACGAAGTACATACGCAAAAACTCTGCACGTTCTCATAAAGTCACTTCTGTTTGTATAAAGTGCAGCGAAATTTGGTGAAACTGTTGTTAACAACGATACTTTGGTTGCTCTCTTTTCTGCTATGTTATTTCCTACCTTACGATTATGGTTTTTGGCCACAACTCTTCTGTTTTGTAAAGGAAATCTGGTCCGCTGTACCAGATAGATTTCAACAATTGTTCGACGGTCGCTCCTCTTGAGATAACATCAGCTGGATTTGCCTTTGAACTAACGTGTCTCCAGCTCGCTGAGGTCGATAATTCTTGTATTCTGGATACACGGTTGGCCACGAAAGTTGTTCAAGTAGATGGATGAACAGACAACCAGTCAAGTACCACCTCCGAGTCAGTCCATAGATATATTTTGTCCACCGGATGAGATAAATTGTTAAGAATTTTCTGCAACAGTTCGACGAGGAGAACAGCAGCACACAATTCTAGCCTTGGCAACGATTGGCTTTTTACTGGGGCCACTCTCGATTTGGCACTCAACAAATTAACTGCTACAGCATCGCTGTCGTTCGCTGACCGAATATATAAACAGCAGCCATAAGCCCGCTCGGATGCATCGGCGAATCCGTGTATCTCTATTTGTTTCGTGTTTACTAATGGCAATACATGCCTTGGGATACGAAGTTGTTTCAAGTGATTTAGTTGTTCCTTGTAAAGTGTCCAGGCGCTATGAAGATGGATGGGCAATGATTCATCCCAGTTAAGTTTCAAAATCCACAAGTCCTGCATAAATATTTTTGCCTTTACAACGATGGGATTTATCAATCCGAGAGGGTCAAATAACTGAGACATTTCTGACAGGACTGTGCGCTTAGTTATTTTTGCTGTCTTCGACAACTCTGGTACCACAACTCGAATTTCATAACAAATTGGCTCCCAGATGATGCCTAGCGTTTTTATTACATCTGAATCATTAATGCGAAGCGGTTTTTCCCTTTGCGATTCGTCGATTGTTCCGAGTATACTAATATCGTTTGAATACCATTTTGTTAAATCAAATTATGCAGACTTTAAAATGTTAGAAACTTCACATTTAATTCGGTCAATCTCTTCTAACTTATCTGCTCCCGTTATAAGGTCGTCGATGTAAAAATTCTTCTTAATCGTATTAGCTCCCAAAGGATACAAAGGAGAGTGCTGGTTGGCTAAATGGAGCAAGCAACGAGTAGCAAGATACGGAGCTGAAGCGGTTCCATATGTTACTGTCTTTAATTTATAGGTTCGAAGCTCATCGTCCCTATTGTCACGCCATGAGATGCACTGATAGTAAGCATCGATCTCCTCAACAAGCACTTGCCGATACATCTTAGAAATGTCCGCTGTTAATGCGTACTTGTAATAACGAAAACGAAGAATTATTGCGAACAAGTCGTCCTGCACCACTGGTCCTTTCATCAAAATGTCATTCAACGAGCACTGCGATGAAGTCTTGCAACTGCAGTCAAATACAACACGCAATTTCGTGCTGGACGAGACAGGACGAAGAATGTACTGGTGAGGTGAGTAATATTGCACAGAGTGAAGATCTGAATGTCTCACCAATTCCATGTGTCCTAGGGACTCGTACTCACTCAAGAACTCTGCGTATTGCGGCTTTATTGAAGGATTTCTATCTAGTCGTCTTTCCAGGCTGTAGAATCTCCGCTGTGCTATATCGCGGGAATGGCCTAAGGCACTATGATTATGTTTAATTGGCAATTTCACGCGATATCTTCCATCCTCCATAGTAGATAAACTATGACAGTTCTGGCCCACTGTTTTAGCTTCCAGGATTTCGCCACAGATGGCGCCACCGTCGCTAGGTGGGTTGAGCCTATACTAAATGTAGGTTTGTGTCTTGGCTGTATTGGTTTGTGCCTTGGATACACCATTGTGTCTTGGGTGCACCATTGAGGCTCGACTGCGCCCTAGCGGGATTAATCGGTACTACCGGGATGTGTCATTTGGTCTTGACTGCGCCCTAGCGGCATTAGCAGGTACTACCAGCATGCTCCGGTTTTCTAGCGACATCTGTTCGGGCGTAAACGCCATTTCTTGAGTAAGGTTCCCTAGCGGAGGGAAGTTGTAGATATCAGCATCATCCGAATTTCACAACATGACATCACCATGAACAGATTCTAGAAGTGAGACATTAGCCGATACGCAGCGACATCTGTTTGGGTGCAAACGCCATTTCTTGAGTAAGGTACCCTAGCGGCCTTAGCCGGAACTACCAGCATGCCTTGGTTTTGCTGTTTTCTGTTATTAGCGGGAGAGTTCTAGATATCGGCATGACGTCATCATGGTTTTGCTGCACCTAAATAAGTTTTCTTAGCAGGGAAGTTGTAGATATCAGCATCATTCGAATTTCACAACATGACATCACCATGAACAGATTCTAGACGATGTCAGTGAGACATTAGGCGATGCTACCAGCATGCTCCGGTACTACGGCTTTCTTGGATGTGTGGTACGGTTCCCTTGGAAGTTTTTTGCTTCACTTTTGGCCCACACGTGGCAGCATGCTACGGTTTTGAGAAGTTTTTTGCTTCACTTTTGCCCACACGTGGCAGCATACTACGGTTTTGGGAAGTTTTTTGCTTCACTTTTTTGGATGTGTGGTGCGCCTAAATGTAGGCTTTTGTTGTTTTCAAGTGTTGCGCCTGGTTTTCAATTAATATTAGTAATAATTGATTTTTCTTGAGTGCCTAAATGTAGGCTTTTGGTTTTGAACTAATAATTAAAGTTAATAGTAGGAAATTTTTGTTCATGCCAATGGATTCTAGAGGGGGGTATGTGGGAGGGGATAATAAAGGTAGGGAGGGGGGGTAATGAAATTTTCATCAGAAATGCTCTACGGGCTCTGGTTTTCGAGATATTAGCGTATTAATAATTCAAGTTATTTTTGCTCATGGAAATGGATTCTTGGCGGTGTGGAGTGGGAGTTTCCATCAGAAATCCTCTACGGGCTTTGGTTTTCGAGATATTAGCGACATCTGTTTGAGCGCAAAACGCCATTTCTTGAGTAAGGTACCCTAGCGGCCTTAGCAGGAACTACCACCAAGCCTTGGTTTTGCTGTTTTCTGTTATTAGCGGGAGAGTTCTAGATATCGGCATGACGTCATCATGGTTTTGCTGCACCTAAATAAGTTTTCTTAGCAGGGAAGTTGTAGATATCAGCATCATTCGAATTTCACAACATGACATCACCATGAACAGATTATAGAAGATGTCAGTGAGGGTTCTGGGGTATGTGTGTATTGAAAAGTCTTATCTTTTATAAACATTTGTTTTTATTTCCAATGAAATTTGTTATTATAAAAGTATTTCTTATAGCACATTGTCCAATATGAACTTGGCAAGATGGCGCATTTGTGTTAATCTCTATTAGTTTTCCACAGTTGTATTCATCTTCGACATTGATAATGATTTCACTCTCTCCAACTATCTTCTGCATCCATTGAACTTTTTCAGCTCCCTTTACATATATGATTTTATTTCGAAGCAGTGGTTCAACTATAGTGTACAGCTTGTGATATGGTATGTAGCCATCATCCCAGCGGAATCCATGAAAATTGTGTTGAAGCCATTTTACTTGCCTCTTTTTTGCTGAAGTCAAATCTTTGTATCTGAACGGTGGTTGAAATATAAAGTGCTGTATCTTTTTCATTGTTTAAAATTGCCAGTTCTTTAGTGATAAATTCATTGAGACTAGTTTTGAATCCTTGAACGTCTACGATGACAGCCATCTTCTTAATTTAACTTTCTAACTTCACTTGTCAGCGCACTGTATTCCACTATTCGATCGTGTAGAAGCAGACAATATGCTGTTGTATTAGCCGGTATATTTTCAGATGTCTTGAATTCTAGCCTTATGTCAACAGGTCCAGTTTTTATTGTTTCATTTTGATGTGAGCAATCAATGACAGCGATCGGAGCATCGGTTTTGAACTTATCCCATGTGAGGAACGGCTGATACTGATGACCATAGTATGATTGTGTAAACTTTATATACATCTCATCTAGTTTTTTAATGTTGTTGCAATCCCAAGTATGATTGTGTAAACTTTATATACATCTCATCTAGTTTTTTAATGTTGTTGCAATCCCAAGATTTCTTGTACGATCAATTTCCACTGCATTCAATTCATAGCGTATTTCCTCAAAAAGAAATGGTAGAGCGTTGTTAGCTAATTTTGCAGTTGCTGAAACGGTTCCATCCAGCTTTGTTAGCGACCCCTCAATGTAAAGAAAACTCCTGCTGGGTAGAAGATTCAAGTCCTGATGTTGTACAGAGATACGGATTTCATCGCTGTTTTTAAATGATGTTAGAAATGGTGAATAGGAGTGATGTTCAAATTTAGTAACACTGTTATCAAAGTGAGCGTCTGGTGCAATATCTAGTATTCCTTTATTCATTGTTTCAGCGTTAAGCCAATTGATTGTAAAATTGCTATATTTGCAGGTGTTAATGTAGGTCTTGATCGCTTCAAGGTTGTCCGCTGACTAATGATCTTGTCTGCTCCGAACTCGTATTTATCCTTATTGTATATCAACATGCTGTGGCTTCAAATGTAACCTAATGGTTATAGTCTCTCCTCTGAAGTTGATTAAGTCACCGTGTTGGTCAAGGAGCTTCAATGTTAGAGAACTTATACGTTTGGTGTTCACAGGTAAATAGATTACATTTTTGGGTACCTCCACTATTTTATACCCAGGCCCAACGTTCGGGGAAAACTCGTGGAGAGTGTGTACTTGTGTGTTGTTGAAGAATGATCCTGATATAATATTACATTCGATGCGTATAGTATTTACTTTAATGATGTTGACTGGCAACTCTGATGTATGCACTATATTAGCAGTCAAAATTCTTTCACTGAATCCTAGAAGAGGAGCTATGGATCTCTGTTTTTCAAAATGTATTTCTTCAGTTGCCTTAACTTCACTCTTCAATGTATTATTGTTAGCCTTTATCGCAACCTTTATCCTTCTCCCTTCTTTATCCAAGTATCCTTGTACGTATTTTGCTATATCATCAATCTCATAGGATCCAACAGATATCTCAACAACCTCATTCCCTACATGAACCAGATTATTGCTCACATCAATATTTGGTATAGAGTTGCATGTTTGAAAATCAATTAATCCACAAACATAATCCGTTGCTAGCTCCAGCGGGGGAAAGTACTCAGAAGTGAGTAGAGATGAATTTCCCGTGAGAGTAAGTGTTAATGACATGGCGGTTGATAATGAACTGTCACAATTTCAATATAGATACATTTATTTATAGGTAATAATTAATGGCTATAACAATTATATAAAAACTCTAAACATAAGTGACCGCAAATTACTGCATCATAGTTCTGATAAGAGCTGTAGTTGTACGTAATATTACTACCCAAGTAGTTTATGAGCTCCCTTGGTGGTTGGAGATTGCCAAAGCTGTCAAAGTATTCGATGTTATCACCTTTCTTGTAGTACGCTACCCAGTGTGTTCCTGCTCCAGTTGAGATGTCCAAGTTAACAATTCCACTTTCTCGCTTCCATGGCTTTTTAGGAAGATTATCACGCATAAATACTCCTCTGAAGATTCAACTCGTTTAGCGGTCTTTTGGGTAGCGTCTTTAATAGTTTTTTGGTTGAGGTTATAGATAGAGTCCAAGTCCTTTTCTGTACGGCTTCAGGAACAGCCCGTTTCCATCTTTACCAACCGCTATAGTTTCCATTGCTTGGTTATGACGTTTGCTTTCTTCCAATTTTGCCTTTGCGGCACTGGTATCATTTACTGCTTTAGCTATGCCTGCTGCACCTCCCGATAGTGCTCCCAATGCTGAAAGGTTCCGATGATACTGTTGAAATTTAATATAAGCAGGTGTATTTATAGGAATCCCGTTAGTCTTCAATATGCGGTTCATTAAACAACAACAAGCTTTTCCTGTTCGAAATGCTGATGTAGGTGTTATGAAGGTGAAAAAGAAGCATGGCCCCCTATTGCCTAATAGTATAAGGAGCATCATTGTTGGACCATCGAATTGTGGAAAAACTAATGTTATGATAAGTTTGCTGGAACATCCCAATGGTCTGAGATATGAAAATATTTACATATATTCAAAATCTTTACATCAACCAAAGTATGAATACTTGAAGCGAGTGATGACTCATATATCAGGATTGGGGTATTATACATTCTCAAACAACTGCAACGTTCTACCTCCAGAAGAAGCCAAATCACATTCAGTGTTTATTTTCGATGATGTAGCATGTGAAAAGCAAAATAATGTGCGATCCTATTTTTGCATGGGTCGCCACGAAGATATAGATAGCTTCTATCTCTGTCAAACATATACGCATATACCAAAGCACTTAATACGTGACAATGCTAATTTAATCATCTTATTCAAGCAAGATGACTTGAATTTGAAACATATCTATAATGATCATGTGAATACAGACATGATGTTTGATAAATTTCGAAGAGCCTGTGCTGAGTGTTGGAAGGATGAATATGGTTTCTTGATGACTGATAAGGACAGCTCATTAAACAAGGGGCGCTACCGTAAAGGATTTGATACCTTCATTGTACTATAAAAGGATGAAACATGCGAAATATTCATAAGTCGAAGCTGTAACTCAGACAAAAGCACACCGAATCCTGTGGACCTGCTGAATAGTTATCTGAGCTGTATGAAAAGCTGTTAAGCTGTTATCAGAGCTGTTTAAAAGCTGTTAAACTGTTATCAGAGCTATTTGGAAAGCTGTTAAGCTGTTATCAGAGCTGTTTTAATAGCTGTTAAGCTGTTATCAGAGCTGTTTAAAAGCTGTTAAGCTGTTATCAGAGCTGTTTTAAAAGCTGTTAAGCTGTTATCAGAGCTGTTTGAAAAGCTGTTAAGCTGTTATCAGAGCTGTTTAAAAGCTGTTAAGCTGTTATCAGAGCTGTTTGGAAAGCTGTTAAGCTGTTATCTGAGCTGTTTTAAAAGCTGTTAAGCTGTTATCAGAGCTGTTTGAAAAGCTGTTAAGCTGTTATCAGAGCTGTTTAAAAGCTGTTAAGCTGTTATCAAAGCTGTTTGGAAAGCTGTTAAGCTGTTATCAGAGCTGTTTGGAAAGCTGTTAAGCTGTTATCAGAGCTGTTTGGAAAGCTGTTAAGCAGTTATCAGAGCTGTTTGAAAAGCTGTTAAGCTGTTATCAGAGCTGTTTGGAAAGCTGTTAAGCTGTTATCAGAGCTGTTTGGAAAGCTGTTATTGAGTTAATAACGAAGATGAATGAAAATCTATTAAAAGAAATTATCAAGACTAGGAATGCAGTGCGAAGGAAATTAAAAGCCCTAAGGATGGGAAAAATTGAAGCAGAAGCTCGACTTGAAGAAACCTTTAAGCCAATCACTAAACCCTTAAAAGAGTTTGTTAGAACAGTTAAATACGAGCCGCCGGATATAGTCAAATTTGAGACAAAAGATGTAAAAGAAGAAGAAGAGAGAAGAAGAAGAAGAAGCAGAAGAAGAAGAAGCAGAAGAAGAAGAAGAATGCAATGAGGTTGTGGAACCTTTTACCCTCCAAAACGAAAATATGTTAAAATGGAGGCTAGTAGCACACCTATAAATTATGGAGATTATTCCTTAACATCTGAGGAAGAATTCGCAACACCTGAACATTCAAGAACATTGACAGAAAGGTCTCCTGTCACCTCCCCCGATACGTCTGGATACATAATTTCAAACTATTTAAAGCTATTCACTGATAATAGCCCTAAAATTGATCCAACCTATGGAGTTTACTATGATAACAACGCATGGAGAATCGGTAATTCAACGTTTGATGTTGATGATGTAGGAAATATTGTTATCAAGGGGAAGAGCTATAAAACAACTTTGGGGTTATGTGAGCTGCTATTTATGAAAGATCCCGTAAAAAGTCTCTATACTAAAGAGGATTTAACTAATTATGGATCTATTTTGAAAGATACCAATGCATATAAACGTGAATATGCTGAAGATGGACAAATAAAAGGTACTAGAGCGGCTAAGTATAAAGCTATAATCAGTAAACTTATACAGCATAAAGGCATGGGACTAATGCGTCTGCCTAAAGAAAACATTGATCACATTTACTGGGATGATCCAAATGAATTAGTGGATAGACTGCGCCTTCTAATGGCATCAAAGCAGGCTGGAAACACCAGTCACAACAATGAAATTGTATCTATACTGGCGGAGTTGCGAGAAGCAGATATTATAGTTTAAATACTACTCCATTGCCATACTTCTACACAATCTACAAATGAGCGTTGACAAGTTTGGACGTTTCTCTAAGCGGGGATATTTTGGGAAAGCAGGTGAACGTGGACCAACAGCAGCTCAAGGACCAGCCGGTGAACAAGGAATTCAAGGACCAGCTGGTAAACAAGGAGCACAAGGTCCAGCTGGTGAACAAGGAGAGCGGGGTATTGGATTTAATTTAACGATAAACGGAGACTACGATCTAAACTCAAAGTGTATAAAACGACTTGGTGAACCCCTTGAAAATGATGATGCTACTACCAAAGACTATGTTGACAAGAAAATTAAAATAAGTGTTGAAGAAATAAGAAAAACTATTAATATAGAGATGGCAAATTTAACGCTATATATCAATGGCGAAATCGCAAAGATTGAAAACTATCTGTTTACTTCAGTAATAAATAAGAAAGACTTGACACCGACAGATGGTGTATATGAGTAAAAACTCTTGAGAAATCGGTTTCATTTATAATTACGATGAGTAAGAGACAAGTGGTAAATGAGCTGCATAAACCAGCGAGAAAAAATTTCAAACGGCGTCGTGTGATCATCAAAGGACTAGATGACTTGTGGCAGGCAGACTTGGTTGAAATGGATCCCTACAAGTATGTGAACAAGGGTTACCGCTATCTGCTGACAGTAATTGATACCTTCTCCAAATATGCATGGGCAATTCCAATTAAAAGAAAAACTGGTGCAGAAGTAAGATATGCCATGCAATCTATATTAAGCCAGGGACGAATACCTAAAAACCTGCAGACTGATGATGGAAAGGAATTCTACAACAGCCTCTTTAAAAATCTAAAGATGAAGCATGCAATTAACGATTTAACCGAACTCTCAAGGATATGATGGGGAAGGAATTCAGTTTTAATGGAACTTATCAGTGGATTAGTATGGTAAAGAAACTGCTCACTGAATACAACTCAAGAATACATCGAACTACAAAAATGAGACCACGTGATATCAACATCTCCAATGAGAAACAACTGCTTTCAACTGTATACAATCATACAAAAATTGTTGTTCCTGCAAAGTATAAAGTTGGGGATTTTGTACGCATCAGCAAATACAAGCATATATTTGAGAAAGGCTATACACCAAACTGGACACTGGACAGCTGAGATTTCTAAAATTATTAATGTTCAAAACACAAACCCCATCACATATCGGCTGGAAGATTATCAAGGAAATCCAATCACAGGATGCTTTTACGAATTGGAGCTGTTGAAAGTTAAACACACAAACCTATACCTCGTAGAGAAAATCTTAAAGAAGAGTGGAGATAAAGCTTACGTTAAATGGCTTGGATTTTCATCAAAACACAATTCTTGGATCAATAAAAAAGATGTTTTATAATTTCTTGAAAAACACCTATAATACAATTTCAAATAAATTTATAATTATAATACTTTAATAAATGAAACTAAAACTATAATACATAATTTATTTACACTAGACTTAGATTCTTTCAGCGGTTGCCACTTGTTGATATGATGAAATGGAGTAATGCCCCCCATGGCAGAGTATCCGTCGTTCCGCTCATAATATGATAAGCCGCACACACACACACACACACACACACACACACACACACACACACACACACACACACACACACACATTCTACCCAAGCCTTGGAACAGGTAACGTAGCCCAATCCAACACACCCACACAATCCTATATCTACAACTTCCCTGCTAAGAAAACTTATTTAGGTGCAGCAAAACCATGATGACGTCATGCCGATATCTAGAACTAATAACAGAAAACAGCAAAACCAAGGCTTGGTGGTAGTTCCTGCTAAGGCCGCTAGGGTACCTTACTCAAGAAATGGCGTTTTGCGCTCAAACAGATGTCGCTAATATCTCGAAAACCAAAGCCCGTAGAGGATTTCTGATGGAAACTCCCACTCCACACCGCCAAGAATCCATTTCCATGAGCAAAAATAACTTGAATTATTAATACGCTAATATCTCGAAAACCAGAGCCCGTAGAGCATTTCTGATGAAAATTTCATTACCCCCCCTCCCTACCTTTATTATCCCCTCCCACATACCCCCCTCTAGAATCCATTGGCATGAACAAAAATTTCCTACTATTAACTTTAATTATTAGTTCAAAACCAAAAGCCTACATTTAGGCACTCAAGAAAAATCAATTATTACTAATATTAATTGAAAACCAGGCGCAACACTTGAAAACAACAAAAGCCTACATTTAGGCGCACCACACATCCAAAAAAGTGAAGCAAAAAACTTCCCAAAACCGTAGTATGCTGCCACGTGTGGGCAAAAGTGAAGCAAAAAACTTCTCAAAACCGTAGCATGCTGCCACGTGTGGGCCAAAAGTGAAGCAAAAAACTTCCAAGGGAACCGTACCACACATCCAAGAAAGCCGTAGTACCGGAGCATGCTGGTAGCATCGCCTAATGTCTCACTGACATCGTCTAGAATCTGTTCATGGTGATGTCATGTTGTGAAATTCGAATGATGCTGATATCTACAACTTCCCTGCTAAGAAAACTTATTTAGGTGCAGCAAAACCATGATGACGTCATGCCGATATCTAGAACTCTCCCGCTAATAACAGAAAACAGCAAAACCAAGGCATGCTGGTAGTTCCGGCTAAGGCCGCTAGGGTACCTTACTCAAGAAATGGCGTTTGCACCCAAACAGATGTCGCTGCGTATCGGCTAATGTCTCACTTCTAGAATCTGTTCATGGTGATGTCATGTTGTGAAATTCGGATGATGCTGATATCTACAACTTCCCTCCGCTAGGGAACCTTACTCAAGAAATGGCGTTTACGCCCGAACAGATGTCGCTAGAAAACCGGAGCATGCTGGTAGTACCTGCTAATGCCGCTAGGGCGCAGTCAAGACCAAATGACACATCCCGGTAGTACCGATTAATCCCGCTAGGGCGCAGTCGAAACTCAATGGTGTATCCAAGGCACAAACCAATACAGCCAAGACACAAACCTACATTTAGTATAGGCTCAACCCACCTGGCGCCATCTGTGGCGAAATCCTGGAAGCTAAAACAGTGGGCCAGAACTGTCATAGTTTATCTACTCTCCATTTGAAGTACATTTTCAACAAATATTCTCTCGCACTCCAACTCTTTCTCTGTCCAGAGCGGGGTCTTAGCAACAATGCTTTCCATAGCCCAAAATCTTGCCACTAGATTGTTGAGAGATTGGTTATCAGCGGCTTGAGGATATTCCACCAGGTTGCAATGACGTTCACCAATTGGATGAGTTCTGTCTTGGCCAGACATGATCCAACCAAATATTGTTTTTTGAATTTTGGGCAAACCGTCTCCAAGATTTATCTGTCCAACTTGCAGCAAATCAAAATACAGCTCCGCACCTATTAGCAAATCTATCTGAGATGGTACATTAAACACTGGATCAGCCAATTTAATGTTTGAGGGAATCTGCCACTTATCAATATCGATTTGTCTCCCAGGCTGGACACCAGTTATACTCGGCAATATGATTAATTCCACATCAGTTTGATACCCATTAAGTCGAGATTTTATAACTGACTGAGTTTTATATCGAACCATCCCACTTACTTCTCCAATACCATTAAAACCTGAGTTGAGCTTAGCTCGCCTTAAACGTAGTTTTTGCGCCATGCTCTCAGTAACGAAATTGAGCTGAGAGCCGGAATCTAGAACAGCCCGAATTGGCTGAAATTGGCCGGCAGCATCCTGAATGTTTACAATAGCTGTTGCCAATACAATTATCCCTCTCGACTTAGTGATAGTACTTCCAATCAATGATGCTTGGGAAGTGCATGTTCCTATCATTGAAGAAGTATTGGTTGATGTTTGTTGCGATGCTCCTGTGGATCTATTAGTGGATTCGAAAGCAGATGACGTATACTGCTGATCTGTGGTAAATCGATGCAGGAGAAAATGATGGGGCTGGCCACATGCAGAGCAACGACGAGCAGAGCACCTTTTGACCGAATGCCCTTTTACTAAACAATTAAGGCATAATACCAGTCTTTTGGCTTGATGAAAACGATCGAGGACAGATAGCTTTGCGAATTCCGAACATGAGCTGACGTGGTGACCGCTACGATTGCAATAAGTGCACGAATTTTCTTTTATCGAGTTTTGTGTTACAGTTAGAGTGGTGGGATTGTGGTTTCGAACGAGACGCCATTTGTTACGAAAACGATGATTGCTAGGCGTGCGACAATTACCAGTTTCTTCAAATTGTTTAGATTCACGAATTTCTAAATCTTGACATCTTCGACTAAGAATGCGAGAACAATCTGCCCAGTTGGAAAGCGAAGTATAGTCGATGGCTTCTTGCCACTTAAATTGGGTATCCATGTCAACCTTTCCCATAGCAAGATAGACGAGCATAGCATGAGCAATATTTTCATGATTTCCCAAGGAGAGCATTGCATTTAGATGTGTATTAAAACTGTCCACTAGATTCCTCAGCTGAAAAGCGGAACCCTTTGATACTTTGGGATGTTCAAACAAGGCTGATATGTGTTCTTGGAAAATTAGGTTTTTGTTGTCAAACCTATCCGAAAGCCTTTTCAAAGCTTTGGGATAATTCGATTCAGATATATCAAATTCCTTTATGGCAGATAAGGCAGGACCAGATAAACAATTGATTAAATGATTGAAACGCTCAATGTCATTCAATGTCTCATTTTTATGAACTAACTTTGTAAACAGTCCGAAAAAATTGGGATACTCTGAATATTTTCCTGCAAAAGTGGGCAACTTCTGCTTTTGCAAATATAACTATGAGGTTAAGAAATTCGGAGGTATCCCAAATGATTGATTTAGAGTATCGCATGTCGTTGGTTTTGGAGCTACTACGTTGAAGATTGTAAGCGCCCTACTCGTGGTACGAGCTTTCGTCACAAGCACTTCAAATAGAAAAAGGAAATTTTTATTATTTGTGAACTAGGTTTCACTGGTAATTATTGTTGCACGAAGATGTTTGTTCGATTTCGTAGTGTATTCCGTTTCACTAATAATTCTCGGACAAAATTTAATTTGAACTATTTCACTTTATATGTAGCAACGGTCCCTGCTCCGGCGGCAGTTAACAAATTTTTAAGTTGTTATATGAAAAATAAAAAACATCCGATTTGGTTAACTACTGAATTTATTCTAAAACCTTTAACAACATTTTAAGAAGCATTCGATAAGCGAATGCAGAACATACCTTACACAAGATATTTAGTAAAAATGCAAAAATGTTTATTTCCGCTAAATAGTAATTTAATGATTTTGTTGACAGGAAATAGACACGTTGCGTGTCGTTAGGGCATAGTCAGCTGATCTGTTAACTTATATGTGAGAGCGTGAGAGCTACACATATAAATTCCAAACCGTCGTCGGATTCAATAAAATATATAAATATGCATGGAACATTGCGACGAACGGCACAAAGCACTCCACCTTCAATAGGAGCATCCAAAGACAGACGATGACGGTCACGGGAAAATACCTAGAATGCGGAAACAAAAAGATCTGCGTCTGCAATCTTTGCACACAGGAGCTCGTCGAGGTTGTAAAAAGGCGAGTCGTCGTGGAGCGATGACATAGTCGCCTAGTGGAAAGACATTTCCCCAACAAGTTTTCTGCCTTAGCAGAAGATCCAGAGCGTCCCTTTGGAATAAATTCACGCACAATAGAATTGCGGGGCCATATATCTGGAGAGAGATTTCCCGGAATCAAAATCCTGAAGGACGCAGAAAATAAGCGTTTATCATGATCATGTCGAGTACATAATTTTTGGCAGGCAATCAAAGCGCTCGGAGTGCCGACACGTGATGAAATATGTCTAATAATCTCTTCTTCGGTGGTGTCAGGATGTACTCTAGATACTAACAAACAGTATAGTATGCAGTCAATTTATTTCTTAACTCTTGATATAGCTTTTCCTCGCCTGGTTGTGCAGGTACCCTAAGAACGCAAGAATTCAATACAAGATTCGTAGTGAGGTTTGCAATGAGAATTATTGAAATTGAACTCATTGGTAGTGAAAAATGTTGTACTTTTATGGACTTACCTCCGGCCAAGATATCAATATTTCTACGACAGTATAGGAAATATTTGTAGAAGTATCGCAAACGAAGAAAAATGGTTGAGTGATGAATCGAAGGGGTGTGAAAATGCAGGTCTAATAGTTTTGGAGATGTTCCTGGAAAAAAATGGGTTTCACTTCATTATACGGAATAGCAGGATTGATACGATTTTAAACGAATAAAGTAGTGGATATTGTTTTTAAATCTTCTTTTTCGCAATCCTACAGCAAACGAAAAAGGAAAACTAGAACCGAAAATTTAGAAGAGAAGAAAGAATACCACACAGATTAATGCTAGGTGAGTCACGAAGACAGCTGGGGGAAGATGATGGAAATTGACGTTATCCGTGAAATTCGGTGATCGTAAGACCTACAACACTATTAATGATTTAAAACTATATGGAGATCTGACCCCATCCAGTCACCCCTTCCTTCCCTCAACATGGCCCGGAAGAACAAAACATGCGAAAATTATTTGCTAATTATGTGGTATATAGTATATTCCTTGAATTGTTCATGTAATTGTATATATATTGGCCAGTCATCGAGTGCGGTTAAAATGAGATGGCGTGAACACAATAGACACATAGTAAACAATGAAAGTAATAGGCCAAGTGTCGCACATCATATTTTGAATAATATTAACCATGAACTTCTCTTAGATGATTTCTAATTAATTAAGGCTGACTAAAATAAATAAAAACAAGACGCTTGGGAATCTCTTTTTATGCAATTGTATGAGGACCGCTTGATGAATTCAGGAGAAGCACCGATAGAGCATGGCCTGTTTTATTTGCTAGATTAAATCTATTGATAGCATATACTACTTCAGTCAACTTCTCTTTTTTTCTGAATAGATGTTTATCAGTAACTGGCTCTTGATGTTTGAGTTGTTTTCAATTTATTGTAGTGACCCTTTATTATATTTTCTGTACTGTCTATTGAAATTGTTTCTCAGTTTAAAAAGATTAACGATGATGGTAGCTTAGCTATAGAAACGCGTTTATATAATAAAATAACCTTGTGAGACAAACATTTCCCTTCAGAACAAAACCAAGTATATTTCTCTCTATCACACACAATATGTTCATTTTTCTCAATGCTACATGCAATTCCTTCTTTCAAAATTTGCATTCATTTTTAGGGTTCCGTACCCAAAGGGAACCCTATTACTAAGACTTCGCTGTCCGTCCGTCTGTCACCAGGTTGGATCTCATGAAACGTAGTAGGTAGATAGTTGAAATTTTCACAGACTGTGTATTTCTATTGACGATATAACAGGAAATAATAAAAATAAAATGAAATTCAAAGTTAAAGGGGGGCTCCCATACAAGAAAAATGATTTTTTCGGAGTTTTTTCCTCATTTTATTCTCATTCATTATTATTATCATAAGTAGGCATTACTTTTTCAAATGACAGCATTATTTTATTCACATAACACCTACTCTCATTTGAAAAAATAAATAAAAGGTACATAGTGTTAAATTTTGTACGATGGTACGGAACCCTTCGTGCGAGAGTCCGACTCCCATTTGGTCGGTTATTTATTATATTTTTTCAAATGACGTCCTACTATGATCTCTAATCTCTTTCTATTGAATTGTTCAAAAGATTTTACTTGTTATTATACGCTCGCCGATATAGGTGCCATAGTTTGGATATCATTGTATTGTCTTTACCATGGTACATAATAGACATTTTTTAAAACATATAATTTTTGTTTTTGAGGAAAAGGTGTATTTTTTTTAAATACCAACTTGACGTATGCCATAAACTAGTGAATATAATTTTATAATTTCCCAAGAAGGCTTACTTGAACAAAAATTAATTAAGTAGATAATATTGTCAGTACTTGTAAGTGCCGCTAAGATCATTAAAAATTTCCTTACACTTTATACCTCCAATTTTCCTCGTTTTCTATTATACTGGTATGCAACGACATACACGTGGTTTTTCATATACTATGCTATCCGAGCTGTGTATCACAATTATTAAGGAGCCCCCAGTTTCCAGGTATATCTTTTCAACCAGTCAGTGATCTCGCCTAGCCTGTTTGTCAGCCAACTGAATTCCTTTACTGTTTCTATGACCTGTAAACCAATAAAAAATGAATGTTGTTGAAAATTACAATATTGTTTTTAATTTTGCTTTAGTATCAGACATAGTTACCTCAGGATAACAAGTAGGTCTACTTTGCATTATTCGACAAAAGATAGAATTTTGATATGTTAGGTAGCGCAGAAAACGCATCCGCATCTTCTTCGTTTTATCTCCTCAAACCATTGGTGATTTGTACTCTGTGTCGAAATATTTATAGACGTTATTTTCCATCCATATTCACTCCTGTACTGTACGAGGTTCTAGATTCGGATATGGTGATCAGTTTGAAGTAGATTAATAATCATATTTGAAGCATCTATTTGCTTGAAACTTAGACCGCCTGTAGTACCAGGCAGTTTTTTGCACTCTTTCTATAAATTTAGTATGATTTAGATGATATTTGTAGTATATATTTTGGGACGTTCGGAGGAGAAGGATGAATTCAGTCTGGGCAAGTATTGTTGGCATTTAGCATTCAGCAGAACAAACGTGTAGTTTTTATGTTAACTGGTGCTGTACTATATAAGCTTCATGGCTTGGCCGGTTATTCTAAACGATTGTCCGGAATATGGAAGCATAAACTACGGGTGGAACATTCTCGGATAGCTCCGGTGAACTTTATGAATTTTCGCTGATGTCTGTGTCACTATAATTGCATATATTAAATTTATATTGAGTTGTATTTCATTCCACTGTCTCCCAGGTTGACATTCTTGCTGTTAAAATGGTAGCCTAGCTCTTGACATGTCTGAATTATATATCAAAGAGCCAGGCTCTCGTTCCTCTTTACTAAGCAGAGACGCACGGCCCTGTAATTATGCTACAGTTTTTTTGCGAATAGTTACCTGGGCAACAAGGAATTATATGAGGACTTTAAGCTGACCTGCTTATTCGACTTGGCTATAGCACAAATTCTGCCATAACTTTTGTTTAGGTTTTAGTAAATGTATAAAACTCTTCATCGACCGCCGAAAGTTAAAGTTCACACATGAAATTTCTTTTAGAACTTTATAGAAAACAATGCGGAACGGATATTTTTTTTTTTATTAATTGAAGTGGATGCCTACACTGTCTGGATGGAGTGGATAATATTCCTGTGCGTTTGTGTATTTTTCGCCAGGTGCAAAATGGACACTTTGGGTGGATCTTCTCTCTTGTTTCACGAGTACAGAAGATGGAATTATATACACAAAGTAGGAGAGTACATTGTCCGTCCTTAGTCCTTATCCATAAAAACAGCTCCCAACTAAAATGGACAAAAGTCATGCTTTATTTACGGTTCTCCTAATATCTATTTAATTTATAAGTTTTATTTCATTCGCATATTATTAGTTTCCTTATTTTTATTTTCCCATTGTTCTTCTGACGGGTTTTGCATATTATTTGCATTCATGAAGAACTCTGAATACATAATGTCTCAGTGATTGTTTACATAATTGTTCGAAGACCATTACAAAATATAAAAAAAAAACGTCAACGGTACTACACAAAAACAACCTACTTTACTTGACCAAGATAAAGAGTCTACGAAAACAATTTCAAAGAGATCTTCTAAAGCGTGCAGCTGCAGAATCTTATTCCATTTCTACATAATTTTGGCATGAAAATGTCAGAAAACTTTCATATATGGAAGTTTCATGTAGTTTAAAGCTATGTTTCTATGTAGTACACGTATTGCATTTTTCTGATTCCATAAAAGGATTTCTGTCAACATATTTGTGCGCTATACAAATACACATCTCTATAAATCTCGAATTGGGCACCTCAATCTGACGGGGCTTAAATCCTCAACGTCATGTTCCATGTCCTATTCGACGGAAGATGGAGAAGTCAAATATTGGCAGTATTTTTGTTAATACAGAAATGAGCTGGAGGATACAAATAGAAGAAACTCCTGGTCGAGAGACATGTATGTAGTCCACATAACAATGGAAAACATGATATCTGTTAACAGTCAGACAGACAGTCAACAGACTGTCACCATTCTTCCGATTGAAAAAGTAGAATTATCTTTATGGTATATTCTTGTGTGGGTGGGATAGGGGTTTTTCCTTAAACTCTATATTCGTTTCACATATTTTATTACCTGCTAAAGGAATCATGACAGGTTTTCAAGAATTTTGTTGTTTTAACCGTAGACACAAAATCTCAGATAAGAAAGGAGTTTAACGAATGAAACGTTATGGAATTTGAGTGACTTCCAACCACGTAATATACTCATACAAAAATAGATTTCTTGAAAAAGGGTGGATTAAGTCTATAGTGTGGTCGCAAAATGGCATGAGCTGGTTATAGACATATGATTGTATATCTTGGGCTTATCGTCCAGATGCTTTCGTGTTGAAAGAGCAGTTATTTAACTATATGTCGAATTACATTTTTGCTTGTTTGTTTTTTTGTTTGATGGTTTATTTATTTAGGGGAATGTAAATACCTCGTCGGACTTTTTAGGTACAATATAATGCTTTCTTTAATCACTTATAAGGGGAGTCTTTTACATAACGGCGGGACTACAGGTCACGTATATACTATCCATCTCCTTTCTCAAATATGTACTTAAAGAAGTCATTCTTCTGTATAGCCTTACGAAAGGCTTGCTTTTATAGACTAGGTTAACAAAAGCTCGCTGTAGTGACACGTATAATAAATAAACCGTCAACAATACCTGCTTTTCACAATTTAGTCAGTGTTAGTTAAGCTTTACATAAATCACACACCTGATGAAATAACATGCAATGCAACATAGAAACAAAAAATGAAATATTATGTAGGCGGTTTTTAAAACAAGTTTGGAAACACCAACAATAAAAGGCTTTTTTTTTTTATTATTAACAGTAATGAACATCCGATTAATAGTTAAATCAGTTAAATCTTGAGTAGTCAGCATACAGCAGAGGTAGACTTCTCAAATTAAGCCTAATATCAAGGAAAGAGATGTTATTAAGTAACAACGGAGAATCAACAATCGCGTTTAAGAGTTTCTCAAGCGAGTGCCTCTTTGAAAGCTACAGGGATCCTTATAGAGTGGAGGAATTAATGAATTATTCCAGGGTAGGTGCCTAAGAGCAAAACGTAGGAAGTTCTGCTGAACAGACTCGATGTATGTACCATAAAATGGAGACTAGATCTAGCTAGCGTTCACCAGAAGTGGTCTCATAAAACATAAGCGTACAAACTCAATGTTATGGTGGGATTCGAGAAATCTCGTGACCAACTTTTAAAAAGCCCACCACAAAACTACTCTTTGATACCATGTAGTTTATGTGGGAGATAAAATTCAATCTATAGTCACGATTGACACCCAAGTCATAGACAGAGTGGTTGCTGATTCCTATGAGTATTCATAATCTCACATATGTCTACACTGAGAACAAAATTACTGTTCTTGCACCAATCATAAAATTTGTGAAGGTCACCCTGTACCTGTTCATAATCGTTAACAGATTTAATCTGAGCGAAAAGACTTTGCAGTGCCTCACAACAGAGACAATCTCGTCAATAGACAGAATAAAGAACAACGGGACTAAATTACTCCCTTGAGGTAGACAGATGGTTTTAAAAAAAAAATACACATATACCATCCAACTTATTTTTGTCCGTGACTGTCTGTGTCCTCCAGTCGCCATCCAAATTTTCCTTAGACGAATTCTTCTTTTCCGTTCCCTCCACTTCAGTCACTCCGCTGTCAATCATTCATCACTTCTACCAGCTGTTTTCGGAATGTCACTTCTGCTCACTACGTGTGTCGTCCTGTCCAGTGCCCCCAAACACCGCGAATTAACAGAGAGCTCCTCTGCGTTTTGCGGCCCTTTTATAGGCTTCGCCAGGCGGCAATAAGGTCAAGTTACGTCGGATATAAGGGTATGAAAATCTTCTGCTCGTAACTAGTTTACCTTCTTGGTGCCGCATTAATATCGTAACATAGGTTCTTTTGTCCTGCATGTTCTGTGTACTTATAAAATGCTTCCGTGTTTTCCGTCGTGAGTTGTGATAACTTTAGATTTCAAGGTTATGTTTACATTCATCTTTTCTTTTCATTTCGAACGTCTCTTTTGTTGATTGTTTTTTTCTTTTGTTTCCCTTTTGTAGCCGCATTGAACACGATTGTCGCTGGAGTGCTGGTGGGAATACTCGTTACACATATTTTAGTGGGGAAATCTCTTCATTTCCATGCCTTCTAATGACAGTACTTGGAAAGGAAATCGCCGGCATCCTACAGCAGTAGTTCCCTTTTCGGAGTATGGTTGGCAGTCTGCAGCTCTTCAGGTAAACTTTTTCAGTTCAGTACGTTCATTTAAGTCACGGTATTTTTTATTACAGTCACCTTGAATCGCGAGGGAAGTCGCCGTCGCCATCGCCTCTATAATATAAACTAGATTTAAGTAGCTTGACGGAGTAAGGTAGCGCATAAGAATCCCTCGCTAAAATACTACTATACTACTTGTGAATAGATTACCATTTTACAATTTTCGTATTTTTCTTTATGTTGCAAACAATATATGACTTCAGGTTGATCACGTTCTATACTTAAAGTCTGCCGTCTGGTGTAGATGTTTCGATTGCTCTCCTCCGCGTGGATTGCTTGAGCGATGTAAGCATAGTTTACACCTCTGGCATAACAAGCTGCAATTCTTCCTGGGTGCTCTCATACTACATTGCCGCGCGTTTGCAGTAGTAAGGTGCAAGCCCCTAATACTAGCATATCATAGAATGGGTTCCACCTGACTTAGTTTTCCCCCCTTGGAGACTAAGTTTCGTGTAGGGAGGCATCACTCGAACCAATAGCGTCAGCGTTAGTGCAGTATCTCGAAGCCATGTTAGTGTCACGTAACGTACTGCTTCTTGTATACGGTGCTATTGTAATTCGTATGGCTAGATACAGGTGTATAGAATAATGTCCTCGGTCTTCAGTGTCAGCAGATACCTGTGGATTCTGTCGGGTCTTCTACCAGTCAGGTGTAAGTTGCTGCATGTAGTTGGTGCATAATATTAGCTCTCCTGCCATTGGCCGTCTAGTGAGCCATAGTGCTTTTATTACTCGGTAATTCTGAAATTATAAACAAAGCGGTAGCGGGGATCAAAGTGAACACACTGCAGGACTATCACAAACATAATGTTCCTACAGGCGGGTTGACTAAGGGAAAATTATACTGTGACCATTTGACGAAGCTGCCGCTGACTTCTCTGCAACCTATAGACATGTTTTATTCGATGAAGCGTCTACCTTTTTCTGGCGGTCCGGATGGCGTTCCTTCCACACTCATAAAACGTTATGCTACTACAACTGATTTGTTGGAGTTTACTAATCTCTGCATTTCTGCTATTGAAAACAATAAGCAAGCCGATTGCATTTACACGGATTTCAGTAAAGCTTTTGACCGAATTAATTATAAAATTTTAATTCATAAGTTGAATGATCTTGGTTTTTCTACTGTATTTTTCAATTATCTTCGTTTTTATTTATCTGATCGCACATAGCGAGTTATATTCCGCGCAGCTCTTTCTATCGAAATAGATAATAGACCACTCCTTTTTATAATTTACATCAACGATGTATCTCTGATTTTGGCTAAAGATTAAAGATTAAAGATTATTATTATTCATGAAAAGTACACAAGATTTTACAATCTTTTCAGCACAAAAACTTTTGGGAATACTTATGGGAACATTTTAGAAATCTAAATAAAAATATCCTAACTATACAAAAACTAAAATAAAATTAAAAATTGATAATTAAAAAATTATTAAAAAATTAAAAATCAAGAATAAAAACCTACTGAAATTAAGTAAAAATTTGGGAATAAACCTAAAATAAACAGAAAAAGTATAAGTACCTACTGCTAAAAAAAAAACAAACAAAAGAAACTAAGAAGAAACTAAGAAAGTAATTGAGAATTGAAAATTATAAATTATAAAATTTTAGGTATGATAAAATTATGAAAATTATGAAAATTTTAAAGTATCTGAAAGTGAGCTACGCCGTGAGAACAAGAGAATAGGAAAACAGAAAAATAGAAAAAGGGGAGGATTAATTGAAAGTGTGGATCCTGATTAGATCCTTAAATGCACCGACAGATCGCGCGTTTTGATGACTAGGGGGAAGACTATTCCAGAGACGGGATAATTGGACAGGATAAGAGGCCTCCATAACTAATCTGTGAAAACGAGGTATTATCACATTCCGATTGCGTTCCGAAGCTGTGTACTGGAAAAATTCACGCAAATAATACGGCTTGTTTGCACGTAATAAGCTATAAAAGTGAATCAGTCCTCTCTGCTTAAGATAATCTCGTATTGAGCAACCTAGTAATTTTGTACGGTAAGGTGAAATATGGTCGAACCTACGAAGTCCATAAATGAAGCGATTACAATCGTTAAAGGCAACTTCCATCTTGCGAAGACAGACGCTATTGAGTCTAGGGTATATCAGACTGCCAAAGGTAAAGTATGGTAGAATTAAGGCTAATTCAAGAATACTTTCTTATGCTGACGATGCCAAAATCTTTCGCATTATCTCTGAGGAAAACGAGTGTGGAGTTTTAAACTCGAACATCTTTCATAAATGGTGTTCTATTAACTGTCTTCCTCTGAATATCGGAAACATACTAGTATGTCTTTTTCTCCATTGGACCTCATAAATACCTTAGATGGATGCTTATTAACTAGACTTGATAAAACCAAAGATTTGGGTGTCCTCCTTAATACTCGTCTTTTCTTCGAGCGTCATATTAATACAATCGTTGCCAGGACTAATGCTACTCTGGGGTTTGTAAAGACATGGTCAAAGGAGGTTAATGATCCATTCATAAAGAAGATCCTTTACTGTATTATTTATATGGTCATTATATTTCTGGCTCAGTATTGACTATCAGAATTTTATTTCTTGGTAATTTTACATTAAAGAGCAGGTAGGCTAGTAATGATCCTGTATTTTCGCTGTCAATAAAACCCTTCACTTTAGACTTGATTGGTTCTGCCAGCTTATAGTGCACCCACTACTTTGCACCTAATTTTTATTGTGGGATCAGCACTGGACGATTTAAATATTAATCAGAATCTGGATATTATTGGGATGCAGGAACTAATATTGCCAAATACCGTCTAGCTTCTAATGCTATAGGTTCTAAATATTTCAACGCCTTGCTTGTTATGGCAGATACTTGAGTGAAGAATGAATGACGTGCAGTCCTATCTTCCGTGATAGTCTGTTCACGTTAGTGATGTGAAAATACAAGACCGGGACCAAGACTATAATGGTCTTGGTGTTGGTCTTGGTCTTGCAAACTTAGTCTTGGTTTTGCTCTTGGTAAGATTGGTATAATATTGGTCTTGGTCTTGGTCTTGCATAGTCAAGTCTTGGTGTTGGTCTTGGTCTTGTTCTAGCTCTTGGTCTTGCAATTCAGTCTCGGTATTGTCAGTGATCTTGTAGTAGGTTTTAGCTTTGGGCTGCACAGTCAACTTTTGGTTTTCGTTTTAATCTAGGATTTTGTTTTTTTTTCGCAATTCTATAATTGATGTATCATGCCATAAATTTATAAATAGTTAAAAACTACCTTATCCCCGTCTAAATAAATCTTTTCTGTACACGGGATGTGTTATTTGTGTCCTTTTAATCTTTATATAAATAAAATACAATAGTGCTTTGACTTGTGCATAATGTGGTCTTGCATAATGAGTCTTGGTCTTACATAATGTGGTCTTGGGCTTGGTCTTGTTAACGTACACATGGTCTTGGTGTTGGTCTTGTGAGCATGTTTACAATCTTGGTCTTGGTATCGGTCTTGCATATTCTCCAAGACCAAGACCAAGACTGCAAGACCAAGACCAATTTTGCTCATCACTAGTTCACGTGGGTCAGCACGCTAGCACCACGGGTATTGGCGGAGAGTGCAGGGTGGCTAAAAGAATCTCCCGAGCTACGAGGCCCATACCTAAGAAAACCTTTTATACACATCGTCTTGAAGGGACCTAATGATAGTACAAATATTCGCTTTAAATATACTAAGAAACTTTTTTGTATAATAAAGGAACAAACATCCGTTCCACAATACGAAAGTAGCAAGCTGACATATAGTAAAAAACTTTCATCTTGATAGGAAATTTATTACTCACCGCGATATAATGAAAACTAATGTCCCCTTTTGTAAATTTCTATATATATAAAAAAAATAGCGAAGTTCGCGAATTCCGCTATAGAATGTTTTAGTTCTCTCACGGCAAAGGTAAACTAATCCAATTATGAAAATGTAACATTGTTACACTATTCCTGGATAATAACAGCTCTCACGTGCGAAGATAACATTCGAAAAACAAATTACACTAAAACATTTAACTGTGCTCATCCCAATATATTCATTTAGTGTGATTTCACCTGACTTAGTTTCATCAAAAGACAAGTCTAGAGAAGCGGAACAGAAACAAAAGTCTAGCGAAGGTGAACTAATTATACTTCGTGAAACTTTCACCTGTCAAAATGATAAAGTTTTAATGTACAATGCCAGTGAATTTTCATTGTGAAAATTTGAGGAAAAAAACGAAATTACTATAATTTTATAGAAATAATAATTTGGATTGTGTGCTTGCTTATATGTATGCAAACTTTGATCATTGTGAAATTCTTTTATTTCACGTGAATGTAGATGTAGACGCAGTCAAGGTTTTAAACCCTGGCTGTTAATTGATGGGGTGTACGCGGTACATAAACCACTACACCAGAAAATACTCTGAAAGGTAACGGGTTAATTATAAAAATGAAAAATGCCGATATCTGATTGAAAACAAACTGATTCATTTATTTTACTTGTTCCTCTTTATATTTAAAATTTATTTAAAGTAATTCTTGCTAATCCAGCATTTCCTCACTGTCGCAAGTCGTGCTTGAAAATTATAGAATTTGCTGATGGTGAGAAAATGCGTGGTTGAAATTATCGAAGAATTCACATATGGAGCAATGAACTTTGTGCATATCCAACAAATTGATTGAATGACATGTAATAAGCTGTAAGTATGTGCTGACAATAAATTTGTTGGATATGCACGTGCAAAGACCTTACATTATTTTAATTCTAAGATTGTTCATTCTCCTCCCCGTTGAACACTCGTTCAACTTAGTTAGATCTGCAAGACGCGATTTGGACTTCTTGGTTGTGGCATCGGTTTGGTCACCCTTGGGTTGCAATACTTTGTTCTAGACGTCCATCCGAGATATACTGCTATGACAATGATTAGGCTCAGAGCGAGATAACTTACGCCGATATGATGAATCGCAGCCGTGTAAGTCTGATGTGGCAGGACCGATAGGTTTAGCGACTTAAGTTGTTTTTGCAGATCTTCTAGTGATCCCAGTTCGCCAGAATTTCGAGGGCTATCAGCTAGCGTTATTGGTCTCTGCTCGGGAGCTATGTTTTCGTAGAACAGCCCGAGCTTCGTATATGAAGTTTTCGAGTTGCTTGAATAAATTTGGTGCCCATGTATGGTAACGTAGTCCTCCTTTATTACACAATTTGGCTTGATTTTTAGAAGACCAGAGTTATTCAAGACGATTGGGAAGACTTCACCATCACAGACTACGTTAATTAAGGTTTTGAACCTTAGAGCAAATATCCAGTCATTGGTGTTAGACAATTGTATCCAAATGGGTTGTTCTTGTACTTCAGTTAGTTTACATTGTGATAGGACTGGGTTGTTGTTGAGTAGTTCGATCTCGCATCCGCTTATGTTGGCTCCTTTATGATATATTGGATGGAGCTGGTTGCAGAGATGGCGTGAATCTTCAAGCACTATGCATGAGTACAGGTCTTGCTCTTTTAGGGGATAGTATTCATTTCGATGCGGAGTTACTGCCAAGTAAGGAGAATGTGATTCTATTGCGATGAATGAATTGTTGATACAAATAGGTATTGGTATCACTCTAAATAGGTCGAAATTCTCTCCATTTATCAATGGCAGCAATATTTGAAATATGACATGGTCATTAACAATTCCAGCCTTGGCCGTCATTATGTGGTATAATTCTAACACATTCTCTTGATTAATCGGAAGCCGGAAGTTTGGTGGCAAATTGTTTCGAATTATCATAATTTCTTGCCTTAGCTGTTTACCCGAGAATAACAGCGGGTTTATTTTTCCATGGCGAGTGTCTGTAAGTACTTCAATAATTGCTGATTGAAATCGTTGGAGGTTGCTAGAGACGAGTGACATTTGGATTGCCAATGAACTGAATAAATGCTGGATCTTGGTTTGCTGACCTTGTTCGTCTTCATTGTTTACTCGGCCGATTATTTGACGTATTTGAGCATCTAGCGCCTTGAACTTCTGTTCTGTCGTCGCTTGGTCGTGTTTGATGATGTTTATGGTTGAATCGATTACAGATGTTTGATTTTTCAAGAGCCCTAGGAGATGTTGTTCATTCTCCTGAACCGACTTTATTGTTCTGGACATTTCTTCTGCATATTGGGAATCGAGAACGCCGAACAATGCGTTCGCTATATTACCGACGACGTTGATTGCCCCTCTTTTTTGTCTGTCTAGGAGGTGTTGCTGCGATATCAACTCATTCTCTTTATTTAATTCTTCCAGTATATGCTCAAATTGGTGAACTAATTGTAGGCATGAGCCCTTGTTAGTTATAATCAATTGATTGCACAGGTGTTGTAATGCTGTGGTCCCGTTTTTTAGTGTGCTGAATTCCATCCAATAAGGCTGCAAATCGTAGTATACTATCAGCTTCCACTCAGTTGTTATTAGGTTTATTGTTCCGAGATTTTCAAAGTGCATGCCAAGTTGGGTCTTACATTGGGTAACTTCAACAGGATCTCCTTTTATAACTGGGAGTACGAGACAGGCAAGCAATAATGTTACTATTGACCTACCTAGCGATGATCGTACTCTTTTTCTAGGTGACTGATTTGTTGTGGTGGGATTTTCAGCAGCATTGTGGTCTATACTGTGTCGTTTTGGAGGAGGTTGTTTAATCTGTTCCTCTTGATCTGCTAGGAATTCACTTGTATTCTCTTCTTCACATGGTAAAGGGGCGAGCTTATGTATTGCACGTCGTAATATATTCGTTGAAGTACGCACGTCGGCTACCCGTACTCGGCCGTCGTTGCCCTTGTGTACTTCTACAATCCTCATTAAAGGCCATTTCATTACTGGTGCATTGTCTTCTTTTATCACAACTATTGTCCCTGGCTTAACATCTTGAGATGCTTGCTTCCACTTAAAACGATGTTGAAGCTCATGCAAGTATTCAACTGACCAACGTTTCCAGAATTGCTGCTTGAGGTGAGATACTGCCTTCCAGTGTCTCAATAGGTTGACGTTAGTAGGTTTCGCTTGAGCATCTACTGGGGTGGTTAATGGTTCCCCTACTAAAAAGTGCCCAGGAGTGAGTGCTGTGAAGTCATTTGGATCTGAAGACATTGCCGTCAGAGGACGTGAATTGAGGATTGCTTCTATTTCTATAATTGCAGTTTCTAATTCCTCATATGTGAGCGATGCTGATGAGACGCTTCGTTGTAGCAGGTGTTTGGCTGACTTGACTGCAGCCTCCCACAACCCGCCGAAATGAAGGGCTCTTGGTGGAATGAAATGAAAATCGAGACTCTTGTTGCTACAAAATGATGTTATTTTCTCCTGAGCTGGGTCTGAATATTATCTGATCCTGCAGTTCTGCTAATTGATTTTTTGCGCCTACAAAATTTGTGGCGTTATCACAGAATATATTTCTACAGTGTCCCCTTCTACCAATAAAACGTTTTAACGCTCCAATGAAAGCGTCGGTTGAAAGGTCGCTTACTACTTCCAGGTGTACAGCCTTTGTGGCAAAGCAACAAAACACTGCGACATAGGCTTTATGCGGTCGCTTGCCTCTTATTTTGTAGTGAACCCAGAGAGGACCACAGAAATCAACGCCTGAGTTGATGAATGGCCGGGCTAGTTGAACTCTCAATGGTGGAAGGTTGCCCATTATTTGTGTTAGCAATTGTGGTTTGCTTCTTGCGCATTTGACGCAATGTTGTACTACAGCACGCGCGAAGGTCTTACCTTTAATAGGCCAAAACCGCTGTCTTGTTTTGGATAGTAACCCCTGTGGGCCAACGTGGTAGTTTTCTCGATGCGTATCGACCATTACGAATTTGGTTAATTCGTGTGCATAGGGCAGCAAGATAGGATGTTTTGCGTCATATGAAAGGATGGAAGCTTCCAAACGACCTCCTACTCGTAAGATACCTCTATCATCTAAAAACGGCGACAGAGTGGCCAATGAGCTTGTTTTGTTAACCTCATTGTATCGCTGTAGATGGTGAATATCTTCCTTGAATTCTTTTTCTTGCATTTTACCTACGATGAAGAATAATGAATCATCCATCTCTTTAGCAGTAAGTGACCTTCCCTTCATGAGTTTATCACCTAGTCCTTTACTTCTTTTGATAAATCGTAGAATATATCCAACCACCCGTTGTAGCTTGCGGAAGGAATTCTTGTGATTTATCTTATGTATAAAGTGGATTGAACTGTCTTCATCTTCGATTGGTACAGTTACAGGGAAAGCCGATGCCTTTCTTTCTTCGTTACACTGAGCACTCTTTTTATAAGGCGGGGGCCATATGCATTCGTTTCCATGCAGATATAGAGGCCCGTAGAACCAAAGATTGCAGGTTTTTAACTTCTCCGGGTCGATTCCCCTGGACAGAACATCGGCAGGATTTTCTTTGGATGGTACATGTCTCCATTGTTCGGGGATTGAAGCTTCTTGAATGGCTGCAATTCCATTTGCTACAAAGGTCTGGAACGAAGTGGATGTAGCGTTTATCCAGGCAAGCGTGATCTCTGAATCAGTCCAGAGATAACTAGGTGTTTCTCTGAAGTTCAAGTCTCCTTTTACTCGGGCCATTAACTCTGCGGCTAACTTGGCAGCACATAGCTCTAACCGTGGGAGACTTAGCTTTTTTGTTGGAGCGACTCTTGATTTTGCACATAGAAGATTGACAATGATTCTTCCTTCACTATTGATAGAGCGCACATATAGAACGGCGCCATATGCCTTCTCAGAAGCATCAGCAAATCCATGCAGTTGTATTGATCTCGGTACTTCAGTTGAGAGGACATGTCTTGAAAACTGTATATTGTTCAGTGTTTTCAGACTATCTCGAAACCTCGTCCATTTAGTGTAACGTTCGATGGGAAGAGCGGCGTCCCAGTCAAGTTTAAGCATCCACAATTCCTGAAGGAATATTTTAGCAGTAACTATAATGGGCGACAAGATCCCAAGGGGATCAAATAACCGAGCAATTTCTGATGCGACTGTCCTTTTCGTTACCTTATTAGTAGATTCCCAATTGCTTCTTACACAAAACTTATCTCTTTTTGGCATCCATGTTAGGCCGAGCGTTTTAACAGAGAGGTCCTTTTCATCTGTGAAGTTTAGTTGAATTTCTTGATCTCCTAAAGGTATATTCTGCAGCAATCGTGGATGGTTTGCGCACCATTTTCGTAGTTTGAAACCTGCTTCTTTGAGTACACCGATTAGTTGTGTTTGCATCTCGAGAGTAGTGGCGAGGCAGTTAGCGCCAGTCATAACGTCGTCTACATAGAATCTTGTTTGTAGTATTTCGCTTCCAACTGGATATTTAGTTGCTTCTATTTGGGCTAACCGTTGAAGACATTTCATGGCTAAGTATGGTGCTGCAGATGTGCCATATGTAACAGTACATAGTTGGTAGCATTTCAGCGTTTGGTTTGGATCACTTCTCCATAAGATGGCTTGGTATTTTCTGTCTTCTTCATGTACCCTCACTTGCCGATACATTTTTTGTATATCCGCTGTGAATACAAAACGTGGCAAGCGAAACCGAAGAAGTGTGGTAAATAGGTCATTCTGTATTGTTGGACCTTTGTGTAAGATGTCATTTAATGAAATGTTTGTGGAGGTTTTCGTTGACGCATCGAAAACCACTCTTAGTTTTGTGGTGCTACTATCTGGCTTTATTACACAATGATGAGGAAGAAAGTAGTGTTGTGATGAAATGTGTCTTGAACTGACTTCTTCCATGTGCCCTAGTCGTATGTATTCGTCCATAAACTCGATATACTGTTTTCGTAAGTCTTCATTTCTTGCAAGCCTTTTTTCTAAGGCATTAAATCTTCTTAGGGCAATGTCTCTTGACTGGCCGAGGGTGCTTGGGTCTCCTGAAAATGGTAGGCGTACAATAAATCGTCCGGTCTCATCCCGTTGAAACGTTTGGTTGAAGTGTGCTTCGCATTGTTTTTCTGAAAGCGTGAAATTTTTTCTTGGAACTTCTTCCGCTTCCTCAATCTTTCAGAATCTTTCGATGGCCTTGTCTAAATCTACCTCAGAATCTGTACATATTCCACAAGTTGCCACAGCTGCCGTTGTACCACTAGTCTTGCCAGCTACGATGCAACCAAAAACAGTGTTTTGTAAGGTTGGCAGATTTGGTCCCAAACTGATTTGTCCAATAGATAAAAGTTGAAGATAAAACTCGGCTCCGAGGAGAAGGTCAATGCGATCTGGTTGATCGAATGCTGGATCAGCTAGTGCGATATTCTGTGGTATTTTCCAAGATGATGTGTCCATTGGTTGACTGGGTTGATTTGAAATTATATGAGTGAGGACAAAGGCCTCCAATCTGGTAGAAAATCCATTTATTCTGGAGTTCAATGTGGCACTTATTCTCTTCTGTGCGTGCTGCTTTCCACTTCCAATGCCTTGTATGTGCAATGATTCTTGCGTTGGGCTCACACCTAGCCTTTTAACAATTCTTGTGGTAATCAGGTTTATTTGTGAGCCTGAATCAAGGATGGCACGGCATTCTATTTCCTTACCACTGTCACTCACTAATTTAACCCGTGCGGTACTCAGAAGTACATGATTCATCTTTTCTTTGTTCTTGTAGGCAGTTAAAGCAAGTGGCTGATTGCTTATCCCGATGTTAACTGAAGGAGAAGGGATGAACTCCTGAACGTTAGGCCTTAATTGATGATCTGCTGGCTTGTTGAATGCCCTCGGAGGTTCAGTCATTTGAGTTTGCTCTATGTGCACTAGGGTGTTATGCCTCTTAGCGCATCTGGTGCATCCTCTGAGGGTACAAGTCGAAACCGAATGACCTGGCTTTAGACAATTAATGCACAGGTTGTGTTTACGTAGTAAATTCAGCCTGCAGCTGGGTGACATTCGCAGGAATCTACTGCAGTGAAACAGTTGGTGCTTATCACTGCATGCTGCACATCTTTGATTTGATGATATTGTTGATGTTAGAGTTTTGGCTGTACTCTGTCTTTTGTTATAGTCATCTGGACCCTTTCCCTTATGGCCCAGTGCTTCCAGAGATTGAAAACGAGTTTCAAGAAATGCCAGAAATTCCTTAAGTGATTGAATCTCCTTTGGCTTGGGTAGCGATTGCTCGTAAAGCTGGTGTGTGGTCTTATCCACTTTTTTGAGCAAAATGTGGAGCAGGAGTGGATCCCAATTGTTGGTAGGTATGCCAAGATTTTCCAATCCTAATAATGCACTCTTGCGTTGTGTCATGCATTGTCTTTATTGATGTAGCAGATGAGGTTTCTGCTGCATGAGATGACTGGTTTAGTAATTTGTTGATGAGTGCTGCGACTAATAATCTTTTGTTCTCGTATCTGTCCTGTAATAATTTCCAGGCAGTCGAGTAATTTTCATCAGATAGCGTAAAGTGTCTCACCAACTTCTCAGCTTCCCCTACTAGATTCATCTTCAAGTACCACATCTTTTGACAATTGCTCATTGTTTGATTGTGAACCATCTGAGAGAACAGATCGAAGAATTGTCGTCATTTTGCGTAGTCGCCATCAAACTTTGGTAACGTTATTTTTGGTAAACTTGCAATAGCTGTATTAGATGCTGGAGCCTGTGTTGATGGCAGTGGAGTATGGCCTTGTTTTTCTATTATTGCAGATAATTCGATTAGATGGCGATGCACAATGTCTTCTAGCTGAATATAGCCTTTGGTATCATAACCCAGTGTGGCGGGGTCCTCTACTAGCTCCCACATGGCGCTGTTTTGCTCTTCCACTTGGAACCAGTAGTGCTGAATTGTCTTGATTTTTAACTCGAAGAAGGACTGTGGATGTTGTCCGGGGTCCAAACTCTCGAGTGTGGCGAATAAGCGATAAAGTGACTGAATTATCACTTTTTGTCTTCTCATTATTCTGGTTATTTCTGATAATGGCTTAGCAGATTCAGGTAAATTGCCTGCTACCAAGGTCTTGGGCATAACTCCCTTGGAAGCTCCTTTTGTGGTTGATTTATTCGTGAATTGGTTTTGTTGTTCATCGTTGGCCATTGAAATTAGTGGCTCTTCAGATGTTTGACTATTGGCGCCTTTCTTCAATTGCATGATTTGTTCTGTGAAATGTGCAACATATTGTTCATACAATTGAGCCGTAGTTTCATAGCATCCCGTGGTGAAGTATGAATGACTTATAGGCGGAGAAGGCAGATTTCTGATTTCTTCATCGATCTTCTCGAAAAGCGACCATGCTGCTTCTAGACGGCGGAGCCTCTCTTCATAGTACGTTACTGTTGTTTTCCTATCGAGTGGATCTTTATCGTAATTAGAAGTGACTTGTTTCACTCCTTTCGCATATTCCTTTTGCTCAGCAGCTAACTGATCCATATCTCTGGATTGCGTACCCTTTGACACGTTTCTTCTTGTAGAACTTGAAATTCTTCTGGATTGTAGCAAGCCGAAATCTCAGAAATGATGGTTGATGTGATTCAAGTGTTACACTTAAATTACGTCGGGGTCACAAAAAAATGTGAAATTCTTTTATTTCACGTGAATGTAGATGTAGACGCAGTCAAGGTTTTAAACCCTGGCTGCTAATTGATGGGGTGTACGCGGTACATAAACCACTACACCAGAAAATACTCTGAAAGGTAACGGGTTAATTATAAAAATGAAAAATGCCGATATCTGATTGAAAACAAACTGATTCATTTATTTTACTTGTTCCTCTTTATATTTAAAATTTATTTAAAGTAATTCTTGCTAATCCAGCATTTCCTCACTGTCGCAAGTCGTGCTTGAAAATTGTAGAATTTGCTGATGGTGAGAAAATGCGTGGTTGAAATTATCGAAGAATTCACATATGGAGCAATGAACTTTGTGCATATCCAACAAATTGATTGAATGACATGTAATAAGCTGTAAGTATGTGCTGACAATAAATTTGTTGAATATGCACGTACAATGACCTTACATTATTTTAATTCTAAGATTGTTCAATCATGATTTTTTCTTCACAACTTATAGAATGAATCTCACTGCAATCCCCAATGTTATGCATTTTTCCTACCGTGATTTTAAAAACATCAACTTGAACGAGATGATAGCAGAATGCAATAAAATGTCATGGGATGATAATACCTTTGACAATAGAGTTGAAACACTCGTCTGCACACTTTCTTATCTATACGATAAGTACGTTCCCTTGAATACTTGCAATATTCGTTCTGATCAATGCCCTTGGATAACTAGAGGGGTTCATGCTGCCATGGCTGAACGAGATCTGGTATTAAAAAGATACAAACGAACTAGAGATTCTGCGGTCCTTACGGAATATAAAAGGGTGCTTGATACGTGTCTACCGGCTAAAAAGTTGTGGAAAAACATCCGGAGTCTAGGCGTACATGGTCGTGACTTAAACACTCTAAACCATTATTTTGCTTGTAGTGCAGGTAATGCTTCAAGTTCGTTTAGCTCTGCAACAACTGGTAACATTGGCGATGCTGTGGAAGATATTGTCTTTGCATCTGTGGATGGCGCTGAGGTTTTTTCAGTGATATTCTCTATTAAATTCACAGATCCTAGTCCAGACTCACTTCCACCTGATTTTGTGAAAGTGCTCGCTCCATACATATTGATACCACTTGGTCATATTTATAATTTTTGCTTAACCACGTCCCAATTTCGAACTCAGTGGAAGAAAGCACATGTAGCACCTATTCCTAAAATGCCCTCTGCATCCAATCACAGTGACTTTAGACCAATTAGCATGCTTAGTGTCCTTGCTAAAGTTTTAGAAAAAATTATGTCCCAACAAATCATCAAATTTATTAACGAGCATAGTTGCGAGACTCCACTTCTGAGGGTATCTGCAGATATTTGTGAAGCTCTCGATAAGGACCAGATGACAGTACTTGTTCTTCTTGATTTTACCGAGGCATTTGATTCTGTAAACCACCCAAGACTGCTTTCAAAGTTGAAAAATTAATTGGGCTTTTCATACTCCGCCATTCAGCTGGTTGCTGATTATTTACGCAATCGATCACAGACGGTAAAAGTAAAAGATTTTTGTTCTGATCTTATATATCTTCGCTCTGGTGTTGCACAAGGTTACATTATTAGCCCTCTACTTTTCACCTTATATTTAAATGATTTACCGAATGTTGTTACTAATTCCTTTATTCACCTTTACGCAACTTTGGAAAACGTCTGCTTGCCTTTCTGTGGGCATGCGCTTACAGTTGGCTAAAACGCTACTCATTCCAATCTTTGCTTATTGTAGTACCATCTTTAGCACACCTGATGCTCGGTGCCACAGAAAGTTAGATGTTGCTTTCAATGATGCAATACGCTATATTTATAGACTTCCTCGGAATGCTCATGTGTTTCAGTATGTATTGTCACTGCTGGGAACTCCTCCAAAAACGTATTTAGACCGCCGTGAAGTTATTCTTCTGCACAAACTGATATATCGCAACCTTCCGGAATATTTGTATGAGAGATTGCACTTGTTGTATTCGGGAAGGAGTTGTCAGCTTCTAGTCCCTCGGTGTTCCTCTCAATACGGTGAGCGCTCTTACTTTGTTCAGGCAATACGGAAGCGGAACTTTCTTCCTGCCAATATGCAGCGAACGGGCTCTATCAAGCATTTTTCGTCATTGTTGAAAGATTTAGGTCTTTAGGAGCGTAAATGACACGTACTTTTTACTTTTTATAGTTAGTTAGTTTTCTTGTTTTACTTATTTATTTTATTATTTATTTCTTGTCAGGTTAGGTCTAATTTTTTACTTATTTATTTTATTATTTATTTCTTGTCAGGTTAGGTCTAATTTTTTATTCTTTTTTATATGTCCCTTTTGACTGTTTATAAGTTAGATTAGCAAGTGTCCTTTTTACAATTTTGTGCCCTTTGCCAATTAGTTTTAAGGAGTATTTAAAAGACCCACAAAAAGAGCCAAAAATAAGGAGCAAATATAACAAAAAAAAAAAACATTTTATGCGCATGTGACAACAATAAAAGATTACGAACTCTAGTCAAACGAAGTGTAATGTATTAGGATTCCATTTTTAGATGATTAGGTTTAGTCCGAATAGAATTGAACTAGTATGTCCGGAATGAACCACAAGATATTTTAGAGCATGTCGAGAGAAAATGTTGTGTATTTTGCATACATTTGTTCACCACGGCAGATGAGCCAAAATATGAATCACTCGCCTAGCCATCATTTCAAATATTGTAGTTCATTCCGGAATGTTCCATCAGTAATATAAAATTTGTTAACACTGCTCTGATATTGCATGCGACATCTAGTTCTTGTGACATCTATGCTGTAGGTACCTTTCTATGTCGCATACTTCTAGGTGTGTATGTAGTTGGGAAGTCAATTATTCAAAAATTATTTATAAATTTTGCAAAATATTTGACAAATATTTTAATGCACTAAAACAACAAGGATTAAAGTTTCTCATGCCACAAAATATAATGTCGGCACATATATGTAATTGCGATCCCTAGTGTGGGAGTTGTTCTCTTTTTGACCTAACAATTTAATCCCAAAAGGCAAATTTTTTTCTATATAACAAGATACATAGCTCTACTTGATATTCTCCTATATTTCTCATAATAATATATCAGTATTTGTTTGTAAGATGTCAATCTTAATATTTTTGAGCTGAACATCCTTAATTCTTCTGGGAAATATTGTGAAAAAGATGCTCAGCTTTCAGGCAAATGACATAAAATCAATAAAATAAAATAGCAAAAAATGAAATTGATTTCATGAAAATACGCCTCTCAACATAATTTGGGTAAGAATATTGCCCACGGAATTGTACGACGTTCCAAGAGGGATATAATCGTGGGTAATTTGATTTTTTTTCTTTTCTTTTTTTAATATAATAATTTAGAATAAAATGAAACCAAAATTATCTGCAAATGGAGGCAAAATTGTATGGTTTCAGTTTTCAACAATAGCATTTGTGTCCAAAATAACCAAATTAATTTCTCCTTTCTGAAATCTGATCACAGTGAGCTCATATCTGCTGTTTACTTCATAAGATGTGACAGAACCATTTCAGTCTCATTAACTGTGAGATTTTTGTTATAAACAGGTCGCTCTTCATGAGTACAACATTTCTGCCGTGAAATTGCTGGATTTCGTTAAGACTTTCGATAGTGTCGCTCATAACAATATCTTTCAATAAATTTCTAAACTGCTTAATTAATAGTACTTTTATATGAAGTGTTTTAGTTCGATCCTGATTTTGGAGGAAGAAGCTTTCGAGAGATCTCTAAGACGAGCAAGCCCGTCAGATTTTGCAATATTGGTTAATTGTTGTGATCTGCTACCCAAAAGATGAATACTTAATTACCTCGCGAAATATAATTGGATTTACACTCCAGTACCTAGGTACCTAGCTAATGGTCTTGACAAGGCATTGACATGCAACTTGACAGAGCAGATAGTAATCTCCATGCTGTCAGTATCTCAGTTGAAAACATATCTTCCCTTCTCCAGAATAGCCTTCATTTCCACTTGGAAAATCGTGACGTGTTTTTCTAGATAACGTGTGTCCATTCCCATAAAAGTGTCGCTGCAGAAACAGACTGCTTCAGTATTTTCTTCCAATTAGGAACCGTCCGTATAAATTTAGGGCTTGTCAGTGATTGATGCACCGAGTTTCATTCCCATTCTTCTTTAGCTGAGATTTTTATCCTAAAATTGACATTTAGTATAGTCTCTAGAAGGTTATCCCTGAAATTTTCCAAACCATCTAAAAGTTAAAACAAATAAAAAATAACCCAAATTATGCTGAAATCTTATTTGCACTTATAATTATCAATTCGGGGTCCACTGATTGTAAAAAGCGATGTTAACATTAATATTTACGCTAATGATGTCGAAATCTATTTAAGCGGTTCTAATTGATGGAAGAGTGCATAGCTGGACAATCCCTAAACAGTCTATTCCAATCAATTTTGTTACTGGTAAAAAGTCATGCAATATGTAGCTAACAAATAACTCAAAGTCAAAATGTCTTCATTGAATTAGAAAATAATTTAAGCATGAAATTTCTAATTCGATATCTAACTAAGGGGCAAAACCAATTTCTCCAATCCTAACTGTTTCTTAACTAAAAACTTCAGTTACATCGTAAATCGTTAAGGGTCATATTATGTGTTTACTAATGTATTTTCCCATCCATATGCTATACATAATCCTATTGTGCAAGATTGCGGAACATTGTACTAATCAACTCATTTTCGACGATTAAGCCTCATGGATATGTGTTTGCTTCCCTCGGGCGCCATTACATTCGTATTCAACTAGAATTCTCTCATTACTCAGATTTCTATGGACTTTGATTATAAATAGCTGCGAGGCTCTTCAGCTCGTGCAATTTCCGCAAATTAATATCTCAACAACACTAAACGAAGGACATTTATTATTATTACCAATGTGTGTGGATATAACTAAAGCCTTTCGATGTAAGCATTTAGCTGCTGTTACTTATTATTATGGAAACACATTATTAGTGGTTAGTTTTAAGTTTTCCTGTTTTCATACTTATTGCATGTGACTTGAAACACTGATAGCGCATTGAAGCTTTCGAAACAAAATAAGGCAGCTGCTGGCGGTTATCTAACCTTCTCTTCTAGTTAATTCCAATTAAATCATAATATTATTAAAATTAATTGACTTCAATAATTCGTAGAATATTTTCGGCAATACATCTATGTGTAAGTGAGGGTAAATTTTGGGGAGAATTAAAATTTGTTTTGCCTTAAGCAGTTCCAAATGAAAAATTGGGATCAAATACTGGGATCTTAGAGGAAGAGGAGAAGATACCAACATTTCTATTATTTGATTTATTTAGCGCTTTTTAAATAAGAGGTTAAATTTTGATGTCAGAATATCAATAAGATTTAATAGATAATAAAAAATGTTATAAAAACTTTTAAAATAACTAACTTTTTTAAATAAAAAGCACTAAAAAGTAAAAGACAATTTTTTTCGTTCTCAGTTATATACGTAAGAACAATTTTATTGCAAAATAAGAAACGCAACAACTCAGATTAAATCTTAAAATTTGGGCATCCATAATTATAATCACAATTGTCTAACTGCAACTCAAGCCCAAACTTTTAAGATTTATATTTTTCTTGTGTATATCACTGAGAAAAAAAGTTTATTTTTTACTTTTTAGTGCATTATATTTACTAAAGTTATTTATTTAAAAGTTTTTTAAAATATTTTATTTTCTACGTTTTAGTCACAAATTCAATATACTCTCTCGACTCTCGACCATCGCGTCTCGCTCTCGAGACTCGATTCTCGTATCTCGAACTTCGACCCTCGAATCTCCATTTATATTACACACGGCCAAAATTGTACAACCCCAAGGGTGGTAGTTACCACCCATCTAAAACCCACAAAACATGAAAAAGTGTTACCCCGTCGAAAAGCTCCCTATTCACTCATTCTAAATAAAAAAACTCACATGTAAATCCGTCTACGTTGACTAACCTAAAACTTTTTCATCACGAACGGTACTCTCACGCTCTCAGACACAAAGTTTTTTAGTCAGGAGTTTGTGAGTTGATGTTTAAACTATCTAAAAATTTTTTATCATATTTTTAATTCATGCATGTTTTTTTTTTTTTCAAGTCAAAATATAATTTAGAAATTTCGAAAAAACTGGAAAGTAACAAAATAAAAATAAACAAGTTAGAATTGTTCTAAGACCAATTCTTATGATACCCTAGATCAGGGGTGGGCACGCATGAGGTCAATGAGTGCTGCATGCCGGTTTTTCATATACATACATATTTTGAAGAGCGACACTCTAGTAATTGAGTACAAAAATTGAAATTAGACTGGAATCAGCTTACTTTAAGTTTGGATATTATGATTCTGGTACGAGTCTCCAAAATTCAATTACAGAAGTAAATTTGTGCTACATTTGCAATACCTGATTCTATTTCATATCTAATTAAACGAATTTCCGAACCGCTTTTTCGAAAAAATTTCAGAAATTGGAAATTCATCTTCAATAGTATTACAAATAAATGGGTTCGCAAAATATGCAAATGTAGATATAAAAATTGTGCAAATCTTCAAACCTAAGTTTGCAATTCTTCAAATGTGTTATTATATTTATTTGAATTTTCTTCTTTTCTTCGTCGATAGAGATCAAATAGTTTGGACTTAAAATCATACATAAATCGCCGAAGTTCAACTTCAAAACTAAAAATAAGTATTTCACAAATCAATAATTATTTTTTCCGTTGAATTGCACCATAGTGTTGGTGACGAACATAAAGACAATCTGGGTAGTTTTTTCCTTTTGCTTTTGCTAATGTTATGATAGGATTTTGGAGTTGCACGAAATGCAAAAGGCAAACATTGAAAGTTGACCATCAAAGGATAGATCACTGGGCAATTCATATGTTTTATAATTTCCCCGCAACTCTTCGAGAAAGATCTTAAATTGACAATGAGTTTTGGAATTTGTTCTAATTAAATTCACAATCTGCAAAACAATCCTCCACACATTTTCATATTTTATGATTTGATCGCGGTGAATTATGCAGTGAAGATGTAGAAAATGTGGAATTTCAGGATTGATGCTTAGAGTGGAATCCTGGTTCACCCTAACATTGTAGGCGCACCGTCGTTAGTTGCAACACTTACGAATTTATCTCGCGGCAATTCAAAGCTGTACCTTACTTCATCAAATGTATATTTCTGACATCGACACCGGGAGTTGTCATACATTTCATACTTCACATTTACGTTTGCAGATACATAGCGGGCAAAAGCGGTGAATTTTTGAAACTTCTGAATGTCTGTAGATATCAAGAGCTAAAAACTGAATGCTGTACAATTTTTCAAATTACACATCAACAACCTATTTTCAAAATTTTTACTAATTTCACTAATACAACGTTCAGTTGTACATAGTTAGGTACCTGAGCGATCAATTTATACAGTTAAGCAGAAGCAATATATGAAGTTTTGAAAAAATTAGCTTAGGTGGCTCTGTCATCTTCGCGACTAAAAGATAGACACTTCACGAACAACGCTTTTTTATTGTCCTGCGATCCGAAGGAAAGTCTTCTTCGATCTCTTCCTCTAGCTTTTTCAGGTTAAATTGACATTCGTCAGCATTGTTATGAATATAATCGAACATGTACTATATAGCACGACCTGTATCGTAAGAATCCGATCTTCCTGATGTCTCACGCGACGCGTAATAATGTACGGTTTCCACCAAGTGCGATGATACCGAGTTTTAATAGCCGTTAAATTAATCTTCTCGATTCGTGCTATTATTTCACGTGTGAATTTGTCGTGACGCCGCACGTTTATGGAACGCATTTTTGCCATCACTAGATCAACGTTTTCTTTACATATGAAGCAACAGTATTTGAAATCGATTGTTGGTAGTACCTGCACTTGAACTGGTGATGGCGTTGCTGTCGATGATAATTGATATACGTCGCTGTTTCGTCTATGGGTCTACGCTTGTGTTCTTCATCATCCCTAATAATGCTTACTGATCTAAGTGACTGAACACCACGTTTTTTCACTGTATTAGTTTCGCTTGCAGCCTCTTCACACACAAATCAATTCTCCATTTTGCTTGCAATACGTCTACTGCGTTAAGCATAGGTCGACAAACTGAGCCTTTCTAGGTCGAAGGGACGCTTCAGGCTCAGTCTTGTTCGTTGCCGTTGGGTCTAGGGTCAACCAGTCGCTTGAGTCGCGTTAGGATTGCCATAGGTGTACGACCTTAAATATTGGTTCTAGAAAAATAGTGGTAGATATCAACCTTGTAGGAAATGCAATTCTATATAACTTTGTTCCTGTACATTTATGTCCTAAGGTTAATTATAAACGAGATAATTCAATAATTATACTTTACCACTTTTTTTTATTGTTTTCGAAAAATACCAATCGCACGATAAAGTTTGAAAGTTACAACAACTTAAGTCCTAAAAATTTTTGTTAAAGAGTTGAGAATGGACTAGGTATTGAGCAAAAACAATGCCCTTTAAACTTATAATGGTGGGTAACGCACCGTCGGAATTTGGTCGCCATTTTGAATTTAGACTACCAGTGAGCCCCCTAAACATTAGAGCAAAAAAGTTACTGTCAGGAATTTTTGTAATGTGATATGCTAACCCGACTGGGCTAATAGCAATATTCTCACTTTCATATATAATTTATTGGAAGTAGTTATTATGACAACAAGTTTCGAAATCGCTGAGTAAATATTTGCAAGGCAAACCCAATGATTGTCCTGGGGTTTCTTTGTCTGTTTGTTAAGAATTGCATACCTGGAGTTACTGGTTGATAATGCTTCCTTACATCATCAGAGTAATGGCATCAGAGTTTATCGTCGACTAGTTGGGGAACGATACGCGGAGGATTACAAACATCAGATACTTGCAATATATCGAAAGGTAAGTGATGAATGGTCCCTTCGGGACTAAATGTGTGCAGCTCAGGCTTTTTTTTACCCACCCCACACTCTTCACAAATTGTCGAGGTGCTAGCGGGCCAATCTGACTAGGAAGCTACAACAGAGAGAGCTGCCAGGTTCGGCTGAGAGACGTGATTCTACGTCTACCATCACTCACCCACCGCATAGCTACTACAACAAGTTACAGAAATCTTGTAACATGTACAAAACCTTAGGGGTTCTGTCTATGATATCATATTTTCTATATTACAAACTTCATTCAGGGTAAAGGAAACACAACGAATCGTAACTAAGAAATGTGATTATTGATGATGATTCATTACAACAACATTAGAACCGCTTCTGTATATGTAATAATTTAGCTAGGCTGTAATACTTCAACTTTGTTAAATTCTATCCAACGTACGACAAGATGTAGATGATGTAATTGAACCTAAAATTAAGGTGAACTTCGAGCCAGCGAATGAATTACTACTCGGATATTACCAGGACCATTTAAAGTGTCAAAGCTATTGTTAGAAGAATACAAGGCTTATACTTATGATTACACATTAAAATTGTATACATACAATTTGACAAAACTTTAACTACAACAAATTAAGTAATAGCGTAAATAGTTTACTGTAAACTACACACATAAAATTTTAACACATGCACAGACACTTTGTAATAATAAAATCTCTAGAGCACACAAAAATACTACAGTTCTTAGTACACAAAAAAGTATAATAGTTATAAATATAAGTGTCAGTGTAGAATCTGAATAAAACACACCAGTTGTATCTGGAGTGAATTAAGAAAATAAAATAAAAATTAAAATACAGTTGTAAATGAATTAAAGAAGAACAACAAAAAATACATAATATAAAATAAATCATCTTCTTATTGACAAACAATAATTTTCTTTTTTATTAAATATTAAAACTTATTTTTCTTATCTTATTTACATGTTTGACTAATATTGGGAACATATAAATAAATCGATGCGAAGATACAATGTTGACGAATTGACGTCATTACGCACAACTCGACATCGATATCACTGGGGTGGGTTTTAGCCCCCAACCTATTTCACCTCAGTACTGTAAAATAGCTTGCGTTATGCTCGTAATTTTACATATCTATAATAATTAAAAGGTAAGTAAATAACGTCTGCCCAGTATTAAAAGTAATTTATTAAATCAGTTTGTCTTATATACATACATGCATATATTTATTTATTTTATGAAAACATTTTAATTTAGAATTCAGTCATAATATGTACAAAATTTACGAACTTCCGTATATATAGTATAATAATTAATTTGAATGGCAACTTGAACACACGGGGTCAAATTCGAAATGAGTTTCAGAAATAACAGATTACCTATGGAAAGAGAAGTCCTGTACACATTATGTAAAAAAAAGGGTAACTACACAATAATATTACAATAAGTTTTTAGGAAAATAACAAAATTGTTGAGTTCAAATATATATCAAAAAATAATATTCCATACAACTTTAGGCCCGACATGTGACATATCTTAAAGGATGCATTCTGATATTCTGAACATATTTTATTAACAATGTTTATTTCCATAAAGCGGGGGAAAGCTATGACGATGGGATGTAGCTTGAGCGACATTCTTGGGTGAAAAGGTGGACTTTTCTACTTCTCGTGATTGTGCGGAATTGGTGCATGGTCGAAAAAGATTCCTTATGAGAAAAATGTGTACAATAGAGCACTAATGATTATGGAAGAAAGAACTGCAAAAATATATGCGAAATGAAGTAACTGGGATGTATTTGACCAAAGTGCATGAAAATGGGTTCTCCGGCGGTAAAAATGTCCCAAGAAAGTTTTCTGCATCGAAAAAAAAGTACACAGCCCCATAGAACTCGGCGAGACCTTTAACTTGGTATGCAACATGCCGTATTGGGAAACCCCTCCCCCTCGCCTTGGGGTTCCTGCCCCTACCCTAAAAGTATGCAGACAAAAAATATCTTCTACGAATTGTAAAATGAAAGAAAAAAATACTCGGCAAGGCACATCAATTGTTAACAGGTCGACAACTTTATGAGCTATACATTCGTGCAGTCGCGCCTAACATTTAAATAAATCTTATATGAGCGATATAGCATATTTAATTCTTTGTTATAAAAACCGTTTTTCCTAATAGAATCTAGGGTTGCAATGAAACTTCGACGCCAGAGAGGATTAGTCCTGACTGCACATACTTACGATTCTGAAGCAGCAATCATGTGGATAGCCACAAGCAAATGGACACTAGACATATCCATTGGAGGTAGGTTTATTGGATATCGTTTCATAACCTCCGTTTCGGAGCAACAAGCAACCTGATCTTAGGCCTAATCCATGGAAGATAGGTGTTCCGTAAACTGGTAGCTCCTGGATGGAACCACCAAAAAATGTTTCGTAAACTGGTAGCTCCTGGATGGAACCACCAAAAAATGTTTCTTATTGGTATATAAGTTTTGATTCCAGGATGAAATCTTCAATTGATGGTTTACGCAAAAGGTATAGTCCTTGAGTGACTATGAATATGATAACGAACTGAATGTGATTTAAGATTGAATCACAATACTGTAATGTTACCGTAAATTCTTGATTGAATTCAACCTTGTGCGTAGCGACACAAATATTATACCATATGCTTGTATACTAAGCTGATATAAATTTCCTTAATTGCTGATGCCTTGCCTTGCTGCACGTGTGTAACGGAGTAGTTTGACAAAGCCGTTATATACCAATTACTGTTCTTGATGGGAAATGTTAGTGTAGCGGTATGTTAAAATCAGAACAATGTAAATAGATTCACATTTCGATTTAATTTCAAATTTACTCGCAGGTACTTAATCACTCTATACATATAGCTAAGCATGTAATACTGTTATTTTAGATAAATTTCGTTAAATTTAGAACTACAACTAGTGATATTCTACACTTCTTCAATATTGAAATGTTAACACAATTGCAAATTAAGCGAACAAAGACCAATTCGCATATATCTTCCAGCTTAACTCAAATGAGAAGTGTATGAACAACTATCTTGAATTGGTTCTGAACAAGATAGATTGAAATTACTATTGATTTCTAAGAAATATCTACACTTCCTTACTACTGAATTATTAATACAATTATGTGCGAAGCAAACAAAGAACAATTCGCAGATTTATTCCAGCTTGACTCAAAATTGAGAAGTGTAGGAATAACTATCTTGAATATGTTCTGTACAAGATAGATTAAACTAACTACTCAATATATTATCACTAGATTAGTTAAATTCTAAGAAAAGTTCAAATAATTATTTTAATTATTAAAATTCACCACAAAATTCAAATAAATTTATCACAACTTATATTTTTATTAAAGATAAATCACAATTTTTCAAAAAAATCCTTCACCAAAAAAATTGCATATGCGCTTACTCTTACCATAAGTCGTTTGTAAGCAGATTTACACAATTTTGCACTTTGAAATTTACACTGTATCACTTCCACGATGTTTGCTGGTTGAACTTGAAAAACGTAAGAGAGCGATTCATACAAATGCTCGGCCTTATATAGGGTCTGAATCGCCATTTTGGTGTGTGGAACCCGCAACCATAATGTAAAATACTCAAGATATTTAATTTCTCATCAGCTGGAATTAATACCATTCGATGCGGAATTTTGACATCTACCTTTTTTCATTTAAAAACTTCTTTCAATTATTAAATTCTTTGCATGAAAATTAAATTTAGTAATTGTGCCATAACATGGCGTAACATACTTCCTGTCATCCATAATGAGAAAATTTTCATGTGGATTGCGAATTTTATCTGTCTCTTTTCCACTTGCTGTCTCTTTTCTTCTCATTACTTATATGAGAAATCTTAAATATCAAAATATCTTTTAACGAAGATATTTTTGCACTTTTTTAACGTCGCCATCGTATTCCTCGTTAAAAAATAGTCCAATTTCATGTGCCATATGTTGGCAATATATAAAGTCTGACAGTTTCGCGGTATTTATAATATGTTGTGACAGTTCCGCGATCGCGAGTTTTCCGTGTGTTTTTTAGTGGAAATTGTGCTGCTGTACTACAGGTAAGTTTGTGCAAATTGTGTTATGTGTATTGTGTAGTGTTTGTGTATAATTAGTTTGTAAGAAAATTCATTTATTTGTTAAATTTCAATCTTAACCTGTCTTCAGGTAAGATTTTCTTTTGTTGTTTTCTCCCGGAAAAACATCGCGGGAAGTTGATTTTTCGTATAAAATCAATCGAGTGCTATATATATATTGTATTTATAACATAAATACATTAAAAAATGTTTTTATAACTTTGTTTTTAACAAAGTCAATTTCCCTTTGGCCATCTGTCAAAAGGTGAAAAGTTATGAATTTTCCCTTTAAATTGTTCGCGGGAAAGTTATTTTTCATAGTAAATGTGTTCAGTGACGTCTTTTATATAATTGGTTTAAATTTCAGTTGAGAGAAACTGAAATTAAACTAATTATAACAAATTTCGTTTCCCATAGTGTTGTTGTTGTTTTGTATGTACTTTGTTTACAATTCAATTACATGGGGAAATTGGTTTTTTTTGTATAATTTTTGTATATTCATTTGTGTTCTTATTCTAATTAATTCAATCCATAATTCATTTACTTAATTCATTATTTCTTTTAATTTCAGATATCACCATAGGTACATATGTACGTATATATGCTGCTCTTCGTGGGAGGATAGGAAATTGTATGCCAGTCGACTTCCCTGGCTACTTATTAAGTTAAGTAGTGTAAATTTAATTGATTTTTATTAATTCTTTTTCTTTGTTTCTTTTCAGTTTTCGTCGTCGCTGAACATTCTCCCCCCCGTTGAATGCCTGCATTCAACCGTTTTCGTAGCTTCTCTATTCCTCTTTTGTGATAGCGATTGAAGAGAATTCCACCATCAGCTCGCACATGTAGAAACACTTGATAACGATCGGGAAGATTGATTGTCTTCGTCTTGCGTTTTGCCTTACTGATGGCCTCAAAATCTATACGCTCCAATATGTGTCGCTGTAGGTAGATGTCTATCCCCTCTCGAGTTATAAACCGTTGATGAGTGTTTTCGGCACGCATCTTGAGTTCTTTTATGGTTGTTGTGGCTTTCAGCTGTTCGAGCGAGTCCAATTTCATCCCATTGGCTACAACTGGTTGGGCTGGAGTTGTGTTTGTATGTGGAGTTGTGACATACTTCGCTGAATGTTGCTGCCTGGATCGCTGCTGTTCCTTAGAATGAGCGCCTTGCACAGATGCAGATGTGGATGGTGCATTGTGGTTAGCCGCTTTAGGAAGTCCAGTCAACACATCACAGCCAGGTTGAATATATAAATTGTCCATAGGACTCCTTGGAGGAGAAAAGCGAATATCCTCGAGGATGTACAGGACATCGTCATCGTGACTCTCCGTATTAGACATCTGGAATGGTAATGTATTAATACCTTGTATGCAAAAGGGGACAATCACCAAACGACATAAACGACAAATAACATAAATAAACAAGTATACTTCTGATTGTCATCCTTGATTATTATCGCTTGGCTGTGTAGTGTTTTCTATGGGTAGTCGACAGATTTTTGTTATGGGTCGCTGTAATATGCTATCCCGTGTTCGTACCTGAACCACGCGTACTAATCCGTCAGTTCCAGGGTAAACTCGTTCAATAATTCCTAATGGCCAATTAGTTGGTGACGTATGTTCATTTTTTATAATTACAATGTCGCCATTTTTGATATTGGTCTGTTTTGTGGACCATTTTGGTCTGTGTTGCAACTGGTTAAGATAGTCCTTAGACCATCTGTCCCAAAACTGTCTAACCATTTGCTGATGATATTTCCATCTTTGCAATAAGGATGGCTTGTGTTTGGAATAGTCAGGTTCTGGGATGGCATTGAGAGGCTGACCAATCAAAAAATGTCCAGGTGTTAGTGCGAATAGTTCATCTGGATCATTGTGTACCTGACATAATGGACGAGAATTTAAACATGCCTCTATTTGCGTAAGTATTGTGGCATATTCTTCGAACGTACATATTGCGTTTCCTAAAGTTCTTCGTAAATGTTGCTTTATCGATTTCACACCAGCCTCCCAGATTCCTCCGAAATGTGGAGTGGCTGGTGGATTGAAGTGCCAGTTTATTGTTTTGGATGCGAGGTATTGTGCAGCTTCTGGTTCTGCTTCCTTGATGGCTTGCCTTAAGTCCTTATCGAGTATCGTTTTGCCTCCGACGAAGTTAGTACCACAATCTGAGAAGATGTCGGTACACAAACCTCTTCTGGCTACGAACCTCCTTAAGGCTGCTAGAAAGGCTTCGGCTGTCAGATCTGACACTAGTTCGATATGTATTGCCCTTGTGGCCATACAGACAAAAATACAAAAATATCCCCTTTGTCGTGTAGCGTTACGAAGTGTTGAGACCTTGACAATGATTGGACCTGCATAATCAATACCTACTTTGGTAAACGGTTTGGTTATGTTTACTCTTGAAGAAGGTAAGTTTCCCATTAATTGTGTACTAGTTAAGTTGCGATGTCTAGCACACGTGATACATTTGTGTATCCTGTTTGTAATGCATCGTCTTGCATTTAGAATCCAATATTCATTGCGACTCATGCTCAAGACTAATGCTGGTCCACCGTGCAATGATTCCTTATGAAGCTTATCAATGATGATTGATGTGATATGATGATGTTGTGGTAAGATGATTGGATGCTTTCTCGTATATGAGATGTCAGCATTCTCTAATCTTCCACCTACTCGTATTAATCCATCTTTGTCCAGAAATGGATTGAGTTTCAATAAGCAACTACTTCTTGGCAACAGCTTATTGTTCAACAGATGATCGTAGTCATCTTTAAATACTGATTGTTGTGTAATCTTCAGAATGGTATTGCTAGCTTGACTCCATTCTGTACTCGTGAAGAAATCTGTTCGTTTGTTTTGTGGATTTCTACAATTATGCTTAAATCGTAGCAGCGTTGCTACAATGCGAATCAAACGTGTGAAGGAAGAATATCGCAATAAGATATCATCTTCACAGTTAGTGAAAAAACTGTTGGGTGCTTCTCCCTTGGCTTCCAATTTTGTTTGATTGTTGTTGTCCATTTTTGACTTGGGCCAGGTATTTTGATGGTTTCTTAACCATGATGGTCCATGCCACCACAGATTATTTTTGTGCAGAATTTCAGCTGAACTTCCCCTAGACGCAAGGTCTGCTGGATTGTCCTTAGTAGACACATGTTGCCATTGGTTATACTTGATTATATCTTGTATTTCCACAACACGATTGGCAACATACGATTTCCATCTAGATGGGTGATCCTTGATCCATTGAAGGACAATCATTGAATCTGTCCATGCAAATACAGGGATGTTTTGTAATTTCATATCATCGACAGTGACTTTGATCAGTCTTGCTAGTATGACTGCTCCATTCAATTCTAGTCGTGGTATCGTTGTTGGCTTGATGGGTGCTACTCTTGACTTCGCTGTTAGGAGATTTACAATTATACTGCCATCAGAATTCACTACCCGCAAGTATAACACAGCTGCATATGCTCTCTCGGATGCGTCGCAGAAGCCGTGCAGTTGTATATTTGTATTGCTAGAATACTGAATCCATCTCGGAATTCTTATTGATTCCACATGTTGTAAATCCCTTAGAAAGTTTTCCCATTGGGTGTGAATGGTATTCGCAACTGGCTCATCCCAAGAGCAACCTGTGATCCACAACATTTGCATCAATATTTTTGCTACAACTATTATTGGTGCAAGCCATCCAAGTGGATCATACAGTGATGCAACCTTTGACAATATAGTTCTTTTAGTAATGATTGTATTTTTCTCTGGTGGAATTATAAACGAAAAATAATCAGGTGCAGGATGCCATCGTATTCCTAGAGTTTTAATTGACTCATTGTCGGAAAAATTTAAAGTATCCTTGACTTCACGATAGTCCATTGGCAAGTCTTCCAGCACCTTTGGTTCATTACTAGCCCATTTCCTAAGATTAAAGCCGCCAGCCTTCATCATATTCAGTAACTCTATTTGCAACTCCTTTGCTTCGGTGATGTTATCAGCACCTGTTAATATATCATCTACATAGAAGTCAATCAGCGTAACCTTTGAGGCTAGTGGCCAGTTTAAGCTTTCATCCACTGCTAGTTGTTGCAGTGTGCGGACAGCTAGATATGGAGCAGATGATGTACCAAATGTTACTGTCTTAAGTTGATAATCCTGTATTTGGTTTGTGATAGGATGCTGCCATATGACTCTTTGAAAGGTACGATGATCTGGATGCACATCAATCATCCTATACATTTTCTCAATGTCCGCGTTCATTGCTATTTTGTACTTTCTCCAGTTGAGTAACGTAGCAAATAGCTTTGGTTGTAGTGTTGGTCCCTTCAACAAATAATCATTAATTGACTTTCCGTCTGTAGTCCTTGCCGAGGCGTCAAATACCACTCTTAACTTAGTTGTAGTGCTATCCTTGAACACTGCGTGATGTGGGATATAGTAATGGTTTTCACCATCCCTTGGAGGTTCAACTTCCTCCATGTGTCCACGTTCTATGTAGTCGGTAAGACAGTTTTTGTATTCTGATTCGAATTCAGAATCTCTTGAAAACTGTTTTTGTAGATTCATAAATCTTTTAAACGCTTGTGTCCTTGATTGTCCCAATGTAGGAACTTCATTGTCAACGAATGGAAGATTAACTTGATACTTTCCATTCTCTAGTCGTTGAACTGTTGTTTGATATGTGCTCTCACATTCTTGCTCTCGTTTGCTGAGCATGGATTGAATTGGAAGCTCTTCTAGCTCCCAAAATCGTTTGAGTTGTGTATTCAAGTCAACTTCAGTTGTGGTGAAGGTAAGACTTTCTGTCTGGCCATTGACTGCCTCATTCGTGGATCCCAGTAAGATCCAGCCGAAAATAGTGTTTATAGCTACTGGTGCTGTGTCAGAGCCTCGTCTGATTCCTGCTTGAAGGATTTTTGCGTATATTCTTGCTCCTAGTAGCGCATCTATGCCACCAGGTTTCCAAAATGTAGGATCTGCCAATTGCAATCCATTTAGATGTTGATAATCTCTTTTGGAAACTACTCTTGTTGGTAGAGCACTTGTAATATTCTTCAAAATGAGAAAATCTTCTTGTATTGTCGTCGAGTTCGATCCGCAAGATCTTAGCTTTAACCTTGTTTGGTTATGTGATATAGTAGCTGGACTGGTGTTTAATCCCTTGATAGCTACTGATATGGGGGTGCGCGTAGCACATAGTTTCTTACAGGCAGTCTCCGTTATCAATGATGATTGAGAGCCACTGTCTATAAGACAACGTAAAACTATAGGTTTACCACGTTCGCAGCTTACCATGACTAACGCTGTCGATAGTAATGCTTGGTGGCTTTCCCTGGTTACAAATGTTTGAGTAGTGTTTAACCCAGAAGCGCTATCGGCTGATTGTAACCTTGTGTGGATGTTGTAATCCTGTGTACTATTGTTGTGTTGTGTTTGGTCTTGTAACGTTGAGACCGTTTGTGATACATTATTGCTCTGTGTTTTCGATGATTTGGTTGGTTGTGATTTGTGGAAGTTTTCATGTAGTGTGGTGTGATGTTTTTGCTTACATTCAAAGCATGTGTACTTACTACTGCATTTATTAACTAGGTGATCCTTTGAAAAACAATTGAGGCAACGCCCAGACATCTTCATGAATTTTCTTCTTGCTTGTATATCCATCTTTAGATATTTGGGACATTTCTGAACAAAATGGTTTCCATTACATACAGGACATTTACCACCCTTTGCTGTATAACAAGTGAGTGTTGTCTGTTTGAGTGTTGGCCTTGTTTGCCTTGGTTGAGATGCGTTTGTTGCTAGAGCATCTGTAATGGATTCCAGAATTCTTAAACGCTTGTTTAAAAATGTCGTGAATTGTGAGAGGCTCGGCAGCTCTTGTGTAGCTCCTTGCTCTTCCTCCCATAATTTCAAAGTAATAAATGGTAGTTTTTGTACTAGGAGATGTATTAATAATACATCCCAAGAGCTTGTGTCTACTTGTAAACTCTTTAATTGTTGCAGAGATTCTTCTGTTGTGTCGATTAGTGCCTTTAAACCTTTACTTGTTTCTAAGTTTTGCTTGGGTTGATTAACTAATGCCTTAAGCTGGTGATTGACTAGAATCCGTTTATTTTCATACCGTTCCTTTAGTTTGTTCCAGGCTGGCATATAGTCCTGGTTTGTGATAGGAGTATGTCTTAATACTTTCTCTGCTTCACCAACTAAACATGTCTTCAAATGATGTAATTTTTGTACATCTGTTAAGCGAGTATTATTGTGAACTAATGATAGAAACATATCATGAAATGATCGCCATCGATCATAATCACCATTATATGTAGGTAATGCAATCCTAGGCAATGAGGATTCTTGTTGAATAATTGTTGTAGTTGACTGCATTGAAGCAGATGTGTTAGGTTGTGACTCCATAACAGTTGAATACTTCCTTAAGCCTTCCACTAACTCGGACATATATTCTGCGTATTTTAGCTCTGATTTACTATAGTGATCTTCTTCCAGAAATGTATTTGATTCATCTGAATCCTGCCCAACCAAAGATTCATTGAGTTCTAAATCAATTGCGCTATAATCTGCCCAGATTTTTTTTAAATCTGAAATTCTGGTTTCGTAGAATCCTTGAGTGCGTTTAGGTATTGCAGTTTTTTTTGCGTTCTCAATAAATTTGTTTAGCCTGTCTCTCAACACAGCTTCCTTATTGAATAGTGCTTGTAGCGAAGACATCTTGCCGTTAAGAATGTATTGTGTAACAGTAATCTATGCAACTGTAACTGTTTACCGCTATGTAACTAATGCTTGCTTTAGTCAAGTGAACTTAAGATTCTAACAAATAAACTGAATTAAATCGAATGCTTCTATTTCCTGGATGGAACCACCAAAAAATGTTCCGTAAACTGGTAGCTCCTGGATGGAACCACCAAAAAATGTTTCGTAAACTGGTAGCTCCTGGATGGAACCACCAAAAAATGTTTCTTATTGGTATATAAGTTTTGATTCCAGGATGAAATCTTCAATTGATGGTTTACGCAAAAGGTATAGTCCTTGAGTGACTATGAATATGATAACGAACTGAATGTGATTTAAGATTGAATCACAATACTGTAATGTTACCGTAAATTCTTGATTGAATTCAACCTTGTGCGTAGCGACACAAATATTATACCATATGCTTGTATACTAAGCTGATATAAATTTCCTTAATTGCTGATGCCTTGCCTTGCTGCACGTGTGTAACGGAGTAGTTTGACAAAGCCGTTATATACCAATTACTGTTCTTGATGGGAAATGTTAGTGTAGCGGTATGTTAAAATCAGAACAATGTAAATAGATTCACATTTCGATTTAATTTCAAATTTACTCGCAGGTACTTAATCACTCTATACATATAGCTAAGCATGTAATACTGTTATTTTAGATAAATTTCGTTAAATTTAGAACTACAACTAGTGATATTCTACACTTCTTCAATATTGAAATGTTAACACAATTGCAAATTAAGCGAACAAAGACCAATTCGCATATATCTTCCAGCTTAACTCAAATGAGAAGTGTATGAACAACTATCTTGAATTGGTTCTGAACAAGATAGATTGAAATTACTATTGATTTCTAAGAAATATCTACACTTCCTTACTACTGAATTATTAATACAATTATGTGCGAAGCAAACAAAGAACAATTCGCAGATTTATTCCAGCTTGACTCAAAATTGAGAAGTGTAGGAATAACTATCTTGAATATGTTCTGTACAAGATAGATTAAACTAACTACTCAATATATTATCACTAGATTAGTTAAATTCTAAGAAAAGTTCAAATAATTATTTTAATTATTAAAATTCACCACAAAATTCAAATAAATTTATCACAACTTATATTTTTATTAAAGATAAATCACAATTTTTCAAAAAAATCCTTCACCAAAAAAATTGCATATGCGCTTACTCTTACCATAAGTCGTTTGTAAGCAGATTTACACAATTTTGCACTTTGAAATTTACACTGTATCACTTCCACGATGTTTGCTGGTTGAACTTGAAAAACGTAAGAGAGCGATTCATACAAATGCTCGGCCTTATATAGGGTCTGAATCGCCATTTTGGTGTGTGGAACCCGCAACCATAATGTAAAATACTCAAGATATTTAATTTCTCATCAGCTGGAATTAATACCATTCGATGCGGAATTTTGACATCTACCTTTTTTCATTTAAAAACTTCTTTCAATTATTAAATTCTTTGCATGAAAATTAAATTTAGTAATTGTGCCATAACATGGCGTAACATACTTCCTGTCATCCATAATGAGAAAATTTTCATGTGGATTGCGAATTTTATCTGTCTCTTTTCCACTTGCTGTCTCTTTTCTTCTCATTACTTATATGAGAAATCTTAAATATCAAAATATCTTTTAACGAAGATATTTTTGCACTTTTTTAACGTCGCCATCGTATTCCTCGTTAAAAAATAGTCCAATTTCATGTGCCATATGTTGGCAATATATAAAGTCTGACAGTTTCGCGGTATTTATAATATGTTGTGACAGTTCCGCGATCGCGAGTTTTCCGTGTGTTTTTTAGTGGAAATTGTGCTGCTGTACTACAGGTAAGTTTGTGCAAATTGTGTTATGTGTATTGTGTAGTGTTTGTGTATAATTAGTTTGTAAGAAAATTCATTTATTTGTTAAATTTCAATCTTAACCTGTCTTCAGGTAAGATTTTCTTTTGTTGTTTTCTCCCGGGAAAACATCGCGGGAAGTTGATTTTTCGTATAAAATCAATCGAGTGCTATATATATATTGTATTTATAACATAAATACATTAAAAAATGTTTTTATAACTTTGTTTTTAACAAAGTCAATTTCCCTTTGGCCATCTGTCAAAAGGTGAAAAGTTATGAATTTTCCCTTTAAATTGTTCGCGGGAAAGTTATTTTTCATAGTAAATGTGTTCAGTGACGTCTTTTATATAATTGGTTTAAATTTCAGTTGAGAGAAACTGAAATTAAACTAATTATAACAAATTTCGTTTCCCATAGTGTTGTTGTTGTTTTGTATGTACTTTGTTTACAATTCAATTACATGGGGAAATTGGTTTTTTTTGTATAATTTTTGTATATTCATTTGTGTTCTTATTCTAATTAATTCAATCCATAATTCATTTACTTAATTCATTATTTCTTTTAATTTCAGATATCACCATAGGTACATATGTACGTATATATGCTGCTCTTCGTGGGAGGATAGGAAATTGTATGCCAGTCGACTTCCCTGGCTACTTATTAAGTTAAGTAGTGTAAATTTAATTGATTTTTATTAATTCTTTTTCTTTGTTTCTTTTCAGTTTTCGTCGTCACTGAACAATAGGTCTAGTAACTCACAAGTTTTCCAATAAAATGGCGTTCTTAATAAGGCTTCTATTCTAGATCCTTTTCTACTTTTAATGTTTATTAGTAACTTAATAGCCCACTTGAAACATTCTCTTATATGCAGACAATGTACAATTGTGTTCTATCATCGCCTTCAATTTCATAAATTACTCAACTAAAAATGGTTTCAAACACAATGCTCCTCTAGTAAACTACTGAGGCCATATAAATTGAAATTAAATAGAATAAAAAATATTATGATATAAACACTCAAGTCATAATTTTTTTTCTATATCTCACAGATAGCTGTAAGTCCAGAATGTAATTGATTTAAGCAACAATACATTATGTCCAGACATTACCTTACCAAAGATCTTCTTAAACTTTTTCTTCATTTTTTAATTTTTCCCTCTAAGAAATGTTTTCCATTTATGCTTTTCTTTTCTCATAAAATACTCATTGAAGATGACCTAGGTACAGTTGCTTGTACAAAATTCACACTTTGACTGTCTTTTATTGAAAAAAGAAAAACACTCATGAATTGAATTCATTAAAAGAAAACACATTACAAATGGACGTTACTGAATAAGAGGAGGTGAAGAAAGCGCAAGACAGCAGAAACCTGCAGAAAAATGCTGAACTTGATATCCTGTACGTGAATTATATTCAGAGTTATAATGCTGAATTCATTTCTGCCTCTGTGAATTTCACTAACTGTGAAATCTTATAAAAAAAGTTTCCACATTTATCACTTCAAAAAGCTGTGTTTTCTGCATTAATTAGAGAAATGAAAAGGCGGCAAGCAAGAGACAGGTATTCAGACACTTTTTTCTCGGATGTAGTATTTAGTAAGGACATAGAGAAGGGTAGATTTTCATTATAATACATTCGGAAGAGTTCATTTTAGATAAAATACAAACAACAAATGATAGAGTTATAAATAAAAATAAACAAAAAATTTCTGCACTATATTGCAGACATTTTTTAAATTATTGTAAAAGAAATCAAACAAATTATTTACATAAGCCGAAGTGTACGAAAAAATAACGCCTAGAAGTAAAAAGAGACACATTTTTTTTAGAAACTTATGAAAGCTGTTTATTTTAGTTTATTTCATTGAGATAGAGAAGGAAAAAAATTATACACAATTTGCAATTTTACTACTTTTTTACAATTTAGACCTTACTAAAAAAATAACGATCTTAACAATATCCTCGCTTGGGGCAAAGCGAATCGGGTCGAATTCAATGCATCTAAGACCCGAAGCTGTCTCATCTCATTAAAACAAGATCATAACTTAACCACACTCGTTTCTTTTGATGGAGCATTAATTTCTCATTCACCGTCACTAAACATTCTTGGCATTAATATTTCCAGTAAGTTAAACTGGACAGATCACATATTCTCTGTTGCCAAAGAAGCATCGAAATGTCTTGGATTTCTGAAAAGGTTTTAAGAAATATTTCAGCCCATCAAATCTAGCGCTCCTCTTCAAGTCCTATATTAGACCTAGAATGGAATACAATGCCCATATATGGGCCGGGGCTGGTCGCACAGCCTTAGCTTCATTGGATATTGTCCAAAAGAGAGCCTTCAAGCTCACTGGCGATTTGGCAATAACTTGTGATATCGACTCACTCGATGAAATATCTAGTCTAATCCCTTGTAGAATGATTCCTGCACGCAATACTCGCGCTGCAAACCGTGCACATCCTTTAATACTTCAAATTATTTTCGGCCGTACAGTAAAATTCCGTGATGCTTTTTTATCCCGAACAGTGCGAATGTGGAACAGCTTACAGATTCTGTTTTCCCTCCGGCATACAATCTGCGGAATTTTAAGAGTGACATACATCGCTACCTCCGCCACTCTCCTCATATCCCATAATCCTTTCCCTATCTCCTTCCTGCCATGCTGTGCTTTGCATCATAGGGTATCCCCTAAGCTTGCCTTAATAATATTAAAAAAAAAAAAAAAAATCGTATGTTAGAATGCCGGTCGGAACTTTATACGGCGACATCACCAATCACAGCTATGTTAAAGCTAATCATGAGTGAGTCAATCACGACACCTGTTGCGAGGCAACTTTGGCCTATGTGCAATAGGAAGTAAACATTGGAGCTCCTGAAAGAGAGCGGAGATGATACCAGAAAACTAGTACGGGTGCCCTAGGAAGCTGATTTTTTAATTAATGTTTAAGGGTAAAACTAAGGAAAGATGCTGTAAAATCTGTCTATCCTGGTAAAAGTATTGATACTAGTATTCCCAATAAGTGGAAGAAAGTTCCATATTTATTTTTTTATTTATTTAAGAACTTGATACGACAGCAAACAGACAAATCCAAAATACAAACTCTAACTAAAAGTAAGAAGGAAAACAAGAACTACAAAATAAAATACATAAGTAGCTCAAAATAAGATATCAGAAATAAAAAACAATAATTTCAAAGCAAAGCATAATATAAATGAAAGAAAAATGAAACTATTTTACAGTGAAGAGCTAAGAGGAAGTCCACTAATTACTAGAAATCCCAACAAACTCTGATATTAAGCGAAATAAAAATAATAGAAATAAAAAGTAAGACATAAGATAAAAAATTAAAATCAGTTATGAACTAAAAAAAAAAAAAAAATTATAAAAGCAAAGCGATTCAAATATATACAAGACGTGGAAAGGAAGGAAGGAAGCAAACAAGTGCAGATGAAATAGATGCATTTAATTTAAAATTACTTAGATGAGTTATTGTGTACCTACATGTAGTTGCTTTTAAGAATCGTAAAGCTGTCACTGAAAATATCCAAATTGTTATATAAGGCATCAGACGCGGATCTAGCATTGAAATTAGGGGGGGGGGGTCATCTTACAACTAAATCGAGCAAAAAAAAGGAACATCCAACGCCGTACGTCGGTTCGCATAGCCACCGCAGTCTGCAGTACTTGGAACTAGCAAATCCGCATTAAGCGGTGTGCATGAAGTGTCATTTTTTAATATACGTTTTTTTACAAAAACTAATTTTTTTAATAGAATAGGGTGCAAACTGCAGGAGTCATTCAAGCCAAACTTTTCTCAGTTTTACACACTGGCATACATATATAATATGGACTGCTCGATATGCTATTTCATGCGGGTACAATTTTTTGTGTCAAAAATAGTTCATACGTCGGTGCCAACCTTGAAAAATCCATTGGCGGAAAGTTGAAAAGTGAAACCTCTCGAATTTCTATTAACCCAAATAATTAATTTAAAAACATTTATTTCGACAAACCCACTTATTTATTTATTTATTGTTTACAGCCCTTTCTCAGTTCGCACGTTACATAGAAAAGTGACCCAACTCAAAAAATACAACTTTTCAGGAGAGCGAAAAAACGAAAAGCTGTACATAGAATTAATTCTAGCTTAACGTAGTAATTGTTTGCTAAAAATAGTCTGAACTCTTAAATTTGTTAGTAAATATATTTCTGAAGATTTATATAAAAGAAATTTTAAGTTTTTGTTACCGCAGTTGGCGACGATAGCTGTTAATTCCGCATGCTATTAAGTTGTGTCGCTTTTCTTTGTTGCGAAATAAATATACAAGTTTTTTTTAAGTGGTACAACTCAAAATACGATTTTCAAGAATTAAATTCTGTACTTTGAACTTTGTGGAAAAATGTCATAACTCATAATAAAATTTGTAAGAAATAAATGCTGTTTTGTGGAAAAGTGACACAATTTAAAATAATACTCTTAAAATGTCGAAAACATATTTACGTTTGTTATGAAGATCGTCACAACTCAAAAAGTGACACTGACACAGTTGGTGCTTAGATCGAAAGAGAACGCTATATAGAAATGAGCCAACTTTCTGCAGTGTATTTCTATGGACGTAGGACGTAGTCAGTCCATATTTTAAATATCAGTGGTTTTACATAAGAACGCTGCAAATATTTTAGAATGTTAGGAGTGTTACATGCCAAAATTACCTGAAAAGGGGCTTATCTCTCTTTAAGGCGAAGAAATTGCCATCAGCAATTGATTCAAATTCCTCAGTTAAAAACAAAAAGTATTTCCCATAGAACGACTTGGGACAAATAAAAGTTTTAAATTTCAACCCAAGTCGTTTCAATAGAAAAAAGCCCCACGACAAATCTTACCTTCAGTAAGATTTGTCGAAAATAAAAATACGATATGTATGTACATATATGTGTACCTACATACATACATATCGAGCGCAGAAAATTTACTCGGTGAAGATTTAAATGATCAAGTCTTCACCAAAAAGCCTCCTTTCAGCAAATTGTCGCGAGCGGAATACGTTCTGGGTGCAACAATGTATGCCGATGGTTTCATATTTATGAAAATATCAAATTTCATTTCAACCATCGTCCACCGCGGTAGGCTGAACACTAATTGTAAACAGGTAAAGAAAATAGAAGTTGCGATAAGAAAATAAAAAAAAAATAAACGTTTTGTGAAAATAACCATAAGAGGAAGTTTGTGAAAGAAAAATTTTGTGAACAAAGCAAAAGTTAAAAAAATATATATAAATAAAATAAAAGTGTGTGAGTTGTCTTAATCATAGCTTCCTGGAACGGCGTAGAGTGATTGCCTTCGGCTAAGGTAAGCCCCGAAATATAACAGGAGTTAGGACTAAGTTAAGTTACGGCTCTGATGTGGTAGCGAGGGAGTCTGTTTCTGGCTTGGGAAGTGTTTCTCTGAGGTCCGAAACCCAAATTCCGAGAAAAACCTATACACATACATCACATGCATACAATAGCATTCATTGAAATAAATTTTTATTTTTTTAAGTTTTGGAACAAAATTTTTTTTTAAGTTGAATTATATAAAAAAAAAGTGTAAAATAAAAAATATATTTTTTCAAATAACTCATTTAATTAAATATTTTTTCTGGGTCCTGGATCCACCACTGTAAAGGCATATTGTGCGCTCATAAGATGGAGCGGGGAGTATCTATAGGAAATGCAATCTGTTGGCGGACGAGGCGACTAGAAAAGCTGATTATTGATGTAACTAAGATGAGTCAATAGAACCATGCAAAATTTTAAATGGGAACATTTTATGAAGATAGGAACGATTAAGCGGAGTATAAATGAATCAATAAATTATGTATTTGAATTGTTCCGCTTCTATTTTCTCTTTTTTAGTTGTAATTGATATGGTATCTCTCTTGTTAGCTGTCAGAGGCGATCTATACTATGGCTTTTCCTGATGTTAGGGGCACTATGGACGGAAGATGTGCACTGGTGGTCAAATAAAATATTTCTAGGTTGAGCATACAAACCTCCTCAGATATCTAACTTAAGTTCATTTTACAATAATTTTGCACACATTAGTGGTGTCTACTAGATGAGCCTGATTTGCGGAGATTTCAATGTCAATCTTTTAATCAATAATAGTAAATCTAGGGACTTCTTGGCGTACTTAAATACTTTGGGGATGCATATCGTTAATACTGCTCCGACAAGATACCATAGTGGTCATATTTCCCTGCTATATGCTTTTGTGACTGATACCCCAGATCTGGTAGTAGACCATAGCCAATTTAATATTCCTGGAATTAGTGATCATATAGTTATTATGGACTGTTTTGCTATCTCTGCATTATCGTCCTCAACCGGTTGTGAGAGCATTGTTTACAGGGAATTCAAATCAACTGATCTTCGGAAATTGCATCTTGCGGCTGGTGAAATTTTGTAGAGCTATATATGTATATTCCACTACAGATGTCACTCACCAAATTGCTTGCTTCAACAATAGACTAAATTATCTCTTTGATTATTTTGTATTTTATATCACGTAGGACAAAGTCTAGCTCGCCGTGGTTCACAACGGATATTCAAGCTCTGATGGCTGAACGAAACCATGAATATACTTGCTGGAGAAGGTTTGGAGGTGATTTTCTTCGGAAGAATTTTATTCTCCTGCGAAATAAAGTCACCGCTGAAATTAGGAGGGCGAAAACTAATTACTTTAAGGAAAAGCTCAATCCTTGCGTACCATCTCGTATACTGTGCAAAAATATTAAAAGTATGAATTTAATAAAACGCCCCCAAAGTGAAAGTCATATTGATCTGGATGAACTGATTAATTATTTTTGTAATGCGGCTTGTAATTTAGATTATAATACTTTTCCTGTATTTTCTCAAACGGATTACTATGTGGGGATTTCGATCTTTAATATGTGACGGCCTGACAGAGTTTAGAATATAGGCATCACTATAATCTGTAGCTCGCGGGCCACAAGGACGTACCCCAATGTGATACAAGTAAATTGATTTTGACATATTTCGCTATACTTTCTGGATCCGCAATCATGTAAATTTGATTCGATACCTTGAATCTGAGCAACTTTAAACCACTCAAATTACCCTTTCTGTACTAATCCCTTGTATTTGTTGCTCATTTGATACCACGAGTAACATAGGATGGAAACGATAGATCCATTGAAATCTGTTTCGTGTAACAACATTTTTAAATTCCTCCTCAATATAATTCTTCTTCAATTAGTGAACAATCCAATTATTGTTAATTTTGTATTTTTAATTTAATAACGTCAATCCCTTCTAGACCTGATCAACTCAGGATCACTAACACCAGCAAATTTTAAGAGTTAAATTCAAAGACGAGGAGAGCTGAAAAATCTATTGTGAGTCCCCGTTCAATTTACTCCCTTTTTAACTTTAGACTGTTAATAGAGTCTAGAATCACTCCAGGGTTATGGTTCCACATGTAGTGTCAGCCAAGCCCATCTCGTTTAGGTGATAACGTAAGGAGTTGTATCCTGAGTAGAGCTCTGTGACTGTTTCCTGAGGGGAAGAATCTTTTTTATTTTTCCGTCAGAGGTGTCGATAAACTTTTTTTCTCTGGCGAATTTCTTGTAGTAGACTATCCGAATAAATTGAATTTTGCTTTTCTTCCAATTATTTAGTACAGCTCCGAGGTACCATTTAGAAGTGCACAAAGTAGTTCTGGTCGAACAAATGGAGTTTCCGTCGTCAGCAAATTCATTGCCTTTATGGCCCTCATGGACATGAAGATAACTCCTCGATAAATTTTTGAGGGTTTTTAGACACTTTCAGACTATCGTAGACTTAATAGTGATAAATTTTAATACCTCGAGTGGAGCAACTTAAATATCCGAGAGGATATTGACGGTTGAGCCATTTATCACTATTTTAATACAGGTATTCGCCCAATGTATTTATTCCAAGTAAATATACTATTGAATATTACCACAACGCTCTTTCCGTGATAGAAGAAAAAATAAAAGTAGTTTCAGGTTCAACCTGGAGGAATCTGCCCAGAGAGTGAGCTATGATTAGATTTTTCTTAATACTCTCAACATCATCTTTAACAATGCTAATACTGGTCTTGTATAAGAATGTATGCTCATATATAATTAAGAATAAACTACGTAAAAGTTCATCTGGACATTAAAAATAATGCCGGGTTAAGGATAGATCCTTGAGGAACACCACAAAATGCAGGCACAAACGAAAACTGAGAGCTATTGGACAAAAAAAAATAGCTCTCATTTCTTTCCTCTTCTTAAAAAATATTTACTTAAAATCGGTACTACTCACATACATAAGTGCTAAATAGTGTTTTTCGCAAAAAGTTCTAGACGCGTCCCTTTCAATGTGATTGAAAAAGTGACCGAGACAGGAAATCAATAATGTTATCGTAATTTTTCGATTCTGTTTACAAGACACCAAGGAATATGGGAAAGATATTTACCAAAATACTTAGAAAGATAACCTTTTATCAGAATGAGTTATTTAATACATTTAATTTATCCATTATCATTTCCGTGTAAACAGATAAATATTGTAATGTTCACATAGTGCATCATAGTGAAAAATTCAGTTCCAAGGAGCACGAAGCACTCCATTCCATACACCCAAAATTTGGTGCATCCAACATTCCTAAACATGTGTGGGGTATAGACGGTGCAGAAAAATTCGATTTATCCTACCAAACATTGCTCTACTTTATCCATCTGCGATTTGTATCTCGAAAATATTTATTTATGTTTTTGCAAATCGTATGTTCCGCTTATTCACGAAACTAGAACACATCATTTTCCAATGTTTTTCCTTTAACCATTGCACGTTTTCAATATTCCATACTGTATGCTTTTTGTTGTCGCTTTCTTCACCTTCATATTATCTTGGTATCACAATAGCGTCTAGGATATACGTACATGTGTAGATATTTATATTTTTCAGAGGTATGGGGATTCTGCATCCGTTTTCCGAAATAATATCTTGAGACGAGGATATGCAGTTGTGTGTGTGTACTGGAAAAACAAAATCAAGACTAAAATTATTTTATTTTATTTCAAGATACTTTCCTTCGATATAATGTTTTGAATGAAATATAGAACTCATTACTGAAGTATTCCTACTTTGTATGAGGGTTTGTGTTCTGCAATAATAGAGTTTCTATGGTAGGTGAACCAGAAACAAGAAGCACTGCAAGCTCCCTCTGGTTGGTGGTATGACATATTCTACTATTTTTTTTTAAATAAATATGATATTGAAAAGGTACGAAAAGGTGACAAGAACGAGTGGTGTAACTTCGGCAAATTTAGAAAACGCATATTGCCCTTTCCTCATATTTACTAACGTCATTTTTAATAAAAATAATTATTTTATCACAAATGAAAATGTAAAATATTGAAATGACGAATGAAAGAAAAGGAAAATATTATAGGGACAAAGTACAGGGGCTCTTGATATCTTGTATACTTCGGCTACTATCCATGCCGATGGAAAGACTCCTGTCGAATAGGACAGGTGAAATACTTTGCGTATAGGTTTAGCTATAGGAGCGGCAGAGCTTGAGTACATGGGGCGAAATATTAGCAGACTCAGAAGCCTTAGACACATTGAGACACGCGAGTACTTTTAAGACCGATGAAGTAGCTCTAGACTGCTATAATAAGAGGCCCGAAAGTCTTATTACTCTTTCGACTAGGAAAGATTTTCTGTCTAATGCTTTGATCGAATTGGAACTTCGTTCGTTGAATAATAGATTTGCAGTTGTTACGTGCCTTTCTATATATCTGTCTCAATTCAGCTGAATGACACAGCTTATATGCCTGACATGCATCTTCCTTGTCTATTATGGCTGCATACCAGTCATCACTTTTGACATAGCAAAGAAAATACTTGTACAAGACAATACATATAATGCAACTGGTTCCCATTCAACATAAAACTGAACTGGGTTAAAGTAAATACCGAAAAGTATTAACATCAACAAGCGCACGAAGCCTGCCATTAAAATAAGTATTTTATGACAGAAAAAATTTTTTATTAAAGCAATAAAAAGTATAAACACAGCTATAATTTTTATGATTCTTGTACCTACACACAAGCAAACATATAAATCGATTACTGTAAGAAATAAAAAAACATATTAAAGCGCACAAAATTTGAGTTATGGCAGTACCATTTTTTATAGGCCTTTCACGCGAACAAACAATTAAAACTGACCACTTTCCTGGGAAAGGTAAATAGTTGGATTAAATTACTGCTCTTGGATGTACATACATATATATTTGTACAGATTATAAACGTATAACGTTTGCGCACAGTATACATGACACTTCAACTATGTACAAATAACGTAGAGAAATTAAGAGATCAAATTTTTAAGCTGCCATTAGTTGAGCAACATCGTACCTGTATAAGGATGTACTATATGAGGATAGATTTTATCTATGCATATTTGTATAGGGGTACAGACGGGAATAATACTCAAACTGGGAATAAAGCGACTTTGACAAACTTTCTATTTACTGTTTCTCTAGTGCATCATATGATCCCTGTGATTAATCTAGATTACATTTTAGCAATTTAAAGATAAACATTCCGTTCTCCACCTTATGGTGATGCGTGGGAGTGCGAATTGAGATGATGGGTGTTTAAAATAATTTATCATTCGAACTTGAAACCAGAATCTTACATAATATAGTGATGGAAGGCGTTTTCAAATGTATTCGGGTGCTAGGTGAATCAATATGAACCAAAGACGCTTACCATACATACCTAAGAAAAAACCAATTTCTTCGATTTTGCAGCCTTGTCTTGAAAAGGATGGGAATAAGGAAATGTTCCGGATTATGATTACTATGTTATAGACAAAAAGATACATTTGCTCATTTAAAAGAGCTACCATTGTAGAATTGCATACTTTTTCTCCTTCTGTCCGTGCAAAAATAAAGTTGCTTTCCTTTCCTTACATATCGTAGTTAAATCTGACACTGACTTTTATGCACTTCTCTAATGAAAAATTGCGCTGACACCTTGGCATATCCATTAACTTCAATTTTCAACTTATCTTTACAAACAGGGATTTTCTTAGATATTTGGAAAGTCTCCTTCATTACACCGATATTTAAATCTGGGCAAAAGGATGACATCAAAAATTATAGAGGTGTCTCTGTTATGAATACAATTCCTAAAATTCTTGACTCGTTGATTCATTCTAAAGTTACATTTTTAACCAAAGAAATTATTTCATTGCAACAGCATGGTTTTATTCCTGGTCGATCATGTGTAACTAATCTTACTTCTTTTTCAAATTACGCTATTAATGCTATTGAAGATTCATTTCAAGTTGATGTTATTTACACGGATTTCTCTAAAGCATTTGATACAATTAATATTTCTCTTCTTTTATGTAAACTTAGTATACTTGGCTTTCACTCATCTTTTTTAAAATGGATTGAATTCTATCTGACTGATCGTAAACAATACGTCAAAATTGGTAGGATCCTCTCCAGAGAGATAAACGCTTGCTCTGGCGTGCCTCAAGGTAACCACTTAGGTCGTCTGCTCTTCTTGCTTTTTATTAACGATATAGTAGAAAGTTTCAAATTTACTAGCTGTTTGTTGTTTGCTGATGACTTGTTTTTAAAAGTCAATTCTGTGGATGATTGCGCACTCATTCAACGTGATCTTAATGGTCTCTCTGATTGGTGTTTTATAAACAATTTTCACTTAAACATTGGTAAATGTAAAACTATGACATTTCATCGTTTATCCAATCCAAAGTTCTCTACTTCGCTTTGGTAAGGTCTATTTTAGAATATTCAAGTGTCGTTTGGTGCCCCTATTACAAAGTTCATATTGATCGTCTAGAATCAATACAGAAAAGCTTGACCAGATATACGTGTTACAAATGCAATTACATATATGATAATTTACCTTCATATTCTGTAAGATGTTTACTGTTGGGTTTATCTCAATTGGAATTACGACGGGAGGTTAACTGTGCGACTTTTGTTAAAGATATTTTGGATTACAGAAATAACTCGCCAGAGTTATTATCATTGATTAGTATATATGCTCCCGAAAGGCCAATTCGCTCTAGGTGCTTGCTGTATATTCCTCATCACAGAACAAATTATGGTAATCACGAGCCTATTTAAAATTGTTCCTCAATGTTTAATAAATTTTCACCAATTGTCGATACTTCCATGCCAAGAGATAGTTTTAAATCCTGTATTTTCGATAATTATAGAAGTCTTAACTCATTTTAGAATTAATTTATACATTAAGTGCAGGTCTGTAAGATGATGTAATCTGTAGACAATTAAAAAAAATAAATAAATAAGTAAATTGGATGAAGTGAAATGCTCTGAGAGCTCTATTGTGAAATATTGTTTTGGTTTATGAAGGGGTAAGAATAGGGAAATGGGCGGGGGTAAGGATGTAACTATTCTATGTTCAAATATTTTTTCTCTAGGGCAGAATTTTAAATTTGCGTTATGTTGTGGTCTGGTTGGTGTCTGCTCGGGAATGAATATCAAAGATTTTTAAGCAATTCCCTAACAGTGATAATTTTGATTTTTGTAAATTATATTTACAAAACTAATAGTTTTCTTGTTGAATTGAATAAAAGTAGAGCATCAAATTAAAAAAAAAAAATCCTTTTTTGAATGTTTAAAAATTAAATTTTACCTCTCTCAGGATTTACCATTTTTATAACCCTTGTACTATGAACTTTCACCATCAAAAAGATGCACTACAAATGCAACCAGAATTTATTACGCGATATCTAGCTTTATACCACCGTTGGCGTACTAGTTGGGGATACGGGTGGGCCTTCCCCGCCAGAAGAGTAATAAAGCTGATTATCTTTATAATGAAGAAATATTTAGTGCGCAATCAAAAATTTCAATAATATACTTATTATGTTACATTATGAATTAAAACTAAATTAGCAACGCGAGACAATTGATACTTCGGGAAATAAAGTAAAATGTATAGGACATAACGCAAAGATATAATAAGCACTTTTTCTAAAAAGGCAAAAATTTGACCAGAAGAAAAAGCTGAAAATGTTGAAACAAGCAACGTCAAAAAAATAAATACTAGTGTACAACCTAAGGCACTACCATCAACATCATCAGCAGAGGTAGTTTGCACAGGTGAAGAAATCGAGACAAAGAATACTAAAGGACGACTCCTTTTAGGTCTCATTACCCAACCCTATTCGTCACCAACAACTTCAGCACTGGGCGCGGTTATTTCAGATGAAGTACTTGAGATCAAAGCTATTGAGGGAAAAAGAATCTTCGATCTTGGTACGCTTGATACCAGTCCATTTCAACCTTGGACAAATATACCATAAAGTAAATCTTGAGATAGACAGCAATCGTTTTCATCAAAATACTACTAGAAGACAAAATTTATTGATTCGTGTGCAGAAAGTTCTCCAAAGGAACTATACGGGATCAAAATTAAAAGTTTGCTAGCACCGGATTTTATAATTAGGCGCTACAATAACAAAAACAATCATTCTTTCATATTCAAAGCACTTAAGTGATTTTATCGTACAAACAATCTGCTGTATCTGCAAGTGTTCATGAAAAAATTGTAATGCAGCATACATAGGATTCAAAGAATGTGCCTCCTTAGTGTAAGCAACGCTGTCAACACAATCAACACTCGGACTCTTGGGGTCATCCTCCTCAACATACACCCCGTGAAAATACACACCAAGAAGGGAGTGTCAACAGCTGCTCTAAGGCTGCATCTCAATCAGCGCTGGATTAACAGTGGGACAATAGTTCCACACGAATCCGTTTTTGAATTGGTGCAGTCCATCGCACCTAATATAGACAGGTACAGCGATCACTTCCTCGTGATTATGATGAAAAGTAACTTTAAATTTAAAATTCTAGATAAGGTAGAATGGGAAATACATTTTGTGCTTCAACCATTGACAAGCGCTGTTAGGTAAACAGACGGCTCCAAATCTGAAGAAAACACCAGAGCAGGCGTTTTTTTCGAGGAGCTTCACCTGGAAATTGCCATACACCTTGAAAGACATGTCACGATTTTCCAGGCGGAAGTCGAAGCCATTCTTGAAGCAAGAAGTTATCTCCTTAACTCAAACACTGAAAACAAGGAGATTGCATTCTTCTCGGATAGCCAAGAAGCTGATAAGGCCTTGTCAAAATCCTTCATGACCTTCAAACTTGTATTGATGTGTAAATCCACGCTGAGACTCGTTCTTTTGGTGCCAGGTTACAGTAGTATTAGCGGGAACGAAAAGACGGACGAACTTGCTCGCCTTAGTGCAACCTTGAAAGCGTCACAACTATAATCGCACAAAATCCTTGCGTCTAATATTTCGGCTTGGGGCGACTACCAACACGGTCGTCTTTGGTTAGATTAAACCTAACGTAAACTTAACGAAAAAGCTATTGGAACTAAACAAGTCAACCAACGCTGAGAACTCAATCGCTCATAGGTCTATAGAGTGAACGATATCTCTAGATGTGTCCTACGTTCCAGGGACTCCGTGCGACTATTTGATAAAGCTTATAGATATTAGTCAGTAAGTCAGGCCCTACCTTTGACGGGACACCCCGAGGACCAGACTTCTAAAAATAGGGCAAATTTTTTGGAAATGAGTGAACTCTTTGCAAAATACAATGAAGAAGATACGACGTGAGAACTATTTTATGAAGTGAAGTTTTTGTGTGCAGAGTTACTTCAACGACAATTATGTTTTGCAATTGAGATTATGTTTCTTGCGGGTTGTGTACGTTACAGACTGTCAAACTTTATATTTCTTTTAATCTATGTAATTTCATTGGTACTAGTATTTTATCAACATACTATACTATACTATACTACTATACTACATAGCAATGGATAAAAAATGTCGGTCAATAGCTGGGAATATGCCCGTGAGCTAGCAACTTCGCAAAGTATGTGTTATAGGCTATGTACGAAAGTCGGAGGACCTTCCCCCACATCTAAGTTTTCATTACGATACGAGAACGTACCAAAATTTACATTCCTACAAAATGCACGCTACGCCAGATTAAATGCAAAACAAGATAATATATATACCCTATATGAAAATCACAGTTAAATAAACTGGAAAACCAAAGTTTTGTATGGCAATGCCCGATTTAGTTCAGTTTTGAAGCTGTATTTACTATTTTTGTGAAAGCACTGTGCATAAATTTCAGCTGATCGTCTTTTTCTTTTTAGTTCGAAAATGGGACAAATCAGGTAACTTTTTCATAGGGTAGCCATATATACATTTCATTTTCACTACATTTTGGGACATTGCCTGAGAACGCGTCAGCGTAGAGCGTTGTAAGTTTGTACATAGTGTTTTCATAAAAAGACTAAATATAATTTCAAAAATGGACTAATTCGGGCAACGCCTTCTTGGTCTTACCATATAAAAATTTAGTATTTTTACGTATCCTGTGAAAATGGTCAGTGCTAGACGGTTTGATGTACTGAAAAGTTCTCCAGAATATAATATCCTATAAAATTGGTTAAATGTAATCATTTTTTCTGTCCGACGAACCGTTCTAGAGATATATTCAAAAACCACTTAAAAAATCAAATTTGTGCAGAAATTACAAACGAGAATTCATCTAGATAGGGTATCATAAGAATTGGTCTTAGACCAATTCTAGTTTTTTTGCTTTTATTTAATTAATTTTGTAGAAACAGTATTTTTAAATTATGTCTGGCCCTTTAAAAAATGAGAGTGGAAAAATATTAAACATATGAAAGGTAAATTTGTGCTCAGTTCTCACTATACCAATGAGTAGCAATTGTGTACAATATATTTTATAATCTGCAGACAGATTTCATAGCTTTGGCTAATTCATAGGCTATGAATGGCAATTAAGAAGAAAATCAGCATTCCTTATTTACCCTCCTTTCTCTTTGTGCTTGAACATTCCAAAGTTGTTTCAATTATTAACACGTCAGAAGATATCGCACAGAAACCTAGATTTCGATCATTACACGCACTTGAATATCCATATTGGAAATTCAATGCCAGATTAGAGATAACTATTAGTGTTATCAATAAACTTTATACCATCGTTTTTGAAGAAACTTCACGCTCTTGTTTTTTTTTTTTTCTTAAGTATACACTAACGAAAATATTCGCAAAAAAACGAAAGACGGTATTTTTTTCACCGTTTTTGGGCTGTCATAAGTTATATCTGCACACCTTATTTGGAGAGCCGAAACTAAGTGTACACCTATTTTTAGCTTGGTTGGATCATTTCCGAAATGAAATCCTAAAGTTCCTGAACTATAAGGGCTACTTTGATACAAAGTCCGTTCTCTAAATGGTTCAAACTCATCATCACGGTTAATAATTTGTTCCTTTAAATATGTTACCTAAAAACCCACATTATTACAGGAATAATCTCAAAAGAGTACTTAGATCTGGACGATGATGATGATGATCACAGAATGAGAACAGCCTAAAACCGCCATAGGAGATATCACCAGAATTATATATACCTACATTAAAATCCCTTAAAGTGCAAAATTTTTACTCGAATTAACGATACAAATTGCACTGTTAAGTGGCTTCGGTTCAAAACATTTCCCAATGCACACAAATGAAAGGCTTTCAAACTCAAGCGACAAACTAATTTCTTTAAATTTAATCTTTAAGAAGAAACGGATTATTTAACTGAATTTCGTTATGCAGCTGCTGCTGGTATCATCACAGATTCTGGAGCCAACAACCAATTGAAGGGTTAATCGGGGTTGTGGAATACATTTAACTTGCTATTTTCTCATATACCATTCGACATTCTCACTTAGGTAAATTTTGTGTAATAGCCCTAAGCGATAGATCTGTAATTAAGGAGAAAATCTCTTGTGGTGTTCTTTCTTTGCTTTTCAAGCAGCACAGGTAAGCATAAGCGTATGCATGTGTGTATGATCAAGTAAACCAAAGATATGTATTGGAAAAGGGTGCTACGTTCAGATAATAAATTTCATGTGGGGGTTATCAGCAAATGTGTGGTAATACATATATATATTGCTACAATATAGCCAAATGCCCTCAAGGTGATTTGGAAATTCTCAAATTTACTGGTTAATTGCACATTTTAAGTCGTTATGATTTTATGGTTGACTTGTCGTTGACCTAATTTTCTGTTCTGATTGTTTTGGTATGAGCACATTTCTGTTGTATTTAATTATTGTTGGCTTTGGAATTATTGTTATTTATTTCGTAACAGTGAAATCATTAACAATCACTTGTAATACATTTAAAGAATAGATTAGGCGTATAAGGATAATTTGTAAGGTCGGTATAAAAAGAGGGAAGTAAGGTATTTCCATACACTTTTAGTCTGAATGTGAATTCTTGTTTAAAATATACAAACAGAATTTTTAAATTTTATAATCAAACTAAATTGTTTTCTAATAACACTTATGAAAAGTTTGTAAAGTAAGTAGTGAGAATTTAAATTACTAAATTTTAAATCCGGCTCAAAGGGCCATCAAATACTCTGTCCATAGTCAGAAGTGTAAAATGAAAAAAGGGATGGAAAATAAACTTCATTTTACTTTCCACTAACTGTTCTACAAGTTAAAAAATTTGAATTTCCTGCTGCCAGTCGATTCTTTATTTTAAACGATACCCGATATAAAGAGCGGTTAGACTGCATTCGATGCCCACTCTTCGGATGACAGAACCGAACATTTTGTTTAGTTGCGTATAGAATGTCATCTGATTCTTTCGCAGGAGCGTAAAATTTAATGATTCTCATATTTATCATGGATGAGTCTTGGATTCCTTGCGTAAGTAATATACCCACGCCATTCCTACATGTGGCTCTACAGTATTTGTGGATTACTAGAGACCACAGTATAAGTAAATATACTCGTTCGCATCATGGCATTCCTCTCCGCATCCTCTGCCTATAGGATCATCAACAAATTCCATCCTGTGAAGGTAACCCCTGAGAAAAGAGTGCCCACTAAAAATTAATACTAGAGCTATGAGGTTTGGTTTGTTTAGTCTTAATAGCTTGTTCGGTAGGCTTGGGTTAAGTTTACCCCATAGTTTCCTCATAGTTCGACCTGAAAGATCATCCAACCACAAACGAATGTGCTATCGGTGGGCCAAAACCGAAATACTAGCGGCAAGGTGTTTTGGTACAATCCCGATCGCAGAGGAGGATGCTCCGAGGGCTGCACCAAGACGTAGCCGATTATTCCGAGAGAGAGAATTTTCAAGGTAGTTTTACACTCCAAAACTAGTCTGTCTGGATGTTGTAAAGGCTTCGACGAACAGTTTTAGAATTATATGCGAAATACTTGCACAGAGTACTTTTCCGTCAACTGTAAAAAGATTACAAATCTTATCGAATACACATTTACAGGGGTATCAATATGGTTATCAAGAGAGTGTCCAAGGGCTAAATTAACTTTCATTGAGTTGTGGGCACTGTGTGTTAAGTTATAAATCTAGTACAACTGTTAATTTACGACGGCAAGGTGTTGTCTAAATTGGAAAATACTATTGTGTGATAAATAGATTGGGCTAGAATCAAACTACGAGCCAGTTTCAATTGCATATCAGTAGAAAATGAATGCCCACTGACTCTTAAGTGCCGCAAGGAGCCATATACAATTATGTCGGCAATCCCTCGTGGTTCCTGGCACGTCCAATGAGAACAGATCGATGAGGATATTAATTATGGAAATTTCAAAAAATTAAAAAAAGAAATACAGTGAAAGTTGAACGTTTTGTTTAGATTTTTATTATTTGCTTCGCGGTTTTAATAATTTATAAGAACTGGGTTAATGTAAATTGGCGAGCACTTTCAACAATTCGGGAATTTGATTTATTCTAATTTAGTGATCACTATTCAAAAATTTAATGAACACTTTCTGATAATTTGGAGGTTTAATTAAACTCATCGAGGCGACCACTAGACTCCCCGATGTTTGGCTAGCTGCCCCCAGGTAGCCATGAAAAGCTTGAAAAAGATTTGTTATACCTTTTATTAATTTCTCAAGAGGTTAGAAAATCGTACGTTGGAAAATGCGAAAAAGTTTTGATGGCATGCATAAATGTATCAAGAAATTGAAATCCGATATGCAGTTGCGTGCGCCCGTCTTAAAACATCAATTTTAAAAAGTGGAGAACAATTGTAATAATTGTATGTATGTATGCACCATCGATTAGATTTGAGGTATTAAGTGATATAGATATATGACGACTCACAAAATATTACTCGCTTTAATTCTGCTTATACGCTCTGCCGATTCCGCTGGCACTATTCCACGTCAAAATTATTTTCGTTATAATTTCCTTCGTTAACACTGCGTGTCGTGTTCGAAATGATTCCTAGAGTAGGCGAAATTGTCGTTCTAGTTTTGAATTGAAGAAAGTATTGTCTTGTTGTCAGGTCGGTCGAGTTCTTAATCGAAACAGAAGATTACTCTTTTTTTAGTTTTCGAATAATAGAAACGATAATTTGTATCAGTGTTGTGTTAAAAGGAATAGAGAAATGAATTATGTCACATCCGAGTATCATTAAAGCAATTTTGTATAAGAAGAAATAAATCAAGTTTATCAACCACATTTTGCAAGTGTTGTTATTAAGGGATAACAAGGACGCCTTAGGTATGTACATTGTAAATACGAAAAAGAAATAATATGCATATTGTAAGAATGGAATGTGCACCTGATAATAGAACTTTTCAGTACGATTGATTGAGCAGCAAAAAAACACAATTTTTTTTATTTATTCAAAATAATTCCCGTAGTTTAGATGTATAAAATTAAAAACTCCTTGCAATGGTTGCAATCACATACAAAATTGTGCGTAAATTCAATTATAAATTAATTTAAAATTTTTTGTTAAAATCTCCGGTATATGTATGTATGTATTCTATATGTTTATATTGTATACCTTTACGTGTAGATAGAAAGTACAAAAGTCATCATAACCACCAACTTAAATGAAATCTGTAAAAGTGGGTTAACATTTTGAAATGCAAACATGAGAATTTTGAGTAGAGTTTTAGCGTTTCATTATGCACATCTGATTTATTTTATGTTCCCCAAGATGAACCCTTCTTCTCATGAGCTTTTCAAAAGTAAATGCAAATCCTATGCGGCCTGTAAATATTAAATTATTCAAACTTCAATATTTGTGCACATGGTTCGTGAAGTTTTTCACCAAGAAATCACTGTTTCTACGGCATATGAATAATCTGTCGTGCGATGGGGTGGGGAGGTTTCTAAGGGAAGTGGGTACTGAATCCGAGATTTGGATTTAAAACTAGACCAGATGCACAGGTATTTGTTTCTTGTTTTAAAAATCCCTTGGGACCCTGAAAATGCTTTCGAGGTGGGAACATTTTCATTTTAACAAAGTTAATTTTTTTTGTATCTGTCCTAACCCTTAATTTCAGCCGATTGTGATCATAAAGTAGTTGATCATCATACTATAACTTAAAGCAATTGTCTAGACTGGACACACATCATTCTCATAATTAGAGCTCTGGAGGTCTGTTCCAAATGTTTTAAGTTAAGAAAAACGAAATTATGGCGAATCGAAAGAAAATATTTGGGAAGTAGAAGGAAAAAAAATGCTCTTAAAGAGCTAACTTATTCAAATCGCAAAATTGTGACCACTTTTTGGAGTGTGTTACCTTAAGACGTCGATTTGTGAACTTGAGTTAACTCACAAGAGAATTGGAGGATGATACACAATGCAAACAAAAATTCTAGAACAGATAACCGACGACTTCGAGTATTCGGTTTACTGGCTTGTATACCTGCTAAAGAATCTACTACTGACTACAGATTAGACAAATATAATCCTTATTTTTCCCGCGGACGGGAATCGTCAAAGGTGAAGAATAGAAGAATTTTTAAGAACTCGTATTTTTTGCGATTCTAAATCAAATCATAAATACAAGAGGAAAAAACAACAACCGCCTCTCGGACGAGGCGGTTGTTTTTTCCTCTTCTATTTATGATTTGATTCAGAATCGTTAAAAATACAAGTTTTTAAAAATTCTTCTATTCTTCAAATATTATATTTCCAGAAGAATCAATATTTAGTATTATGGGACCGAATTCACGAGAGATCGGTGACGAGATGAAGGTCATTCAGATGAATGCATAATTAGGAGGGTAAAGCATCAGTTATGATGATATGGGGATGCATTTCCGCGGAAGGTTTTAATAACTTAAATTTTTTTTATCGCTCTGCAAACGCTGTAGCGTATACAAAAATCCATTAAATTATGTCCTGTTTCCAGTTTGCTGAGCCCAAATTCCAGGATGATTCAGCACTGCATTATCGTGCTAAATCTATAATTATTCAGAGAGATTTTTAAACAATTATTTGATTCAAATGATTAATGAATCCCTTATTTAATAGATGAATCTCTAATGTATGTAATTTTAAGAATCTGCAAGTGTCTGTATCACCATAGAAAAAAAAAAAAAAAAAAAAAACACATTTCATTTGCTCATCTATAAACTTCCAAGAATCAAATCAAATTCCAGCGATGAATTTAGCAGCAAAAATTAAGCAATTCCTTCGATATTCTTTTCTTTAAGATATTCTCGACAGCGGGATGCTAAATAGGTTGAGGTTGAGAGAATGAGTGTTGTCATACAATAACCAGCTAAATTTCTTTTGGTAACAAGAAAAATCTCCTACAATTATTAAAGGACGACGGTGATATTAATTTTTTTTCTTTCTTAGAATTGAAAGACTTATTTCTCTCTTTTAATTATACATAAGACTTTCCTCGAGCGAATATGAAATTTTTTCTGTTTTGACAAATGGTAAGAGATAAATGAGGACCACTTATTTTGCTTAAACCCTGTAGGATAGGAGATGTTCCTTTTGTTGGATATACCTTGCTCGCTTGATATGCATGTTTTTCTGGAACAAGCAGCAGAGAGAAGTGGTTTTTGCTTTCTCTTTATTTTTTCCTCTTTTTTTGCTTAAATAGTTAAAATATTGAAGAATTAGATTTACTGATATTAAGAAAATTGTTTTGTAACTTCCTCACTTGACCTACTTAGGTACAAATGACTATAAATTGCGGAGTAGATTTAAATAATATCATTCTCTAGTTAATTCTCATTAAGGCAGAAAAATATAAAAAATTAAATACACAGTTGCTCACATATAATTGAAAAATTAGGTTCTCTTCTAGTCAGCTAACAATACAAGATTCTGCTGGGACTATTGCTTCCTGTTAACTATGAAAGAAATTTAAAAAAAACAAACTAATACGAGCAGGCAGAAGCTACAGATTGATACTACTTAGAATATAATATATGAAATCATTGAAAATAAATATAAAATCAATTAATTATGAATTCAAGCAAATGTGTATAAAAATACTCGCTGAGAAGCACTCCAGGCTGATTCGTTGAATCTCTTCTGTGAATTTTTTAATTTGACCAACTGGTTGTTGCATCAACGCGAATTCCTAATACAGGGGGAGATACAAATTTTTTTTCTATCAGCTCAACTTGAGAAATCTTCAATTTCCGTCTATTCCCCACTTGGTAGTTCAGTTAATCACGACTCAATTTACCACAGAAAACCTGCGTGGAGAAGATTTGAAAGTAGGCCTCTCTGACATTATAAAATTGCAGCTTGAGTAAGTCTCAATCAGTCTCTCAGGAAGATTAATTGGCTAATTTATTTTGTTTTTAGGAATGTCAATGAATTAACATTAGGGCATACTAAGTCTTAGCAGGCGAGTACACATCTCGAATACAGGAGATCTATATAATATCAAGATCGATCTAAGTTTAGGGATATGTGCAACCAAGCTATAAACAGCTAAAAAGCCTGCTTTTCTCGATTATCAATAACTTTCATGTCCAAAACTGAAACATGTCTACAAGACTGCACAAAACACCTGTAGGTGCATTATGCAGAAAGGAAATTATTTTTTTGACCAGAAGCAGCAAAGATTTCTGGTTTCTGGTTAAAACCATCGGAACCAACTCCACGAGTTCCTCCATACATTGACTACTTAACAATGCTGAAGTGATTATTGACTCTCTGGATAAAGCTAATAATTTAGCGGCTATTTTCGCTTTTAATTCTAATCTTCCACCCATTTTGCATCTCCCATGTAGATGTGTATAAGAGCCAATATGCATCCGTACGAGAGATTTGCTTAAGAGGTCCCTAAAGGGTTAAACGTCTCAAAGGCGCACGCTTTGATAGTTTCTCGTCTCCTATTCATCATGATCTGTTTGTCATCCTTGGCTACATATAGGCGCAAATTTTCTACTTGTCTTATTAGACAGGATAACTAGGCCGCGTTCCGCCTATTCCCAAAAATGGCAAGTAGAGGGTAACGATCCCTAAAATTACCAACCAATTACAATCACTTCGATTATTCGACAGTTTTACTAACTATCGCTCTAAGTCCAAATTAATGAAATATCTAGAAATAAATCAACTAATTGTTAATAAGGATCGCCAATATGGCTTCCAATCTGTGCGCTCATATTGAGACTTTGTGACTTTTCTTATGGAATGTTGAAACCGTATATGATTCTGTTCAGGGTATCTACGCCATGGAGGTCCATACGGCCAGGAGGTGACAGTATGCTGAACTTGTCAAATAAACAAATGATTGGAAGGGGCGGGGGGGTATTTCAACCATTTCGGAGTTATACAGTGACTAACAAAATTCATTATCTTCAAAAGTATAGGGTGTACGGTCACCGTTAATAACTAGTTGTATGAGCCACATACTCCACTCCTCTACGAAGTTATGGCGGTCTAAAATAAAAGTCCCAGGGTTTCTTATATTTTTTTTTACTGTGACCTAGATCATATTGAAAAAACGAGGTCAAAGTAATTAAAAAGGTTATAAAAACCGAAACTTTTATTTTAGATCCCATTAACTCCGGAGTGGAGAGGAGTACAGGATTAGTTGAGCAGTCGTTAGAAAGGCCATGAAGTTCTTCAAAAACGACTTCTTAACAATTGCCATACTTACCTGTACTTGTTAAGATGCAGAGTATTTTGTGAAACACCAGCATATTTTCATAAGCACCCTGTAACTTTTAACTTTGAAGGGGTTGAGATCCCCTCCCTCCACACCCTTGCCATACAAGGTTTTGTTTGTATCACCTCCCGCCCTCTTGTTCTATTATGGTTTAAATTTATTCATATATTCGCCTAATATGGGTTATATTCTGCATTTTACCCTGTAAATGCTGGTATGTCCTAAAGTTCTTTATCTCTTCGTCTCTCCCTTCCTAACTTTTATTAACGATCTACTTTCACATATTTTCAATCCCATCCGTAGTTTCGCTGATGACAGTACTTTTCACTTCGCTTACTCTTTTGATACTCTTGCGAACTCCAGAAGGAATATAACGTAATTCAATTGAGATTGGATCATTAGATCATTCTAACGAATTCGACGAAATCCTCGCGTGGGGCAGAACGAAGTGCGTCGAATTCAATACATCTAGGACCAAAAGCTGTTGGGATATAATATTCAAACACAGCGTGAATTAGATTCATTGCGATGTAAATCCTTATTAATACACTGTATTGATGGCATCTACAGGTATAACTGAACATCATCAGCATATACAAGTAAATACAGGCATTATGCGCAATACATAACAACGATCATTTATATAGGGATAGAAAATTACATAGGACCTTGGAAAGATTCTTGAGGTATACCAACAATTCTTGGTGTACACCAACAGATAGGCACTTCGGATGGAATCCAGTAACTTTAGAATTTGTTTACGACTACTGAGGAGAGCGAGATCGTAGCTGATAATGGAAAAGCATACCTAGTGGCAAGTTTTCATACTAATTTAACGCCGCTAAAAAATTTAAAGTCTTACTGAAATCAACAAGGACGAGTGAGTAGGTATTTTAAATTGATATTCTTCATTGATATAAAATTCGTAATTATGTTTAAAAATATCCTTTCCAAACATTTTTGCTTAGAAATAAGTATTGTGATATGATGGATATCAATACGAAAATAGGGTGTTCTTGTCTGTCAAATAGGAACACATACTGCTTGCTTTTACTTATCTGTGATTGGAGCCTATTTATTATATTATTATTATATATTTTTTCATATAACTTCATCTGGATGAAAGACAGTTGATTGATTGACGATTCAACGATTTATACTCCTCTGATCCTGGTAGACCTTGCACCAATTGTGATAGATATTATAGATAGGCCAAGCTATTCTAACCTTCCCTCCACACCCACCCCTCTGGTTAAGTTATTCTTTTAGTTAGGAAAAATAATACGTGAAGATGCGCGTTTAGCCTCTCTATAACTGTCAGTAGAAAACTCTAACAAGCGGTGGATCTTTCGAGGCTTAATCGATTTGGAATCCTAGTTAAAAGTATGCAATTGCTAACCATACGGAGAAGATAAAAGGAACTGTTGTATTTCATATCTTCCACAGAACTGATTGTCTTTAATCAACGCAGCGATGTTACTAGCCGAAGGCAAGAATACTTAGAGGTAAATTTGCATCTTATGGTACCTTCCTTCTCTTGACTGAAGGGATGGAATTTCCTATGAGAGTAGATTTGGAAACATTGGACGCATTGGGGAAGATTGGCAACACTTTTGACGGTTTTCCCTTGAAATATTCGCAGAATGAATATAGGATGGAACAATCAACAAAGTCGCTACTTCATGCATTGCTTGCAGTCATTGAACAGGGTATTAATCGAGTGTTATTCAATCTTTTGTTATTCCTGGATAATGAAGAGTCTTTTACAGAGACACCCCGACTTTCATATGTAAGGCAGTCTGCACTGGCACGAAGTTGAGAGTGTAACTGTTCAGACAATTAAATAATTGGGACGAAGAATTTCAACTGTCAATTTGATAAACACTACTAAATCAGAGCGATGGTAGTGAAATTCTGGCGTTAAGTCATGTATTTTGCTAGGTATGTACTCTAGTGCATCCTGGTTTGTTCGAATATCGCACAAGCAAGAAATTCGAATATGAAGCATATGCGGATGATCTTCCTGTAAAAGTAATTTTAGTTTTATTTTTTACTGTTTGCAGATTGTTGAATTATTTTCTAGTGAAGAACTGATAGTTAATCCGACAAAGACAAGATTATTCTACAGTTAGCTATGAAAAATCGATTAATTTGCGATCAAAGGATGTTTTGACATACTCTGCAGTTATTTGTCATGGAAAGCATCTTTGTGTCTACTTAATACCCCGTGCTATGAAGGCAAATGCACATGAGTATGACTACTAGCATCTTCACCCAAAGTAATGTAGTTGCAGGTGAGGTATTAATCTGCAAGTGGTTCACTGGATGTAAAATTGGATATTAGTGCCTTGCAATTAATGAACCGACGACCAAACATGGTTGTAATTTAGAACACACCAAATATTAAGTTTCACTTGACTTGTCCACTGTTGAGAGTGATCTTTTAGGTGAACACTGTAACTGACATTTGTAGGAATGCACGCAAGGTAACGTTGAAAGCAGCTCGTCATAGATCATTATGTTGTCTGGTTTGCGCGGGGAGAATTATCTGGTCTGCATATCAGGCATCATTGGATCTATGGATTTTTGCGGATATTCTTCCTTCAAATATAACGTGACAAGGGCAGATATTTTATTTTTTATAATTCTGGCATTGAGTTTCCGTATTCACTAGAGATGCGCACCACTGTCTTCCAGGTGAGGGTTTCAATGTAATAATGCGAGCGAAGGATATCACTATATTGTCACATACGTTGTCCGCCCCAATGACATTAAGGGATCGCGATATAGCTTATATGTATCATGGAAGCAGTATAGGTAATTGTTTGATACTCTTAGCTTTTACAAAACAGTTTCTCACTATGTACATATTATATAGGCATCACAGAATTAGGATCAATTTACTATAATTTTTGGCAGGCTTGACCGACTTAGCAATTGAGTTCTATATATAACAAAAATACATTTTCACAAGAAATAGTAATTGTGCTAAGTGAAAATAAAAGATCTTGATACGTCCATCGGCGGAGGACTGGCTTTTATACAGTTAAGCTTAATATCGCAGAATGAAAGTACAACACTTATGATAGCAAACAATAGATAGCTTGCAAAGTACTTCCGCTATATCCTGGAAGGCTGGCGTTTTACCCTTTTCACGGACCGTAAGCCCTTAACTTTCCCATTCAAGAAAGACGCAGGGAAATCCTCTCCTAGACAACTGCGGCAGTTATATTTCATCACTCAGTTCACAAAACATATTAGGTACATTCCGGCGAAAGAAATGAAAATCAGAAAGAACCAGACCTTATATACAGCATGGCTTTCGCAAGCAAATTTTCGATTCAGTCCATAATTTATCCGAGTATTCGATCCACTAAAAAAATGATCACGGCTAGAAGTTTTTGGTCCGCTATGAAAAAACCACCATTGGGCACGCTCCTGTTCGTTCTTTCAGCAAAGTGAAATCTAGACAAATTCTGGACATTTTCTGGATATTCTAGTTGATAGTGTTGGTTCACTACCTCCTTCGCAAGGATACAAGTTTTACCACACCGTCACCGATAGGTTCACGCGATGGCTTATGGAAATCCCGCTAGTCGATATTGACGCAGATACAGTGGCAGAAGCTCTATGCTAGAACTGGATAGCTCGTTTTGGAATACTCAGGAGGATCGATATCAGCTCCTTCGCCAAAAAGAATGTGTCTCCATTAGTGCGGAGTCAGTTGCAACCTCTTTGTGAGGGCTCATGCGAGGCCATTAGACGGTATAGCAATTTCTTCACATTTAAAAGAAAGAGACGCGAGGTTAACACTTCAGTAAATCGCCTTCAACCTTATTTTGGTGAAATCGATCAGCAAGCAACATCTAACAACAATATCGCTGACAAAAATTCCTACCCGGATAATTCCTACAGATAAACACAATTGAACCAAACACCGAAGTGGTCTTAGCCAACATCTGAAAAATCTTTACCAGTAGACACCGATTGACTGCAGAATGACATCAATGGCCAAAATTCTAACACGAATAATTCCTTTAGACCAATGCAATTTAGACCTTCGCGTAGTGCTCTTGGTCAGTGACTGGAGACCCCTTGCCCCCAGTCACGGTTCCACTAGATTAAACACAGCCACCCAGCCGGCGGGGTCTGGAAGTATACAAGACCAAACAGACTCAGACGTTATGTTGTCAGCTCCATTATTACTTGCAACATTCCGAAGGATAAGGTTATCCACGGATGTAATCACTGTTATACAACAACAAATTATTTGGCAGGACGAATCACAAAGCCGCCCGCTAAATATTTCTAAAACCCGAGGGTTTTGCTGCTGGGGGAGTGCTGTGGCGGTATATGTATAAGGCGACATTGTACCTGGCAAGTCCTTAGGGAATTTGTAGGGTTTATTGTGAAAATCAATGAAGCACTTGACGATATGCGAAAGGTGAAAATAGTAGGCCAATGATGTAAGTAAGAAAATAGAAAACAATTGTAAAAATGAATAGCAAGTTGTCAGTTGGTTGATGTTTCTGTTTTGCGTTAGGAATTAAATAAATATGTTCTGAAATCTTTATTAAACAAAAAATAATAATAAATAAAAACGGACAAGGGAACAACAAGGAGAAAATATACTTAAAATATATAAACATTTAACGCATTTGATTTCTATTAGCTATGTCATTACATACGATAGCACTGTGGACGTCGAAGGCTTGAGTGGGACAGCAAAGCCCTTGCTATCCCCACAACATCACAGAATTCGATAAGATCGATCTGAAAGCAATTTAATAATTGGTAAGCTCTAGTAACTGAAATTTCCAGTAATGACACATGATACGTTATACATTTCTCACATATCAAGCATTTCTAATAAATCTGAATTAGATACCTGTGAACTGTTTCATAATAGGCAATCTTCCAAACAGCAACTAATCTAAGAGCTGCCACTTTATATATTGGACTTCTTGCTGGATTAAGGAAATGCCGTGCAATTTATTACTACACGACTTCTAAAGGGACTTGATTTATGACTATACTGATAGCAATAAGAACACAGTAAACTATCTACGAGATACCTATATTGCAAACCCCGAATAAATGTTTCATTTATCTTTTTTTATTATCTTTTGAAGTTGATATTGTCGCCATTGGATTTATTGTGATGTATAGCAAAAAATTGGAATCAATTTAAACTCATGCTCTGCTATGTCTGTAAAAATTTGTACATACATTGTGAGGATTTACTTTCAATCCCCAGTTTAGACATAAGCAGTTCAGCAGAAAGTTGACTTTCAAAATTTCGGCAGTGAAGATTTCGCTTTTAAATGGTGTGTGAAGTTTTACATAAATTCAGTTGTTTTGGGGTAGAACGGAAGAAAGATCTTACAATTTTTTTACATATATACTTTACTGTTTCAATGAAATATAAAGTCAGCTTAAATCTAAAATAATCTTGATATGGACCATCTTTGGTAAGGTCTCTTTTAGGACGAAGTCACAACAGAGGTGAGTAGATTGATTCTGTGGCGGTTTGACAGAACCATCTGCAGTTCGTAAAGGACCTTGTCAAATTCGAAAGTCACTTTGTAAATTGGAAAAGATTATGTACGTAGGCCATGATATTAATGTTAAGAACAAATACATCTAACTTCATTATTATCAACCAGTAACTTAGACAGCCTTAAATGGAATCAAATATAAAAAGTTGTTCCACTAATGGCGAGTTTCGCAGTCTGAGTTTAAACCAAATATTTAGTTTAAACTCGACGAATGAGTTTCACAGTTTGGTTTAAACCCCAGTTTAAACTAAAGTTTAAACCGTGCCATCCCTCGGTTTAAACTCAAGATAAAAGTATTTGAAAAGTGTGACATTTTCTTTTGACAGTAGCATTGTTTGTGTGTACCAAGAAAACAATTTTATCATGGATTTAGATTTAGACATGTCTAGTGATAAAGAAGTCTTTTTTGAGTTAAACTTACAACTCTGTCGACGACTGAGAGTAATCAGAAATCGGCCAAATCATTTTACTGAGTGGGACAACGTTGATTTTTATGCTAGATTCCGTTTAAGTAAAGAACTTTGTCACTTTGTCTTCGAATCAATTTTTGTCCGTTTTCTTGCGCACTATTATATATCTTTTTTTATGCACTAGGGAAAGTAATAGCACAACTTAACTTATGCTAAAATTTGCAGCCTTTTTGAGTGTTGGCATATTTAAAATTAGCAAATATAACTATAAATTTTTTATTTTTTGCTTTCTGGTCTGTTTACTTTTTCCGATTGACAGATTGATTGATTGAGAAATTGCTTCACCATGGTGGCGATAACTAATTTAGTTCACAATTTATTCAATATTACCAACGTTACTAAAAGAATGCACAGCGAAACCCGATTTGGCTTAAACAACGTTTAAATTTGGAGGATGGTTTAAACTAAACGTTGGTTTAAACTCGACTGTGAAACTGGCCATAAATAGAACAAAGATTCCTCTATTAATTAAAATATTAAAAGAAAAGAGAAGACCGAACAATTTATGCTTTTCTACTCCAAAACATACAATCTTGTTTTCAAAGTTTCTGTATTTGGTTGCCTCCAGGTATTAACACAGATCTCTACTCTAGACACGACTGCTATCGCAACTACTAAGCCTTTCGTCAGGCCGACTGCCGCAGTTCAGCACCTCTATTGTTATTGCTGCATCCATCATAGGGTCAACTTGGTTAAGCTTCCGCTGTCAGCACGCAACCAACCTACATCTGTGCCCCAACTCCTTAGGTCACGAACCTCAAGCGTAAATCAATTCGCCAGGATCTGGGCTTCTATCCAGGTTTTTAATATGGACAGTCTAGCCTTGCAAATCCAAGTCATTAGGAATGCTGAACTGGTGCTTAAGCTTCAGGAGAACTAAGGCTCTGCTTGCACATGGAAAACACAATCTGATTATTAACCGGACGTTTGATCGCCTAATACCATGGCATCAAGACACACCAAATTGTGCCGCAGCTCCACGAGTCTTCAGTGCCTCTGCGAACAGCAGAAACTCCTTCTGTCGCGGTGGACAGCTCCTTTCTTCTATGGAAGACAGTCGATTCCACTAATAGCTCGGCTACCATGATTTGGCTCATTGAGAAACAATGGATACAAATAATTGCAATATTATTTTGAAAGGATTACATTTACTTCCAATCTTGTTATGAGGGGAGGGAAGGAAGAAGGTAGTAAAGGCATAAACGCGTAAGTTTTAAGAATATAGCTCTGAGATTTAAAATTAGACCAAATACCATATACTTACATAGCTATACTTAATTTTATTATTAGAACAAATTTTATTCGAATTTATAATAAAATACGGGTAACTTTGAACAAAAAAAATATATTTCTTACATTGTTACGTCACGCTCTCTCGATCTGTGCCTTTATTTAGTATTACAGAGTACTCCAGGGGGAAAAATTCCAAAAGTTTTGGAAAAAGAAAACTTAGACTAGGGTTACTGATATGCTTCCAAAAGAATGCTTCTCTGGAAGAAATCTAAAGAGATTTCGAAGTTATTTCTAAAATTCTATACAACTGATTGCGAATGTGACCGCCGCATGTAAAGGGTTTTCCAATAAGAGGTATTATTTTAATTAGCCCGCTCTTTCGGTAGATGTCAATTGTGGAACTGTTCTTTTTTGACATTTGACAAGTAGAAACTACGCCATTAATAAAAATGGAACGATACACGATTCAACAACGCATTGAAATTATTAAAATTCACTATAAAAATGGTGAAAATGTGGCAGAGACGGTTCGTAAAACTCGAATATTTTTGGGTCGTCGTGAAGCACCTTGTCGGACCACAATACAGAAATTGGTAGAAAAATTCGAGCTGTCGGGACAAGTTAGTGATGTAAGGAACAAAACCCGTGCACGTCGCTCAAGAACAACCGAGAATATTGCTGCTGTAGCCGAAAGTGTTGAAGAAAACCCAGGTTTGTCCATTCCTCGTCGTTATTTGGAATTAGGCATTCCACAAACGTCATTACACCGTATTTTGCATAAAGATTTGGGTCTTACGGCTTATAAATTTCAGTTAACACAAGAACTCAAGCCGGCCGATCATCAACAACGTCGAGTCTTTGCTGATTGGGTCCTTGAAATGCATGAAAATGATCCGGAATTCCATCGAAAACTCATCTTGAGTGATGAGGCCCATTTCCACCTCGATGGCTTCGTCAACAAGAGAAATTGTCGTATCTGGGGCTCGGAAAACCCAAGAGTTATTGTTGAAAAGCCTCTCTGTTTGGTGCGGTTTATGGTCCCCGAGGTCATTGAACCTTACTTTTTCGAAAATGAGGCTGGAGCAACAGTTACGGTGAATGGATTGCGCTATCGACAGATGATTAATGATTTTTTATGGCCGGAATTGGATGATATTGATCTGGACAATGTTTACTTTCAACAAGACGGCGCTACGTGCCATAGAAGCAACGAACCCATTGATCTTTTACGGGAAAAGTTTCCGGACCGTGTTATCACTCGAAGAAGTGATCACAATTGGCCACCAGCAGCCCAGCGTCGATTCAAAGATTCAAAGATGGAATTCGTGAGGCTATCGAGGACACAGGGCAGCCACTTTGCGATTTGGTTATGGAAAATTTCATGAAAAGGATATGGTCCTGAAGGCGTGGTCGTGGTGGTCATTTGGCAGATATTATTTTCCATTATTAACGGCATTACCTTCCTCTTTAGAATGAAATACAGATCCGATCATTTATCTCAAAAAATGGAATTTTTCTTCGAATATCAAAATAACACCTCTTATTGGAAAACCCGTTACAACTACGTGGTTCGTAGTATCTCAAAGCAAATCTTTTCCTTTTTTAATTCAGTGAAAAATTGTTTGATGGAAAAGTTTTAAGCCTGCAAATAAAATTTCGTTATGTTGTGATATTGCAAAGCGCAGTTTTTTCGACAAACTTTAATTTTCTGTAATTAACAACACTGGTAAATACTTGTGGCCGACATTGTAGCTTCAGCAATCATGCAGAGCTAATTCGATCTGCTTTTCCTCAAGCTGCTTCAAAAAATATTATAACGACGCTAACAGGAATCGCGTATATGCAACTGAAGCACAAAATTTATTTTGTGCTTCCACATTATCGCATCAGGAGGAGTTTTAAATCATTATTAAACCGCTGAGACTCTACTAGATTTATTTGATATTCCGACGCCCGTGATTCGATGGAAACAGTTTCAAAGTTTATAGACTTGTCCCCGTCTCCTCCTCCTGCATGGGTAGTTAAGATAATGGTTGTTTGGTAAATGTTATTCACTCTTAAGTACCAAACACAATACTGACGTTTCAATTCGATTCGATCCAGTGTATACATGAGTACAATTGTTCCGATCGGTTTCGAAGAATTGACTTAGAAATTTTGCCAGATTTTGTCTTTCCGCTTTACATCCAGGAAAATATTCTTTTTTTCGCATAATGCATGTCTATTTTTATTTCCTCAACAAAAGCCGTTTCATACATCTCTGAGTATAAGCAAATACAAATACAGATGATTTTTCTAGATTATGTCAACCTTAAAAGTTGGATTTTGCTCAACTTCTCCGTTTGGAATCGATCCATTTTGGTGTAATGTGTGCAATTGCACGTATGTTTCATATAAGCAAATTTGACATTTGTACGGATCGAAACGGTGGAATTTTGTTTCCCACTTAAGATTTCAGAATTTTTTATAAACTGTGTCTACCAAACCCCATTACTACATTTGTCTTCATCGAGTTGTAGTTACCGTCAATTATTCCGTTCCTAATTTTTTGTATCTTTTAAGATTGTGCTACGCTACATTTCAGGATAGTTGCATGTTATATGTGGCATACGCATCCCATAATTATGAGATTTGTCACAAGACTAATCCATCTTCTTAAAAAGTCGGATATTAATGAGCAGACATTGGTTTACACATAGCTGTCACAACTCCCAATGTAATATAGTTCTTATTTGGTTATGAAAATAGAATCTTTACGCGAACCAGATGGTTGCAAAAATTAAATGGTTGAGAGACAGTAAGAAATGGTTCCCAAACATTTTTAACGCCTGATATTGTTTAGAAAACACAACTAAGAATTGACAATCATTTCGCAAAAAAACTCATTATAGTGAGAAGATTACCGCAGTAGGAGTTTAATTCGCAATAACCAAATAGTACCCACATTGTTACTTGGGAAGCTCTCTATGTGTTATGATAACTTATTTTTCATTCAATAAAAAATCAAGGTATAGTGAAAAAGGAAAGGATTTGATGAGTTTGGTTGGTATGTAGTACGTGTGATATGGAAAATGTACAGCAGATCTGCTCACGCTTGTTCGTTGTATTATTTGCTTTATCAATGGATTGTACAATTTTATTGAATAAATAGTTGCTATTGCCGAATATTAAAAGCATAATTATCAAGTTTTAGAAGTGACAATAGGTCTATTATTATTATTATTATTATTATTATATTATTATCTAAGGCAATGTAAATGTTTAGGAAAGTACATTGTGCAACTTTTCTCTTATTCTTAATGTCGCCAATAATTGTCTGTCATAATCTGAACGTAGCACACTTTTCAAGAAGTTGTAGATGCGTCCCAAGTTTCCCAAGTAACAACTGGACGAAGACAAACTGTTTCACATTCAAATAAAAAGGACATTAGAATAATATATGAAGCTGCCTTTTGGAGAGAGATAGGAACCAAAGACCAATGTAGCCAAAGTATACGTCATGTATAGAATAGGAGCCTTTACTGGGAAGACCGCCCTTAGCAGATAATCGCAGCGTAAAAGGGACATTCTTAAATGGAATGAGTGAACAAAGCAGCGAATCATACGAAAAGGAAAATAGAAGAAAGGGAGCCCGAAAAGCCAAAATTTCGAATCACTAATGAACTAATGCACTATGGACGCGAAGTAAATAACTCTATCAATTCAAGCTTTTTGGTCTGAAGGTCAAAATTAATGGTTATTTGTTGTCTTGATTTTATGCGAACAGCGAAACTTATTCCAGAACGAATCAGTTCCTTATTAATTCGAACTGCAAGACTTCGTCTTAGGCAGGGTCGGATTAACCATTAAGCAAACTAAGCAGGACGTACTCAGGGCATCAAGAGAAAAGCGGCATCAATGAAATGGAAACTGAAAAAATTTAAGTGATTTTTTAAACAAAAAATTCCATGAACAGCTACATATTTTAGTACCCGTTTGGCTAACCAGATATACTTTAAGATTATGTTTTATTTATGATTTCTTTTGCTAATTTAATAAACAGACTACAAAATATTGTTTGAAACGATTGGAATTAATAAACTTGTAAAAAGCAGTATGTATACGTGATAAGAATTTGCTGAAATTATACACGTCTTTTCTTCATATGTTTAAATTTTTTGCTTCCGACAGCAAACGTAGCTGTCAAATTTTTATCACATGAAAAGCTTAACAAAATTTACTCGAGAAGTATCTGGTAACTTTTCATGTGTTGTGCCCTCTTCCGCATAAAGGTTTTTACTTGATTTTACGCAAAGTATTTTGCTCTAAAGTTACCAGACAGACCTATTATGTCGCAGCAAAATGGGCAATAATTGTTCCCCACTAGAACTTTTATATTTGAGTGAACGAATGTGGCGGGGTCGAGTCCACAGTATTATCTGTTTATATTTCTCATTGGCTCCACGTAACTAACGGAGCTCTGATTGGTTCCACCAAACTATTCTTGCTAGTAAATTGTTCAAAATGTTTTGATCAATTATACAAATATTCTTTTCTAATTAAATGAACAATGACCACTTCACTTCTGTCTTTCACTTTTATATTACTAGAATTTTAGCTCAGTTTGTTTTTATGTTTTAATGCATAAATCAATTTCCCTTAAACGGGAAATCTCTTTTACTTGGGTGAACATATTTGCTTTGGTTTTTGTAACATAATATTGTTCGTTGGTTAGAGCTCAACTGACACATAAGCGCATATGCATGCTTTGAATTTTATGATGATCAATAGTAATTCGAATGTAATACCGGCAACTTTATGGCTATCCTAGTACCACGTAATCGAAAGCCGCGATTAAAGGCTTTAACACAATTGCAATGAACAGAGCGGCCGACTACCGACGAATTCCCATGAATGGCGGCGAGTGACAATTGTGAAAAAGAAAATTCTGCGAGCTCCCCGATTGTACGTAATCTTGCAGGCGATATTTTTTGTAATTGTCGCAGAGATTCTTATATATTTTCTGCAGTTATCAACTAAAAATACAGAAATTAACTAAATTTTTAAATGCAAAATGTCAAAACTTTCGCATTTGTATTTAAGAGCCTCGCAATATGCAAAATCAAGTCTTTTTTATCCACTGGCCTAAACTACTCGTCTTGTAAGTTGTAAATTAATTTGTGCCTTCACACAAATTTTCCTTAACATCAATGTTGTTGCATTTTTGATATTGGGGCCGTGTCCTACATCATCAAAATGAGAAAAATAAATGCGAAAGCAATTTCACTCGTTTGATTTTGTTGGCAGTACTGGAGCGATCGACGACGATCAAATTAGAAATTGCTCAATCCCGATGGCTAGTTCGTCGGCCTGTGCCCGTCCGCCGTCGTAATTTGAGCATCCGCAGAGGACACTGTGTTTTTAAATCTTTGACAGCGAACTTTTCTGGTCGTTTGCCTACGGCAATCGCAATTGTGTTTAAGGCTTAATGCGAATACCGACAATATTGAGAGTGCCTTTCCAAATGTTGATATTGGATACAGCATATTCTTAGAATTAGTGATAACAAATTTCTCAGCTGAGCGGTCATATTATCAATTTAAGTCACTGATATATCATGCTCTCACTGTCAATGCTACCAACTGTCGTAAATTGGCGCTATATTTAAATTATTTACGAATTTACTTATATGCATGTCAGTGTGATTTACCGAATTTACCACAAAAGTATTTGGGACTATTTGTATCGTTACATTTTAATTATGAGTCGAAGAAAGTGTTTTCATCAAAGATTTTTACAAGCAATTTCTCGCTCCTAATCGTTACAGTTCAGTGGGAAAGTATGCTCTCACGGAAAGAGACAGGAATATGAAAGTGGTGCCATTTGATTTCATGCATTTTTGATTCAACAAGCAGTCCATTTATATGCATGTCAGTAGTTTAAGTATATAAAAAATCTCAAAAGAACAATTATACAACAAGGCAGGCTTGATGCTTTAACTCAACTAAGTATAGAAGCAGATGTTTTACGGAAAATTACTTTTAAGGAAGTTATCAAAGATTTTGTCACTATAAAAAGTAGGAAAAAACTTTTGTTTAAATAAATGAATTGGACGTTTAAAAATGTAAACATTATATTCCGATTTAAGTGCTAGATTTGTTTAGAAAAACAAAACTTTATTTTATGGTTTATATTTGTTAACATTTACAATATTGAAAAATTTTCAATACGGGCGCAACAAAACTATTTCAGTGCTTGGGGTCCCTAAGAACTTTAATCCGGCACTGGTCTTAGAAAAGACTATTACTGCGAGGCACAAAATGTCTTTAGAAAAATAGTCAATGCGCATATATAATAAAAATGAGGGTAAGTTATGCACCACTATTTTCGTCAAAACAAAAGTCTCCATGCTCAATTATTTACCCAGCTCACCTAACATTTCTTTTTACACACCTATAACGTATATAAAAGTTATGAATGCTTTTTACCACAACTATGAATTGGACGCATTCTAATGTATAACATCGTGGAAGGGATAGTGTAAAGTTCTCTCCGTATCATAATAATCAGAAATAATATCCATTCTATACAGGGTGTTTCATAATTGGTGCACCTAGCTCAAGGGTTTTATAGCTGAGGTGGAGTTAAACACCCTGTATATAAATTTTTCTAACCCTAAAATAAAGCCAGCAATTATGCAAACTATTTTAATTCCACCTAGAAGATCTCTGCTCAAACATGTATCTACCAGACCCCTAAAAGCAAGTTTTAGGTTAATCATTCCCATAATTTCCACATCTTCCAAAAATATCACCTTTGATACCAGACTCTCTAATTACCATACAATAGCGAAACTTTTTGAGAAAATCATATACCAACACACACACACATACAAACCAATAGATGACATGCAAACCCATCAAAAAAGGTGTAATATTAGTAATTTAGTTTCGAGACAATGCGTTCCATTCTTCACTCATTATTCAAACAAAGATGTGACTCAAATCTCGAAATAACACACACGAGATGCGACGGCATGTATTGCTGATATTAAACAGTGAATTTTATTCGATCTGGAAAAAAGTTAAATTTTCAAACTGATAAATTTATTAATTCCCAAGCTGCCACCTAGCTTCTGCTTTGAGCTACCTCAAAGAGTGGAAAGTCCAATTTGCCAGACTAGTCCTGCAGAAGCGAATAAGATTTTCTTAATGTTTTGTGCTGAAACAACTCCCTTAGGATATCTTATTTCAATGGAGCTTTGACAATGAATTTTAATAACAATTAACTCAAATTATCAAAATAACAATGTTCAAAACTAGTCATCTCTTCCAATCCTGCTACAAAAATTCAGGAAAAATCGAAAATGTACGTAGGTACGTACAATTATTTTACCCGCAATTTGTATAATTTAATTCAATTTTTGCTTCAAAACAACTAAAGGTAAGTAGGTACTTGACTAGTAATGGTAGGAAAGTTTGTCCTTATCTTAGTCTCGACTACCATGCCATTAACATGTTGCACTATAATAGCGCCCATAATTGCAGTTGGCATAACGCTTTTTAACAGCACCCTGCAGAACTATAAGAACGAACGCCTAATCGAGACACGTTTTCAAACTTTACGCATAAATTTCGAAAAGCTTCCAATGAAAGTCTCTGCTTTCCTATACTCTACATATACAAAAACTTTTTACTGAGTGACCTAGAGGAAAAACTGCTGGAGAATTGCCAATGTGAGTGACGCTTAGGACGCCATAGGAGTTATAAATATGCATGAAATATGTTAACATGATTTGTAGTAGTTATATCACATGAACAAATTAAAATAATATGAATTAACATTGTTTGCATAACTTAAGGCATAAATGCGAAACAGGTAGATGCTGAACTACTTATAAGCGTACTATATATGCGGGATCAAAAGCCTTTCCATTAGAAGTAGAGTTAAGCAGAGGAATTGGTATAGTTGATGTTGGCTTGAATTGGTAGCCGCACAAAAGTATATATGCGGAGTATCGAAGGTTTATGGTTGATATAAGCAGCGAAGCTCTCCTACCGGAAAACACGGTTTGATATTCTAAATACGGTATAAATTTAAAATTAAGCAAAATGCTAACACCTAGCAAGCGATTCCTCAAATTACAGAACAATTGCACTTATTTAGTTTCTTTCGAAGGTTTTTGAAAAACTAAACACCGAATTGGATGTAATATTTAGAAATTAATCACCTTATTAGCGATCGTCAATACGGTTTTCGTGCTGGCCGCACTGGAGATTTAGTAACATTCCTTACTGAGCTTTGGAATCAATGTCTCCATAATTTTGGTGAATATGAGATCATTGCATTAGATATCTCGAGGACCTTCGATCTAGTCTGGTATCCTGCTCTTTTAGCTTGACTTCAGGCAATAGGTCTAAACCCCCTTTTCATAAAATGGATTGAAGGTTTTTTCCTTCTCGAAAATCAATTCAAGTTATACTCAACGGAGTTACTTCTGATCATTTTATAATCCATGCCGGTGAGCCGCAAGCTTCCGTGCACCACACGAGCCGTAACACGAGCTCAACCTCACACACTTGAAATCAAATTCGGGCGTGCCGTCAACTCTTCATATCCAGAACAGTCTTCCATCTTCTGCCCCCCCCCCCCACCGGTTTTGAAGCACAACCATTCAAGCGTAATGCGTACCGTTAACAACTTGTTTGAACCCAAAAATCCTCAATTCCCTACCCCTTCACCCTTTCCGACCAAGGCTGTGATACGGCATCATAGATTATTCCCTGAGCTATTGCAACATCTTAAAAAAACAAAAACAAAAAAACTTCAGAGTTTTAACAGTATCTCGTAGAAACATTCTGACTGTTCTCAAAGTAGCTTTGATCTTCTCCTCCTTTAGCGAAAAAAAAACATTATACTTGGAAGTATTTTAACTAAATTAAGCGAAATCTCAACACATCAAAAACAGGTAATCAAAACAAGCAAAACCCATGGCCCAGCTAATCAACTGGGCAAAGAATTTTACAAATAGTGGTCTGTTACATTATAAGCTGTGTGTATGGCATTACGCAAACTAGAGTTCGTACAAAATCTGCGAAAATTCCAACCAATTTCAATATTATAAAAAAAAAACATATATACAGGGTGTCCCAGAAATCAACGTCAAGCCGGAATCGGGCAATAGACCAAGTCGTAACACTTATCAGAAAAATATGAAAAAAAATCTTGGTAATGCACTTTTCAAATTATAAGGATTCAAAAATAAATCTTAAAAACTGACACACTGTGATTATCTTTCAAGTCCTGTGACTGCAGATATGAACTTTACGTCAGTTTTTTTGTGTAATGTAAATTACAGTTAAAAGTTAAAACATAACTGCCTCAGTTTCAAATAAAAAGTTAGATTTTTGCCCAACATTACCCAACTTTAACCGACTGTACTGTAAAAAAAATGTACTACACTATTTAGGCAAGTAACATTAAAAGATGGCGCGTTCAATAAGGATTCCAAGGATTTCTCAAGATAAAATATCAAAATTTGATAAAAGTATCAATTTATTAAAATCTCATAGATATCCGAGAAATAATACAGTTATTTAAGCATTGATCCAATTTAACACAAAATATTTCCCTCTTAAAATATTTACGGGCATACGGGCGCATTGAGAAAACATCACTTGCTATAGTGAACATCTCGCTTTCTTCCTCCAAGTATGCCTTTAACACTAACGAAATTTCCTCAGAATTGAGGAGGAAGGCAATTACTGGAACATTTACTCAAAACCATTTATCGCCTTATGTAAATTAATTTACCTGAAGTATTTCGTCCATTTTCAAGCGCTTCTATGCAAAGGAAGATTTTCGATGTCCCACGGGATATTTTCGCTTGTAAAGTTAAATTGAACTTTTGATAAAAATTTGACTCTGAAATGAATTTTTTTATTCAGATTATTTAAAAGGGGGAAAAAAGTTTAAGAGAAATTTTTGTGAGTGAAACATAATAAAATAAAGAAAATCGATTTGTGCTTATGCGAGAAAAGACGGGTTACATGGTTTTAGTGACGTATAAACAGGTATTTTTCAATTGAGGAGCAAGAGAAAATCCAACGAAAATCACCTGCTTCACAAAGCAAGAAAAACTAGTAAGTAAAGAGTTTTAGTGAAAAATATAAATCGAAAACAAACAAACAAATATTATTAACCGCACTTGTTTTCATCATAGAATTCTCCTTCTACCTCATTTTAAGGCTTGATTTATCTTACATTTCGCCGTAATTCACCCAACAGTGTTCAAATCAATTTTCTAAATACTTCCAAACAATCTGAACTGTGGAATACTACCAATGTAATCTCTGTTAACCCATCGTGCTTGTACTACAGTGGAAATCTATGAATTTTCTCAATCATCGTAAGATATTGGACAATATGCATTCAAGTCATCTAATATTTGTTCTTCAGCTGGACATAACTTTATTACAGAAATGGGAAAGTATCTTTTGAATTGTATTATAAAAAAAAACAAGCTATTGTCGAGAACTGAATCAAATTTTTCGCAACTCTTAAATTATTCATGAATTCGAAAATAATAGTACACTTAATCTGTAGGTATATAGGTACTCGTTTACTGAGTACTAAATCGCAGAAATATTATAATATAAACGAAAAAGCAGATAAACTCACTCGGTTAAGAGTAAACTCGGATAATTTCCCTCACTGCAAATGGAATTATAATGTTATTACTGTAGACATAATTATAACAAAAGCATGTACAGTTACAATTACGTTATAAATTTGATCATCACCAATTAGAAAATTCTTACTATTCCTGCTCATGAACCAAAAATAAAGTATGAAGTTGCAATATCTTTACTCTATACAGACTTTCTTTACAAGTTTTTAATTGAATGGAATCAAATATGCACAGCGTCATACAAATGCAAGTGCATGACGGGACCTTTGCAACATTTTCATTTAATTTCAAATGGAGCAAATTTTAGTCCATACTAGTGAAATTTCAGTAAAAGTGCCACATACCGTCATTAAAATGAACTGAATTTATTGGAAAGTGGATAAATTTTCCAATAAATTCAGTAGTAACAGCAATCAGCGGATCGCGAATGAAATCGCTCTGCAGCTATCTTCTCTTGTTTTGGACCTTTAAAAAAAAGTCTTCTGTCTTTGCAACTTACAGCAAATACTCGGACATTTTCTTGATAGTGTTTAATTAAATTATAGAACAATGCCAGCATATTTAAGGCAGAAACACATCTAAGTAAGCCTGAGGACTGCTCTCTCTCAGACTTCCTAATAGCTCGCCTAAAGGCTTGACTCAGAGAATTAAAAACAAAATGATACCACCAGGCTCGGTGGTGACACTGTAATTTGGATAGTATTTGCTACATTTCATTTATATTCTGGCCAGAAATAATTTATTATCGGTTTTCAAAAATGTTGATTATAAATTTCAAATACCTCGTTTGACAGAACATATTAAAAAAAAACAAAAAAGGAATTGTGTTGACAGAATTAGGCCTGAGAGAGATTTTCCAGCATTGCTCAAAGCACGCCTTTCCGCTGGCTTGGTTTTGAGTTGCATCATTTAAAAATCTGTGTTGGAAATTTTTGACATGGATGTGTTTCTGCCATTACTCATAATGAGGAACTGTCAAGTATCATTCAATAACATTTCAATTAATTTTCGTCCACACACTTGTTCTATTCTTTCTTTCAGGCGTATAATGGAAGCCAGCTCGATGTAAAAGGGGTAGGTTAATTTAAATTCGGGCGCCACATGGCTTAAGAGACCACAAACTCTATATTACCAGGAAATAAATTAAAGGAGGGGTTTGCACAACTATATAAGTTTAACGTTATCGACTCTGCGTATGCCATATCGTGCTACTCTATTTGTATCTAATTACCTATATTATTAACTCTCTTTTTTTCTATCTTCATGTATTTATCTCTTTCTATTTTTGGCTCTCTCTCTCCCCCTTTGGAATTACTTAGTTTACCCGGGGGTTACACGAAATCTACAGCTTGCATGCAACTTGCACTGCCATACCTCTTGCACGTGTGATCCCTTTTGCCATTCTGGCAGCTCAGCTTTTAGCGAACTTGCATAAATTATGGCAGCTGACGTGGTAGTAATTTGCTATTATACAGCTTTCAAGATGGCGAAAAAAATTATTTGAGAGGGGAGCTTTTAAAATTAATAAATTTATACCGGAAAAATTAAATTTTCTAGGATCATGTGCATTACATCATTTAGCAACACCTTCCTCTTCTCTTTCCTTCTGCTTTTCCGATTCTACTACTTTCCTTTTTGCTAAAATTTCCCACATATACAAGACTTTAGGTCTGAATGAAATTTTTTAAATGAACTTGCATGTAAGATCAAGCGAACGGCACTCTGCTGTCAACTTTAAAAAGGCGTTGCAAGGGAGGCTTGTATGCAAGTGGTACTATCTCGGGTGTTCTCCGGGTTATACGGGCCAGTATGCTGCTTCTGGCGCACAAAATCTGTAGATAGGGTGATCTTTCATTCCTGTTCCCAACCACCATACTACCAACAAGTTTTCGTGCGGCAGAGGTAGCATACTGACCCATCTTAACTGGGTCAATCTAGGTATTAAAAACGTACATCTACTGGTAGACTTCAGAGGCCGCACCAATTAGCTGGATGTAGAAGTTCGGCAATTGTAACGAGAGCTCCTCGGGGGCAAGTCAAAATCTTGATCAAATCAGTGGCAGTTGCGGAACTGGAAGCAATATTCCAATAGTACTTTCCTACTACACTCCACCCAGTAATTAATTTTTGTTAACTGAATTTCCTCCTCCTCCTCCATCTCCCTCCACTATATTTTACTGAATAGAAACGTGAGGTAAGTAATTATTATTATTTAGTAAAATCCATTGGAATGTATAACAACAAACAACAAATATATTACCACAAACGAAATAAAATATCATTTTCAGAGAGTCCTATATTTAGATTGCGCTCATGGTTACCACATTTCTATACATTTTTTATGACTTCATTATACGTGAAATATTTTCGGTTGGATAAAAACACATTTAATAATTTCCAGCTGCACATTACCTTTGCTTCAATGAAACATTCAGACAGAAATACAGAATTTACGTGGGAGACCTTTTCCTATGCCCTTCGACTGAAGAGAAATATAATTGCGACAATAATTTATCCTCGAATTGATGCTCATCAATCCTCTAGAAATAAATAAAATATTATGATGTCAATTGTGTTGTCAATTTGGATAGGTCTCATGGAAAAACCAAAAGTAGAATATAACAAAAGTCATTCAATTTTATGAACACACAATTTCTATTCCTGAATGAGAAAAATATTATACATATATGTATGTAGGATAATTCTTCCTGCTTTCTGGTATTCTTGTTTGGAGTTTTCCATTCAATATTTATTTCTAGCTAACAATTCCATCGAGCTCAAACAGGTCTTATATTAACATTCATATTGCTACCTATCAAGCACTAAAGTCCCTGCTCGTTAAACCACGTGACTGTGTCGCTGCATTAAAACGTATAGGTAGTCCCCATACATGGTAACACAATCCCATAATCACAAATTGCTCAATAAATGTTCTTAATTTTCTTCATTTAAAATTAAATTGTCTGAAAGGGGTGTGGTGCGATTTCCCCCATATACATTATATATTATAGTTAAACCACAGCACCTTTTCTAAGCCACCGGCACCTCCGTCGGGCATCTCGATCGCTACTGCTATAGTGTAATCATTATATGTACATAGATTCAGTCCTTGAAAGACAGACAGAAGTAAAGAAGTGATAATTCCCCTATTAATTCTATGCACATCTGGAAAGTGGAAACGTCTCACGTTATTCCATTCTTCAAGTTCACTTGTCAAGTACCTACTTTTTCTCCATTGATTTCTATCTACCGAGATGCTTATATTGGATTGAGGATCTGTCGCAGTAAATGAAGCAGGTGAGCTTTATGCTAGGATATAATTGATATATTGAAAGTATTACTATTGAAATGCAATTCAGAGATAGAATCATGGATAAAAACGGAAGTTGTTTCCATGAGAATCGAAAAAAGCCGACTTATGTGTATTTAAAATGATTTCTAAAACTTCGAAGTAGGTTATAAGTTTGGATTGCTATCTCGGTACTAGAATTGGATTTGAATAGGCCAGACAAGAAATATCTATTTAGAGTCATATTTTCAAGTTAACCATAAACTCATAATATAAATATCGAATTCTGGCAATAAGGAAACCAGATCTATATAAATAACTATCGATGTTAGGCCGCTGAACAATGGTAAGAACTAATCACACATTTGTTTGCTCGTCCATCATCCGTTAACGAAGCAACTGCGCTACTGGAAACACACTAACACTGTGTACTCTGGATGCATAATTTATGTAATTTTTCATTGGACTGTTGTTCTTGAGTTGGAAAAATACATTGTGGTTAAAAGTTTTACAGAAAGAAATGTAAAATTACATAAATAAAGTGAAATAGTCCGTCACGGAAATTGAATAATAGATAACTGTAGTGTAAAATTCAATAAAGATATGAATTTTACAAATAAATATGTAAAATTCAATAGACAGTACATTTAATTGCCAAAAGTTCAAATTTGTCATTGAAAAATACTAATTTATGTAATTTTTTATTATTTTACTGAAATTTTGAAATTTACTTAAATTTTGGAGAAAATTACACAACTTTCATACACGTACATAGCGGTTATCTAAAATATTACGTTATTATAGTAAAAATTTTACATAAAGTTTATTTACATTTTTTACCGTGTAGTGTTAAATTTTGTACGATGGTACGAAACACATCGTGCGTGAGTCCAACTCGGAATGGCCGGTTTTTTACTTTTTAATTTACAGTTTGATATAGGTTATTCTATAGGAAGTCAATTGTATTTCAATCCATCCATTACAAAATACCTTTCCTTTTTTTTTTGCTGAGGGTTAAGTAATTGTGAGTTAAAAAACGAAAACAACATTTTTTTGTTCAATGAAAGCCCTTTGCTTTTATTTTACGACAATCACAAGAATCATATCTAATTAGAACTAATTGAAGTAGCTAAAAACAACGGCGTTTTATAAGTGTCCTTTCAATCTCACTGTAGTCACAAGCTTCAGCATTTATATTTATATATTTTTTTCGGGACTTCAAAACACGCTATAATCAGAGAATGATTTTTTAAAGCCGAGTACAACTAATCAACCTGATCCAAACACGAATTTTTTTAAATCACCGGTAATACCACTATCTGCGTGATATTTTAAATAACAATCAATCATGTATTAGCTACGCTCTGAATGGTGAGACAATTTCTGCCAAAACAATTTTAATTAAACCTGAGGATACTCGTTCTTATTCTGAATTAAAACCACTCATGCAACATCGCGAAAAGGAAGAAAATGAGGAAATTTCGTGCCTTAAGAGGAAGAGTATGATTTTCTTTATTTAGATTTTGTCTCTATATAAGTGATTTTATCGTGAAAACAATGGCTTTTGGAGATATGCCAAGTTTCGTTGAGGAGATACGCCTCCTATCAAGTAAAATTGTCTGAAGCAGATCTGCGGTTGTTAGAAGGTCTGTTTAAAGCGGAAAACTTGAACTACTGCTTGACGCAGGAAACTACTGCCTTGGAAGGCCTGCTTAAAGCAGGGAACTGGACATTGAAAAAAACTTATCCGGGAACAATTAAATAAAAATATCTGTTCATCAGTTCCGCGGTCTTCTCGGGAATTTATCTTTATTAAATCTCATTTTTTTTTATTTTCATACAAGCAAAAGCCTACCTAGCTTAGTCTTTCTACGTTCAGCAAATTGTTACTATAGATGAGAATTTATTAGGTTTGCATAGTGGTTGGTAAACTGTTTGAAAATGCGTGACCCGGCACAGATGCGCCGCCACAGGTTTACTATTTTTGTAAAGTAATTTCAGAGGATCACGATGGTCTTTTTGAAGTTCTATTGCTTCCTAAGCTATCATCCATACGGGAAAACTGCCTATGAGTAATTTTCAACTTTTTTCTCCAGCTTCTCAAAGGCGCTCATTTTTGTATGCCTTAATTAACAAAATTATCAAAATATTTCCATGCAACAGAAACGTTTAGTGATTAGCTTTAACTAAAATTTTGCTACAATTTTTTTAGAAAGGTATGAATTTAAATTAGACCACCTTTAAGAAGCAATCTCAGAATTAGCGGTAGATCTTTTTTCCGCACAAACGAAGTTTTGGACATTAGGGCAACTTACATATTATGATCATCAGTCTCCCTTCGCAAAGAAAAATTCGGTTAAAGAACGAGTCGGGCTCGGGCAGCGTACCAGAACTTTATCAACGAATACTCGATCCACCGAATTCAAGTATATTTAAATCTTGAGGAAAGAACCTGAATAATGCTCAATCAGACTGACGCAAGAGTAATTTTATAGGAGTTGGTATTGTTAGTTGAGTTGTCTTATAAGTTAGCTCGAAAACATTTTCTTTTCTCAGAAACTATGAGACTGATGAAAAAAAGGGGAGCTTTCCAGTTAAACTTGACTTGTGGCGACAATTTCGTTTCGGACTATACAACCGATAGTGCACAAAAACTGCTATAATCGCTTTAATTAATTTCTGAACAAAAAACAAAATGCTTTTAAAAAAGTGAGAAAAAAAAAACAAAAATGTAAAGTTGCTAATGTTTTGGTTTTGAACTGTATGAATATAACCTCTTTGTATTCTTCCAGAAGCAACATGTTTTAGGTCTACACAAGTCGACTGACAACCTGGTATCGAAAAGGCCGAACCCATTAGTAGTATCAGTAATAGCTACTATCTATCTTTACGGCCACCAAGTCGACACTAGATGGACTTGATTCACGGACTTCAACCTTTATCTTGAGATCGTACCAGTTCAGGCCGACATATGGACTGACTGGGCTTAAGGAAACTATCTAATCTTAGAACACTTACTGGTATCAAACAATCTTGTTGAATCCGATTCACTGATTGATTTTTGCATGCAACCCTTTTTCTCTGTCAAGCAATACGTCCGCCTTCATAGATCAGTTTTCACATCAAGTCATTTCATTTGGCCAGCTGGTAGTAATTTGCACGATTTGCTCCCATAAGCTTTCGCAACCTCCAAAACTTCAAGCCATCAGATCCGTCTGTCATGCACGTATTTCCAAACCGTCACAGTTCCTGCTCCAGGCAGACCTGATAATCACAAAGGGCAACTTCATCGTATTGAGGACACGGTCATTATAGACGCATCTCCTCAATATACTTGGCTTTTCCCTAAAAAATCTCAATGCCTAACATTGATCATATCACAATTTTAGGTGTAGAAAAAAAGGGGGTATCTTTCGCAGAGTTTAGTTTTATCTTTATAACTAAACCAACTCACCAAAAATTTTGAATAATTTTTTGGAATCCATGAAAGTTGCTCTCTCAAACGATACCCCACACGATATAAAAAAAAACAATATTTCAATATTTTTTTTTTAGGCGGGTCTAACCCACCCTCTTACAAATAAAAAAAAAAATATTTCATAATCTTTAAGTATCGAAATATGTGCGTGTCATAAAGACCTAACATTCTATCAAATTTGAAATTCCTACGTTACGTCGTTTTCGAGAAAAACGTCTGTGTAAGACAGACAAGCGGTCGCAAGAGCGATCTTATAAGGGTTCGGTTTTTTTCCGTTTGTTGTACGAAACCCTAAACATACTTCCATTTTGACTATACCTTATAGTTTACAGCTATTAGACACATACTTTGAAGCTATGGTGTATTAGTGAAGGCACCTGTTTCATGGTTTGGAAATATCTTCAGAGGATTTTAGTATTACGCTTGCATTCTGAGTTGGAAATAATGTACCCCCCTACTATAATTTTCAATGTTTTATGAAAACGAGCAGAGAAAAATCGGAAGAAATCTAGTTCAAATTTTTTCCAACATTAACATCTTCTTTTCCATCAGCAAATGGACAAATTTTAAACAGAATTTATACAACTTTTTCATGTAATTTATTTCCCTCATGGCAGCAATACATTTATTCCTCAATTTAATGCTCTTTTATACTTTTATACTTCTTTACTACATAAATATATGTAGTAGGTAGGCATATAAGAATGTTCATTATTCTTTCAATGGCATATAATATGTACACGTAACACGCAGTACCTATATTACATCATCTCCTCCCTTAATATTCCGAACTGAAAAAGTTGAATATTCTTGTTCAGAGTGGGTACTAAATATATGTATGGTACTACCTGCAGAAGGCTTGCTAGTATAGTAAAGTTACTGCGCTCAGAAACCACAGTAATGGGACTTTCGAGGTACCAATTTCCCCTGGGATAAATTTTCGGTTATTTCACTACTTTAATTTCTATACTTTTTCAATTTAATTCATTTTTCAGATTGCGGAATAAATCGACGCAGAAGGAACTTTACCAGCGACAAAATTGAAATGGAATTTCTTGGTATTAATGGCCGGAAATTATGCACATTTTCTCGGGAAAGAACTTTCATTTTTAATCATTGTCCGGCATTCTGTTTCTGGTAATGGAAACCTTTTGTAAAGGAGAGAATCTAATTCATTAAAACATGTAAAGCTGAGAGACTAATACGTATACCTTGGGGGAAATTTTGAATTTTCCGATTTTATGAATCAGAGATAATCATGGAATTTTCTGTATAGTTAAATTTTTTATATAGCCTTCCTCTGTCTGTTATAGTCAAATAATGTGATTGATTTTCATCCTAATTTCTCACGTGCAATCGACTTGAAACCTTGCATACTCATGTGTTCTTGTGGACAATACAATATATTCCATTAAATTTAAGTTGAGATTTACCTCTACTTCCGCTGTTCGTCAGTTCTACTTATCTTAACTGGATATTTATATTGTCAGAAAACTCTACCGAAAAGACGTGGAGCAATAGAAAAGCCTTAGTGTGTGAAGTTCACAAAATATTTTTTTGAGTTCATTTCTTCTCCCCTCCCTGAATACAAAAAAAAACATACTGTGTTAGAAATTTTCAGAAATATGGCTGTATGATTTCATGGGGGGATGAATTACAAAAAGAAAAATAATTTTGTTTCGGTCTACCTTAGATTTCGCATTCAATTTGCGTGTATTATTCAACAAAAGAAGAACAAAATTAGGGATTAAAAGCAATAAACAACGAAAAATTTTTAAGCATTACGCGATCCACCATTTTTTTTCTTACCAATGTGATTTTACATTAGACTGTCCGGTCGAGAATTAATACCCATTTATAAACTTACGTAAACATCCGATCGGGTATTAATACCCTTTTAGAATCAGAGAGTGATGATGAAGATGTAAGAAATTTTCACAATTGGTCAAGTATTGATGCTTCAGAGCTCTCTGGGTTACTCGGGAGTGAGAGTTGTGCCAAATTTATCAAAAAATATTAACTAATACACGAAAAAGGAAAGGTATACTTCCGTCTATAGTAAAACAGCATGTGTTGGCAACAGAGCAGTGCGGTTAAGCTAGATATTTTTCTTGCAATTGCTTAATAACCGTGTCATAAAACTGGCGACGGATTAGCAGGATCTGCTGCCTGATGATCGGAGCAATTCTCTACATCCCTTAGGTAGCAATCAGTTCTTAATGTATATTCACAAGTCTGAGACGAAAATAATTAAGTAGTGCCTGATAAATCAGTAGTGTGAATTTAAGTTATTGACTCCATATTGAGAGTTTTCCAGGCACACCTCGAGGAGATTCCGATAATCTGGAGCCTAATGCATATGCCTTCGTGTGGGATAGTCCAGTACTTTGTGTGTTATCTCCGAAGATCCCGCCTCGATATTCCTTTATTGTATGTCGTGTGAGTATTCCCCGTACCTTCCTGTATAAGTATTGACGTTTGCGCGAAATATCTCGTCACAGTACTTTCCTTGGTACGCCGTGTGAAAAATCCCCGTACCATCTGTCCTAGAAATTTCCCAGTTGAGGTTAATGTGAGACATCTCGCCTCAAGATTGTTCGTGTACGCCATGAAAGAAATGCCCATAGGATCCACATTTTCCCTGTGCTATCCACCTTTTTCCCAATTATTTGAAACAGAAAAATTTAAATTAGAATAAAACCGCCAGGTGAGAATTCCCTGTATCTCCTCAAAATAGTTAGTTTGCGTAAAATATCTCGCCTCCACCGTATTTTCCTCTAGTACGTCACCCATCTTTATCCCAGACAGGTAAGTTGTGTAAAGTTTCCCCTTACCGTTCCATAGTCTCCGAATAACACAAAGAATGGAATAGCTAATGATTAGACCTAGTTTAGTGTATTATTCAAAGACTTAGGATTTTAAATATTAAATAAAGAATTATTATTGGCAACTGAAAGAGGTTCATCTTAAGGAACCCTTGTTCGACGAGCTATCTGCAGTCATCCCACCGAAACTCCGTTTCAAAGTGAATGAATACCAATGAATCAATTAAGTCCTCAGAATTAGAAGAGCAAATACAAAAAAAAAAAGAATTTTGAAAAATGCAGCTGATGGTATGAAATAAAATTTCGCAAGCCACAAAACAATAAAAATGGTGGATCACTCGCCTCTTCCAACATTTCATTATATATACTAACTACCAAATCTAAAAATCCATACACTATTAGCGCAGAATTAATTCTACCAGCTCTTAGTAAGGTTCCAAGTACGTGTCCAGCAAAATCAGTAGTAATTAAACTAATGAGTAAATTCCATTCTCATAGAAATACAGTATAGTAGCGATTTGATAAAATGGTTAAGATCATTCTCCAATTTTACCAGGACTACCTAAATGGAAGTTATCCATTCAAATTCATAAGAGCCTGCGTAAGTGTGGAATTATTATTTTCTTTCGTAATCCGATTATGTCCGAACCAACTGAACCTTCTCCTTGTACATATTTACCACACTCTAAAAAATGAACTGAATTTTACTACCACTACGGCCTTATTTTTATAACTTATTGGCTGCAATTTTATTTTCCTTGCGCAATTTTACACATTTTATACGTAAAGCATAATTTTATAGGTAAAATTGCACAATTTTCCTAATTTTCCGCAATTATGTTTAAAATTCAACTATATATGCTTAATTTTACGCCACCAGTGGAAATTTATATAACTGGAGACGTAAATTTCTCAGAAGCGTACATTTGTGGCCTCTAATAATATTCTAAGGAAAAAAATCCCATTAAATTTCTAAGAAAAATTAATGTGTTCCTTACATCAGGTCGAGAAATCGGTGATATTATATTGGAGCATTACTGGTTTTTGTTCTACTTTCCAGGCCCTTGTGTTTTATTAGCTTGTCTGTGGTTATGATACGTAAAAGAGGAGGAGAGGAAGTAGTTGTGTTAACTATTGGTTCGCTAAGTGTGGTGCCAGCAATTTTAATGTGAAATATAATACTAGTTGATAAAAGAATGTTGTATTTGTGATTTTACAAGAAATGCTACATAATTTTACTATCACTACGACTATCTTACTTTTACTGTAATACATGCTATAAATTTCTTTTACTTGCATAATATTACACATTTTAATCGTAAATATACACATTTTTCCTAATTTTCCACAATTTTTTGTAGAATTCAATTATACATTCTTAATTTTACGTTACCAATGAAAATTTGCAAAATTGGGGACGTAAATTCTCGGAAAAGTAAGATTGTGCTGCTGTGTCTTCGGTTTGGAGCATTAGTCACTTGGCTATGATACGTAAAAGAGGAAGGACTTAATCTTTCACAAGTGATTTTCTTTTAGAAAATAGCATTTTAGTTTTGATTATATTGTTATGAGGAAACTATTGGTTCGCTAAGTGTGGTGCTAGAAATTTTAAATCCTAATATAATACTAGTTTATAAAATACTGTTGTTTTTGTGATTTTACAAGGAATGGTACGTAATCGATAAAATATTATTCATGAATGGTAACTATTTTTAATGTTTTTCTTTGTTTATTGCAAAAAGAATAATAATAATAATATTTATAATATTTGGGTAATTTACTGTAATATATCCTGTAATTTTATTTTGCTTGCATAATATTACACATTTTAATCATAAATATACACATTTTTCATAATTTTCCACAATTATTTGTAGAATTCAATTAGGCATGCTCTTTTATGCCACCAATTGACATTTACATATTGGGAGAATAAATTTTTTGGAAGAATTAAATTGGGTTGCTGTGTCTTCGGTTTGAAGAGCTTAATCTTTCGTGATTTTCTTGTGAATAAAAGAGTTATTTTTGATAATACTATTATCACTTGTTGTTCGCTAAGTGTGGTGATGGAAATTTTAATGGCAAATAAAATACTAGTTGATAAAATATTTTCGTATTTGTGATTTTGTCAGGGATAGTACCTAATCGATAAAACAATATTCTTGAATAGTAACTATTTTTAATGTTTTTCTTTGTTTATGTAATAAAATAATAATATATAAAACATATATATAATAATAATAATAATAATAATACGATGATAAGTTGTTATTTTTATCATGAATGATAAAAATTATACAATCATAAAAGTTATATTCATTGATATAGAAATTTGAAGGAATCTAAAAATTTATTTTAAATTTTAAATCGTCAAAATATTTTTTTTTGCTCTGGTAGTGTGTATAGATTTACACAGATTTTTTTCTATCTCTGCTTGCATTGCAAGACTCTATGCACTAAAAGTCAAGACAATATTTCAGTTTATTTAAATTTACAATCACAGTAATTATATACAGCAAAAACTTTCTGTATTCTCCAGCACAAGTGGAAGTCCGATATAGTTTATCGTGTTTTTTTATAATCAATTAAAGTCATTTTTATTGGTTATTCATTAGTAACCATACCAAAGTAGTACTAAGTAATTTAAAATGTATTCTTGTAATATGTGCAAAGATAGAAAGGAATCAATTATTTCTTATAATACGCATCTATATCTTCACAGAATGAATAAAAATGGAAATTTTTATTGTTTGTGGGAATCATGTCAGAAGATATTCTCTAATTACAGAAGTTACCAAACACACTGGCATCGTAAACATGCGAACAGCCTTAGTGCAAGTAATAAATGCATTGAAATTAAAAAAAAATTATAAGTGTTGCGTTAAAGAGTGCAGCTTTCAGTCAAGCAATTTCAAAGAAATTTCTTCCCATTTGGTACATCATTTAAATGCTTTTTCTGAAATTACTTGTCCTGTAAGTAAATGCTTGAAAAAATTCAAAAATAAATTTACTTTCAGAACGCATTGCTACAGAAAGCACAAAAATAATAACCTGAGCGAAAATAACACCGAGTTGTTTACTTGTAATGTTATTGAAAAACTTTCTGAGGAACATTCTTTGGACACAAGCAATCATTTAGAAAAAGGAAATATTTTTGCTAATTTGTTCTTAACTTTGAAGGCTAAGTTCGGAGCTTCTGACACAGCATCACGTTTTTTACACGACGAACTCTTAGACATTTTAAATCACCAGAGAGAACAAAATTTGAATTTAATTAATTCTCTAAATTTGATTGATGATACAAATTCAATTGCTAATTTCAAGGAAGGCTATGTCCTCAATGCCACAAAACAAATTTCTGATCTTTCAAAATTCAGCACAAAATATAAACGGGTAGAGTATATAAAAAATCATAAAATTTATGTTGCTCCGGAACAAATAACGTTGGGCGTTGACAACTATCATAATAAATGCTATTTTCATTATATCCCAATACTAAAAACAATACAGTCGTTAATGAACGACAAAGATTTCTTCACTCTTTTTCACAAACAGAAGATGCGCAAACCAGATATTTTGTCGGTTTTCTTAAAAAATAAATTCTTCAATAGTAACTCCAAGCGCATTGAATTGTTGCTTTTTCAAGACGCATATGAAAACTGTAACCCTTTGGGATCCGCTAAGAGTAAACATAAACTAATAGGCATTTATATGATGGTAGGAAACATTGATGTTCAATACAGATATAAAACCGAAAATATCCAGTTGGTTGCTTTATGCAAGGAGACACACGTAAAAAAATTTGGGTACGATATTATTTTACAGCCAATAATAAAGGACCTTTTAAAACTAGAAGAAGAGGGTTTAGAAATTGCAAATCCTTTCAATGATTCTATTATTAAGTACTATGGAAGCCTGTATGCAATGATTGGAGACAACCTTGGAAGCCACCAAATAGGTGGTTTTACCGAAAATTTTAGTAGTTCAGATTATCTCTGTCGATTTTGTTTCTATAGGAGAGAATCACTTCGAAATAATGATTTAGAGCCCGCAAAGAGGAGAGATATAACAATTTATACAGAAAATCTTAATAATTTAGCATTTAGTGGACAAAATTTTGAAAAAGGCATAAAAAGAAATTCCATTCTTAATACCTTAAAATATTACCATGTTTGTAATCCGGGTCTACCAACTTGTATATCACATGATTTGTTTGAAGGTATAGTTTCTTATGATTTAATGGAAATTTTAAAATATTTTTGTGTTAATAATATTACTTCAATTGATTATGTCAATATGGCTTTAGCATCTTTAAGGAAATTATTTAAACTAAACCTATCTTTTGCTAATATTTACTTGACCTCAAAGAAAATAATTGGAAAAGCTGATGAAATCCGCCACATATTGTTTTTATTGCCTTTAATATTACTAGATCGCATGGAAAATTATGAAGATCCCATTTGGAAATTCTTCTCTGTTCTTATAGAAATGTGTCGACTTATATGTGCTTCAGAAATTTCTTTAGAACAGCTGTCATTGCTTAGGCACTTTACAGATGTTTATTTTGAGAGGAGACAAGATTGCTTCCCAAATATGAAGCTAAGACCTAAACATCATTATATTTGGCACTACTCTGATCTTATTCGTGAAATGGGTCCTTTGAAGTCTCTATGGACAATGGATTTTGAACGTAAGCATCAATATTTTAAAACTGTTGCAAGAAAATCAAAAATTTTTAAAAATATCACTCATACACTTTCTGAAAATCATCAAATTTCGCAAGCAATCCTTTTTGAAAATCGTTTCAGATTTGATTTACTTTGTGATGATTCACATGTTTTTACAAGGGATATGTATAACGTAGACTTACCAAATGATTTTATCTTTGTTTCCAAAAAGATTTGCTATCTTGATACTATACCATATATAAAGAAAATGACTATATTTTAGTTGGTTGCGATGAATTAGGTAACATAGATATTTTGAGAATCGAAGCCATATTCATTGATAAAAGTTATAAAAATGCAATGTTTTTTGGATCAATTGTAAAAATGTGTTATAATTCAAATGTTATTCTTTATCAAAGCTATAGCGTAGATAAATCATATGCTTTAATACAATTAGAGAAACTTTTATTAAAGAAGACGGTATACGTTTATAGAAATAAGAAGACATCCTATTGTTCTTTACTTTCCTCTTTTGCTTCGTCTTGTTAAAAAAAAATTATCATAAAGAATACCAATATAAGTATTGTAAAAAAATAAATATATAATACAAATAATTTTTAAATTTTTCTTTCAATAAATATTCTGATTGTACCAAAAACGTTTACATATAATATGTATAATATATAAGAGATTGTAATGTGTCTTTACTTTCAAGTTCATAATTTAAATACAAATATTGGTTCGCTACAGATAAGTAAAACAGTTGCACATTTCTAGTAATTAAGGCTAGCAGAATGGAGAAGTATTTATTTAAGAGCTGCGACAGACGACTAAAAAAGTCTTTTCTGTGTGTGCCAACTTTAAAGAACGTAATTGAAAAAGGTAGTATGAATATTATTCTAAAAATGAGACATTTTATATAAGTTCTTACTTTCAGCTCTCAATTATGGAATAATAGGGGATAAAATAGTTATTGAAGGTGATGGCACTGAAATCTGTGATGACGAAACCTTGGCGTTTTATGCTGAGGACAAGATAATCTTTCAATTGCTTAAGTACGAAGACATTTGGCTTCCTGCAGAGCCACAAAACTTATCGGGTCTACTTGATGAAAATAATGTTTGTGAAGAAATACTAGATATTCAAAACATTTCACAACTGAAAGAAAATCTACAATATCAGAAACAGCAAGACAATAATATCGGACTGCCACCAGGAAAAGGAAGCCTAGAACACCAATCTGATATTATATTTTTAAATGTTCCAGCATCTCCGGCACAATCTGTGGAAACGACATTATCCATGAGCAGTACAGCTCTCTCGTCAGCTTCGGACACAACCACTCAATTTAAAAAAATGTTTTCCGATTTTAAGATTCCCTGGTATAAGATGCCATCTGATATTAATGAACTCTTAAAAAATAATAAAAAAATGGGGAAAAGGATGAATGCCTTAGCGAACATTTTAGTTGATGAAATGAGACGGTATTCTTATTATATTCCAATGGGAATATTTCGATCAATCGCTCAACAGGCAGCTGCAAAATATCCAAACTCTTTTATTAAAAAGGATGCTGAGGGAAGAATCATTTCGACAACCCCGATTGCCTTGATAAGTATGATGAAAAGCAGAAATAATTTTCTAAATAGAGAACCTAAGAGACAAAAGCCTGAATTGGATCCTAATATTCCACTTAAGCAACGAAAAACTGCAAATCTTTTGAAACAAACTTGTAATAACTGGCAACCTAAGAATTTGCCTCCAGAAGATTCTGCTTCCAGTATGGAATATAAAAGAAAGTACATTCTGGATGCTCACAACAACGATAATCTCAGCTCCGAGGAAAAACGGAATGTTAAGGCTTATATAAAAGATTGCTTTGGTATCCAGCGATTATTTTTCAACAACCGAAAGCAGATACCAACAGTTAATGACATAAAAAAACACTTGGCCTTTTATTTTCCAACGCGATATTCTTTATGAACACTTTAAGCAATTAATGGACTTGGATCCAAATGATTTCATAAAGGAGTTCAAAAATGAAGAAGACAAAGTATTCAATTTTTTTAAAACATCCAAAAAGAAAGATATCTCTTCATCTGTACAAAAATCGACAGAAGGTATAATTAAAGCTATCGCGCTTTATTTTAAAGAGAATCCTGATTTCGTATACAAACATTTTAAAGTAAGTTGATAAAGTATAGATATTAAAAACTATATTATAAATTTTCTGATTTTACAGTTTGGATGTACCTTTGATGAAATTATAGCGAGCATATCTACTAATTCCCCATGGCTGGCAATATCTGGTGAGTAAATATTATGTATAAGCATCCTATAAAATACACGTTCCTTAAAATATTTAGGAAAAACAATAAGTCCATTTTAATGTATATAGTAAAGTATGTATTTTTTATCAGAACACAACAACTTTAATATTAATTTCTAGCATTTTTAACGCCTATTGTTATAAGTAAGTAACAGATAAATGTTAACCATACGTACTTTCTATCAGAACGTAATTTTCATCTTGACTTGGAATAATTATGAAACTTCTACTTTCTATTACAGAACTATCACTGACTGGCTCAATGGTAGTTTACATCTTCTTAGAGAAAACACTTGTCTTTACAATACATGAAGTGGACCTTGTTCAATTATTGGCGGATATCTTATGTTTTTATTATGTATTTAATATCATGTATCCAAAAGAAATTTCTCAAACTATGGAGTTTATTTCTCAATATTATTTTAAAAGCTACAAGGATTTGGTGAGAGGTTCAAAAAGACACATAAATAATGTAAATAAAATTAAAAATTTAATTGTTAAATTAAAAGATATATAACATAAGTACATAAGTACCTATTTAAAAAATAATGTGCAAAGAATATTTTTATGTTAAACTTAATTGGAATTCTAAGTATGGATAATGTTTAAGTTTTTATATACGAAATTCAGATTTAAACACTAATACTGAAAACATTGGTACTCAATCAGATAAACAACATATTTTATGATAAAATGTGGGCTAACTCTAATAGTTTTAGATATATAGTATGAATAAGTTTTTTACCATTTTATAATGCAACTTCCAAGGTAGATTTCTATTCTATTTGTAATAAATCTCGTTTTTGAATAGAGTGCAGTTCGCCTCTTTCATATAACTTAGAACTACCGCTGTATTCCTTCCCAATCTAGACAATTACATATTTTTATTGTGAAACATTTGATCAAGCTCTGGACTGAAACTAAGAATCGAAAAGCTTCCACTTTAATTTAAATTATCCACAGTCCTTTTCTTGAAGTAAATTTTGCGATAATTGCTTTACAAATGAAAATTTAAAGCGCTCCGAATTTTTTACTTTTTAAGGGGGTGAACAGTTCCCTGTACAACGACAGGTACTAATTATACTTTAGAAAGGGTTACAAACTATTTTTAACCCCTTACCTCCAAAATCACTGGTGTTGATTGACCATTTAAATACAATTGTCTCTTTGTTTGAGATAGTACATACTGTCTCTTTTAAAGCATTGTTTAAATCACGCGTTTGCATATTTATATAAGAAAAAATTATTATTTTTAATTACATTTATATCTAAGAATATATACACATATATGTATATATTTTTATCATCGTTGCATTGCAGTAAAATTTAATTAAGTATCAAGTTTAAAAAGACGTTGTAATATATAATCTTTTAGAAATATTACGCTATCTAAGTACATACTTGCTTATTTATTCCTTCCTCGGAATTAATAAATAGTTTTCAGCATGCGACGTAGATATATAAAATTTACGGAGAAGCAATTGGAAATGAAAAGCTTGTCTATTACTTAAAATTTTTTGTGATTTCGAGAAAATAATTGCTTGAAAATAGCAACACTTTCTTTTCCAATTAGATCTCAGATTATAGTTGCATGTCGTCCCGGTGAATTTTATTCGACACTGCCCACACGCATTAGAAATTGCCTAATTTTCGTTTAATGCATCTAAGTTACAATTTATTTTTATTTTATTATTACAGCATTTTTTTACGTTAAGTGACTTGAACATTTATATACCCTGTTACGTTGTGTATAACTTTCGAGAAGTTATATGTAATAAATATTTTTGTAAAATTATAAATATATGCTTTTTTTTAGGTATATGATTTCAATTTAATCTATACGGTTATCAAGTTATGGGAGATTGGAAACTTTGTACACGGTATTCTCATAAAAATAGTAAATGAAGTTTCAAAAATGCACTAAATAAGGCAACCCAATCTTGGTGTTGCTATATAAAAATTCAGGCTTTTTACATATACTGCGAAAACCATCAGTCCTAGACTTTTATTGTACTGAAAAGCTCTTCAGAATATGAAATCCTATGAAATCAGTTATAATAAGTTCACTATCCGACGAACCGTTCTAGAAATAGAATGTTACGTAAAATTCTACCCTGCGGTGGTGATAATAAGTCTCAGAGGTTGGAGATTTACAAAAATAAGATGTAAGGAAACAAACATCTGAGCCATAAATTTACTTAAAAATGTGTAGGAAAACTCATTTATAGACGTAATTTTACATAAAAATGTGTAAAGAAGCATATACAAGGGCGTAAAATTACATTAAAAAGTTATAGGGAAATACACATATTGGCGCAAATTTACATAAAAAGGTGTAAAAAAACACATAAGGGCGTAAAATTATATTAAAAAGTTGTAGGGAAATACACATATTGGCGTAAATTTACATAAAAGGGTGTGAAGAAAAATACATAAGGGCGTAAAATTACATTAAAAAGTTTTAGGGAAATGCAGATATTGGTGTTGTTACATATAATAAACTCATCTATAATGCATTCATTAAGATCATATCATCTATAATGCATTCATTAAGATCATATCATCTATAATGTATGTAAGATGAAGTATTGAATATACATACCTACATTACAATTCATATCAATAAAAAGATAAAGCATTGCATATACGTACATACCTACATTGCATTTTAATTCATATCAAGAAAAAATAATGCATTGCATGTACATACATGCCTAACTACATCATTTTATTGTCATTGCACTCATCACTGACCTACGCCAATTTCCATTTGAGGATACCAGTAAAGGTTGACCGAGTGACGCAATACCCCTGCGCGCAAGAATTCGCACATTGCAATACGATAACCTTGCGCCGGCGGTAAAGCATAGGTGACCAAATTGGCATGATGTAATATGATAAGCTACAAGCATTTGGTGAATTGATATGTATGTAGGTACGTATGAATGATAGAAAGAATGAAGCTGGGAAATATGTATATACGCATAAAGCAACGAGTGTCGTGATGTAAGAATAACAAGCTGCGAGTAGTTTCCGCAGCTTGTATATTACAAAATAGGAAATTAAGAAAATATACCTGGCCTATACAAATTACACTTTTGGTAAGCAAATGTTAGGCCAGAAACATTACGGAAGCATAGGTAAGGTTAATTTTATATGTAAGATTTTTTGTATAAATATGATGTTGAATTGCAATAAAGAATAGTGTTCAAGTAACATTCAAAGCAACTCAAGTTGTTCTTACTAAGAGAAGTAAAGCTAATAAGCGGCTCCCATCTTCGAACCAAGGGAAGTAAAGCTAATAAGCGGCTCCCATATAATATCCGAGGGAAGTAAAGCTAATAAGCGGCTCCCATCTTCGAACCAAGGGAAGTAAAGCTAATAAGCGGCTCCCTTCAACCTACTGCGGCTTCATTCATCAACATTCGACCTGGAATATCTCCATAAGGTGAACCTATGAGAGTACTTGAGGACGACTACCTCCCAAGTGCTTCATAAACTCAACAATAATTTGGCGCAGCCGGTAGGATCAAGGAAGGTACATAAATTCAAACCCTTGAAAAACCTTGATCTTCGAACCTATGAGTGCATAGGAACACCTTATTTCCAACAACAGAAAATATGCATTCTTTTCTCTCTTCAATAACAATAAAGAAGCCACCAGCTTGGATATACAACTTCATATCTGCGTAGCGGATAAAGGCAACAAATTTTATTTTCTTCCATTCGTCTCTTCAGGTTAAAGTAAGATAAATTAAAGTAATAAAAATTGTTAATCATAAAAAAAAAAAAAAAAAAAAATGTAATAGTCACTGCGGTATATATATATATATAAAAAAAAAGATTGAACAAATTTCAAATAATTAATCTGATTTCTCTGGTTATTGATTGAAGCTCGTTAAATTACCTATTCTCTCGTTCCATCTCTCTCACTAATATTGAGTAAAAACATCCGCAGGTTTTGCTTTCATGCCTAAAACTGGCCGTAGTTCTTCATGCTCTACCTTTGAGACGGTAATAAATTCATTATCATTTGATAATACCAGTCCTCCAGATAGCCCAAGAATAGAGTGTAATTCATCCCAAAGTCGACCTTCCGTAAACTGGTATCGTGAGCATCGCGCAGGTAAACGTTTCAGAAGGCACAGCCTAATTAATTTTCTAGTAAGAAGAAATAGCTTAAACGCCCTAATCACAGAAAAATCATTAACCTCGCCTACTTCTAATAACGATACTCCAGATATTTCCCAGAGAAAGCAACCAAACCAACCAGCCAAAATGCCAGTGAATTATGAAAAAGTAGTTAAACTGACAGCACAAATGGTGCCCTTGTTTTCTGGAGAATTTAGTCCCCAAATTCTCACAGAATTGCAAACCTTTATAGGCTGTTGCAAACAAGTACAACAGTGCCTAGAAGAGGAGGAAAAGCAAGCATTTATGCAGATTTTTCCCACTAGATTGAGAGGAAATGCATACCAGCTAATCGCATCTAGCTCACTCACAACATTTGTAGAGGTTGAACAATTACTTTATCGTAATTACTTACCTCGTGAGACTTACCATGAGCTGATAAATAGATTAATCACTTGCCGACAATACCCGCACGAGTCATTTAACTCCTTCACAACTAGGCTAAAAGGCCTATTGTTACAATGTAATGAGGCAGCACAGAATAAATATGGTGCTGAAAATTTCAATATGGTGAAGCGACAAATAGAAGATTTTGCAATGGCTTCAGTGAAAAATGGTGCATATAACCCGCATCTAGGAGCCTATCTACTCACCTTAAATGAGGATTCAGTGGACAAACTCATTCAAAAGGCATTAGATATGGAAAGGTTGCAACAAGGACTCTTTTTCACGCCTCAACCAACAAGCTATATTCCTAACCCCACAAACTCTTTCCAAATGGGCAATTTTCTAAGACCTAATATTCCAAATTTCGCTAATGCTTATGGTTATCCCATACGCGAGAGTGTAAATTTATCTTCCTACCCTTACACAACGGAGTTCGGAGGACATAATATAAAAACTGAAAGTAGTATACCTCCAATACCGGAACCGCCAATGGAAACTTTAGTATCCTTTAGTACCGACGAAATCCCTGAACATAATTGGCGCTCTGTGACAAGGAAATCTTCCGGAAGCCCACCTCCCTACCAGAAATCTTTTCAGCAACAGGCAGAAAGAAAGTACGACAAGCAAAAAGTACTCTTAAATAAGATCACCTGTAGCTACTGCAATTACAAAGGGCACACGTATGACGAGTGCCTAAAACGTAAGAATACGCCTTTCTGCATTAACTGCAGAATAAAGGGCCATGATGCCCAACATTGCAAGCAAAATGCTAAGGCACCACCCGAACATGCAAACACGAGTAACAATGTTCGGTGGGGATCTGCAAATCAGGAGCAAAGAATTAATCACATACATAATATGTGCGACTTCTGTGGCAGAAGAGGACATATCGTGTCCACTTGTCAGCAGAAACAACGATGGGAGGCCACACATTCGGGAAACGGCACACTGTCGACCGAAAAATCCCCGGCTCGACATTGAATAGAACGGCGCAAATTACTTCAGGGTCCTTCAAACAAAAAAACAAGATACTAGAGAAAACGTTCCAGTGGTAGATTTACCATTAGACATAAGCAAAAACACAGCCGTTCGGCTGATAGTAGACACTGGAGCTGAAGTAAGCATCATAAAAAAGGAAGCACTAGATACGCCAGAACATATAAAACAAAGCGAAAAGGTGACTCTGAAAACTCCATTTGGAGAAGGAGAAACATTGGGAAACTGCCAAGGCAACTTTTTATTAAGCCGCAGTATCCCGTGCAAACTCCAGGTTGTCGAAGATATCGCCCAAATCTCCCATGATGGGCTGTTGGGTAATGATTTTCTTGCGAAAAATTGTAATATCGAAGGGCCTAATAGATTACTTCGGTTTCCTCGCACGGAAACCAACCCTATTGAGTTCACGGTTCCTCTCGAAACATCCCTAGAAGATGGAGAGGAAATACCAAGCAATCAATTGGAGGAGCAATTTAAATTACGGGCGCCAGATAGCAAAAATGCATTACCTCCAATGGAAAAAATTCCGAGCACCTCGATTGAAGATGAAAGTAGGCAATATGAAGTTGTACTTCGGCGATCCAATAGAATACCTCCTCGATCTCAAATGGTACTGAGTATACCATTACAATTAGACCAGGAAATGGTCTGTTTGTCTCAGGAGATTAAAGAAGGAGTATTTGTCGCAAATTGCCTAGTTAGTCCTCATAGAAGTTTTATACCAATAGCAGTTCTAAACGTAAACACGCAACCAGTGTACCTAAAGAACCTAACGCTTACTCTAGTTCCAATTAATTATTATAATTTAGAACCTCTATATTTACCTTTGGACGACAACAATACCCAAAGTTCTCAGAAAAAAGCCTCTCTTAAGCCTCTCTATTTACCATTGGACGACAACAATACCCAAAGTTTTCAGAAAGAAGCCTCTTTTAAACCTCTCTATTTATCTTTGGACGACAATAATACCCAAAGTTCTCAGAAAGAAGGTGGTCCATCTTTCTCTCGTGCACAAAACAGTAGCTACTACAAACACAAAAATAATAAAACAGATTTAAATTCCAATCCATATTCGGTAAACGTAAACCGCATTAAACATTATAATCAAGATAGACTCGCGGCTTTACGTAGAGAATTACTGTTGGATAAAAATTTGAATCAAGAAGAGGAAAAATCAATTCTTGAACTATGCTATAAATATAATGATCTTTTCTATCTAAAAGGAGACAGGCTAACGTGCACTAACACTATAAAGCATACCATACCCACATTATATAATCAAGCACCCATAAACCAAAAAATGTATAGATTCCCAGAGACACATCGGGCAGTCATAAATGAGCAAATAACAGAGATGCTAGAGAATGACATAATTCAACTAAGTAAAAGCCCGTGGAACTCTCCGTTACTGGTAGTTCCCAAGAAGGCTGGGCCAGACGGCAATAAACGTTGGCGGGTAGTAGTAGATTTTCGTAAGTTAAACGAAAAATCTATAGGGGATGCCTTTCCACTACCCAGGATAGAAGATATACTAGACCAACTTGGGCACTCGCGCTATTTTACTACACTGGACCTTGCAAGCGGATATCATCAAGTACTTGTTGATCCAAGGGATAGACCTAAAACTGCGTTCAGTACTGCTTACGGGCATTATGAATTTAAGAGAATGCCATTTGGGCTGAAAGGCGCACCTGCGACCTTTCAGCGCCTAATGAATTACATTCTAACGGGTCTCCAAGGATTAGAATGCTTTGTCTATCTCGATGATATTGTAATATATGGAAAAAATTTACAAGATCATAACGAGAAATTGGGTAAGGTATTCGACAGACTTAGAGCCCATAATCTTAAATTACAACCCGAAAAGTGTCAGTTCCTTCGCAGAGAAGTAATTTACCTCGGACACAAATGCTCGAATGAAGGAGCACTTCCAGATCCCAGTAAAACAAGCTGCGTTCAAAATTTTCCTCAACCCCGAACTGTGAGACAAACTCAATCGTTTCTTGGGTTGGCCAACTACTATCGAAAGTTTATTCCGAATTTTTCAAAAATTGCCAGGCCACTAACGAATCTATTACGGAAAGACGTCAAATTTAATTGAACTCAAAAGTGCCAAGACTCTTTCGATAAAATTAAAAATTCCCTAGTAAATCCTCCTTTACTCATATATCCAGACTTTACCAAACCCTTTAATTTGACAACAGATGCTAGCAATGAAGCGTTGGGAGCTGTTTTATCCCAAGGGAAAATAGGCACAGACAGGCCAATAGCGTATGCAAGTAGAAGTTTAAATAAGGCGGAGCAAAAATACTCCACAATAGAGAAAGAGTTGCTCGCTATTGTATGGGCCGCCAGGAACTTCAGGTGTTACCGACAAGGGAGAACTTTCACGGTTTATACAGACCACAAACCCCTTAAAGGTGTATTCAATGTAAAAGATCCAACTTCGAGATTAGTCAGGTTCCACCATAAACTTTCGGAATTTGACTACACAATTGAATATAAGCCTGGAAAATTTAACACTAATGCAGACGCCCTTAGCCGAATACCTGCCCAAATAAACCAAACAAATCCCAATTCAATCATTGTGGAAGCTCAGGTACATCACCGTATAGATTCTGATATAGACAACGATGATTCTAACTCTCCGCAACCATCAAAATATAAGCAAGCACGATGCCATGTTGTTACGAGATCGCAAATGAAGGAGACAGAAAATAATATTGAAAATGTAACACAAAACCAAAAAACCCGAAAAATTCGAAAATATTCAAAGAACTCCCAAGATGATTCAGTAGAAATTGGCTCAACTGAAAGCAACCAACCTGAAACCAATACATTTGAGCACGACAAATCACCTTCGAATAGTAATTCAATAAATTCCCAAAATCAATTACCTGAGATTATTTCCAACCCTGAAGAAATTCAAATAATTTTAAAGGACTACCATGACTCCGCATTTGGTGGTCATCAAGGAGTAATCAAAACTTATAAAAGAATAAAAAAGAAATATAAGTGGAAAAACATGCTTAGTTCTATCAGGAAATATATTCGAAAATGTTCTAAATGCCAGAAAATGAAGGCTAGCCCGGGGTATCGTATGCCAATGGTCATAACAGATACCGCTCTAATGCCATTCGAGAAAGTTTATTTGGATATAGTAGGTCCTCTTGAAGAAACACACTCAGGCAACAAATACATTTTGACATTCCAAGACAATCTGACGAAATTCGTAGATTGTTATGCCATGCCGAATGGCGAAGCAGAAACGGTAGCAGGAATATTTTTCGACGAGATAATTACTCGTTACCGCATTCCTAAAAAGGTAGTAACTGATCAGGGTTCTAACTTCTTAAGCGATCTTTTTAAACGCGTCTGTAAACTCCTGAAAATAAAAAAATTACAGACTTCCGCTTATCATCCACAATCCAACGGCGCACTTGAACGTACCCACAGACCTCTAGTGGAGTATTTAAGAGCTATTGTGTCTGAAAATCCAAAGGCTTGGGATCGATTCCTGAGAACAGCGGCTTTCGTATACAATAATAGTCCACATGATGGCACTAAACTCACTCCAATGGATTGTTTGTTTGGGTTTACAGCGGATGTACCATCAAATCTAAGAAGAGAACCAGAACCCATTTACAACCACGAAAGTTACTATCACATCCTTAAATACAAATTACAAAAAACGTATGCTATCGCCCGAAAAAATCTGTTTAAGGCTAAGGAAAAGTCAAAACTATACTATGATAAGCATTCACGTCCGGTTACATTCCAGCCAGGTGAAAAAGTTCTACTGAAAAATCCGGCGAAGAAACACAAGCTTTCCCAGATATGGCTAGGTCCATATCTCGTGGTACAAGCTTTTACCCCTGTTAATACTGTTATTCAAATTGGTAAACGAAGAGTAACAGTACATAACAACAGATTAAAACCATTTCACGAATAATGGCTAATCTTTGAAAACCAGACAAGGGAGAGAAAGAGAAACATACTTTGGATAATTTACTTTTATTTTAAAAAAAAAAAAAAAAAAAATTTTTTTTTTTACTCAGAGTAGAACTACTTAAGAATATTTTTATTTTCATCCTTTTTAAAGCATTAATTTTCTTCATTATCTCCTTCGCCAGCCATTCAAACTTTACACGCTCCTCTTTTACAGTGGCCAAAATAGCCCTCAACCTAAAGTAATGCAAATCTCGGTCTAACTTGACACGCTTACCTACTACTTGCCGATTTAGTTTTATTTAAACTCTCTGCGAAACGCCAAAATATCAAGAAGGGGATGCTCGTATGTGAACACTCGAGTAGCGCTTCACACGCAAGTACTCAAGAAACCACAACCAGAATATCCGCATCCACTAAAATCTAATATGAATGAAACCAGTCATAAATTCCTTAATAATATCACTCAGAATACCCAAAAACACATAATCATGCTAAAAGCAGAGGATACCAATAATATTCTAAACGAAAATTCATACTCTTTGGATCAGCTGGAAGAGCAGATAGATACGCTAGACAAACAAAGAAAAGAGCTAAATAAAACAGAAATGGTTCAAATAAGCTCCCTATCACTGAGCTCCGTAGTAACATTATTACACAGCATAATCGGAATATTGAAACAATGTAAGTTTATCAGGAACAAGAAAAAGAATATCATAGTCAAAACACCCAAAATAATTACCGTCAATAACCAAAAGGTACAGTTAGACACTGAGGCAAACCCTCAACTTCGCATAGAAACTACAGAAACCTTAACTCATGAGCCTAAAGCGGATGTAAAATTTAGTAATTTCACCCTACCACAGGAAACGGTGATGACAAACAAAGTCAAACAAATCACCCAAAATTTCCAATCAGAAATTGCGAAAGCAAACACACCCCGAATGATCTCACAACCCCCTACCCAAGAAATAGCGACAGCAATCAAAGAGAGAACTCTTTATCAAACCAAACGGACAGGATTAAAAGAATCAATCAACCCCCGATCTGCCCAGCCTACACAGGCAAGTAACCGACAAAATATGTCAATACAACCCCCAACACCACCACCTCTTCCACCTTCATTAAATCAACCTAAGCCAGATTCAATTACCAGTCCACGACAATTACAGGTAGTTTAATTATTCTCCAGTATTAAGTACCTAAATAACCAGAGACAAAAAAAAATAGTAGAAGGAACAAAACAAATATGTTTAGAAGAAGAAAAAAAATATATATACATACACATAGACTATTATACCAAAAAACATTAAAAATAGTACTATATGCATAATCTTGATAAAAATTATTATAGGCATAGATAAGATTTTTTTTCTTCTAATATTAATACTCTAATTTTACTACTCGTGTATATACACATATATTATTATAGGTTCATGAAAAAATTAACATTGTAATAAAAAAAAAATATATATGTATAGAAAAAATATGTATACACATATATTATTATATTATACAGAGTTGTACGATTAAAAATAAACATACAAATGTGTCAAAATTCAAATAACAAAAAAACAAGGTTTAATACGAATAAAAATATGTACATACACATATGTATAATATAAATAAAACTAGAAATAAATGTATGAACCGCTGTTAAAATAAGTTAATAAACCCAAAGTTAAAAATTAAACATACCTAGCTGTACCTACAATGTATTATTATTATTTAACATACAACTAAAGAAAATATTGTTAGAATAACCTAGTATTAAGCCAAACCACCATATACCATTGATCTCTCTTCCTAATATTACTACTCATCTCAGGACTCGGCATTATGCGTATACAAGTATAAAAACAAGTAAAACAGTAAACATTTTTTTTGTAAATTCCCAAACCCAATTTTTTTTTAATGCGTTATTCCTAGTCCAAGAATAACACATTTTTTAAGAAGGGGGAGATTTGTTACATATAATAAACTCATCTATAATGCATTCATTAAGATCATATCATCTATAATGCATTCATTAAGATCATATCATCTATAATGTATGTAAGATGAAGTATTGAATATACATACCTACATTACAATTCATATCAATAAAAAGATAAAGCATTGCATATACGTACATACCTACATTGCATTTTAATTCATATCAAGAAAAAATAATGCATTGCATGTACATACATGCCTAACTACATCATTTTATTGTCATTGCACTCATCACTGACCTACGCCAATTTCCATTTGAGGATACCAGTAAAGGTTGACCGAGTGACGCAATACCCCTGCGCGCAAGAATTCGCACATTGCAATACGATAACCTTGCGCCGGCGGTAAAGCATAGGTGACCAAATTGGCATGATGTAATATGATAAGCTACAAGCATTTGGTGAATTGATATGTATGTAGGTACGTATGAATGATAGAAAGAATGAAGCTGGGAAATATGTATATACGCATAAAGCAACGAGTGTCGTGATGTAAGAATAACAAGCTGCGAGTAGTTTCCGCAGCTTGTATATTACAAAATAGGAAATTAAGAAAATACACCTGGCCTATACAAATTACACTTTTGGTAAGCAAATGTTAGGCCAGAAACATTACGGAAGCATAGGTAAGGTTAATTTTATATGTAAGATTTTTTGTATAAATATGATGTTGAATTGCAATAAAGAATAGTGTTCAAGTAACATTCAAAGCAACTCAAGTTGTTCTTACTAAGGGAAGTAAAGCTAATAAGCGGCTCCCATCTTCGAACCAAGGGAAGTAAAGCTAATAAGCGGCTCCCATATAATATCCGAGGGAAGTAAAACTAATAAGCGGCTCCCATCTTCGAACCAAGGGAAGTAAAGCTAATAAGCGGCTCCCTTCAACCTACTGCGGCTTCATTCATCAACATTCGACCTGGAATATCTCCATAAGGTGAACCTATGAGAGTACTTGAGGACGACTACCTCCCAAGTGCTTCATAAACTCAACAGTGTAAATTTACATAAAAAGATGTAAAGAAATACACATATGGAGTAAAATTACATTAAGAAGTTGTACGGAAATAAACATCTTGGCGTAAATATACATAAAAATGTGTCAATATATACACATAAGGGCGTAATGTTACATTATAAAGATGTACGGAAATACACCTCTTTGGCGTACGTTTACATAAGGAAGGTGTAGGTAAATATACACAAATTGCGTAAAATAACTGTGTTTACGCATCAATGTAATTTTACGACTACTATCACAGGAATTCAATTCCTACCATTTTGATGGTAAATATTTCTTAGAGTGCACATACAAGACTGAATATTTTTATTCGCCTCACAATTTGTCTTATAATGGTTAAGGTAACCAGTAGGTTATACAAATCGAATTTAAAATTCATATTTCGTATTTTTTTTCATTCTCTTCATTCTTAACACTCTAAAGGTGAATCGTAAGTGGGATTCACTTGAACGACTGACGATCCTGCAACGAAGACAAGCACAAAACTTTTTAAAATTAATTTCGCAGTATTCATGAAATTGTTTTCAAATTCGTATAAATTCTACCTCATTATCCTCGTTCAAGTGTGTTTTTTTTATACACAACACACGTTAAATATGTCAATATTTCCACGCGTACAGATTTGCTCTATAAACCCACATTTCAATCTCATTAAAAAAAATGAAATAAAAATTCAACAATACCGCCTACGGCAAAAGCTGTTGCTATACTATACAAACTCCTTTGTGGAAAAAGATACTGATACTGAAATTACCAATTTTCATTGATTCACTTTTACTCTCTGGGGGATGAGTATATGAACGATCTTAAAAATTATTCTGCTTCTCCTTACAAGTAATGGGATGCATATATTCTAGTTTCGTTACTGGAATGTCAGACTTTCAATTTCCGCCTGCTCGCCCTGGAAAGAAGGAATTAACTTGGGAATTGAGTTGTATTGCTGGGGTATGCACAAGCTTAAAGCATCTACACCGATAGCATTGGCAATGAAGAGAAGACACTAAGCTGAGCGCTGGAATATGCACAGAAAATATTATATATAAAAAATAAACTACTCTGAAAGAAGTAGGTCGGAGCCTTGATTGGCAAAGGATGGAAAGAAGTAGTGCAGAAGTTTGTGAAAAATGCATGATAATAATATTTCAAGAATGACTTAGTAGGAGATCATATCATTTAGGAAAGAGCAGTTATTATTTTTATATAATTTAAATAGTTGAGTTTATATGGTTGAGGGTTGAATTTGTATGTATAATATTAAAGCCCGATGATTACAAAGGAAAAAGTAGTAGATATCCAAGTATCTAGTCAATTAATAATTCTTCCCATAGTTGGTCTCTAATACATGGGTCTCTAATAACATGGGTTGTGTGATGAAATAAACATTTTTTAGCTTTTGCTATATACCGGAAAATCCAAAAAAGTTCTTTCTTTGACAAATAAAAAAAATAACATGGTCCTCGAAATGTGTAGAAATTTTTGAAACTTCATATTAACCAGTTTGATCTATTTTATTTTCAAACAAGATAAATCTACATTTTAATGTGAGTCTAATCGTGCACAGCATTTTAAAGAAGCCTATAAAAGTTTTGATCTCAAAAAACTAAAATAAATTAAAAATTTCCAAAATCACGATGATATGATATGATATGATTCAAATTCTGAATTCTCTGGAGAGAAAGAAAATAGATTTCACATACTTTCAAATTTTTCATAAGTCCCAAAGGAAATATCTCTTTCAAAATTTAACTTTGTGAAAATTTCATAAACACATCTTGTTATAGTTTCGAATCAATTTGTCGAGAATTCATCAAGCTTTTGAATACAATCTACCATTGCAAACTTAATTATGAAAATTGAAATGGAAGTTGTATACTCCCTGCATCCATTCTTACGAAATGTGAAAGATTTTATGAAACTTTTGCCTATTTCAGCATAAAAGTTTATCCCAAGTTTATCCGCTAGTATACAACTAAATAAGGAAGATTATAAAAACCGATTTTACTTTGATTGTAACGAACGATCTCAATATATTTTGTTGATTTACTTTAACTTACTCCGCCCGTGGCGGAATGAAAAAAAAAAAAAATTAAAAAAAGGAAGTTTCTATTTGCGAAACTGGGGTATTATAAGTAAACAGGCGAATATTATGTGCAACTGACATATCCTTGCAAAATACATACTACCAAAAGAAAATTTCAGGTAATGGGATGGATCTTGAACTATGAACTGCAAATAAAGACCAAGCAGTTGAAGAAAAATATTTTTCAAAATAGCATAATCTTCTCATGAAAACCTCCACTCGAAGAAATCAGAGTAATATTACACAGTATAATTGCAAAATTATAAAAATTGTAAACTAAAACTATTATGCTTTTGCTTGATTAATCTTGAAATGTTGGATACATTTTACAAACATCACAGCAAAACACTAGAATAAGCAAGATAGACGAAACTCATCGCTCACCTCAAACAGTGAGTGCGCTTAATCATTGGGTTCGCGCAACATTTGAGCGATCACTCAAAGCTCGAAATTTGATCAGACTGACTGCTCGAGCGGACTCACTGCTCGAGCGAGCTCTCTGTCGAATTCTACTGAATTCTTCTGAATTCCTCATACTGATAGGAAACCTGTCATGCAAACCATTTATTACGTGACTCTCATACTTTACTTCGCAAATTGCTTGAATGAAATTCGACGTGACTATTTTCGCAATATTAGGAGACAATGCTGAAAACAAAAATATATATGTTGGCAATCATGAACACTATACACAATGTTCAAGCCGAAAATTTACCAAATTTAACTAATATACAAAAAATGCTGCAACCGGGAAAACAGTAGATGAAAGGATGGGGATCGAGCGATGATAAAAATGGTAACGGGCTATCTAGATTAAGAGAATGACCGACTAATCGAGGAGAGCTGCGTAATTCCCCGATTTTCAATTTGATCGAGATATTTCTAAAAAATTAATATGAAAAAGGAGGATATGGTTTTATCAGAACTTCGGCGACGAGCATAGATTTTTAGATTGCTGCCAAATTATAGAGAAAAAAATTCTCGTGATTGATTTCATCGATAGGTATACTGGTATTTATTTCATAAGCTTTATTTTTCAAAATGTTTGTTAAAAATTCTTATTCATGTACATTTTGTATATACGATGAAGGCAATAAATGCTCTACATCAACGTCGCAACAAGGAGGACAAGCAGGCCCAGGTAACGAAAAATAATGACGCAAGACGCGGTAAAATAATGTCACTGTAATTAAAGGTGTACAATCAGTTGAAAAAGTTATTAATAAATGATGGTTGGTAGTTAAAAAAATTGTGTTTTTATTTTCTTATTGAATACAAATCAGATAATGGCAATTGTAATCGTAATGATTATCTGAACTAAACGCTTATTTTCTGCTGTAGAATTTAAAAATTATTCAGAAACTAAGTTTCGTCTTATGCATATATGAGCACTCCCAAATCCTTTATTAAGGTCGGCTTTCATGACCATTATTATCGAAAGTTTCCATTACAATAGCTAATAGTACAGACGAGTAATTTGCATTATAATTGCCAATACAGTACTCGTAATTAAAAAAATTGTAATGGTGATGGCAATTATAATGACCATGAAAATTTTACATGCATGCTTATATGGTATATATAGCAGTGGTTCGGTGGAAAGATTATCCATGGGAAAACGTTAGTTTCAAAGTAAATGTCGCCTTAAAGATGATTTTGAAAGGAACGTGATGTTACATATGAATTGCAAAAATATATAGTAAAATGCTGATCCTATTAACAAATATAAGTGGTTTTTCCAAAAATTCAATTATAACATTTTTATTTGAAGAAGTATAGTTATACATAATATTGAAATGAAGATGAAAATTAATAAAAGCAAAATTAACATATTTAGTGACTTTTTTGTGAACTTTTCTTATTTGATTGAAAGTTCACGCTAATCACATAAGATTTCACTTATGTTAGTTAAGACATAATTTGAGTCCACTCAACTGAAATGGTGGGTACTCTCAGCAAAGAGTCCGTTCAAGACTTCGGTTCCCTCAACTAGTGAGCCCGGTCAAATTTCGAGCATTGAACAACCGCTCAAATGTTGAGCGAACGCAATCATTGATGGAGAATAGGAGAATTTTAAGAACTTTTATTTACAACAATTCTAAATAAAATTACAACTACAAGAGGAAAAACAAAAAAATTAATAAATTAAATTAATTAAATTAATTAATTATTCTACTTAATAATTATGCATTCAAATATACCTAAATAGATTACTCGTCGTTATACTATTTATTTAGTGAAAAATTAAACAATATACGTTAATAAAAATTCACACTGGTCTAGCTTACGACTTTCAGTAAGGTGTGGTGCATTCCCATGAAAAACTAAGCTTCAGGATGGTTTCCGCCACTTTTTCTTTGATGAAGTTCATTCAATTTTAATAATATTATATTGAATAAAGTTTTGTCATTGAAATTTAATACATTATTTACATAATTATTAAAACGAAAATTTCAAATCATAAAAAAACATTGGAAAATTCATGATACCATCAACATACCATTTTAAAGTAGACATTTTAGCGATTAAAATAAGCCCGGATAGAATATTTATAGTAAAGCGACAAAAAATATATAAAATGCAATTTAGCATATATTGCATTTTGTTATCAGTCGTATACTCCGTTCTCACGGTACACTTACCCCCATGCAGTATAATGTACATACATATCACACATCAAGGAAACTTATTAAAATTATAAAAGTGATTTTTACTAAAAAAATTTAAAAGTGCTCCTTTTACTTGAAAAAAAAAAATAAAAGTGCTGTTTCTGTTTAAAACGAAGGTGAGAAAACAATTTAAAGAAAATAAAAAATCAATAAATCCCGAGGAAATAACTTGTCTTGGTGTTACAAAACTCACAGCGAAAGGCTTTAAGGGGTTGAGTGCCCTCGACTCATAACAGCTATTCTTGAAAAGTTGTCTAGTAATTTTACATCCAAACAACACAAAATGTTGTAAATTTACTCCGTTCAATATCGACAAATTTTATGGTATCATTTATCCTTATATGTAGGACTAGCTGTTTGTTTTTAGAGTTTGCTGCTAAATGAATTTGCTGGTAATATTACCAAATGTGTGCTTGGTATGAGTTCTGACCTCAAAACTCGGCTTACACAAGATTTGAATGTTTCAATAATTATAAGACACCGAATTGCGATAATGATTTAAATATGGACGCAAAATTTGCATATTTCCAGAATAGTTTTGTCTTCGATGTCCTAAAATGTCCTGCTAAGAACTTTGAAGAAGTGCTCAGCTAGTCCTGCCATCCCTTGTTGTTTTGGGTTATTGTAGTGTTGCTTAGTGATTTGGCACAACCCTCTGCTATATTGTTACTGTTTCCCATGTTCTCTACTTGTACCTAATGTCAGAATCTGCTATTTGTCTTATTTTTTTAGGGGCGGCGCGGTGGACTATGAATTTATCCACGAAGTTGACAGTATTTATGCGCCGTCGATCGTTGATCGTTTGGTGATATTCTTGACTAGCATCCCTTTGCGTTCGTTTTTTTTTTATAATTAATTGGTTCAAAGGTGACGCTAGGCTAACCCATGATTTGCAAAATCACACGGTTGTAGAGTTGCACATTGCTGTCTCCTGACTCCACGTTAATGTCAACATTGTCTGGAACCTATCTGGTTGCTCTAGCGGAACATTTATGGCAATCCCAATTATTTGGTAATCATTCTCAGACCTTCTCAGATTAATCACATTGCGTTGATTGTATCTGACTATGGCGATTTAGTTATGAGAATGTGATTATAACTTTCCCATTTTCTCTTTTGACACTTCCGAAGTCTTACGCTATACTTCTGCAACTGAGACTAATAGAAATATGTGTAATGCGACTTCAGGTTTTTCCATTAAGTGATACCCAGGGTATTATTTTATGGTTAAAAAATGAGTACTGCGCCAATACCATCATATTCTGTTCCATGTATTATCACACCATCTAAATTCATTGAGATCCATAATAAAAATATTGTTATGGCTCATTTCATTTAGAACGAACTTCATCCATTTTATATCTCTTGCGCAAAACTCCAAGCTTCTAAAATTCAATTTGTGTACGATATCGAAACGATAGATTCGTCAATATGCTATTCCTAGGGTATATTTCTGGGTTTGTAGTGTTTGAAATTTTTCATGGGGAATTTTGTTAATTTTCAGTATACATTTGGCAACCCCACCGAGTATGATCATGGACATTCAATATTTGGCTCAATATTAAAACCTACCAGAGACCACCACAAGTAAGTATATTGAGGACTTGATGGGGCTAAACAATTAATTTAATATGGTAAAATTTGCGAGTACTTCGACAAAATGTTAGTGATAGTTAGTTCCACCCTTTTTTTAAGGGGGCATCGCAGGGATCTATCCTCGATTCCTTTCTTTTTATCATTCTTATTTATGAAATTCAAATGGTGAAATCATAACAATAGTGTTTGCAAATGTATGGGTCATTAGGAAAACGTTTCTTCTCCGAAGCATTTGCAAAACAAAATATCCTACTTATACTGATGAAATCCTTATTGGTTGTGCTGATACTGTAGGACCGAGAACAATCGCTAGATCTTTTTGAGGAGGAAAAAGTTATTTTAAGGACATATAATAGAACAGGCACTCGTAGATACTGCGCTGGCTTATTATTCTCTTAACTCCCCGACTAAACAACACCTAAAGCTCAATATATATATTATAAGATTCTTGGCTAATGTCTTAAAAAATCCAGATTTCAGAATGCAAAGGTTTCAATTCACTCTCGTAATTAATATTATTTATCTTAATGTTGAAAAACCGGACATAACTTTTCCAACACCATTAAGTATAGGGGTACGTCAATAGAAAGGAACAAATAAATCAGCCACATATACGCAACTGAATTCCGTTCGGACTTCGTACGTCTACTGTGCAAATATGCGTACTGTTGGGGGGAATAAATGAAAATTAAAAAATTCTGCTTATACAGGAAATGCCATTTCAATTTATGACTTTTAGCTTAGATAGACCTGAATTGCAAATATTATACTTATTATATATATGGATGAACATGGTAAACAAACCATCAGCCTGTAGGCTTTGACTCTTAATCAAAAGCTCGTTTGGGTCGAAATTTTATTAAAACAGGAAGTGAGTTGAAGTTTCGACAGAAATTGCCGTACCCTGGAATCGAAAATGTGTTTACGAGCATCAATTAACTATATGATGGAATTTCTGTTCCTGTGTTCCCATACAGCAGAGCTCGGTGACTAGAAAGGAAGGACGGACGAACATGAATTCGGGAGAACTGATGGCTTATTAGATCTACTGAAGCTACTTGAAAAGTACAAAATTTATTAAACTTGAGACCATTACCATCTGTTTTCATGTAGAACTATGTTTTTGGAATATGGTGCGCTTCTAACTTATATATAGGTCAAAGACATGGTATACTTCATGTTCGATGAGTTCTAGGAAGTTAAGATTGTTCCTTTCGATATCCACAAAATTATTTTTTTGTACTGTTTAATTACAAAATCTGTAATTGATTGTCAAAATTCAACTGTAGTTATTATTACTAAGGCTTATTGCTTACCTTAGGCACCAAGTCATACAATCTAAAGGATATCAATATTTGTGTTTTATAGTCGTGCCAATGACAAAATCTTAGACTGCCTACTTCATATCATTCGGGGCTGGAATCTCTTAGTTGGATGTATCAGCTTTTGGTGGGCAATTAAGTTGCAAAGCATGTGTACTTGTGTTTTATTCCCGTTCATACAAAAGCGATATATTCGTCGTCAGCCCTAGCTATCTTTTCAGATGGCATCTAGAGGACTTGTTCAGTGTGAAAATCTGTTGAAAGCATCTACGGTGGTAAATTGTGCAAATTTGTGGTAAATACCCGCCGCCATCCTGGTTTTTTGGGAAAATGGTACCAAACCGATGGTAGACAAAGATTCTGCTGCCTTTTCTATTAGGTTTGACGTTACGTTTATAAAATCGTTTCGAGTAATCGGTCAAATCTAATCATAATTGCTCTTGAGAACTCCATACGCCACATAATACATGTTCAAGAAGGCTATTTTTTGGATTATCCGGAACAACAGCAAAAGCGAAAAAAAAATGCTATTTATTATTCCATCACACAACTCATTTAATTTTGGGTGGCGAGTTTCAAGTCTTGGTTTTGACTCATCAACAGGTCCTAAATAGCGAAATTGAGCGAAAAACAAATGAACAATAAATAAAAAATGGGAAGAAACGAAAAAATGAAAAAATTGAGAAAAATGTAAGAAAATTTGTTATTAAAAAGATCAGATTAATTCGAAACGAATCAAATCTGTGTAAGCCCGCAGATTGCTGAAAAAATAATAAATATACTTTTGGTATCACAGTTGTGATGTTAACTGGCGAGTAGACGTGTTTTTCATTGCTCCGGCTATTCTGTGCGTATTTCCGAACCTAAGCTTAATTCTGTCATTAATTGCGCCGTTTCCGTGTTAATGTTCATTTTTTCAACATAAACTAAATAACGTTCTCGAGAACTTTGGTTTTGATACATTAAAAAGTGTAAGCTGTGTCGCTTTACATCGTGCATCTTTACTTATAATTTTTATCTTCATTAACGGTGATGCCATCCGGTGAGAATAAGCAGTCTGCTAATAAGGCAGATAAGGAGAAAAAAGATCTGAATCGGAATGTGGCTCAGCCGTCCAAACCCGCAATACAACGAAGATCTCGAACACGAAAGAACGGACTCAGTCAATTCCATCATCCCAGTCCATTGATACGGTCATCTCTATGCACCACTTGACTGTGTTGGAGCAAAACCTGACCATTAAAATAAATGAACTCTTTCGGGAGTTTGAGCTAAATTTTTTTAGTAAACTGGAGGAAAGGTTTGCATCATTTGTACCACGACTACAGAAAATAGAAGACCAGCTGGCTGAAGTATCATCTACGCAAACTGCTCTCAGATCTGAACTTGACAATCAGATGCGGATAAATCGGCTCAGTGATGTGGTAATCCAAGGTGTCCCATATAAAAAGGATGAAGTCCCCATTAAAATTTTCAAAGATGTTGCTGCAGTTGTGAAACATGAAACCTCTCAATACATTGATGCCTTTCGACCTAAGAAAAATCGATTCAATGGTACAAGTGGTGATGCGCTTAAGTCTAGTCGCTATGACTGCCCTATTGTTGTTCGGTTATCGTGTACTAATGAGCAGACCACTTTCATGCAAGCGTTAAGAAAGCATGGCCCTATCAAATTGAATCAATTGCATGGTTTTTCTTCAGAAAACCACATAATTTATGTGAACGAAAGCCTTAGCCCTTTAAACAGTGCGCTGCTACGTACTGCCAGGCGGCTGCGCAAGTCCCAGCGACTCTTTTCTGTCTCTACGAACCGAGGCAACGTATTTGTCAAATGGAAAAGCGGTGATCGCCCGATCAGAATACATAGCATGGATCAATTGGATATTGTGAGCTAACAATAGGACTTATCAGTGCCGGAGCTGTAATACTGCTTTTATTCTAAAGTCTGATTGAATTTTTTTTTCTGCTGCAAATTTGTTTTGTGTTTTTTGCATCTTTCATCTGCTAATTTGTCCTATACACCTATATCTTGTATATATCTTTTTTCTTTTATTTTTATTTTATTTCTATTTTTATTTTTATTTTCATAATGAACTCGGTTCTGCAAATTATAAGCCTTCTGATTGCTGCTGCTGCTCTTCTCTTCGATAGCTGTGATTAGCTCTACTACATCACTGAACGGGGTAAGAACTCTTTTTAATATTTTATGCAAAAGGGCGAATGGCCTAAAAATATGCGTGTTGAACGCCAGAAGTATTAAAAATAAGATGGATGAACTTCGGTTTATCTTTAATGGTTCTTCAGTGCATGCAATTCTAATTTCTGAAACCTGGCTGCATGATGGTATTAATTCTTCGTTTGTAAAAATCTCTGGATACAATTTATATAGAAATGATCGGAGGAATCGTGTCGGCGGAGGAGTAGCCATGTATATAAAAGACTGTTTTAAAGTAAAAAAACTTTACTCCTCAAGAGGCAATGATGCTGAATTTCTATGTGTTGAATTGGATACAGGTATTGAAAAATGTGTTCTTACAATAGTATACTGCCCGCCTGGTAATTTTAAGAACGATCTCATAAGTGAATTCCAAAACATAACGTCCCAATTGTGTCATCGGTATAAACATGTCCTAATTGGAGGTGATTTCAATGTTGATGTTCTCCAGCAAAGTAATCTTAGTGATGCCTTTATTGATATTTTGCAATCTTTACATCTATCAAGAATTAATGCTCTGCCAACCTATTTCAACACATCTAATCCATCATTACTCGATCTAATCCTAACATCTGACGATTCTCGTCCATCTTTTCATAGCCAATTAAGCCCGCCTTCTTTGTTTGATCATGATTTTTTATTTGTTAGCTATAATATTCTTATTGATTACAATAATATGATTAAGTTGGCGACATACCGTGATTTTAATAACATGGATTATGCTGCTAATTTGTATGAGGAATGCCAATCAATGCCTTGGGCCGATATTTACTACTGCACGACAGTTGATGCTCAGCTGAAACTATTGGAAGACAACGTGAAGTATCTTCTCGATAAGTATGCTCCAATTAAAGTAAAGCACCCTAGACCCAATGACTGCCCCTGGTTTAATTCACATATACTCTCTTTAATTACAGAGCGGGAATATTTTTACCGTAGATTTAAGCGTCTCAAGTCCACCACTGCAAGAAACACTTACACAAGAGCCCGGAATGCAGTCAATACGGCAATCCGCACAGCCAAACTTGCGTATTATTCTTCAAAATTTAGTCCTGATATTCCCTCCAAAACTCTCTGGAAAAATCTCAAACTGGCGGGTGTTTTTAAAGAGGAACAAAATATTTGCAATTTGAGCCCAAATGATATTAATGTTTATTTTACTTCCAGTCATTCTAGTTCCCCTAGCACTGGTCGTTTGCCAGAGGTCACTCAAGCCAGTCGTCACTTCGAAAGTCCTTTTTCCTTCAGGTGTGCAACCTTTGAGGAATTGCCTAGGGCAGTCTACTCAATTAAATCTGAAGCAATTGGCCCAGACAATATGCCGTCTCGTTTTCTGAAGATTTTATTTCCTCTTATTCATCCGTATGCATTACACATTATCAATTTCTGCCTGACTTCATCTAGTTTTCCAGCCACTTGGAAACTAGCAAATGTGCTTCCGATCGCTAAGGTAAGGTTACCAGAGAGTGTTGGTGATTTCCGCCCAATAAGCATCCTGTGTTTTATGGCTAAAGTGTTGGAGAAATTAATGTGTTGGCAAATACAAAACTTTCTTACGGACCACAGGCTGCTACCTCGCTGGCAATCTGGTTTTCGTCCGCGTCATAGTTGCGAATCTGCACTGCTAAGAGTCACAACTGACACTCGCGAAGCTCTTGATAATGGCAATGTCAGCGTTCTAGTTCTCCTTGATTTCTCTAAAGCCTTCGATAGCATCCGCCATGATTTACTATCTAAAAAATTGAGTTCTTTTTATCATTTCTCTAAATCGGCCAAAAAATTAATTGAGAATTTCCTGTTTAATCGGGAGCAAAGAGTGAAAGTCAATAATGAAATTTCTGATACTCTTCCTCTTCGCCGAGGCATTCCACAGGGTTCAGTCCTTGGACCTCTCTTATTATGTATGTATATTAATGATCTTCCTGATGTTCTGCAGGATGTTGAAATTCAACTGTATGCGGATGACGTTCAACTTTACTGCAACAGGCCTATCGGGCTTATAGAAGATTGTGTTGAGCGCATGAATTGCGACATTGATCGAATTGTAAAATGGTCGTATAACAATGACCTGATATTAAATCCGCTAAAATCTCAGTGTATACTATTTAGCCAAAATAATTTTGATCTCGCGGATATCTCTCCTATAACGCTAAATGGGACCATCTTGCCTTTCATGAGTCAAGTCAAGAATCTGGGAGTTCGTTTAGACAGGCAAATGAAGTGCTGCGGTTATGTAAAAGATTTAATGGGAAAGGTATACTCCGTAGACTGTGGCTGTCCGCTAGTATATTATCGCCTAACCTTCGTTCTAAATTAGTCAAAGCTCTTATATTACCGTATTTCACTTATGGAAGTATACTTTTCCCCAAACTTGACTCACTTTGTGCAAGACGAATTGAGGCTGCATTCAATGACTGCATTAGGTTTATTTATGGACTGCGTCGTTTTGATCACGTGAGTTCATACAAATTGAACTTATTGGGATGTCCAATTGATCTGTACTTAAAGTGGAGGGCAGTTATTTTTCTTTATGAGCTAATGCAAACAAAGGAGCCCGAATATCTGTACTGTCGAATACGATTTCTCCAATCAACTAGACATAATAAATTACTGTCATTGCGCTATAATAAAGCAATACTTGAGAGTTCTTTCTTCGTTCAAATCCCACGCATTTGGAATACTTTGCCTTGCAGCGTCAGGAGGATTAGAGTGGGGGCAGCTTTCAGAGGGTTTTTAAAAATGCATTTAATCACTAATTAATTAATATTCCTTTTTTTTTCTCTTCTTTTTTATTTTTGCTTCTTGTTTCTGAGAAAAAATTTTTCTTTTTACTTTTTGTTTCATACCCTTTTCTTATACATTTATAAATTAGGTTAAATTGATTTAAATTCAGTTAACTAATAATGAATTATTATTATTAAATATTAAGTATTTTCCTTAATTTGTCAACCGAATTAATACTTTGTACTATATAAGATGTAATTCTTGCGTACTATTCATGATTAAATAAATATTATTATTATTATTATTATCAGCATAAACCTTATAGTTTTCAGTACAGTTTGGTTTCTACCTTCCGTAGGACGTTTGAGAAAGATCAAATTTATTTCATCTCATATAAACTCAGAATAAATTCTGGGTGGGAATTCTTTGAGGCAATTCCCCTATATTCCACCAAGGAAGAAGAAACAAATATAAAGTTTCCCCGGTAATAAATCATAGTAATATATATATAATATTATACGTAAGCAGAGCTTGAATATTCATCAGTTCAACACACGATCATTTTCAAGAACGCTTCTAGTCAACATTGAAAGATTTAATCTTCAAGCTGACAAATTCACAGATACTAGTAAGTCAGCTTCTACCTTTTTGGTGCACTTGGTTAAGTTAGCCTGTACATTAGAAATTGTCTAGATAGTGATAACAGAGTTAATTTGGGACAAATGATTGTAACTCATGTATGCTAGTTGTTGTGACAACCTTAGAGTAGTTGATTTCTTCCGTCAGGATAGCTAGAATCAAGGTAGTTATACCAACCTGCTTCTTCATAATTGCAGATCTGGCAGTAATTGGAATAATCGTGATAAAACTGATGATCAACAATTATCATTGTATCCAAAGCGGATTTATCGATACAACTAAGTGTCTCAAATCAAATGCTTCATTATAAAATTTTTAGGTATTTTAACTTCGGTAAACATTGGTTAAAATCATAAATTTTACCTTGAGATTAACACCGCAATTAACTTAAAATAATATTTAATATGGGAGTCATGAGGCCATAAATTAAACGCGTCGGTATGATTAATAATTTGTCTTTTTATCAAGGACTATTCGAATTATTAAATTAGTTAGCTGAAAATCGAAACCAATCGCAAATATCGAAGTTCACTTTTAAACTGCAGTTTCAATAAAGGAAGGAAAGTTTCCCGTTATAATCTCTGATCGTTTATTTAAGAATGACCAAAACATCCTCTAATCTGGGTCAAAGTTCTCTGCGCAAAGTTATCAAGCCTGACACTAACGTTCTGCGCAATTTCATTAAGTCTTGTGTAAAAATTGGCACCAGTCAATCAGTAGCAAGCATAGTAAGTGTTTGTCTGTAATGCTCACTGGTCACTAACGGTACACTTGGTCAATCGCGGAAAATGAACTATATCGGAAAGCCTGGCCTTGGCTATAACGAAAGAGAGGAATGCATTGGTAATTTGTTTTTGTCGATGAAATGGAGACGTACTTGTAAAGATACTATTGCCTGCGGATATTGCTACCCTTGACTAATTGGCAAACAAAACAACTTCTCTATGCAATAAAAAAAAAACATTTTTCATATGCCTTCAAAATGTGTGTATCGTAAACAAAACTTAAATAAAAACTCTCTCTCCGTCCGATTTACTTGGTATATGTAGTGATAACAACAGAATTGGATTGGAATAAAAAATGGTTGAATTGACATAAACCTTCCCATATTAAGGAGAAGTTAATAAATTAAATATACAAAAACCATCGTAAAGCATTACGTTAGAAATGAATAAAATCCAAAACAATTCAATTGCCATTAAAAACAAAAACATAAATTTTAACGTAGATTTTCAAAAATCTAAAAGCGTTGCAGTCCCATCCACCCTGTCATGACCTCACTTCTTTCTTTCAATAAAACTTTTTAAATCGCACGGAGTTGAAGTTCTTGTTGAATAATCTTTGATGCACGAAACATGTGCCAGTTGAATTATTCATGAAATTTAAAGAGTCTTGGCTTGATAGTTAAAAAATGATAAAATACACAAATACACATATGTAAATAAGGACATCCCATCAGAAATCCTATGGTGCCATTAGTGTTTGGGAAAGATCAGACAATTTATTAAGAATGATTTGTACATTAAATCTTATAAATTGTTGATGCTATTAACATTTTGATGCAGATCTGAATATACTATCTGCATAACACTAAAATTATCAAAGTGTTATGTTAATAGTTATTTGAGGAGTCAGAATGAAAGAAGTGATAAAAAAAAACTTCGACACAGAAGTATTCCAGTGATCCAAGTGTTGCAACACTTCACCAAATAGTTCGACATGTATTAAAATTATACACTTGATATTAAAGTTAACCAACTCCTCCACAAATCCTCCACTAACAACATTTGCTATCTTACTTAGGTAAATACACAATGAATTAAGTAAATCTGTCAAATAGAAATTTTTTTTTATATCGTTCGGAATTAAGTTATGTAGCTAGTGTTTCGTTGTTGGAAGAAAGTTAATTCCATTTGCTGATAAATTGCTACTCTTTTGAGGGATCAAAATTGACAAAGAGCTGAAAAAGTATATTATGGGGACTAATCTCCATCGCGTGAAATTGTTTTCTGAATTTCATTGCAATAAGCAAGAATGATTCTGAGCGCCAGGGATGTCCGAATAAGTTTAAATAGAAGAGATAATAAAACAATCCATGATACTGTATTTTGGCCGATCAGCGAATTAAGATAGTAGACATATCAACGAGCGTATTCTCATAAACATTTCAGATTGAGAAAACTATCGGCAAGGTCATAAGGTGACACGTTTGCTCTCCACAGTTCACCAAAACGGGAATTAATTATTTCGAAACAGTATTTAGATCTATTCATGGAAAATCTATATGACTTTTTTTAGCGGTATATTGTAATCGCTTATTAAACATGGATCCATCATTACACCCCAGAAATAAAAGCGCAGTGAAAATAATAAATTTCTCCTTGCGAACGTGCCCCGAAGAACTCCAAAACAGTTCCATTGGATTGATTTGACGCAAAATGAATTTACGGAAACCAGCTCTGTTTGGAGAGAACAAAATATATCTTCTACTACAATAATGCGCACCAGCTCACGTGTCTGCAATTTCCATTGTAAAAATTGTCGAACCGCGTTACGAACTGCTCCCCCATTCACCTTATTTTCATGTTTTTGCGCCTTGAAACTTCCAACGTACTACGTAATTATTTATATATAGTATATAAGTACTCAAAGCTGAAACAAATGAACATTTTGAAGATTTAATAAAATCGTATTTGTTGGATATTTGACCAAAAATGGGAGGACAATTGGATAAAGTCTATCGAACCAAGAGGAGCCTAAAAAAGCTAATATAAAGAAATCGTTCATTTCAAGATCACTAACTTATCAAACAGTCCTTGTGTTTCACGCAATATGCTTCAGGAAAAGTATTTCACATTTATCTTAAAGATCTACAACTTAAATCGAATCCTTTGAATTAAGTGTTTTCAGCTCCAAAGACTTATGAAAAGCATTGAAGATACAATCAAGCTGGTGATATTAGGAATTTAGCTTCTAAAAAGTTTTCCAGTTCTGCAACCCAAGATTTTCTCGGTCAGCAAAATTCGGGTGCATTATTGTTGACTCCTCTCTCCTTTGCGAACTGCATCTTCACTGAAGCTGCATCTACGAGAGGATAATGCTGAAACTCACAATTCTAGATCTTCAAAGGAATTATTCGAACAAACAAAAATATATAGGTATTGGAGAGGCTGACTCACTTCCCCGATTTGAATCTCATTGAATATTTATGGGGAATACTAGTTTGAAAAATATTTGGAAATTCAAAGCAGTATAACAACGTGAAGGACATCAAATTGGCAATTAGGCACGCCTGGGTAAAAATTTCAGCCACAAATTTAGAAAATTTAATTAATAGTATGAAAACAAGAATTTTCGAGGTTACTGGAAATAACGTTACATAAATAAATATTGATAATGTCCATAATAAGAATTTATAGTAATACCTGTGACAAACAGCTAGTAAAGATACCGTAGTAAACTGCATATATGTCGTTGCATACTAGCGGAACGAAGTTATTGACAATATACGAGATTTTTTCTATAGTACAAGGAACTTTTTAATGATTTCAGCACCACTTTCTGATAGTGACAAAATTATATATTTTGTGACATACGAAAAGTTTATATTTTCTTATGAACACTGGCATAATTCGAAGTGAGATATATACATATTATCAAATACGATTGTTCTTCAAATTAGCCTTGTCCAAAAACGCATATTTTTAGTCTTTTAATTAATATGCTAATGTTTGGTTCGTTCGTCTTTATCGCTACTAATCTTAGGGAAATTTTACTTTTATTTAAATATTGGATTTTAAAATTATTAGATTATATTTAGGAGATTCATTCTTAAATATCTATTTACTTTGCTCCCTAAAAATATTTCTGACGTTCTCGTGACAAGTTTTAAAAGCTGCCAAATGAAACTACTATGCAATCTGTCACCTAACATGGTACCCACATACTATACTAGTCATAGATACTAGTTTACATGTATAAATACACCAAATAAACTAATAAACTATGGTAATTTCGTATTATATATATATATTAAATTACCAAAAGGCAAAAACGTATACTCTCCTCGTTATGTAAATAGTTGAAACTTTTTGTGATAGATAACATTACGTCTATAACAAGAAGAATTCAATACTTCGAATTGATAATATCGTGCTAATTTGGTAAAATCTCATTTCTGCTTATTACAAAAAATTTACGTTCCACACAAAGCATCTTCATTCCCATTGATGAAATAAACGTAAGACTAAAAGTTTAAATGTTTAGTAAAATAAAAATTCGAATATCATTAAGTCCTAGATAAGCTAGGTTAGGTTTGCATAGCACGCTTCACTTAGACTCCCAGTGGGTCCATTGTGTCCCTTGTCCTCATGGTATAACATGTGTCACCTAATATCCCACCTCTTTTTTTTTATCAGAGCGGGGCACTTACAAAGTATGTGTTGGACGATTTCGATTTCCTCCGAATCCTGTAGAAATCGTTTACTGCTATACTCAGTTTTCTAGCAGGGTCTCCTATGGCCCAATGTCCCTTAATGACCCCTACGAGGTACCTGGTATATGTTCTGTGCCATTTAGCAGCACTCTTGTCCTCTTTCTGTAATATGCAGGCTACATTTGCCTCGCGATACGGCAAGTTTCCCTGTTGATCCGCCGGAGGCATGGCTTTTGATAGGCGACTCTGATGATATCCTGTTTTAGGGTTCCTATTGGGTTACTCACATAAGCTATCGCTGCGGAGCTATCCATTTCAGTACCCTTTTTGGCCAACTCATCAGCCATCTCGTTGCCCGCGATATCCCCGTGGACAGGTACCTAGCATAGGGTCACCTTACGCCGTGTAGTCAATTCTTCAAGACTGGTCTTGCATAACTGCACCATTTGTGATTTTACCAGCACAGCATCCAGTGCCTTAATGGCTGCCTGGCTATCAGTGTATATACAGATATGTCGTGCGGACTCTGCACGTAGATGCCAGTATTGCCGCCTGGTAAATCGCCACAAGCTCTGCCTGAAAAACACTACATCTGTCAGGCAGTCTATGAGACAGTCTCTGGAGTGCGTGTAGCGTCCCACATACATACATGTAAATATAAATATATATAATTCATAATTAATAAATCATTCGAAACGAATAGAAAGTTTGGAAAGGTTTTTTATACAAAAGTAAGAAAACAAATACACATAAAAATTTAGATCAAAAAAATTTGCGAGTATTTATTGTAGTTGCAAAGCATTTAGTAGAAAACAATTTTTGGTGTTTAAAGAGACCAAAAAGATAAGAAACCGGTAAAGAAATTTCTTTCATGATCAGCTGGTGGCTGTCATTGCTAACTTTATTTGAAAAACTTTCCACTTTCCAATAAATTTAGCTCATTTTAATGATGGTAAGTGGCACTTTTATTGTAATTTCACTAAATGGAGTAAAATTTGGTTCATTTGAAAATGAAGCGAAATGTTCCAAATGGGTCCTTGATGGACTTCATTTGTGTAACACACTGCATATTTGAGTCATTATGGAGACAGTCCGTCAAGGATATTAGCAACAGTAGAATTTCATGTAAAATGAAAAAAGTATTTAGCATAAAAAGTAAATAAAATAAAGAAAAGTTTTATGTAAAAATCGATAGCGAAGAAAATATTAATATCAGAAAATACGCTCATAAAAAAGAAAATAACAAATGAAGTTTTTGATATAATAATAATAGATAACGGGACTTAAAGATATTTGGGTATGTTTTTATAGATCACCCTATAAAGTTTTCCCCTCCGTTTTGAAGTTATGGTTCAGCAAAGTTAAAATTTCGGAACTAACTAGTATTTTCATCAGAAAAGTAAGTCATCAACACCAATTTTTCATATTGGATTTTAGAAGAGCAAAAGCTTAGCTTTAAAAAGACTTATCACACTCTGTACACAAAATAAAACCTTTTCTGTGTTTTTGCACTTCTTAAACATATCCAGGGTGATCTAGAAGAACATACCCAAATATCTTTAGGTCCCGTTATCTCAGAAACCTTCAGCAATACCCCTCCCCCACCCATACAATTTTTTGCTTTTCTAAGAATGGCCTATCCATAACCTTCGGGTGCAAGACAAAGTACAAGAGATCCCTGCCTAATAAACTTAAGAAAACTCCAGATTCTGTTTATAACGCTTTCGAGTTCCAGAATGCCTTTTTTTTTAAAGACAAAAAAAAAAAATTAAGGAAATGAAAAGAATTTCAAAAAATTAAAAAAAAAAATTATAAAAATATGAAAAATTAAAAATTAAAAAATTTAAAAGTTAAAATTTTTTTTTTATAATTTGTTGTTTTTTATCGATATTAAAATATATTTAACCGATTATTTTACAGACATAGTCAAAGAACCAGTGTCCTGAAAAATGCAGTTAATGTGATTAATCATTTTCACTTTAATACTAGTCAAATAACATGATTCAGTTGTATGCAATTGAGGTTTATTAGCTTAATAATAAATTAATATCTATACATACTAAAAAAAATGTATATATATTTTGAACAAATAAATATAATATGGTTAAAATAATGATGAAAACCTTAAGAATAATTTTGTGTTTGATAGAAGGAATATAATTTCACCAGCGAGCTTTTAAATTTAAGCAACAAAAGTTGTTCTTCCGAAGACTGAAATCCAACGATAAATATCGCAGGAAATTTTCTCAAGATTGACATTTTATGTATTCGTAATTAAAATATCGGAAAGGCTTTATCTAGTAATAAAAATAAAGTGGTTTCTCCAATAACTTCGTTTTATTATTAAGATTTAATCAGCAATAAGCTGAAGACAATGAGAACTTACCTACCTACCTACCTACCTACCTATCTACTGAGTTCAGAATATAAGCCTTATGGAATGATGGATGGTATTCTTTACTAAAGGCATTTATTGCTATTAATTAAAAATAAACTCATTAATGATTTTATCTATGTCTATCCATTGTGTTATGCAAATTAATTTTTGAAATTCTCGCCATATTATTGCGCCCTTGATTAACTTTCGATGGATTTTGGAAAAACTCGAGAGAAATACTTCTAAAAATCCATATGATTCTCTAAAATGTTCTATGGATGTTGATAATTATGGAAAATGGAAGTGACATTGATTTTATATATCACTTATATAACCTAAACTACTACCCATAACAAGAATTCGTCTTCTTACCTCCCCACAGACTATTTATGTTTGCTTTTTTACGCTATCTCAACGTGGTCATCTGGGCAGTCATGTCTCTCATCAAATCAGCGGTTCATATGTATATGAAGCATCACCAGCAATGGACGAATCTGAGTACTTTTTCTTGATGGGCCTTTTAGATATGATTCTCTTGGGGCTCGGAAGAAAGTATCTGTGCTGGCTGGAAGAAGAACCTAAGACAACCGAATCCTTTCTGTGCCGTTTGTTCGCCTTTTGCAGCCGCAGGGGGGAGGTTGCTGCAGGTGAGTACGGTTTTAGTGAGAGGCCCCTTTTTAACACGGTAACACAGGGATCTTCGTCCCCATGCTGCAAAAAATAAATAAAATAAAAAAAGAGACAGCTAAAACCAGGTACCAAAAATAAATTTATTTACGGTGACTTTATACAGCCAGGCTTCAAAATAAAAATATGCAAACAAAAGTACAACAAAAGTAAAAAATACAACAACAACAAAATTGTCGCTCATTACAGCTGTATTTGTTTGTGAAAAATATAAAATATTTTGCTTCATTTGACATAGGAATAATTCTCCATTCTCGAGATATAATGTTTTGAAAATGATTCGTCGTAAAATCATAAGATAATTTTCATATTAAATGACTGTATAAAGGCTGTTCGGTGAAGAAGTAGGATGAAGTATTCGAATGGATTCCTTGTAGTATTCTGATCATATTTGTTGTTCTAAACTCCCCTCTCCTTCCTCCCACATAAAATACCTCTTTCCTCCTCAAATTTATATTTAAAAATGTTACGCTTTTAACTCAAATGTGAGGTCGTTCAAGGATATCGTAGTATCAAATTAGACCACGCTTTCCAAAGAATACATTTCATCAAATTAAAAGATATGACAGGATGCACAAAATGTTAAAGTTTATGGTCAAACGCTTCAGTTATCCATCGTTAAAATTGAATTCTTGAAACCTTTTCATACAAATCTGTTCTGTTATCCTTGATCCCGCAAAATTGTTAAACCACGCACAGATTTTTTTTTTTTTCGTAAATGGATGAACAGTCCTTTAAATAATATGAGTTATCTGATTCCATTCAAAAGCTATTGATATTTTTATGATTTGCGAAAAGTGGAACAAGTATAATTTCGATAGCACAATAAGTGGTGAACTTCTCTTAAAAATACCGACTTCTTCATATCATTTTGGGATTTTCCCACAATTTGTGCGTGAAAACTTTTAATTAAATAAATATGTAAAAGGAAAGTTTTTAGATGGTTGTGTTTTTTATTTATTTATTATTTTTTTTAAATAAAATACCACTTACCTGAACTTTTTTGAAAATTTGCAGTGTTTTACCTAAGACCCGAACATACGTCTTGCTCCAGCTAAAAACATAAAGAAAAAGACTTTGAACTAAAACTGTATTTGAAATAATTATAGTTAATTGAAGAGCGTATTAGCACTTGATGGAAAAAATTAGAATTATAAAAAACATTAATTTTTAATTAAGGTATCCGCGTTTTTGTAATTTAACGCAAAAATATTATAACGATCGAAATTGGTTGCACAAGAAATTTAGTACTGTAAACGTATCGAGAAAACCGTGGGCCAAAGAAGAGACATATCTTTAAATAAGTGCTTCGTTTCTAAAGCTTTGATTAAAAATAAAATACTTCCATTGCAGTGCATCCACTCTATCTTTGAGTGTGTCAAATGGTTTCATATGTTCCGAAATATATCACAACTCTGTCTACCAGGTATTCGGGATCCAATTAGCATCGGCGCACCCGCTGTCATAATCATGCACTCTTACACGATGATAAGAGCAGTATACCATCCCGATTAGAAATGGTAATTGGCAGGACAATAATACGTGGACAATACCATCTACTACACCTGGATGGTTCATCTTCAGAATTTCTTCGAATCTCTGCGGCAATATCATGGCAGATACGAAATCCGAATAGATGGGAAGAAAATTCATTAATTTAGTATGCAACGTATCGTATTGGAAGCATTCCCTACCCCGCCGGGTGCTCCTAACCACAACCTAAAAGAATGCAGAGAAAAATTTTCTTTCTACGAATTGTAGCTGGTAATGAGCTGAGACGAACAGTGAAATCCGTTTTCCGATGGAACATACACCTACAGAGTTAGACGCGATCTAAATGGCGAAAATTCTGGTACCTCAGTTCGAATAAAAAAGAGGGAAATACTAAAAAAGTGAATCTGGGGATGGCTATAAATAGCTATTTAAGCCTCTGTGTATAGGAGTGTGTGTACTCAAACTTCTCAGGACATAAGGAATTCGATTCTCTACCAGCTTTTCGAAAATGTACTAGATCAAACTGTGACCCCGCAATGTTTCCCCCGCTTAATTGAAATAAACATTTCTAATAAAATATGTTCAGAGTATCATAATACATCGATCAAGATAACTCTCATGTTTGGAGGTATCGGGCCTAAAATGGGCATTCCCCTTTCGTCACTAATAAATCAAGTCAGCAAATACTGACGAACAAATTTTACGTTTCACTCATGAGGCAATGCACTCTGGAAAAAGCAATTGCTGGCAGTATATAAAGGGTTTTCCAATAAGAGGTGTTATTTTAATTAGCCCGCTATTTCGGTAGATATCATTTTTTGACATTTGAAAGCAGAAACTATGCCATTAATAAAAATGGAACGATACACGATTCAACAACGCATTGAAATTATTAAAATTCTCTATAAAAATGATGAAAATGTGGCAGAGACGGTTCGTAAAACTCGAACATTTTTGGGTCGTCGTGAAGCACCTTGTCGGACCGCAATACAGAAATTGGTAGAAAAATTCGAGCTTCCGGGACAAGTTAGTGATGTGGAGAATAAAACCCGTGGACGTCGCTCAAGAACAGCCGAGAATATTGCTGCTGTAGCCGAAAGTGTTGAAGAAAACCCAGGTTTGTCCATTCCTCGTCGTTCTTTGGAATTAGGCATTCCACAAACGTCATTACACCGTATTTTGCATAAAGATTTGGGTCCTAAGGCTTATATAGTTCAGTTAACACAAGAACTCAAGCCGGCCGATCATCAACAACGTCGAGTCTTTGCTGATTGGGTCCTTGAAATGCATGAAATTGATCCGGAATTCCATCGAAAACTCATCTTGAGTGATGAGGCCCATTTCCACCTGGATGGTTTCGTCAACAAGCAAAATTGTCGCATCTGGGGCTCGGAAAACGCAAGAGTTATTGTTGAAAAGCCTCTCTATCCTCAACGTGTGACTGTTTGGTGCGGTTTATGGTCCCGCGGGGTCATTGGACCTTACTTTTTCGAAAATGAGGCTGGAGCAACAGTTACGGTGAATGGATTGCGCTATCGACAGATGGTTAATGTTTTTTTTATGGCCGGAATTGGATGATATTGATCTGGACAACGTTTACTTTCAACAAGACGGCGCTACGTGCCATACAAGCAACGAAACCATTGATCTTTTACGGGAAAAGTTTCCGGACCGTGTTATCTCTCGAAGGGGTGATCACAATTGGCCACCGAGATCTTGTGACTTAACACCTTGCGACTTCTTTCTTTGGGGCCACGTGAAAGAGAAGGTCTACGCCAACAGCCCAGCGTCGATTCAAGACCTCAAAGATGGAATTCGTGAGGCTATCGAGGACATAGGGCAGCCACTTTGCGATTTGGTTATGGAAAATTTCATGAAAAGGATATGGTCCTGTAGGCGTGGTCGTGGTGGTCGTTTGGCTGATGTTATTTGCCATTATTAACGGCATACCTTCCTCTTTATAATGAAATAAAGATCCGATCATTTATCTTAAAAAATGGCATTTTTCTTTGAATATCAAAATAACACCACTGATTGGAAAACCCTTTATATGTATATAGATGGTAATTAATAAAATTATTGTTCTGAGTAAAAAGTTCTTCCAAGTTGGATTTTATTACTGATACTAATGACCAATAACAGACCAGTAATTACTAATTCTAGTTCAAAATCAACACACCGTTGATTCCAACATTTTATATTGTAGATTTGTTCACAATATGAAAATCTGGACTGTTGATGACGCGTTCTTTCATTATAAAAAATACTAATTAAATATAAAAATAACAACCAGTGAAGTGCGAAGCTAACTCGCATATGAAGGGTTCTGTATCATCGTACAAGACTTAACACTATATACTTTTTAGATTGAGCGAAAAAAAAGTGTGCTGTATGGGGACCCCAACTTTATTTTATTTCCACTATTTGATGTTATACATAGCACCTATAGTATAACTAACTCTTTGACAATTTCATGTGTATACCTATTATGGTTCAAGAGATACAGTGATTGGTAAGGTCGAGGAAAACACCCCGAAAAAATCACGAGGCGCCCCCATCCTCGGTTTAATTTTTAGTTTTATTTTAAAATTATTATTTGTTGTTATAGCGGCAATACATAGAAATGCATACTCTACCTATTACGGTTCATGAGACACAGCCCGCTGACAGACAGACATAGGGTCCCGTTGGCTGCCCTGAAAATTGAGTTAAACTTCACAGATGTTTAAATTGTTGAGACAAAACTTCGAAACGGAGGGAAGCATTGCAAGATATTATAGACCATTAAAAATCTCTCAGATTTTTTTTTTTTCCTTTTATACTATTAAGTCAAGCTCAGGGGATACCCTATGATGCAAAGCACAGCATGGCAGAAAGGAGATAGGGAAAGGATTAGGGGATATGAGGAGAGTGGCGGAGGTGCCGATGTATCTCGCCCTTAAATTTCCGCAGATTGTATGCCGGAGGGAAAACAGAAGATGGTAGCTGTTCCACATTCGCACTGTTCGGGATAAAAAGCATCACTGAGTTTTATTGTACGGCCGAAAGTAATTTGAAGGGTTAAAGTATGTGCGCGGTTTGCAGCGCGAGTATTGCGGGTAGGAATCATTCTACAAGGGATTAGACTAGATATTTCATCAGAACATTGACCATGCATATAGCGATAATGGAGCGAAAGGCATCCAACATGCGGCAGTGCTCGAGTGAGTCGATATGACAAGTTATTGCCAAATCGCCAATAAGCTTGAAGGCTCTCTTTAGGACAATACCCAATGAAGTTAAGGCTGTGCGACAGCCCCGGCCCATATATGGGAGTTGTATTCCATTCCAGGTCTAATATAGGACTTGTAGAGGAGCGCTAGCTTTGATGGGCTGAAATATTTCTTACACGTTTTCAGAAATCCTAGACATTTTGATTCTACTTTGGCAACAGAGAAGATGTGATCTGTCCAGTTTAACTTACTGGAAATATTAACGCCAAGAATGTTTAGTAACGGTGAATCAGAAATTAATGCTCCATCATTAGTAATAAATCATTATCATTTAAATGTAAAGGGTATATAATAAAATATTAACAGAAATCTTTAAACCCTGGGCAACTTTAAACCCCTTAAGAATTACCCAATTACAGTCACTGATTTCACTGTACATATTTAGTTCAAAATACTGTCAGAGACTGCAATGAGTTTAAATAATCCTTAAACTTTCGCCACCTAACCATCATACTCCAGAACCAGCCAAAATGAATAAAAGTTAAGAAGACCTTAAAACTGGTGCCTTGGTGACTTATAGTAGGAATTACGGTGACTAATTCCTGATCACTGAGACCAATTTCTAATCACCACCAGGTCCTGACTGTCGATACCAATTTCTGGATAACGAAATCTAGCAAATGGAGACTTGAAACAACGCATATCCTAGGTAGTTAAGTTACCAGGATGAAGTTGGAAAGATCTTTAAGATTTACATGAATTCTCAAATCCACAGTTGTTGATTTTTATTATTTATCGTAAAAAAACACATCTTACATCCAGCTTATAAGAAAAAAATGTAGAAAAAAAAGAAATCAAAAAAACTGTTTTCATCCTTTTGAATATCTTAATTTTCCAACTGTTTTCCTCTTTTTCATTAAAATTTTCGAGCAAGGAATGACATAATTCCCGGAATCTCTGTCAGATTTTGTACATATATGTATAGACTCGATTCAATTTTTTATAATGTAACTGTCTTCCGTTCAAGTGATTTTGAAAAGTCAAAGGAACGCTAAGTGCCTAAATAAAAAAAGTCAATTTAATATTGATTTTTTGCCTTTAGAAAAATTTGGGTATATGTACATTGTACACACGTATGCATATGTAGTATGTAGGTACATACATATTTTGCTCCATCCCTAAGGCTTGCAAAAGAAGGAGGAGACAGGGAAAAACATTGAAATGAGCTTTATTGGCAAAATTTCGTTTGAATCCTTTCCTTTCTGCAACACAAATTTCCTGCATCAATTACAAAAATTGAAAAAGTGGTGCCATGAAGCGAGGAGTTCATCTTTCTCTATTTAAAAATTAACGAAATAAAATAAATTTGCTAGCATTTTAGAACAGTTGAAAATTTTACACAGACAAAAAGTTTTTATTTTTTTTCAATATTTTTGTTCCATTTTTGTTCCAATACACAGGAGGTTTGTTCAGCTTAGAGACCTCATTGTATATAGAGCCTCTTGTGTTTTTCAGCTCAACTAGCCCTTTAATCAATTCAATTCAATTATATTCAATGAATTTATTAATTCAATTGTATACAAGAATTTTGCAATTTTTAATAGTTAGTATGTAGGTAATATTGAAAATAAAAATATATTAAATAATATTCGAATCAAAGAAGAGAGCAAAGAATGTAAAGAAAATTAAATATACTAATAAAAGTTTGAAAAATAAGAGAAGAGAGAGAAGATATTGAATAACAATCAAAAATAAATGCCCTAGACGCACAGCGCTCTTAATGAAGAAATAACTAGCGACTCATTAATCTATCCATGTCTTTAATGAAGTTGTACTGTCAAACTGGTTTTGATAAACTTATGACATTAAAGAAGCGATTTAGTTCGAATTAACGCGATAGACTTTGTTTCTATTATTTCATTTTTCAATTTAACAATTTACAAATGAGAGAAAACCTTATATTAAAAAGAATAAGTTTGTGACTTGCATTTCTTTGTAGCTATAATGAAGGAAGAAGACACTTCATTAGTGTATTTCATTATCATACGATTTTCGAGCCATAATGACGTATACTATGTGACATATGGCATTATTAATTAAAAGTTAGTACTTTTAATTCATTAGATCGTGCTGTGTGTCTGGGGTATAAATAGTGAAATGAAATAAAGAACCAAATGGTAAAACTCACCCTTTTGCAAATCAAATTCACCATTTTGCAAATCAAGTACCTTTAGATAAATCATATTACAAAAAATAATAGTATACTCAAATTAAACTAATTTTTGACAAATAAAAGCATTAATTGCTAAAGATCTGAATTTTAGTATACATGCTTATTATGGCTTCCCATTGAACATACTAAAAGTCCCCATTAAAATCTGTTGCGCTCGAGCCGCCATTTTGGAAAACAGGTACACTTTATAAGTTTTTTGCATATATCTCGGCAAATATAACTGATACGAAATAATATTTCAGATAAGAAATAAAGAGTATTAAATTTCCAATAAAAAACCATTTCAACATTTTTTGTTTCCGTACACTGTAAGATCGGTAAAATATCTTTTGTGAATATTATTTACAAATAGAGAGAGAGAGAGAGAGAGAGAGCGAGAGAGAGAGAGAGAGACAGAGAGAAAAGGATGCATTATATAGCGCATTTATGGCTCGCTTCGTAGGTAAAAGTCCAACCCAAGTAGAGTTTATATAAAACTACTTGAAGTTTTATAATGGTAATTTCTTCATTTAACTACAAGCCGCCATTTTTTAATCTGCGAATTGCAGATAAAAAAGAAAATGTCGGTTAAGCCAATTTTTTAAATTAGAAATATATGTTTTCCGTTTTATTTTCATATGAAGAAAATACATTTTAATTAAAATTATTAAATATTGCTTATCTTTAGAGCGGTCTGTACTTCTTAGAAGTATCTGTGATGATATTCAGAGTAAAATTTGAATTGCAGCTAAAATTCCCCAAGTATATACCGAAAAATTGATGCAAAAATATTAAACCGTTACATTATAAAAATGTAATCCAAAAAAAATATCGAAGTTCTATGTCAAGACAATATTTCAATCACTAAAAGCAATCAATCTGAGTCTATGACAAAAAATAAAAAAAATGAGAGCACCAAGGGTTATATAAGGGTTTTATAAGAAGTTGTATTAAGGTAACTAGAATATTTTTGTTACTCTTTTATAAAACTTTTAGTTACATAACATTACCTCAATCAAGTCATGGTAACCTTTACATAATCCTCCATTTAAGCTCTATAAGGGGTTTATAGTGGCTACAAATATGTTTCGAGTAGTAGTCTATATAACTCAAGTTATATAATTTGGTAATGGAAACCTTACGATTACTACTATATAAAAAAAATTGTTTCCTGGGTAGCCACAGACATGAATAACAGCGGACCGCTGACACCATTGAAATTGATTGCATTGTCATAGGATCAGTTTTCCATAGCTGTCTCTTTATGGTTTAAGTACTTTATTGCTCGTTCTACTAACGCCATTGGCCCCGCAGGAAAGAAATATTTACTTCACGAAAGCAGAAAACGGAGAAAATTGACGAAAAATTTACTCTTCGCGTCTCTTGCAATCACATGAAGGGATTCAGAATTATATTTTGTTTGCATATACCTTCATTGGGTGTGACACCACATCTTGTCTTTTTCAAAATGGTAAACGAAAATGTTTAAAATTGTTGGAGCAACGAAATACACACAATTCCACGAACGCACAGCTTTGACGAAGTAAGAGTCAAATTGAACAGAGTAATGAAAATCAGGAATAAGTAAATTAAAATGTCGCGCAGAATTCCGGGATCACAGTTGATTGCTAAGATACTCTGGTTGACCTGTATATATGATTTTATGGAGGGAGATTAATAGTCTTTTCTGTAGGTATACTCGTTGAGAGAACAACCCGGCAAGTAATTACTGAAAGATGCCGTCTAAGTCCATACAAAAATCTAACGCAATCATTAAATGCTACATTTAGGCTTCCTAAACAAGTGGAATTTAAGTGTAGAAATACTAAGCTGCCAGTTATAAAATAAGGAAAAAGAGGTGATCTGACCAGCAATAACCTGGTAAAAATTGGCAGGATAATACCCGATAACCATAGCTCACGGAGGCCTCTTGAAGTAATAAGCGGGATATCAGAGAGCATAATATCGCTCCGATAAAAGGCAAGAGACGTGAAAGGATTCAGTATTAAATTATTATTCTCAACCCAACGTGCGACATGTACTAAGTTAGAATTCATTCGATCGAAGCAATCTTTACAGAGGCGGATATGTCTGGTGATTCGAAGTTGTACGTCAGCAGCATACAAATGAATATTGTACCTATCAATGGAATTGGAGAAATCATTTATAAGCATACTGAATAATGATGGCCCCAATAAGTACCCGTGCGATACACCGCATCTATGCTAAGTTGCACTGGACACAGGATCAACTACTTTCTCCTTATGAAAGCTACCTATGAGCGCAGCAGACGAGTAAAGTTAAGATACAATCAGTAATGTTTTGCAACTATGTAACCGGTGGAGCAAGCTACGACAATCCAAATATTCAATTATATGACGAAACAATAACTTCTCTAGTACGTTGGCCAAGAAGGAGAAAATTCTTTTAGGGCGGTAATCAGTTAAACGGTTAATCTTAAGTACGGATAAGACTGTTGAAGTTTTCAATTTAGCGAGGAACTGAGAAGTGGTTAGACAGGTGTTTATAATCCATAGCAATGGCTCGAAAATCCATAGGAGAAGTATTTTTACAAATCTAGGAGAGATTCCGTCAGTCGTATCATTGAATTTAATAGGAAAAGTTGCATTCATAACTTCAAATTCATCAACACATCTAAAACTGAAGTCATCATTATTATCCTATTCCAGAATGCGTAGAGGGCTTGATGATACATTAAATGTGGAAGAAGTTTACAAAGATGAGAAATGATAGTTGAATAATTCAGTATGAATATCGTTGACAAATTTGCTTTGGGTATATACTTCCCTTTGTTCATAGATTTCTGGTAGAAAGATTAGGCAAAAATTTTGCTGCATAGTACTACTTCTTGGTTGTATGAATGTTAGCATTGACTTTATTTTGTGCAAACTTGTATTATTATCATTGGTCGTTACCCACTGAAATCTGCGAAATAAAAAATCTCGTTCTGAAATAAGAGATCTAATCTTGATGTTTGGCATATTTACAGAAATAAAAAGATCATTTACTAAATCGTCAAAAAATTGAATCTGATCATTGACGTGGTGTTTCGTGATAAACTGATGTATTTTCTTAATCACCCTGTAACTCTGAAATGGTTGAGATCGCGCCCCTCTCCAGAATACAATGTATAATTTGTTTACTTGAGTACTATCACCTCCTTCCCTTTAGATCTCTCACCAATAAACACCCTGCATAATTTTTTAAAGATTGACATGGTTTAGTGGTTGGACATCGAATCTATGAACAAAAAGATTAAATTGTTCAAATCTCGGTGGAACGACTTGGACTTGGATAATCTACTTCGAGAACCTGAGTTCAAATAATTTTTTCAAATCTGAGGGGCGGATGTCTTCTCAATTGCCAAGAAACAACAGAAGATATTCTCAAGGGCAAGGAATTCTGACAGTTAGTTGTTTTGTTTTTTTTATTTAGAAACACACTCTGGATTTATGTAATAATCTTGTATGTGTGCCTCTGAATTATTATCAATGTCTCACACTTATATTGCGATATGTTTTGTTTTATTCTGTCTTCTGTCGTGTAAATCTACGACACCCCCACAAGCAGTTAAATTAAGTTCATGCCTAGGCGCATGCATCGCGGAGTTTTTAATAAGAGAAATATATTACCGGATGTTGGAAGTGTATTTGATCCATTGGGTTAGTTGTCGCTATATATTATAGCACTCGCAACATTATTGCTTATGTCTACATATGCAGTTCTTCGCGAGCAAGACAGGAGTTGAAAAGCTTGTTTTATGGTCATAAACACATTCCTGCTTAAACTGACGACGTCCTTTTGCAGGCCATTTTCCCCCATATAAGAATATAGGATATTTTTCTATGGACTACGACAAATTTCATAGGATTTTTCAAGAAAGTCCTCATTTTCCGGAGCCAGACATAAGCAAAATGACATTTGTTGATTAACCACCTTAAACGGCCATCCAGTTGAACATAACCATTTTGGCTGCCTGAACTATATTCATAAATACTGACACAGTACCCCGCCCAGTTATGCTAATAGAAAAATACCTGAGGGTCGACAACTTTCATGGCTACAAGCCAGTCCACCTGACATTTCCTTTGAGTATGTACCACTCAACTAGAATGACGTGATCCATCGAATCCCAATGTCTGTCATAAGTACCCTGGAGGCTGATTTATGCTTTGAACTTCTTCTTATTTATATCACATGAAGACAGTCGAGCGGTATGCCTCTATATTTAATTAAATTGGACTGGGAGAACAATTTATTGGGAGCTTACCGCTTTGAGAATGAGGCTTAATTTCTGACCTACAATATATGCTTGTTTTTAATAGCAGATTCCCATTTGGTCTGGTTTTGAATAAGAGCGTCTGATATTCCTACAATTGGCTTCATTGATTATATAATTGAATTCTATGGTAGCCATACATTTCTACATACTCTTGCCGTCGAATTAATGTGCATTTTTTCGATGGTTGCCCTTAGCTTTTTCTAAAGTTCGCCAGAACAGCAATTTTCAATAAAAAATATGGGAGCCGTAATTTGTTTTAGTTAAGCATTAAAATAGCCTTGAATAAGTCTTTAAATAGTTTAAAACCTGTTCTTCCAATTGGGTTCTTTAAAGGATGTAATACAACACTATATTTAACCCCATTACTGTTCCCACAAATGTATCTCATGAACAAGATAAAAAATATGAAAACGCTTTTATTAAAATTATCAAAAACAGTAGCCCGCTTTTATTGAAATTATCAAAAACTGTAGCAACACAAGAAATTTATAACAGAATCTAAACCTGATAATTTAATTCTATAATCGAAGGTAAACCTAATCCCGTTAATTAAAGCGAAGTAAGCTAATGAGGGGTACAATTACGAAAACACTCAATTGTCAATTAAAACATTTAAAACCTCCTTTAAGGCATCTTATACATTCTACAAATAATTGAACGTGATTTTTCCTTTCATGACACAGAGTAGGTCCCTTGTCTTATTAATTATTAATTATGTGAAGTAGGGTCTGAAATTGGACTATAATTAGTCTTAAGGATGTAATCTTCACATTTGCTCTATTCTGAAGACTCTCCGTTTTCATTAGGGTCAAACTATGGCACGTTTACTTGGCTAACTAATAATTAAATTACTACACTTCTAGCAGTAATAAATTTGAAGGCCTGCTGATAAGTACCATGTAGTTCTATTCGACTTTCATTACAGAGTTAGTGTGTTTTTTGTCCTCCCAAATGGGATTCAATCAATTTTTCTGCTCACATTATCGGTCCATATTCAGAGAATTGAGGGATTTGCATTTGTTATTTCAGTTCATGTCAAGAAAACTAATGATATGAATTAGTTATTGAGAAAATCATAAATTAAGGGCTATTTTTCTAGATAATAAGATAATCAATAATAAGATAGTTAACATAGATTGTTAAGAGTTAATAGGTAAAATTGATGAGTGAGCATTATTAGATATGCAAATTTACTCAATATTTATTTTTTTATAGTGACATGACAAAGGAACGTTTTCAGTGGCGTAACAAATGCGGTCATGTGGAATATAATCCTGGCTATATTCTAAAAATGATGAAGGGTTCTCTACAGCCACTTTTTTACTCAACTCGTTCCTCCAAGAGAGTGGTATAAAAAAAAAAAAAAAAAACAAAAATACAAAAAATAAATAAAAGTCTGAAAACTGTCATATCCGAGTATATCAGTGAGCAGCCTAGTTCACGCTGTTTGTTTTTTTTTTGCGTCTAGCCACTACGCGGCTCTTGATATTAGAAAAAATTATATTTCATCGAGTTTCTGATCAGATTTCCGATAAATATCATTCACAAAATACGTTAAAGTTCGTTGTCAGCTATCTCGTGATTTTAGCTTAGTTCTTTACTGAATAAACTAACTGAATTTGCTGAGGGTGCAGCCAGTAACCTCTATACCAGAACCGTCCATACAATGTAGCAAGGGTCAAAGGCCAGGACGCACACCGTATTCGACTCACAAAGAGCGCATAGATGCAGGAAAAGCAGAAAGCATGGCTGTCTCGAAACTGATTCTTGACTTCGCGAACGCTAAATTTCGAAAGAACACGTCCTAAAAGTGCCATGCAATTGTATGCTATGGCTCTATATTGCTTACTGTATAAACTGTGCATTGAGATTAAAACAGAACTGAAATTTCAATTTTAGTTCATTTATAATAAAACCCTCGCAGCTGTCAAAACTGACTTTCTTGCTTTTGAGAAATGTTGGATTAAATTAAAAATTACATTCTATGTGAAAAGAAAATATTTTCTCAAATCAAGAATAGTCTTCTAATTTTTTCAAGAAAAAAGTGCTCGCATTAAGGATAAATTTCTCATTTTTTTTTAGTATTAGAAAATATTTCTAATATTAACTCGAGTTCACTGAAGTGACGCTGCTAAATTTTTGATTGCTTATACTCTTTTTAGAACCAGTATGATCTTCAGCAAATCTCTAGCAATTACGAGCCAAAATTTACAGAGATACGAAAAAACTCATTACCAATATTCCGTGAAACATGGCAGCATATTTTTGTAATATCCATTTTCAGGTTATGTATTTTTCAGTTGTAAGATATCTAAGGAATTATGTACGAAATTATCTGCAACTGGTACTATATTCAGCGAGGTAATGGCATGCGCTGCACATATGTTATTGATCCTATTTTGGATCGTGCAATTGTAATTGCAATTGATAGCTTTGTATCGAAGACAGCTTTCAAATGGTGGTGGAAGCCTACGAACATTTTTTTTTCTGGGATAACTGCTAAACGGTGAGGTAAATGCTTTCAAGATTGGCTGCACTGTGTGCAAAAGTTTTGTAGACCATAAAGGTAAATATTATGGAAAATAAATTCTAAAATTCGGTTTTTAATCCGTAAAATAGCAAATCATCTTATGTTTCAATCTAAAAAGTCAAAAAACAGCTTCTCAGCCGTATATTATCTATGAGTACTTTGGTACGAAAGGATCCTCTATGAATGATAATGTATATTCTACGCCTCTAAGGGTTAAGCTACACGAAGAGAGACTTCGGCTTCCTGCGAGCACTGTTTTGGTCTTTAGAGACGCAATAGAATTGAGAATAAAGTTTTTATTAAATGAAAGCGTTATTCTGTTGTTCTGGGTTTAATTAGGAAGCCTTTTTAAACCAACCAAATCTGAACTGTGGAGGAGTCTTTCACGGCTCAAACAGCCTATAAGTATCAAAGTGCGAGCTTAGGTACTACAAATAGCGCCATAAGCTCTTGTAAATTATTTAAAAACGCTTTCTAATAACAGAGTTTAGGAGTAGGGACAGTAACGGTCATGATTTTCTAAAAAAAACAAAAAAATCATTGTGCAGTGATTTTTGTTATGAAGTTCTTCAATAAATTGATTTAGATAATATATGTTAATCGGTATTACGTGCATACTTAGGAACTTACAATGTACCTGTGAAGTCCCAATATGGGCTTTACATAAAAAAAGGGGAGGTGCCGGTGTGGTGGACAGGACTGGTGAACGCAAAATTTGTTAAATGTCAATATTTTTTTCTTTATTCTTCACAAAATTATTCTTAGCCTAGTACTTCAGTGCTTACTTGCTACTTATAAACAAAAAATGATAATAAAAATAAACTAATAAAATAATAAACCCAAACAAAATAATAACTCAAATAATAATCCAAAAAAAATAATAAAATAACTCCAACCAAAAAAATCCAAATGATCCAAATAATAATAATTAATCCAAATGATAACTCGTTAATACTCCACGTTTATCCTGTAAAATATAAAAAAACTAGATTAGAAAGAATCTCTAAATAAGGTACAAACAGAATGAGCTTCATTCACTGCTCATTAAATTTGCCAGGTTCAAAACTACCTCAGCTTGGGGGTGCTGAAAAATATAATTTAATTAATATATTTAAAAAATAGGGTTCAATTCTTCCCTTCCTACTCAAGACTTAATTTCGGTTTAGCGCTTCCGATCTGTCTTGTTGACTGCTAAATTTGCAAGTGATTTGCTATTCCCAACAGCTCGCTATTTATAGCCGGGAATACAATGGGAGCAGTGCGTCTGTCGGTCGCTGTTGCCTTGACGCTATGCAGTAGCAGCGTGTCGCTATGGAGATTTTTGTTGTCGTTGGCGTAGTGGAGATCTTCTTTAGTAAATAGAAGAAGAAGATAATGTACCAGCTGCCTGTGACACAAATGTCACTGGAGACGGCAGTAGCCGTAAACAATGGTAAGATTTTTCATTTTTGTTTATTTATTTATTTGTGTTAATATATTTTTATGTTTATATTTCCAGCTTTGCGGCTCTCGAGGAGGAATGCTGTGTCTCGTAGGAGTTGGATTCCACGGTTTTAGGTGAGTAAACTTTTCATGTAAAAGTCTCAGATCGGAATGATCTGAGACTTTTACTTTTTATTTGTATTATGATTAATCCTGTTTTGTTTTCTTTTTAGGTATATTTATATAAGGCCAAAGGCCTAGAAAAAATAAAAAGGGCCTGTATAAATACAGGCAATGCCTATAAAGTGCCAGGAGTTGCTGTGGCACTTGATATGTACAGTGAGTGTTTTATTTAGTTTTTATTAATGTTTTTTTAAATTATTGTTCCGCGACGGAACATCCTCCCGCCTCAAAAAAAAAGATGTGGCTGAACAATTGTTTTTTTTGCTATTGAATAAATTTTATATTTACTTTTGGTTAGTCTTTTATTTAATAATCCTTGTTCTGTTGTTTCTATTATTAATTTTTTGTTAGTACCAGAAAAAAGAGGGTTTCTGTATTTAAAAACTTACGTTTTTTAACTTGTAGGCGTATGCGTATTTTTCCGTTTGATGTTTTGATGAAACGGAGAGTGTCGCCTTCATCGGTTTGTACCCTGAAGCATTTTCTTGCTGTCAAGGCCTTTTCCCATGGTATGGGCTGCTTGCGTATCTCACCCCATAGAAGTGGATCAATTATAAAGTTTGTTGGGGGCAGAATTGCGTCCTGAAACAGGACTCCTGTTCGTGGTTGTGAGTGTGTCTTGTCTAGGCATGATGCCTCTGGACGTGACTCTATCGCAATTGCCTTAACTTCTGGAATTGCTTTGTCTGGAGCTGAGCTGGGACCTGGTTCATTAGCTACCCATGGTGTTTTTGCACATGGCTTTTGACGCAGCGGTACTTGTGGAAGTGCCTTGAACTGTTTTTGGGCTGTGCTGGCACATTCCCCACTTGTGTCCATTTCATTTGGCCATTTTTTGGTTTTGTCGTTTTGATAAACTGATGTCCTTGCGAGTTTGTCTATTCGAGGTGCTTCTTGACGTAATTTGTCTGGGCGAGGTGCCTCTGGACGTTTACTTTTTGAACTTGGGCCCTGACTATGATGCTCAAGGAGATTTTTTCGTTTTGTCCCAGTGGGAAGTCGACGAGGAATTGTATAAGTTCTCATGGTTGGATCCTTGGCGAGTGCTTGTACTTGTTCTGTGGCAGGAACTGCTTCGAATGGAGGTTTGTACTGCTTTGGTTTTTTGGGCATTTCTGTTGCCCGTAATTTGTCCTTGATTGGAATAGTTTCTAGCTCGGGAATGTCGTCGATCCAGAGACAGTCATCCAAGCAAGGTAGTGAGTCCATTTCCCAATAATTTTGTAAAAAATAATAAACGAATAATAACTAAAAACTTTAAGCAAAAGGAAAATAATAAAAACTAAAAAATTAATAAGAAATTATAAAAAACTATAATGGCAGTCCGCTTTACACCATGTGCGATTGTCAAGTGATGATGATTTTCAGATTTGAACTGAAGTTGGCTGAATTTTGTATTGCTGTTTTGTTTAATTAAGGCCCACACGCTTCATTTTTGGATTGAATCCTGTGATTCGGGGATAAATGTATATATCTGTGGTGTAGTATTATTTTATTATTTACGCTAGTAATATTGTACCATTTAATTTGGCACTGATATTACGAAAAGTTATTGTGTTGCGCTGTGCTGAGGCATGTTTGTATGGCTGATAAAAACAAATGTCGTGCTTCGTTATGCCCGTGTGGGATCGTTTGTGCTTCGTGTGGGATGTTATTTATTTTTGATTTTTAATGTGAAAAATTTTGTTGAATTATAGTTTTGTTTAAATGGGTAACTTGTATAATTTAATAATTGGCCGAATTATTTGAGTATTCTGTGTTTTGACAGTTGCTACTCTGACCCTTTTGTCCTGGCCTGGGTTGATTTTTATTATTCGACCTGTCGGCCATTTTGTGGCTGGACAATGATGATCTTGTATTAAAACCAAATCATTTATTTTGAGGTTATCTTCTGGTTTTTTCCATTTTTTACGAGCTTGTAAACCTTGAAGATATTCTTTTGACCACTTTTTCCAGAATTGATCTGTCAACCATTGGACATATTGCCAACGTTTGAGGGAAGTTGTTTTATTAGTGATAGACAGTTCTGGAATTGTCTTTAAATTTCGACCAATTAAAAAATGCCCAGGAGTTAAAATGTTAAAATCGCTTGGATCGTTGGAAAGCGGAGACAGAGGTCTGGAATTTACGCAAGCTTCGATTTGACAGATTACGGTTGACAGTTCTTCAAAAGTTAAAATGGCGTTTTGTAAGGTTCGCTTCAAGTGGGTTTTTACTGCCTTAACTCCTGCTTCCCATAATCCACCAAAGTGTGGCGCTGACGGTGGGTTGAAATGCCACGTAATGCTTGCAAGTTCTGTGACAGTAGAACTGTCATGTGGAAATGTCTTCAAAATGGTTTTAATTTGATTAGACAATTCCCTGCTTGCGCCGACGAAGTTCGTGCCGCAATCGGAATAAATATGGGCGCATAAGCCTCGGCGGCTTATGAATCGCTTCAATGCAGCGATGAATGCCGCTGTCGTCAATTCCGACACGACTTCAATGTGAATGGCTTTGGTCGCCATGCATACAAAAATGCTTAGATATCCCTTTATGATTTTAGCGTTTCTTAATTTTGACGTTTTAATGTCAATGGGACCGGCATAATCGACGCCAGTGTGTTCGAAGGTTAATGCAGGGGTGATTCGTGATGATGGAAGGTTTCCCATAATCTGTGTAGATGGCGTTGGTTTTGTTTTGAAGCAGGGGATGCATTTTCGTAACTGCTGACGAACCGTGTTTCTGGCGTTAAGCAGCCAGTATTTGTTACGTAATAAATTGAGGGTAAGTTGTATACCTCCATGTAATGCACAATGATGAATGTTATTAATGATAATCCGTGACACATGATGGTCATTTGGTAGGATGATTGGGTGCTTTTGATTGTAGGTCAGTATCGAATTTTCGAGTCTGCCGCCGACTCGGATTAATTGTTTATGGTCTAAATATGGATTAAAAGTGAGAATGCGGCTTGTCCTTGAAATTGGTTTATTTGATTTAAGACAATGGAACTCATTTGGAAATGCTATCTGCTGTACAATGGATATGATAATATTCTCAGCTTCTTGTAATTCGGAGTATGTGAGATAGCTAGACTGCTTAATTGTGCTTTTAGATTTGCAGTTGTTAAAAAACCTTTTGCAATAAGCGACAATTCTTACTAATTTAGGGAATGAGGAATACCTTGTCAACCATTCAATTTCTAGGCCAGTGCAAGTCAATGCCTTGACTGTTCGGATCTCAAGTTCAGAGCACTTGTGAAACGTGGGCTGTTTTGGCCAATCCTCTCTGGATTGCTGTAACCATGATGGTCCGTTCCACCAAAGCTTGGATTCGACAAGTTCGTCCGGGTTAAGTCCTCGAGAGGCGCAGTCTGCTGGGTTACTTTTGGATGGTACATATCGCCATAGTCGAGGATGGATATTTTCCTGGATTTCTGCCACTCGATTTGCTATGAATGTTTTCCAAGTTGATGGCTGTTTTTGAATCCAGGACAAGGTGACTTCTGAGTCGGACCATGCGACAGTGGAACTGTCCGTGATATTTATGTCAGCTTTGATTTGTTTCATTAGACGGGAGAGTAAAACAGCTCCACATAGCTCGAGTCTTGGAAGTGATATTGATTTTGTTGGAGCGACTCTAGTTTTTGACGTAAATATATGAGTGCTAATAGTGTTGTCGTTGTTTATGATTCTTAAATATACAACACCTGCAAAGGCCTTTTCTGACGCGTCGCAGAATCCATGCAATTCCATGCCTTTTGCTGTAGGTGAAAAACCTACCCATCGTGGTATTTTGATTGATTGGATGTGTTTTAAGCTTTCCCTGAATCTCTTCCATTTAATTGTGATGGCTTCAGGTAAGGCTTCGTCCCATGAATATTTATTTAACCATAGATTTTGTATAAAAATCTTGGCGATAATAATAATTGGTGCCAACCATCCTAATGGATCGAACAGTGATGCTGTCTCGGATAAGATTATCCGCTTAGTAAACAGTGGTTTTTGAAGTAAGGGGCTTACCTTGAAGCTAAACTCGTCACGCGCTGGATGCCACTGGAGACCAAGAGTTTTAATGGTATCCTTTTCTGATAAATCTAGAACAGAATTGATTTCTCTGTGTTGATGAGGAATGTTTTTAATTAATTCCGGATGATTGGCTGTCCATTTACGGAGATTAAAGCCTCCTTTGGAAAGGACGTTAATTAGTTCTGTTTGTAATGTTAACCCACCTTTAGTATCATGTGCCCCTGTTAGTAGGTCGTCGACGTAAAAGTCGTTTTTTAGGCTTCGGGATGCAAGTGGATACTTGTCTTGCTCGTCGTCTGCTAATTGATGCAGGGTGCGGATGGCAAGATATGGAGCTGACGTAGTGCCAAACGTGACTGTTGTCAGCTGATAATCTTTTATCGGTTCCTTTGGTGAATCTCTCCATAGGATTCTTTGATAATTGGTATGTTCAGGATGCATTTGGATCATCCTGTACATTTTCTCTATGTCAGCGGTGAAAGCGATTTTGTATAGGCGCCAATTTAAGATAGTAGCCCATAAGGTGGGTTGGATTGTTGGTCCGGCCAACATTTGCTCATTCAGTGACCTTCCGTTTGTTGATTTTGCGGAGGCGTTGAAGACTACTCTCAGCTTGGTCGTCGAGCTTTCTTTAATGACTGCGTGATGTGGCAGATAATAATGACAGATGTTGTTCTGTTCCGCTGAATTTTGGGTTGATTTGAGTTCTGTCATATGTCCTAGCTGTAAATATTCCTTGATGCATGTTTTGTACTGTGTGTGCAGCTCGGGTTGTTTTTCAAAGCGTTTCTCTAATTGGAGAAATTGTTTCAATGCCACATGTCGGCTGTGGCCAAGTTCCGGTCCGTTTGGGTTTCTGAAGGGCAGTTTAACCTGATACTGACCTTGTTTCAAGCGCTTATGTGATGCTGTATATATTTCCTCACATAGCTTGTCATCGGGATTTGTTATTTTCCTTGGGATTTCCTCTATCTCCCAAAATTTTCTCAACTGTTGCTCTAGCTGATATTCTGGTTCTATTTGAACAGTGAACGTCTTAACTGTGCTGGGTTTTTTGCTGCTTGTGCTTCCCATTAGGATCCATCCTAATTGGGTATGCTGAGCAGTTGGATCTCCAGGGGCGCCCTTTATGACTCCGCTCTCAATGATTTCGGCGTATACATCTGCTCCCAGTAGTAAGTCTATTTGACCAGGGTTGTAGAACCTGGGATCGGCGAGTAGCAGATGTTGCAGATAGAGTAATTTTTTGACATCTATGGTGTCAGCTGGTACGAAATCTGTGATCTTCTGCAATATCAGAGCGTTGATCTTGGTTTCAAATTTCGTGTTGATTGATTTCATCTTGAATGATGTTTGTGCCTTCACGTGGGCGGTTTGAGTTTTTCCTAACCCGCTGACTTTGACGTGTGTTGTTTTTCGTGGTAGCCTTAAACGTTTACTGGCAGCTTCAGTGATGAACGGTACTTGTGAGCCCGAGTCTATTAGAGCTCTCATTGTGTGAGTTTGTCCGTCTGGACTCTCTATATCGACTAACGCAGTTGACAATAATGCCCTACTGACGTTTGTTGAAAAGAATGACTTTGTTACTGGCTCATTACTGTCGTTAGGCTCTTTAAGTTTTATTTCAGATTGCTCTTGGTTATGTGTTGATAAATTCTCTTTTTCTAAATGGATGAGAGTATTGTGCCTCTTGTGGCATTGGAGGCACGATTTTTTGCGTGGGCAGCCATTGAGGTTATGTCCTGACGAAAGGCAGTTTTTGCATAACCTGTGATTATTTATAAAATTTAATCTCTCCTTTGGAGATAATTTTTTAAACGAAGAGCAGTGAAAAAGAGTGTGATTCTGCTTGCACATTGAGCATGTGTGCGATTTGTTCAAAAATGTGTAGGCATTTTTGTTGGTATAGTTTCTTTGGGATGCACTAGTGTGCGCCTTTGAGGTTTGATACCCGCTGCGGGGATCTCGAGTACGAACACGTGCCTCGTTTTGGTTTTTGTACTGACGTACATTTTCTTGTGTCTTAGTATTTTGACACTCTTGGATTGCTTCTAGAGTGCGGAACCTTGTCTCTAGAAACATTGACAGATCGGAATATTTGGAAATTTCGTTTCTTGTTCCTTGCTCATGCTCCCACAATTGATGTGTTTCTGGAGGGAGGCGTTGAACAAGATGGTATATCAGTATGGCGTCCCAATGTTCAACTGGAAGCCCTAGATATCGAAGCTCATGAAGACTCTCTTCTGTTTGATCGAGAAGGGAGCGTATGGCGTGAGCTGATTCGGCTTTTATAGGTGCTTGACTAAGTAATGTTTTTAAATGAGTGTTTACTAGTACTCTCTTGTTTTCGAATCTCTTTTGTAAGAGTTCCCATGCCTTGAGATAATTCGCATCGATTACCTCGAATTGGCGTAATAGGCGTTCTGCTTCCCCCGTAACGCTAAGTTTTAGGTAGTGAAGTTTCTGAACCTTTGATAAGTTTGGATCTTTGTGGATCAGCGAATTGAATAGATCATGGAACGTATGCCATGTCTTGTAATTGCCATCAAATATTGTTATTTGTATGGGTGGAAGCCGAGTCTCAATTTTTGGTAGACGTACTGTCTGTGTGGCAGGTTGTTCTCTAGTATGAGGTAACGTTGGGAACGACTCCTCTAGCTCCTGTGACAACTTTGACATGAGATTGATATATAATTCTTCGGTCTCTTCGTATAAGTTGCCTTCGGCATATTCGCTGTCCGCGCCGTTTTCGGTTGACCAGATTGCTATATGCGTCTCTGTAAATGCTTGCCATAGCTTTTCAAGAGATTGAATGCGAGTAGCATAATACTTCTTTCCTTGTTTGGTTTCTGAATTTGCCTTGCCATGGTTAATTCTGGCTTTATCTATTTGGTCGTTTAGACCCTTTTGTGTGAGAATTAAAATATCGACATCCGCCATTTTGTTTTCCCAGTCCTATCCGGCTCGAAGGACCAATGTGAAGTCCCAATATGGGCTTTACATAAAAAAAGGGGAGGTGCCGGTGTGGTGGACAGGAATAATAATCCAAAAAAATAATAAAATAACTCCAACCAAAAAAATCCAAATGATCCAAATAATAATAATTAATCCAAATGATAATTCGTTAATACTCCACGTTTATCCTGTAAAATATAAAAAAACTAGATTAGAAAGAATCTCTAAATAAGGTACAAACAGAATGAGCTTCATTCACTGCTCATTAAATGTGCCAGGTTCAAAACTACCTCAGCTTGGGGGTGCTGAAAAATATAATTTAATTAATATATTTAAAAAATAGGGTTCACTTCTTCCCTTCCTACTCAAGACTTAATTTCGGCTTAGCGCTTCCGATCTGTCTTGTTGACTGCTCAATTTGCAAGTGATTTGCTATTCCCAACAGCTCGCTATTTATAGCCGGGAATACAATGGGAGCAGTGCGTCTGTCGGTCGCTGTTGCCTTGACGCTATGCAGTAGCAGCGTGTCGCTATGGAGATTTTTGTTGTCGTTGGCGTAGTGGAGATCTTCTTTAGTAAATAGAAGAAGAAGATAATGTACCAGCTGCCTGTGACACAAATGTCACTGGAGACGGCAGTAGCCGTAAACAATGGTAAGATTTTTCATTTTTGTTTATTTATTTATTTGTGTTAATATATTTTTATGTTTATATTTCCAGCTTTGCGGCTCTCGAGGAGGAATGCTGTGTCTCGTAGGAGTTGGATTCCACGGTTTTAGGTGAGTAAACTTTTCATGTAAAAGTCTCAGATCGGAATGATCTGAGACTTTTACTTTTTATTTGTATTATGATTAATCCTGTTTTGTTTTCTTTTTAGGTATATTTATATAAGGCCAAAGGCCTAGAAAAAATAAAAAGGGCCTGTATAAATACAGGCAATGCCTATAAAGTGCCAGGAGTTGCTGTGGCACTTGATATGTACAGTGAGTGTTTTATTTAGTTTTTATTAATGTTTTTTTAAATTACTGTTCCGCGACGGAACATCCTCCCGCCTCAAAAAAAAGATGTGGCTGAATAATTGTTTTTTTTTGCTATTGAATAAATTTTATATTTACTTTTGGTTAGTCTTTTATTTAATAATCCTTGTTCTGTTGTTTCTATTATTAATTTTTTGTTAGTACCAGAAAAAAGAGGGTTTCTGTATTTAAAAACTTACGTTTTTTAACTTGTAGGCGTATGCGTATTTTTCCGTTTGATGTTTTGATGAAACGGAGAGTGTCGCCTTCATCGGTTTGTACCCTGAAGCATTTTCTTGCTGTCAAGGCCTTTTCCCATGGTATGGGCTGCTTGCGTATCTCACCCCATAGAAGTGGATCAATTATAAAGTTTGTTGGGGGCAGAATTGCGTCCTGAAACAGGACTCCTGTTCGTGGTTGTGAGTGTGTCTTGTCTAGGCATGATGCCTCTGGACGTGACTCTATCGCAATTGCCTTAACTTCTGGAATTGCTTTGTCTGGAGCTGAGCTGGGACCTGGTTCATTTGCTACCCATGGTGTTTTTGCACATGGCTTTTGACGCTGCGGTACTTGTGGAAGTGCCTTGAACTGTTTTTGGGCTGTGCTGGCACATTCCCCACTTGTGTCCATTTCATTTGGCCATTTTTTGGTTTTGTCGTTTTGATAAACTGATGTCCTTGCGAGTTTGTCTATTCGAGGTGCTTCTTGACGTAATTTGTCTGGGCGAGGTGCCTCTGGACGTTTACTTTTTGAAGTCGACGAGGAATTGTATAAGTTCTCATGGTTGGATCCTTGGCGAGTGCTTGTACTTGTTCTGTGGCAGGAACTGCTTCGAATGGAGGTTTGTACTGCTTTGGTTTTTTGGGCATTTCTGTTGCCCGTAATTTGTCCTTGATTGGAATAGTTTCTAGCTCGGGAATGTCGTCGATCCAGAGACAGTCATCCAAGCAAGGTAGTGAGTCCATTTCCCAATAATTTTGTAAAAAATAATAAACGAATAATAACTAAAAACTTTAAGCAACTCAAAAGGAAAATAATAAAAACTAAAAAATTAATAAGAAATTATAAAAAAACTATAATGGCAGTCCGCTTTACACCATGTGCGATTGTCAAGTGATGATGATTTTCAGATTTGAACTGAAGTTGGCTGAATTTTGTATTGCTGTTTTGTTTAATTAAGGCCCACACGCTTCATTTTTGGATTGAATCCTGTGATTCGGGGATAAATGTATATATCTGTGGTGTAGTATTATTTTATTATTTACGCTAGTAATATTGTACCATTTAATTTGGCACTGATATTACGAAAAGTTATTGTGTTGGTGCGTCTGGGCGCAAGCGTAGCACAAAACTTGCGCTGTGCTGAGGCATGTTTGTATGGCTGATAAAAACAAATGTCGTGCTTCGTTATGCCCGTGTGGGATCATTTGTGCTTCGTGTGGGATGTTATTTATTTTTGATTTTTAATGTGAAAAATTTTGTTGAATTATAGTTTTGTTTAAATGGGTAACTTGTATAATTTAATAATTGGCCGAATTATTTGAGTATTCTGTGTTTTGACAGTTGCTACTCTGACCCTTTTGTCCTGGCCTGGGTTGATTTTTATTATTCGACCTGTCGGCCATTTTGTGGCTGGACAATGATGATCTTGTATTAAAACCAAATCATTTATTTTGAGGTTATCTTCTGGTTTTTTCCATTTTTTACGAGCTTGTAAACCTTGAAGATATTCTTTTGACCACTTTTTCCAGAATTGATCTGTCAACCATTGGACATATTGCCAACGTTTGAGGGAAGTTGTTTTATTAGTGATAGACAGTTCTGGAATTGTCTTTAAATTTCGACCAATTAAAAAATGCCCAGGAGTTAAAATGTTAAAATCGCTTGGATCGTTGGAAAGCGGAGACAGAGGTCTGGAATTTACGCAAGCTTCGATTTGACAGATTACGGTTGACAGTTCTTCAAAAGTTAAAATGGCGTTTTGTAAGGTTCGCTTCAAGTGGGTTTTTACTGCCTTAACTCCTGCTTCCCATAATCCACCAAAGTGTGGCGCTGACGGTGGGTTGAAATGCCACGTAATGCTTGCAAGTTCTGTGACAGTAGAACTGTCATGTGGAAATGTCTTCAAAATGGTTTTAATTTGATTAGACAATTCCCTGCTTGCGCCGACGAAGTTCGTGCCGCAATCGGAATAAATATGGGCGCATAAGCCTCGGCGGCTTATGAATCGCTTCAATGCAGCGATGAATGCCGCTGTCGTCAATTCCGACACGACTTCAATGTGAATGGCTTTGGTCGCCATGCATACAAAAATGCTTAGATATCCCTTTATGATTTTAGCGTTTCTTAATTTTACCGTTTTAATGTCAATGGGACCGGCATAATCGACGCCAGTGTGTTCGAAGGTTAATGCAGGGGTGATTCGTGATGATGGAAGGTTTCCCATAATCTGTGTAGATGGCGTTGGTTTTGTTTTGAAGCAGGGGATGCATTTTCGTAACTGCTGACGAACCGTGTTTCTGGCGTTAAGCAGCCAGTATTTGTTACGTAATAAATTGAGGGTAAGTTGTATACCTCCATGTAATGCACAATGATGAATGTTATTAATGATAATCCGTGACACATGATGGTCATTTGGTAGGATGATTGGGTGCTTTTGATTGTAGGTCAGTATCGAATTTTCGAGTCTGCCGCCGACTCGGATTAATTGTTTATGGTCTAAATATGGATTAAAAGTGAGAATGCGGCTTGTCCTTGAAATTGGTTTATTTGATTTAAGACAATGGAACTCATTTGGAAATGCTATCTGCTGTACAATGGATATGATAATATTCTCAGCTTCTTGTAATTCGGAGTATGTGAGATAGCTAGACTGCTTAATTGTGCTTTTAGATTTGCAGTTGTTAAAAAACCTTTTGCAATAAGCGACAATTCTTACTAATTTAGGGAATGAGGAATACCTTGTCAACCATTCAATTTCTAGGCCAGTGCAAGTCAATGCCTTGACTGTTCGGATCTCAAGTTCAGAGCACTTGTGAAACGTGGGCTGTTTTGGCCAATCCTCTCTGGATTGCTGTAACCATGATGGTCCGTTCCACCAAAGCTTGGATTCGACAAGTTCATCCGGGTTAAGTCCTCGAGAGGCGCAGTCTGCTGGGTTACTTTTGGATGGTACATATCGCCATAGTCGAGGATGGATATTTTCCTGGATTTCTGCCACTCGATTTGCTATGAATGTTTTCCAAGTTGATGGCTGTTTTTGAATCCAGGACAAGGTGACTTCTGAGTCGGACCATGCGACAGTGGAACTGTCCGTGATATTTATGTCAGCTTTGATTTGTTTCATTAGACGGGAGAGTAAAACAGCTCCACATAGCTCGAGTCTTGGAAGTGATATTGATTTTGTTGGAGCGACTCTAGTATTTGACGTAAATATATGAGTGCTAATAGTGTTGTCGTTGTTTATGATTCTTAAATATACAACACCTGCAAAGGCCTTTTCTGACGCGTCGCAGAATCCATGCAATTCCATGCCTTTTGCTGTAGGTGAAAAACCTACCCATCGTGGTATTTTGATTGATTGGATGTGTTTTAAGCTTTCCCTGAATCTCTTCCATTTAATTGTGATGGCTTCAGGTAAGGCTTCGTCCCATGAATATTTATTTAACCATAGATTTTGTATAAAAATCTTGGCGATAATAATAATTGGTGCCAACCATCCTAATGGATCGAACAGTGATGCTGTCTCGGATAAGATTATCCGCTTAGTAAACAGTGGTTTTTGAAGTAAGGGGCTTACCTTGAAGCTAAACTCGTCACGCGCTGGATCCCACTGGAGACCAAGAGTTTTAATGGTATCCTTTTCTGATAAATCTAGAACAGAATTGATTTCTCTGTGTTGATGAGGAATGTTTTTAATTAATTCCGGATGATTAGCTGTCCATTTACGGAGATTAAAGCCTCCTTTGGAAAGGACGTTAATTAGTTCTGTTTGTAATGTTAACCCACCTTTAGTATCATGTGCCCCTGTTAGTAGGTCGTCGACGTAAAAGTCGTTTTTTAGGCTTCGGGATGCAAGTGGATACTTGTCTTGCTCGTCGTCTGCTAATTGATGCAGGGTGCGGATGGCAAGATATGGAGCTGACGTAGTGCCAAACGTGACTGTTGTCAGCTGATAATCTTTTATCGGTTCCTTTGGTGAATCTCTCCATAGGATTCTTTGATAATTGGTATGTTCAGGATGCATTTGGATCATCCTGTACATTTTCTCTATGTCAGCGGTGAAAGCGATTTTGTATAGGCGCCAATTTAAGATAGTAGCCCATAAGGTGGGTTGGATTGTTGGTCCGGCCAACATTTGCTCATCCAGTGACCTTCCGTTTGTTGATTTTGCGGAGGCGTTGAAGACTACTCTCAGCTTGGTCGTCGAGCTTTCTTTAATGACTGCGTGATGTGGCAGATAATAATGACAGATGTTGTTCTGTTCCGCTGAATTTTGGGTTGATTTGAGTTCTGTCATATGTCCTAGCTGTAAATATTCCTTGATGCATGTTTTGTACTGTGTGTGCAGCTCGGGTTGTTTTTCAAAGCGTTTCTCTAATTGGAGAAATTGTTTCAATGCCACATGTCGGCTGTGGCCAAGTTCCGGTCCGTTTGGGTTTCTGAAGGGCAGTTTAACCTGATACTGACCTTGTTTCAAGCGCTTATGTGATGCTGTATATATTTCCTCACATAGCTTGTCATCGGGATTTGTTATTTTCCTTGGGATTTCCTCTATCTCCCAAAATTTTCTCAACTGTTGCTCTAGCTGATATTCTGGTTCTATTTGAACAGTGAACGTCTTAACTGTGCTGGGTTTTTTGCTGCTTGTACTTCCCATTAGGATCCATCCTAATTGGGTATGCTGAGCAGTTGGATCTCCAGGGGCGCCCTTTATGACTCCGCTCTCAATGATTTCGGCGTATACATCTGCTCCCAGTAGTAAGTCTATTTGACCAGGGTTGTAGAACCTGGGATCGGCGAGTAGCAGATGTTGCAGATAGAGTAATTTTTTGACATCTATGGTGTCAGCTGGTACGAAATCTGTGATCTTCTGCAATATCAGAGCGTTGATCTTGGTTTCAAATTTCGTGTTGATTGATTTCATCTTGAATGATGTTTGTGCCTTCACGTGGGCGGTTTGAGTTTTTCCTAACCCGCTGACTTTGACGTGTGTTGTTTTTCGTGGTAGCCTTAAACGTTTACTGGCAGCTTCAGTAATGAACGATACTTGTGAGCCCGAGTCTATTAGAGCTCTCATTGTGTGGGTTTGTCCGTCTGGACTCTCTATATCGACTAACGCAGTTGACAATAATGCCCTACTGACGTTTGTTGAAAAGAATGACTTTGTTACTGGCTCATTACTGTCGTTAGGCTCTTTAAGTTTTATTTCAGATTGCTCTTGGTTATGTGTTGATAAATTCTCTTTTTCTAAATGGATGAGAGTATTGTGCCTCTTGTGGCATTGGAGGCATGATTTTTTGCTTGGGCAGCCATTGAGGTTATGTCCTGACGAAAGGCAGTTTTTGCATAACCTGTGATTATTTATAAAATTTAATCTCTCCTTTGGAGATAATTTTTTAAACGAAGAGCAGTGAAAAAGAGTGTGATTCTGCTTGCACATTGAGCATGTGTGCGATTTGTTCAAAAATGTGTAGGCATTTTTGTTGGTATAGTTTCTTTGGGATGCACTAGTGTGCGCCTTTGAGGTTTGATACCCGCTGCGGGGATCTCGAGTACGAACACGTGCCTCGTTTTGGTTTTTGTACTGACGTACATTTTCTTGTGTCTTAGTATTTTGACACTCTTGGATTGCTTCTAGAGTGCGGAACCTTGTCTCTAGAAACATTGACAGATCGGAATATTTGGAAATTTCGTTTCTTGTTCCTTGCCCATGCTCCCACAATTGATGTGTTTCTGGAGGGAGGCGTTGAACAAGATGGTATATCAGTATGGCGTCCCAATGTTCAACTGGAAGCCCTAGATATCGAAGCTCATGAAGACTCTCTTCTGTTTGATCGAGAAGGGAGCGTATGGCGTGAGCTGATTCGGCTTTTATAGGTGCTTGACTAAGTAATGTTTTTAAATGAGTGTTTACTAGTACTCTCTTGTTTTCGAATCTCTTTTGTAAGAGTTCCCATGCCTTGAGATAATTCGCATCGATTACCTCGAATTGGCGTAATAGGCGTTCTGCTTCCCCCGTAACGCTAAGTTTTAGGTAGTGAAGTTTCTGAACCTTTGATAAGTTTGGATCTTTGTGGATCAGCGAATTGAATAGATCATGGAACGTATGCCATGTCTTGTAATTGCCATAAAATATTGGTATTTGTATGGGTGGAAGCCGAGTCTCAATTTTTGGTAGACGTACTGTCTGTGTGGCAGGTTGTTCTCTAGTATGAGGTAACGTTGGGAACGACTCCTCTAGCTCCTGTGACAACTTTGACATGAGATTGATATATAATTCTTCGGTCTCTTCGTATAAGTTGCCTTCGGCATATTCGCTGTCCGCGCCGTTTTCGGTTGACCAGATTGCTATATGCGTCTCTGTAAATGCTTGCCATAGCTTTTCAAGAGATTGAATGCGAGTAGCATAATACTTCTTTCCTTGTTTGGTTTCTGAATTTGCCTTGCCATGGTTAATTCTGGCTTTATCTATTTGGTCGTTTAGACCCTTTTGTGTGAGAATTAAAATATCGACATCCGCCATTTTGTTTTCCCAGTCCTATCCGGCTCGAAGGACCAATGTGAAGTCCCAATATGGGCTTTACATAAAAAAAGGGGAGGTGCCGGTGTGGTGGACAGGACTGGTGAACGCAAAATTTGTTAAATGTCAATATTTTTTTCTTTATTCTTCACAAAATTATTCTTAGCCTAGTACTTCAGTGCTTACTTGCTACTTATAAACAAAAAATGATAATAAAAATAAACTAATAAAATAATAAACCCAAACAAAATAATAACTCAAATAATAATCCAAAAAAATAATAAAATAACTCCAACCAAAAAAATCCAAATGATCCAAATAATAATAATTAATCCAAATGATAACTCGTTAATACTCCACGTTTATCCTGTAAAATATAAAAAAACTAGATTAGAAAGAATCTCTAAATAAGGTACAAACAGAATGAGCTTCATTCACTGCTCATTAAATTTGCCAGGTTCAAAACTACCTCAGCTTGGGGGTGCTGAAAAATATAATTTAATTAATATATTTAAAAAATAGGGTTCAATTCTTCCCTTCCTACTCAAGACTTAATTTCGGTTTAGCGCTTCCGATCTGTCTTGTTGACTGCTAAATTTGCAAGTGATTTGCTATTCCCAACAGCTCGCTATTTATAGCCGGGAATACAATGGGAGCAATGCGTCTGTCGGTCGCTGTTGCCTTGACGCTATGCAGTAGCAGCGTGTCGCTATGGAGATTTTTGTTGTCGTTGGCGTAGTGGAGATCTTCTTTAGTAAATAGAAGAAGAAGATAATGTACCAGCTGCCTGTGACACAAATGTCACTGGAGACGGCAGTAGCCGTAAACAATGGTAAAATTTTTCATTTTTGTTTATTTATTTATTTGTGTTAATATATTTTTATGTTTATATTTCCAGCTTTGCGGCTCTCGAGGAGGAATGCTGTGTCTCGTAGGAGTTGGATTCCACGGTTTTAGGTGAGTAAAGTTTTCATGTAAAAGTCTCAGATCGGAATGATCTGAGACTTTTACTTTTTATTTGTATTATGATTAATCCTGTTTTGTTTTCTTTTTAGGTATATTTATATAAGGCCAAAGGCCTAGAAAAAATAAAAAGGGCCTGTATAAATACAGGCAATGCCTATAAAGTGCCAGGAGTTGCTGTGGCACTTGATATGTACAGTGAGTGTTTTATTTAGTTTTTATTAATGTTTTTTTAAATTATTGTTCCGCGACGGAAACTAATGATATGAATTAGTTATTGAGAAAATCATAAATTAAGGGCTATTTTTCTAGATAATAAGATAATCAATAATAAGATAGTTAACATAGATTGTTAAGAGTTAATAGGTAAAATTGATGAGTGAGCATTATTAGATATGCAAATTTACTCAATATTTATTTTTTTATAGTGACATGACAAAGGAACGTTTTCAGTGGCGTAACAAATGCGGTCATGTGGAATATAATCCTGACTATATTCTAAAAATGATAAAGGGTTCTCTACAGCCACTTTTTTACTCAACTCGTTCCTCCAAGAGAGTGGTATGAAAAAAAAAAAAAAACAAAAATACAAAAAATAAATAAAAGTCTGAAAACTGTCATATCCGAGTATATCAGTGAGCAGCCTAGTTCACGCTGTTTGTTTTTTTTTGTGTCTAGCCACTACGCGGCTCTTGATATTAGAAAAAATTATATTTCATCGAGTTTCTGATCAGATTTCCGATAAATATCATTCACAAAATACGTTAAAGTTCGTTGTCAGCTATCTCGTGATTTTAGCTTAGTTCTTTACTGAATAAACTAACTGAATTTGCTGAGGGTGCAGCCAGTAACCTCTATACCAGAACCGTCCATACAATGTAGCAAGGGTCAAAGGCCAGGACGCACACCGTATTCGACTCACAAAGAGCGCATAGATGCAGGAAAAGCAGAAAGCATGGCTGTCTCGAAACTGATTCTTGACTTCGCGAACGCTAAATTTCGAAAGAACACGTCCTAAAAGTGCCATGCAATTGTATGCTATGGCTCTATATTGCTTACTGTATAAACTGTGCATTGAGATTAAAACAGAACTGAAATTTCAATTTTAGTTCATTTATAATAAAACCCTCGCAGCTGTCAAAACTGACTTTCTTGCTTTTGAGAAATGTTGGATTAAATTAAAAATTACATTCTATGTGAAAAGAAAATATTTTCTCAAATCAAGAATAGTCTTCTAATTTTTTCAAGAAAAAAGTGCTCGCATTAAGGATAAATTTCTCATTTTTTTTTTAGTATTAGAAAATATTTCTAATATTAACTCGAGTTCACTGCTAAATTTTTGATTGCTTATACTCTTTTTAGAACCAGTATGATCTTCAGCAAATCTCTAGCAATTACGAGCCAAAATTTACAGAGATACGAAAAAACTCATTACCAATATTCCGTGAAACATGGCAGCATATTTTTGTAATATCCATTTTCAGGTTATGTATTTTTCAGTTGTAAGATATCTAAGGAATTATGTACGAAATTATCTGCAACTGGTACTATATTCAGCGAGGTAATGGCATGCGCTGCACATATGTTATTGATCCTATTTTGGATCGTGCAATTGTAATTGCAATTGATAGCTTTGTATCGAAGACAGCTTTCAAATGGTGGTGGAAGCCTACGAACATCTTTTTTTCTGGGATAACTGCTAAACGGTGAGCTAAATGCTTTCAAGATTGGCTGCACTGTGTGCAAAAGTTTGTAAACCATAAAGGTAAATATTATGGAAAATAAATTCTAAAATTCGGTTTTTAATCCGTAAAATAGCAAATCATCTTATGTTTCAATCTAAAAAGTCAAAAAACAGCTTCTCAGCCGTATATTATCTATGAGTACTTTGGTACGAAAGGATCCTCTATGAATGATAATGTATATTCTACGCCTCTAAGGGTTAAGCTACACGAAGAGAGACTTCGGCTTCCTGCGAGCACTGTTTTGGTCTCTAGAGACGCAATAGAATTGAGAATAAAGTTTTTATTAAATGAAAGCGTTATTCTGTTGTTCTGGGTTTAATTAGGAAGCCTTTTTAAACCAACCAAATCTGAACTGTGGAGGAGTCTTTCACTGCTCAAACAGCCTATAAGTATCAAAGTGCGAGCTTAGGTACTACAAATAGCGCCATAAGCTCTTGTAAATTATTTAAAAACGCTTTCTAATAACAGAGTTTAGGAGTAGGGACAGTAACGGTCATGATTTTCTAAAAAAAACAAAAAAATCATTGTGCAGTGATTTTTGTTATGAAGTTCTTCAATAAATTGATTTAGATAATATATGTTAATCGGTATTACGTGCATACTTAGGAACTTACAATGTACCTAAGTCCATAAGTACCAATGTCGGGACCTGCACATGAAAAAATTTACTGGTTTGCTTTAGCCGGGTTTGTGTCGACTTGCCGTCGCCAACTGCGCGGCGTTAACGTCCTCGGGCACCCACACGCATTTATAGAGTTTTGCGCTAAGTTCAGCGAAAGCCACTTTGCGAATTAGAAAAGGTGTATATAGTAGGCTGCGATTTTGAAATCTAAAAAAATTGGGTTCAGGAAAAGTTTTGACTGTTTATCTTTGCCATTATTCAAACTTGGTAAATTATAACGTTTTGTAAAACAAAAACAAACCAGAATAATTATTGGGAGATAAAACGAAGAGTTTTTCAAATAATAAACGGACTATTCATCCAGCCTGCAGCCTTTCATTCATGACTCATTATTTATGAAAAAGATTTAATTACTCCATTTCTGAGAATTCTTGCCTACTTCGTCCTAGGTGTATCCAACCTAAGGATCCCATCCCGTATGCAGACATGTGCTGTGCATCAGGAGATTCTGTAATCGACGCTTCACTGGTCTGTCCAAAGGTCAGCCCTACAGCCTAGATCCGGCAATTATAAGCTTGTCACGAGACCTTAATTAACGGTACTTAATTTCGTATCAACTTCGACTGTCATCGGACCAGTACGAAGTTGTATCACTAACTTAGTCACTTTTACATCAAGAGATCTCGCAGAGAAAAAGGGAGTGTAAAACACTCTGCGTGGAACACCCCCAATCTCACATTTTCAACATTATATTGTTTCTTTGTCAATCAGGTCCAGTATCCATTTTCGGGTTTCAGCGCCGCAACTGAGTGACCCAACAACATAACACATATTGACATCGCAAAGCTAATTAGGCGCTCAAATTGATTCTTGCTCGATATATCCACTTCATCTCTGTGCGAGCCTATGAAATAACTGATGTAACCACATCAATACCCGAAATTTTTTCCTTATAGACCCTAGAGACCTAACTATTCTATATCCAAAGACAAAAGTCTTTAGCAGTGTAAACATTTTGGAGATTTTACTCTCTGTAAACCGGAAACTAGAGATCAAAGCTCTATGATTATCTCAGGCATTACACGGTGGTCGGTGTGGTGTTATAAGTCCTCAAAGCGTTCTTCCAACTAAATACGTCAAATGAGTATCCTTCATTAACCCTAATTCTTATAGGATACATCTACGTTTGTTCGGTTCTTCCAGATAAACATCAGACGCTTTTGAATCTCTTCTCTTGCTTGAAGCTCAATTGAAAAACATATTTTATAAGAAATAATACGTTTCATTAAGGCAACATGAAAAGCAGTGAATATATAAAATGGAACAGAACATTTAGACGCCATGCATTTGGAGAACGGAGTGGAGCTGTTTAAAATAATCTAATATTGTACAAATTTTTGTGTTATTTTTACACGTAGTGCAAGCTATATTTATAACATCATTAAAATGGTAATTTTTTATTGCAGCAGTTTAAACATTAATATCCCTTTTGTTTTAAAAATTTAATCATTTCCTTCTAAATTCTGACCAATATTGAATTAACGTAATTAACATTGTTACGAATGTAGACAAAAATCCTAAAACGATTCCATTATTTAATTCGAAAAATCCACAAATACAAATTCTAGGTTCCTTCAAGATAGCTCCAATATATAAAATTTCAATCTGTAAAAAGAAAACAATTATTCAAGATCTTCTTGAATTAAACGTCGATGTTAATCTTACATTTTGTTCGGTTCTTTTGTTAAAACAAAATTGATGAACCCCTTGAAGTTCAGACTGAAATCTCGATTTTTTCAACAATACATCCGCCAAAAAATTAAACATAACAACTTCCAGCAATTCTGGAGATTCGCTAGTAAATAAAGTTATCGACTTTTTCCCGATTAAAATAAAAAACAGATGATGCACAACATTGTAGAACTTCGTAGTAAGTACAAAAAATAATGGAACTTTAAAAATATATTGAAAATCATATAAAATTTTGACAAAGTTTTGAATAAAATCTTTCAATATTTCTAATTTTGCTGCAATTAGATAAACTTTCCGGGTGATTACCAAATCGACTTATTTCATTAGAAATTGTTATTACATAGACACCGAAACGTTCAAAATGTAAAGCTACCACGACAAGAGCTACAAAACTTAAGTCAAATAAAACAATAGCTAAGAGTCGACTGTATATAACTACAAAGGCGGCACAATTACCTAAAACTGAAGGTTTAACCCTTCTCTGAAAAACGAATTGGGTTAACACAGAAATTTTAAACACACTTAAAATAAGTTTCAATACGACAACCACTAAATATTTCAAATCGATATCGTCTTGCTCTACTAGATATGTACGAGTTTTTCTAAAATTTCGAATCATCCGATTTAATCGGAATACGTTAGATTTGCGAAAGATAATTTGTTGTGTTAAACTTGTTATTATGTTCGTAAAAACTTCGGTTAATTTCATATAAGTGAAAAATTTGAGTAAGTTTTTGGGAATATTTTCTACTAGTGGTCCACCAAAAATGATATGAACGGGGACACTTGAGATTAAGAAAAATCCACACATGAAACTACTGTACACAATAGAGGCCGAGGAATATTCAATTAAATTTCCATCCGTATTCAAATTAAAAATCGTCAGACCTAAATATTTCGAACAATAATATAAAAATGAAATTAATAATGACAATATTGAGTTAGCGCGAATCGACATGTTGTTTAGAACTGAATTATACTGCATATATACGAACGGTGAGAAAATATGTGAAATGTATAGGTGACTAGCGCGTAGGAAAATTCATTACTTGATGAATTTTGGAATTGATTTTTTTAAGTTCATGCAAACTTCCCGAAGCCTTTTAAAATAATTAAATTGTCAATTGTACCTTGTTATACTTCAGCGATGTGTAAAAACAATTTCTTTGTGAAATTTGAAATTTTTCTTACATAGATAACTAACTAGCTTCTTGCTTAGTAATTGCACAAAATCAATATGAACACTTCATGCATATTAAAGCATAAAGAAGCAAATAATAATCACGTGTTGCGAAAGTCCTCCAGAAAATTTGTGCTAAAACCTAACAGCGCTCCTGTTTAAAATTACACATTGTTACCATTTTTTTCTATATGAAATATATACTAAATAGGAATCAAATGCGAATTTGCTTTAATTAACTATGGGAAAAATAAGGAGTAGTAAAGCTCCCGTCTTTTTAAAGCACCTGTTGGGAGAACTTATAGAATTGATAAATACTATGAAAGAGTTTGTTGGATGAACCTTATAATATATACCTAACAGGCGGAAATTCGGGTATATTAAATTTGTATTCATGAGTGAAACGGAAAACCCCTCATAATATCCCGAAGCAATAAGTCTGTGATAACTGCATTCCAATTACGACTGATCTGTTGACTGCGACTTTGTCCAAATGGTAAATGCATGTTGCTAGATAAAACTGTAACTTCGAACTCGGCTGCGACTTTGATTGAAACTGAACTTTGCTCATAGTGCAAAGTTACTATCGGCTGCAGCCAACTTCAGCAGTGCATGCATTATTTTAATTACGAATCTCATATCAGCATAACAAAGTTTTATCCCATCGGAAAGCTCCCCGTTCACTCATTCTAAATAAAAAAAAAACCATTTAAATTCACCCACGTTTACTACGCTAAATCTCCTTCGTCACGAACAACACTCCCAGGCACTCAAGCAGTCAGGCTCTAAGAAACAAAGATTTTTAGTCAGGGGACTGTGAGTTTATCTTTTTCTTATTTTTATAATGCAGTTCATCCGATAGTAAGCAGCTTACACCAATTACTTACTACCGACTTAAATTAGAGAGTAAAACATAATTAAAAAACTAGAAATAAAGCTAAGCCAACGTAACTAATAAAAAAGAAATAAAAATTAGAAAAACTGGAAAAAATAAAGAAGTAAAAATAAACATTAGAAAACTCAATAATAAAAAATAATAAATATCAAGAGGAAAAAGAAAAAAAAATTACAAAGATAATGAAGGAATGAAAGAAGGAAAATATATTGAGAACAGAAAAAAAATATAATAATAGCACGAGACAAAAGTAAAAGTATAGATATGAAAAAGAAAAACACCTTCTAAGAAAACATTGCATTCATGTCATTACCTTTATAAGTTGCAGGACCAGAATGGAAAAGGTCAAGATCACTGAAATAATCATAATGAGATCTTTCAATTCTAATGATACGCGATTTCTATCTTATATTTGCGCGAAGTGATTCAGAATTAAAAACTAATAGTCGCCGTGTAGGACGATATGGCATATTTATGCAAATTTTTGAAAGAATGCCAGGAGCATCGATTTTGTTATTCAGCAACTTAATTATCAAGATAAGTACGCCGATTACGTAAAGTTGTCATACACAGTCTACTTAATCTATCGTTATATTCGCAATTAGACTGATCAAATTTTAATAATATAAACCGAGTAAAACCACTTTGAACGCCCTCAATTTTTGAGCATATGTAGCATAAAACTCTAAAATACTCCTTACGGGATTGACTTAAGGCACTTTGAACGATTGAACTTCTTTAAAAGATTTTGTACTTCGTAAAATAAAACCAAGGGAATTAAAAGCCTTATTAGAGATATTATTGATGTGCTTGTCAAAAAAAGCTTATCCTCAAACATTACACCAAGATCACAAATTTCAATAAAATTTGCTATATGAATTCTATCAAGGTGATAATACTAGTGCATGACATTCAACTTTCTAGTAAAGGTAATATATTTGCATTTGCTAAAATTTAAAGAAAGTAAATTATTTTTACACCAGATAAATAGCTGCTCAATGTCATATTCCAGCGGAATGCAATCTTGTGGCTAATTGCATCTGGTAGATCTTTAATATAAATTAAGAATATTAGAGGTCCAAGTATAGTGCCTTGTGGAATTGTAGACGACTCTGAGTTAACGAGTCTGCTTTAAAATCATTTATTACCGCACTTAAGCAACGATTAGTCAAGTATGACTCAAACCATTCAACAGCATTGTTATCAAAACCCATGCTAAGCGTCTTGCTAAGTACGATAGAATGATTTATCTTTCAAAAGCCTGTCTCATATCAATGTAAAAGGCATCAACTTGTTCTCCTTCATCTAGTGGTACAGCAATAGCATCAGTAAATATAGATAAATGAGTGACTGTAGACCTACCTGGTAAGAAACCATGTTGGTTATTAGATATGTGAGACTCGAGTTGTGTATATTTACAATATTACATATATATTAATTTTTCAAACATAAGAGGTTCTGACATTCTGTTTAACACTCAATTTGAAAACTGGGTAGACAAAATGATGCTTCAATTTAGTAGGGAAAAACCGGTCTTTAATAGACAAATTAATTTTTAAATCGGATACGCCAGGTTTGAGGTTTATAAAAAATATTTGGTATCCCATCTGAAATAATAAGTTCTATATCCTTGAGGAAGGGTTATAGGTAAGTTATTTACAGAACAGCTTCCAGAACTATAGTCCGGATGACTCCAAAGACTATCATCATCGATTTGAAATATGTAGTGAAAATATGACTAATTTATTTCTTAGATTTAGCTAAATTCTCATTTAGGATCATTTCAGTAGGACAAGTATTAGAGAGCTTCATATTTTTGATAAATCACCAAAAAATTCCACAGTTAGATTTCAAACCTTCCTCAGTATTAGCAATGTATTTAGAGTTGAATTTCAAACCCTCCTCAGTATTAGCAATGTATTAATTATGACATGTTTTGATCATTAACTTTACTTTATTGCTTAAGAAAGAAAAGATTTTATAATACTCAGGATGTCCTATCTGATTAAACTTCCGCCTATATTTTTCCTTTAACTTAATGGCCTGTATTATTTCCTTTGAAAACCATTTAGGGTAGTTCGAGGAGCGTTTAGAAATATTTGGAATATATCTGTCGATACATCGGTATAAAGTTTCTAAAGTTTCATAAAATAGCTCAAATGTGGAATCAATGGTGAGCGATGCGAAAAATGACCATTCAACATTTGAAAGAAAATTATTAATTTCCTTATAATCTTCTGGTAAAATCTTTCCTTTGTTAATATATATAAAAATATCAAGAGGTGGATGGTGAGAATCTATATTCGAAAGAAGGGAAATATATTGAAATACTTCAATATCGTTACAATTAATATTACATTTATCTTATTATATTGTTCGAATTATTTTATTATTATATTATACAAATTGGTAGAATGACATACATTTCCGTAAAGAAAATGCTATACAGTTAATATCAGAAATCATTTGCATTGAAAATTTATTCACATTATATTCCCTAATCACATTAGGAAGATTGAAATCATCGAGGACAATAATTTTAGAACTATATCCAAGTTTAAAGATTACATTTGAAAAGTTGTTAAAGATATCATCATATATTTCAAAAGTAGATGCTAGGCGAATATAAGACATAAATGGAATAATAATTTGTCTTGAATTTAATCCATAAGACTTCATAGTGTCTTGAAAATTTTTATTAACAGCAAGAAGAATCCACCTACATTCATAGTACCAGACGAAGAATGATCTCCATCTTTTAGAAACACATCATACCTACCATCAATGATCTCACCACTGTTAACCGAATCTAAAAAAATAGATTCACTAAAAGCAATTAAATCATAATGATAGATCAAAATAGCTAGCTTAACCTTTTCTGTTTAATACGTCAGCCACAGACGTTTTGGTAGTATATGTTAATATTTATTTCGAGTTGAATTTTTCCCAGAGAGTATCAAGAGTGCTATTATTTTTTAACTTTATAGAATTATAATTTTCGAGTATTTTAAAAATATGTTCCCTCCCTTCACCCACATATACAAAAATTAATTTATGTAAATATTTCCATTTCCTTGAATTCCAATATTACAGCTATACATTATTTATTTTAAAACAAGTTAATAAAAGTTATTTAATAACAAGTGAAAGAGCTAGAACTGGTTTAAGACCAATTCATATGATACCCTAGATGAATGCCCGTCTGAAATTTCGTATGGCCACCCATTTGAGTATTTGAATTTTTGCAATGGTTTTTCGCATATAATTCAAGAACGGTTCATCGGACAGAAAAAATGATCATAGCCACTTTTATGGGATTTCGTATTTTGAAGACGTTATGAGTACAACCAAAATGTCTGGGACTGATCATTTACACGGTATATGTAAAAACCTAAATTTATATATGGCAACACTAAGAAGGAGTTGCCCGATTTATTTCATTTTCATAATTTTATTTGCTATTACCGTGAAGACACCATCTGCCAAATTTCAGCTCTCTATGTCAACGCGTTCTCAGGCAGTGTCTATAGTGGAAAACGATATTTTTTGTATGGCAACCACACAAGGAGTTGCCCGATTTGTCTCATTTTCGAACTTATTTTTATTTTTTTTTTTAAGTCCGTGTATAAAATTTCACATCTCTAATAGCGTACTCGAGTTATCGTGCGCACGGACGGACGGACGGACGGACAGACGGACATGCAAAAATCAAAATAACTTTTAATATTATGCGTGGGTGTCCAACCCATTTTGCTCTACCATCATTATTTCTGCGCGTTACAAACGGAATGGCAAACTTAGTATAGCCTATAGATTTCATCTAGCGCGTATAAGAAATCAACCCGACAAATCAAAGTTTTTCACTATAAATCCTTTATATGCGAGGCGATTGATATTTATTGAAATTTTAATTGTGGGTGAGCGTGTACTTGCGTTTGTGTGTGCGTTTGCCTGCGTGCGCCCGAGTCACGTCGGTAAATTTAACCGACATCACGGAACATGACACCTCAGAACAGAATGCCTGAGATGACAGTACAAATCACCATCTGAGATCTTTTGCCAAGCTTTGTTGATTTATCAGTATAGTTCTTGGTTACAAGCCTTGCGAGGATTTTTTGCTTCTTGTTTGATTCAATTTATATGTACATAAACTAATTTTCCATTCGAAAAAGGATGACAGTGAATTTGAAATTAAAGAAATACAAGTTAACATCCAATAACATTGAAAATAAAGACAGAGCAATTAAATATGTCATCTCCAGCATGACATACGAGTGCAAATTGTTAATATTTTGCTGAACGGTAGTAAAGGAAAAGTATTAAGTGAAATATTAAAATGCTTAGTTAGGAAAAAATGAAAACATTAGCATTGGAGCAATTACTGTCAAAATTTAAAGAAGATGGTTTAACCCGCCGAGCGTAAGGTTTAAATACGTAATACGGAGCCCATGGTGGGTGTGACAAACCCATATATGAATTACGTAACTTTAAAAGAGTAATACATATATTTTCTTATTTTATAAAACCATTACTTATATTTTTAACCATTTTTGAGATTTATTAAAGGAATCAACGACATAAACAATTAGAATTTATATTTCTTGCATGTGACACATACTCACCGCTTTTTGTGAAAAATATAGAAAAATTACATAAATAATTTTTTTTTGCAATAAAACAAATTCAAGTTATTACATAATTACTCATCTTGAGATGTAGTGCAATCTTTACAAACGGAAATAGCATGTTCCATACATAAATACTGGTTACATTGGTAACAAACATATTTAGTTTTGCGATCTTTTTTAGTTGCACATATTTCACACCTTCTTATATGTAGGTCTGGCTACTTTTTGTGGTGGTTGATCCTTTTATGAAGATCTTTTAGTAAAAAAGATTCACCTTCCTATTTTTTAAGTATCTTTAGCGATCTGTGCTACCACAAAGTAAGAAAACTATTTCCAGAAGGGAAATTGTTATACATAAAAGGAAATTCTCCATTTCAATAATATGTCATAGTTTTGATAATTCATAGTAATATCTCAAGCTAATAATAGAAATTTGATGCAAAGTAGGTTTTATTAATTAAAAAAAAAAATCATGCAAGATTAAATACATTGCACCCATGAAAACAAAATAAATAAAAAAATGTGCATTAAAAATATATATACGAGTTTCCATACCACCTTGATGGTATCGCAATTGGCGCGTTAATAATTTATTTAATGCTTTTTTTACTTTAACATCGTTGTAAGTCGTTCAGCTATAAGAGAACCAGACCACAGTTTTTATTTAGAACTCTCACCCACAGATAACGCCACCGTCGCTAGGCGGGCTCGATCCCATGCTAAATGTTGGTTTGGACCTTGATGGTACTAGTTTCTGTATTGGATACACTATTGGGTTTGGACTGTACTAGTTTATGTCTTGGATGCACCATTGGATCTTGTATACACTATCGGCGCTTGACTGTACTGGATACACCATTGGCTCTTGACTGTACTGGCTTATGTTCTGGATGCACCAATTGGTCGTGGATGCACCATTATGAGGTTGCCTGGCTGCATTTGCCGGTACTAGCAGCATGCGTTGGTTTTGTTGTTTTCTATTATTAGCGCGAAAGTTGTAGATACCATCATAACGTCATGATGCCACCTTGGTTTCCCTACAGATGGCACCGCCGTCGCTAGGTGGTTTGAGTCTATACTAAATACGGGTCTTTGTTTCGACTGCCCTGGTTTATGTCTCGAATGTGTCATTTGGTACTGACTGCACCCTAGCGGCATTAGCCAGTACTACTAGCATGCTTTTGTTATGCTGTTATCTGGCTTGACTCTGGTGCGCCCAAAATTTAGGCTTTTTGATTATGGTTTCGCTGTTTTCAAGTATTGTGCCTAAATTCAGGCTTTGGTTTTGGATTAATATTATTAATAGCTAAAGTTAACACTAGGAAATTTCTGTTCATGCCATGGGGGGTATTTTAATATAGGATAGGGAGGGGGAATGAAATTTTCATCAGAAATGCTCTACGGGTCTTGGTTTTCGAGATATTTATTAGCGTACTAATAATATTTTTTGTTCATGCCAATGGATTCTAGGTGGCGTTGGGTTTGGGTCTTTTAGTTCTAGGGGGGGACGAAGTTTTCATCAGAAATCCTCTACGGGCTTTAGTTTTCAAGATATTAGCGACATTTGTTTAAACTAATAATTGGCATTTAGATAATCACTAATTGGCAATTAGCTAATGGGCAATTAGCAGCTTGGACAGTAATTAGCTAATTGGTAAGTAATGTGGTGAGATGCGTTTTACTGGAGTTTTCAAAAAATAATCAAATTTGAGTAATATCAGCACTTGCAGATAAGAAATATGAGGCATATTGAAGCAAATCTCCCCTCAAATCTTTCTACATGTAAACCAATATAGGTAATATCAACTCTTGATTTAACCCTTAAATACTCACGGAATTTATTTTTTGTATACAATTAATTTATGGTTGATCGAAACTGTAAATATATCTAATAGAAACTAATAGAAAACTTCAAATTAAAGGTAAAAATATGGTTGCTGGAGGTGTATTGATACGACTTCTTTCGCTCAAAAAATGTTATCAACTATAAATAATATGCCAAATTAAATATCAATATTTATTCATATCTAATTAATTATTTATTTCTAAAGCTTAAGTTATAAACTTTTTCCTTATGCTGTATATCCAAAATTGGTAGCAATATAACTGAAGTTTTATGAATCCTATCTTGGAAACGAAAGCGGTCCGGAGCATATGTCTCCCAAGGTCTTTTCTTGGATCATATTCAATAATATAAACTTATGGAGCACTAGCACTAAATATAATTTTCATTATCACTAATAATTTAGAAATTTTAATAATAAAAACCTAGTTTCACATTATTGATTTTTTTATTTAATATAATAACTAATTGGATACAGATTAACATCATGTCGAATAAACGTTCACCCGATAGGACCCTTAATTATTGCATAAAAATCGCCGAATGTACTTATCTCCAGTATAGTATCGTCAGTGATTGTGCGGTACCGTCCAGGAAGGAAAAGTTGACAGTCCTCCAAGTCCAGGATGGTACGACATCCAAATGCCGTCTGACATCTTCTGGCACCCAAAATCTTGTATTTCTTATTAAATTCCATTTCAGATGTTTGCCATTATTATTTCAGATTACTGATTGCGAATCTGATTCAGCTCCTCAATTTATGGTCATGATTCCAAAACATGCTTAATCCTGCTTAAACCAAATTTGCAATATCAGCGCATTAAGCAGAACGATTCATGTAAGTTGATACCACATTTCCGGTAAGCAGCCCATTTCCAAGAATTTTACTGATCGAAACGTTTCATTAGAATTCGTAAACAAATTTAAGCAATATCAGCAAATGATTCATGTTTATTCTTTTCATGTAATTTGATACCAAACTTCCGGTAGGCAACCAAAATATTTTATTGTTCCAAGTATTTTACCGATCGAAACCTTTCATTGGAATTTGCATAAAACAAACAAATTTTCACATTTTCTTTATAATTACATAAGAAGTGCATTCATGTAAACAGTCTCATTCAGGTTTGCAAATTAGACCAGCAGAATAAAGTAATAAAATTTAAGCAATTAATTTGAGTGATTTTTTGTTTGTTTATCGTGTAATTCGATATCACCTCAACCTGTTAGCAAATTCCTTGGAATTTATCCTGTGCAATAATTATTGTAGCAGCAGGATCATTCATGTTTACAAACTATTGCTATAAAAGCGCAAGCAAACTCTTGGGGAGCACCAGTCAATCTAAGTGAGTCTCAGTGTTAGTGTCTAATAAAAAAAATTAAAAATGTCTATCACAGTAGCAAACGAAAGTTTTTCATTAATAAAATATATATATATATATATATATAAATATATATATATGGAAAAGCCGGCCCACGCGATTGAGTGGAGAGACAAATCATCAAGACTAATAGCGTCGACGGAGTGTAATTTCTTCATTTAAATTTTTTTTTATTGAAATAAAATTAATAATCTTAACCACAGTAGTTGGCATAACAGCAAAGAAAATCAATGTGATACTGAATTTAAATCATTTCTCGAAGATATGTGAGGCATATTTTGCTATAAGGACTATGTAAAATATCGTGAAAAGCCAACTTTCAACATTTTATTACCTTTAATTAGACTGTCAGGTGTTACCTTAGAGCGGTTTATAAAATAATTTGTACCATAATCATAAAATGTAATGACCGGAATTGAAATTTTCGTAATAAGTCACCTCTAAGTATGGTCATTTATATGAATTAATTCGAAATATATTATATTACCTGATTGTTTAATCATATACCCTTTATGAGTTTAAAAATAAATGTACTTCATAACGTAACGGCATGTTAGAAATTCAGTTGCTTCCCAGTCTCTCTGGGCGCCCCTTTCACTTATGAAGGTTGATGAATAGGTCCGCACATTTTCCAGTTTAAAGTCATATGGGCATTCAAATTCATTGTCTACCGGTACTATGGGAGGTTGTGGTACGACACAAAGAGGATCACTTAAACCGGATACTCCGTACATCTGAAAAGGGAAGTGGTGCTTAGTCCCTTCAGGACTGAATGTATGTGATGCTTTTGGTTTTCAAAGGCACGAAACTTTTTGATTACGGTGCATTCTCCATAAATAGTCGAGGTACTAGTGTGCGACCTGAATTAGAAGCTACCCCGGAGTAAGTTGTAAGCTTCGGCTGACAGACTGGACTGTACGTCCACCACCATCACTAACTCACATAAATAGCATAACATAATACGAATTTTATACAATATCGGCATTCCTGTTTGTTAGGTATATATTCCAAGGACCATCCAACAAACTCTTTTATAATATTTACTAACCCTATAAATTCTCGGAACAGTAGCGTAGATAGATCTTAACTAAGCGGTTTGGGGCATTTAAAAGAATTTCAATATTTAAAAAAAATTCTTTAGATCTCATTACGGTTTGGAGTGATACATGATTAGGTTTCGAGTGGAGTTGACGCGGTTATTTGATTATTTTAAACAGATGTGTTGCTTGGAAGAAGCGGCTCTCTCAGAAGCCTGCAGATTTCGTTACTACTCCTTATTTCCCTCCATACTTAATTAAAGACAACTCATTTGTTTCTTCTTTCGTGTACTTCATATAGAAACCATTGATATCAATTGGTAGTTTTAAAACGGAGGCGCTGTTAGGCTTTAGTTAAAATTTTCTAAAGAACTTTTGCATCACTTGATTACAATTTGCACCTCTGCATGTTTTCCGTAATTTATGTTTCAATATGCATGAAGTGCTCATATTGATTTTGTGTAATTATTGAGCAAGGAGCTTCTTAGTTATGTATGTAAGAAAAATTTCAAATTTCACAAAGAAATGGTTTTTGTACATCGCTGAATTATGACAACATACAACTGGCAATTCAATTAGTTTAAAAGGCTTCGAAAAGATTTCATCGACTTAAAAAAACATAATTCCACAATTCATCAAGGAATGAACCTACACGATATTCGTTTCCACATGTCACCCATTTTCTCACTTTTCAAATATTAGCAGTCTAGTTCAGTCCTTAGAAATTGTCGATTCGCACTAACCCAATAATCTCACTTATAATTTCATTTCTATATTATTGTTCGAAATATTTAGGTCTGACGATTTTTATTTTGAATACGGATGAAAATTTAATTGAATATTCCTCGGCCTCTATTGCGTACAGTAGTTTCGTGTGTGTACATATTTGTCTTAATCACAAGTGTGCCCGTTCATATAATTTATGTTGGGCGAATACTAGAGAAGATTTCTAAAAACTTTCTTAAAGTTTTCACTTATATGAAAATAACTAAAGTTTTTACGAACATAATAACAACTTTAACACAACAAATTATGGTACGCAAATATAACGTATGCCGACTGATGATTGGAAATTTGAGAGAAACTCGTACATTGACAGTGACAATACTTCCGTTGAAAATGGAAAAAATTTAAAACGTAAATTTGAGGGGGGAAGAAGTGATTTTACAGAGGGTGGTCTAAACAAAATTGTGATCAGGACACTTTAAGAAATCAAAAGTCATACTCCATATAAAGATCCAGCACACCTCATAATATTTTGTTTCGCGTATTCTCAATTACATAAGTATATTTACAACTCCATTCAAATTTTAAGGAGTTGCATTTTCTCCTTTCTACAGCTTCCTTAAAACTCATTATGGACTAAAACAAACGAGTAAAAATACAGAATTGGTCTAAGACCAATTCTTGCAATACCATAGATGAATACCCGTATGAAATTTCGAATGGGTCACCCCTCTGTGCAACTTTGTTTTTTGAAGTGGTTTTTTGAACTTATAGAACGCTTCGTGGACAATAAAAATTATTATAAATAATTTCATAGGATTTCATTTTCTGGAGAACTTTTCACTAAAAATAAAACGTCGATGATATATCGTTTGAACAATATACGTAAAAAAAAACAGAGTTTTGTATGGCAACAACAAAAAGGTGTTGCTCTATTTAGTCCATTGTTGAAATTTTATTTACTATTGCTATGAAAGCACTATGAACCAAATTTCAGTTCTCTACATCGACGCGTTCTCAGGCCGTGTCCAAATATATAGTGAAAAATGAAATTTTTGTACAAAAGAGTTGACCGATTGGTCCCATTTTTAAATTAACTTTTTTTTTTAATCCAAAGTTTAAGCACTCTAAGTAAACGCGTTCTCGAGCTATCGTGAACATGGACAGACGGGCCGACGGACAAACAGACAAACAGACGGACGGACATAAAAAAATCAAAATAACTTTTTATATTGCGTGGGTTTACTATTTTTTTTATCTTTACCAGTATTATTTCTGTGCGAGACAAACTTAGCATATCTTATGATTGCATCTAGGGTATAATAATAATAAAAAAATTTTAGATTGAGCATTTTGAGATATTCAACTTCAAAGCTTCCCAAAATAAATACCGCTTATATTATGTGCATGCAATGCGTAAATTCTGAAATATAAAATTTCCAATTTATACGTACTAAGAAAAATTTGTCACTTTTGCAATTTTCAACATACCCTATTTCGTAAATCGGATTTGAATCTTGGATTCGATTAATTCTTCTTTTTATAACACTACACGCACGGAAATGACACTTAAATAAATATGAGAATACCTTGAAGTTTGCGCACAATTTTTCAATTTCACTTATCACACAAATCGCAATAAAGTAATAAAATTAGACGAAATTTAGATTTTTTTTTAATTAAAACCTTCCGAGCGCGTCTATTGACAGGTGCAAATGTTCACTTGATAACTGAAAATCTAACCGGTTTCAATTGTCGCCATATTAGAAATTACGACCACGATGTACACAAAGCAAAAAGCCCGTTGCGACTGTCTTCATTTACAAGAGTGAAGAAAAGAAATGCAATGAATGCTTCGCCTTAAGTGAACGTATAATTTGCTGCGATGCTTGTTGTTGCTGCAGTTGCACGCCGTCCTGTGACTTTTGATAGATGTTGCAATTTCGATCGGGGATCAACGCAATGTATCGCAAACATAATCAGGAAAGCACAAGTGGAGCATGTGTTCGATCGACGGACTGGGCAGGACAAGCGAGTTGTAGGGTGGACGCGACAGAGAACGATACGAAAGCATTGATTCAGGTTGAATGGCTGACCTGGGGCTGCACGTTAGTTGCTCGTAACTTACATCGGGTCTCGTTGGGTTGCGATAAATAAACGTATTGTATAAGTCCATTTTGGGAAAATTGAAGTTCGAATTTCGAAATTCTCAAAACTGGTGAATCAAGAATTTGACTAAAATGTTACTGTTGCCACTTACCTTGAAAAACATTTAAATTATTTAGAGAAACAATTTTCGTTAGGAAAAAAATCATTATTTGGATTCATTTCGATTTTGAATTACAAATTTAATAAAATTTTCTAATATAATTTATAAAATTTATAACTAAAATGAAAATTTTAATTGTTTATAAATAGGATCTAAGTTTTAAGGTTTAAACTAAATTAATTTTTTTTTTTCATTTCCATATGCAATGTAATTTGAAGTAAATTTAGAAAAATGAATAAAAACAGGTTTAAAGTGAAAGTTTATTAATTATATTCACGAAAAAGTACATTTTAGTATCGGAGCTTGGTGTTTTGATGTAATTTTTATGAACTCTAGTTATTGCTTGCAATATTATAAATTAGGATAGACGAACTTTGAGCTAATTTTGCTCCGGGAAAAGACCGGACAAGCACTCCGAAAGTGACAACCGGACACTCAACCGTCAATGTCTCCTTTCAGGAAGACCAAACACTTAGGACTATTAGCAACTCCCATCCCTGTTAGATGAGCTTGAAGCGTGTGTGTCTCGTGATGATCCCACCCACAGTTCTGCCTTGTTTTTTTTTTCCGAAACCCAAGAGAAAGAAAGAGAAATTCCTGTCATAATTTTATTGCCAATTGCCAATATTAATAAAGCATAACTCTATCTAATTATAAAGACTACATTTTTTGGATATTTCGATCTTCTGATTTTCAAAAAACTACTTTTCACTACTGTATCTGATACCTTCAGCTTTGTAAATTTTCGAGAGCCTTACTTAAAACTTGAAGATTCCGCAGGTGGATTAAAGAGAGTACATTCTCACTTGTCGAAACGGATACAAACTGAATTCATTTCTCGTTTGGGTGAGCATGTTGAGGAAGAATTATTGCAGATATATGTAAATCAGGGTAAGTATTACGGAATACAGCACTTCCGATTGAAACAGAACTGACCAAATGAGTCAAATACATTGTGCAAGTTCAAAAATCCTTTTTCGGTAGAAGAATATGAGCTTGATATTGTGTTGTGAGTCGTTCATTGTTATGACAATGTTACATTAATGTCAGGTTGGAGGAGTACAGCGAAAAATCTGAAAAGTCAATCCAAAATCTCTGTTCAGTGCATGTGCTAATTATTCCTTAAATTTTTGTGGAGTCCATGCATTCTCATAAGTTGTCTCTAGCGGCACCTGTTTTGGAACTGTAAGTACTAATATTCATCACAGCGATGGCAATTACTTTTAGAAAAAAATAGGGAACAGTTTAAAACGCGTGTTCGATACTCGCTGGAATTTACTCATCACGATTCAATTGAAGTCGTGAAAGAAAGCTTTGACAAAATTGTGAAGATTTTGGGAGATATGCAAAATCCATCCAAAATAAAATTTGATATTATAGATCAGCAGTATGCTTATTCCTTCCAGCTATATGTCATTTTACCTGTTTGACCTACATTAAATTTTGGCACACGATACTGGAGGAGCTAAATTTTTTCCAACAATATCTACAGTCTCCACGAATGACTTTGGATAACTGACTCACCAAAGAAAAAATCCTGAATCAGTTTTTAGTGACAGAACCAATTACGATGATAGAAGTCCTTGAGGGTTTAATGTGTAGCCCGCCAAATATGGCTTATTTTTATACGTTAATCATCGCACTCCACAATCATTTATATATCTGAAGTATCAGCCTACGACAAGTGTGAGCGTGGCATTCTCAAGGGACGGGACACCTATTTAATATCTTTGCCGTTCTATGCGTCCCAGCACCCAGTTTTTTTGGCTCAGCTCCATGCCGGAGTCCTATCCTAGCTCTGTGGGAAGAAGTAAACAATATTTGACTTTTATGAATCATCGTTCAATCATCCCACATTGGTCTAGGGCCCCAGGGCGTCAAGTACCACGTTACTTCCCGAAGGACCTTACAACCGTAGGAATGGACGAAAGTGCAATGGAGAAACGATCTTGTGGTATCAGATAAACCTCCGGTCAGGTTTCGTAGTCAAGGCGCTTCAGTTGGATTACATCCAAACCGTTTAATTATCTACATTGAAGGTATGCCAGAGGTCTGCTATTTGGCAGATGTCCTCCTTCGACATACCGCTCTTAGACAAGAATGCATTCAGCGAGCCATGATCAGTCATAAGGAAACCTAAGCTAAGATTGAATACAACTCAAAGTTAAGATGTTCCTGAACAAACAGCAACCATCCTTATGAATCCATACATTACTCTTCCTTTCTCATTCTCATTTCATCTAGCTTGCCATCTGTCTATAATATACTCCTTTTGTGCATTTCCCCCCTATTTCTTACTGAGACGTTCCATCTCTCCATTCGACATAATCTTTCAAAGTAATTCTCCTTTTAATTCTGAAGTATAAGCTCCTGCTTATTGCTACCAGGTCAAGGGTGGACATTAGGCTTCTGTCGAAATCGTGTGTACACAGCGAAACACGCCAGTAGCATAACCCTTTGACACGAGAGATTTTTAGCTCTCCCTGACGCGGTCATGCCGCATTCATATCAGACATAAATCATGCGTGCTTCTCTTCTACTCAGACGATATTCAAGCCTCATTACTTCACTGAGCTGACCTACTAAGCTTAGTAGCCGCTTTTTAAGTTCAACAAGGAGATAGTCAAACCTCATACTCTCAGCCATCTTATCTCCAAGTACTTAAGTTGTGTCGCATATTTGAGGCTGCCACCATTTACCCTCACTCTTGGAGGACAATTTAATGACAGTTTGCCCTTAATACGGTGATAGACAATACTGTTACTTTTGACACTAAAATATTCAATGATATATCAACAAAATTTCCTAAATTGTTGAGACAATATTTATACTGGAAGTTTCTGATGGCGATCTGACTATATTACTGGAAACTCTGATAGAAAACTTACGACGAGTTTGAAAAGAAGCGCTCACCAATACGTTGGCTGTATATTATAATTCCATGGAGCGTGGAGCACATAACATACTTATTTTTATGTCAGCCATTACTGTTTCATTTTTCAGAACTTTTTCTATATTTTTTTTATTATCATTTTTAAATATCTTATAATTAAAAAAACAAAAATTAAAAAATAAGTGGAATTAAGAAAATACTATCAAACTTATAAAAAAGATAGAAAGAAATCTAGTGTAATCCAGATTACAATAATAAAATAAAAAAAAGGTGGTGTCGTAGGTAAAACAAATCTCGAGGCAGTATTATTAATTCGACACCCAAATAGTAAATTTTCAGCTCAGATCAGGCTTTGGGAGGATAAGAAAGAATACTGGGAATATACCGCGCGAGCTGTGACAAGCGAAGGAGTTTCTAAAGTATTCGCAACAGAGGACAAACAACTGAGTCCTAACATTCAAAAATATTTGCAGTGTTCTTTGTAAAACTGACAAAAGTTTTATTTGAATAGCTCCTCCGCCTTAAACTACTATTCATACAGAAAAATTCTGTTGAGATAATCTTAAGCTTGCTTTCTTATCTTCCGAACTAAAATAAAATTTTAACACCTACCCTATCCTAACAAAATTATTTACAAAATATAATCTGAACCAAATGATTCCTCAAACAAAAGCTCTCAGTTGAGAAATAATTGCATAAGTGAATGTACCGTGGTCCGATTAATTCGAATCAGAAGCAGACTGCAAAAATTGTAAAATTGCTTGAAATTTATATAAAAACAACTGAGAAAGCTAGAATTGGTCTAAGACCAATTCTTATAATACCCTAAATGAATGTTCATATGGTCACCCAATTTTCATAAGATTTAATATTCTGAAGGACTTTATGGTGGAAAAAAAAAACATCTAGGACTAATGGTTTTCACAGTATATGTATGAAACCAACATATTTAAATGGCTCAGAACACCAAGAAGAGGTTACTCGATTTAGTCCACTTTTGAAACTTTATTTGCTATTGCCACGAAAACACCAAGTACCGAACTTCAGCTCACTACGTCGACGCTTCTCAGGCAGTGGCTAAATATATAGTGCAAAAATAAAGTCTTGTATGGCAACCCTACGAAAGAGTTGCCTGATTCGGCCCATTTTTGAACTTAAATTTACCCTTTTTTTTTTAAAGCGCCCGCTAAGTGAACGCGTTCTTGAGTTATCGTGCGGACGGACGGACATACAAAAATCAAAATAACTTTAAATTTTATGCGTGGGTGTCCAATCCATTTTGCTCTAACATAATTCTTTCTAGGTGTTACAAACAGAATGGCAAACTTAGTATACCCATAGATTTCATCTAGGGTATTATAAGTGTATAAAAACGAAAAACAGCTATGTAGAAGGCAAAATAAATGAAAAAGTAGGAGATCAAAAGGGCTTATGGAGAACTTTAAATAATCCAACCATATGTTGATGGAAGATGAATATGAAATTCGCGGAACAGTTAGAATTAAATAATCTTGTAATAAATACCAAAGATAAAATTGTAAACACTCTTAATCATTTGATTTTAAAAAGTATAACAGATATTAAGAGCAGCATTCCAAACGTTACTGTTTCTGATAGTATACCGCAGCGGAATATACAGTTTGAGTATCTAGAACTACATAATTGTCATCACATGCGAGGAAATTGTAGGATCTATGAATATAAGAAATGATTTCAATGGCTTAAATTGTAAAATGATACATATTTTAGTATAAGGAGAAGATTTTGCCATTATTGCTTAGAATAATAAATGATTCACTTCCTATTGGCGTATTTGCCGATAGTTGAAAACATTTAATAATAAGACCTGTACCAACAATTTAAAATGCCATTCATATGTTGCCTTTATATGAAAAAATAATTGGAGAAAACCCACCACGTATCCTAGGTAACGTAGTTCCGGACGACAAAATTCACATTTTCCATAGTTAATCACTAACCCTGCCTTAAACAATCTTTCAAATACCTCTTCTAGGACGGCCTTATGCTCCTCAAATGCAGACGTGACGATGATTATATCGTCTAAGTAAACGAAGACGTCGCTTTCTAAATTCCCAGATAAAACCCTGTCAATTAAACGCTGCCAGGTGGCAGGTGAATTGCTCAACCCAAACGGCATTCTCTTAAATTTAAATAATCCCCTATTCGGCACCGTGAAGGCTGTATAGTGCTTTGAGTTTTCTGCGAGAGGAACCTGTCAAAACGCAGACTTTATATCAAGCGACGATAAATATCGCGCATCCCTCAATTTATCCAATGTAGCTGACACGTATCGGATGAACCGATTCACATGAATCTCTGCGTAATTGAAAGGTACTCAGTTTGCGGGGCCATCAGAAAACGAAATAGGTTTTTCGTCCGTTAAAGCAAAAAAAAAAAAAAAAACAAAAAAAAAAAACAGGGCAAAAATCCGCGCTGTTTTCATACGCTGTCATTTTGTTATTCAAAGGTTTTCTTGAAAACGAGAACCTGTAAGGCCCCCTAAATTTCTTCTAGTTTCATAAATTTCAACCGTATTTGTTTCGGATTAACTGGCAGAGCTGCGGACCACCCCGCGCAGACCAAAACACGCAGTACACCGTTTTGTTTTTTGGGAGCTGGGGCCGCCATTTTGATTTTTCTTTTAAAAATAAAGTTAGTATTTACTCTCCACTGATAGAAGAACAAAATACGGTAAAATCTATTTCCAAAAGTATTTATTTTATGTAAAAAAAATTCCCAAAGTACATGAATTTTTCATGTCCTTCGACGGTAACCTTCCCTGGTTTTATTTTATTTTATCGAACTTTGTAATAATATACAGAATACATTTTATTCACGATTTTTAAATAACGTTGCGAAAAACTGACCAATGGACCACCTAGCTGGAAACACCCTGTATAGTCAACATTCCTGTGAAATTTCGTGAAAATCAAAAATGATACACTCGCAAATTTACTAAAAATTAATCAATTTTCTGTGAGATGACTCGGATGAGACTTTGTTTTTTGCTGTTTTTGTGTTTGGCTTGTTTTATTAGATAACCAGATAGGAAGGCGTTACATGCCTACCTCATTTCGCTTCTGCTGTTATGTACTTATATTTTAGTATTTAAATGTTTCACAAAATACAACTCTTGAATTCGAGTTTTTATTTATGTATCTTTGACAAATTAATGGACATAGTGATGAACGCGAGTGCTTTCAGTTACGCATCCCACTCCAAAAATTCAAAACAATTTATAAAACTAACGAGCCGAGTTCCTTGCCACCACCCTACTATGCATCCATCGTCCAGCTTTTGTCATCCGTAAGACGAATCATTACAGCAGAATTAAAAAAATGACTTACAAATATTTTGACTAAATGCTGAAAGGATGAATTAAAAATGCTTCACAGTAGAATTTTATGGACAAATATGTAATAAACAAAAAGCAAAAATATAAAAAAAAAAAAACTTACCATCAACGAGATAACACAGAAAAGTTAACACTGCACTGCGGTGGCATAGAAATTTTGATTAAAAAAAAAAATGGTGGTAAGGTAGCTCCCGCGTATCCATGTATGCATTCGCATTACCAACAGATTTTTCCAATTGAAAAATATATCAGCAGCACCGTGGTGTACATACATACATAGATACTGGAAGCTTGATTTAACTTACTGTGCTTTTAATATATTACATTAAAAAATAATATTAACGGTAAATCGGTTTTGAATCTTGGGTTACGAGATTAATTTTTTATTTCTTGTTATCAACACTATACACACGGAAACAACACACAAATAAACATGAGAATAACTTTAAGCTTGTGCACAGCTCTTCAATTTTACTTATCTCACAAATCACACTAAATTAATAAAATTACACGAAATTTAATATTTTTTTAATTAAAATCTTCCGAACGAAATCTAGACGGTATTAGTTGCCACCATATTTGAAATTACGACCATGATGTACACAAAGCGAAAATTCCGTCGCGACTCTCTTCATTTACAAGAGCGAGGAAAAGAAATGGAATGAATGCTTCGCCTAAGTGAACGTTATAATTTGCTGCGATGCTT